>CAJGYO010000018.1:61771454-62371454 GCA_904845875.1 Miscanthus lutarioriparius
CAACAGTAGAGCTTTTGCAATGGACAAACACAAGGTTGGCACCATCACAATCAAACAGGTCACTACTGTAATGAGTTCCGGTTTTTTCCGGTGCGGAAAATCACAATCAAATGGAAGCGATGCATGAAAAAAATGTAAAGTAAAAGGGACCAAAAAAAGATTCTCACCCGAACAGCAGATGAACATATCAGTTAGCAGTTGTTGCTGGTGACTAAATCACTACAAAATACGACCTCGCCACTACACAAAAATCAGGAAAAAATCAGTTTGTTGCAACTGAGCACGCATAATATAGTTTGCAGATTTTTTTTAAAAAAAAAGAGAAAATGATGACAACTTACCAACATAGGAAGTACCTGCAGCTGCGTTGTACATATGAAGGCTGAGAAGTAAATAAGAAGTTTTTGCAATACAAAGCAATTGTTAGCAACACGGAAAAATGCGGTGTGAGGAATTATATGAAACAATGTGCAGTGAAAACGTAAACAAAGTATATAAGTGTAATCTAAAAATGAGAAAGATCTCTATAATGAAAGCCAACAACTGCATACGCATGTGTAGCCTTTGCATCCAGGAAGAATAACATCACACTTAGAAATGACGGCAAGAGTATCTAAATAAAAAAAACTGAAAACATAAGCAGTATGGAGCTACCATCTCAATAAGTGAACATAGGATCCTGAAAGAGCGCTAATTAGTCCATCAATAATGTTTGTTAGACACAAAAAAGACTCAGGACAACCTGCCGTAGACAAACTATGACAAAGTACTAAAGAGGTCAAACCGGAAGGAACATACGGTAAACTGAATGCAGAGCTGTCTAACCTTGATCTGTTAT
This sequence comes from Miscanthus lutarioriparius, assembly GCA_904845875.1. Classification (NCBI taxonomy): domain Eukaryota; kingdom Viridiplantae; phylum Streptophyta; class Magnoliopsida; order Poales; family Poaceae; genus Miscanthus; species Miscanthus lutarioriparius. Next base: position 61,772,293 of record CAJGYO010000018.1, read on the forward strand.
GAAGATAAGTAGCTCTGTTTACCTATGCTACACATGATCAGTAAAAGGTACAGAAAAACATGGAGTACGCCCAAAAGAAATTTTAATTCTATGTTGGTCATGAATCTTTTTGCTAGCCACAACAAATTAAAGATATATAACACTAACACTAACATGCCTTGCCTTTGAAGCTGGCGTGTAAATTAATGTTTTTTTTGGTCAAAGGCAATACATCCTTGTCAACCAATTTGCAAAAAGCGATCAGTATGCACCTCCACCACAATTCACAATTACATTCTGCGACATAATCAAGGAAGGGGAAAAACCGAACATATGGATAAAATAGCAATTACCTGTGTAGCAATTTCTAGAGAAGGAAGGGGGAGCCTGCATCATCACAAAGACACGAAGACACATTAGTTGGCACACCAAAAATAGACAATACATCTCCATTAGATCTCTGGAAACAAAATCAATGTCCAGTCAAAACTAAAATTGAATGAAAACAAAAGGAAAAGTTTTTGGGCATCTAGAATCATAAACCAGGAGTATGCACCCACAACCTGGCACACTTTGCTCTAAGGAGACTGTCATGTGACAGCGACAGCTCGGGACTGTCGCCCTGGCGGCGCAGGCGAGGGCGACCAACCCTAGGGCATGCGATGGCGACACAGGCAAGGGCGGCCAGCCCTGCACCATGTCACGGCGGCAGAGGTGACGGCGGGCATCCCTAGGGCACGGCGACGAGGCATCAGGGATGAGTCCAGCCAACCCTAGGGCACGGCGGGGTGGCGGCACAGGTGAGGACAGAGGTGCGTTCAGAGGAGGGGATGCAGAGGATGGAGTAGGGACGGCGCTGGCAAGGGCAGAGCGGCAGTGGAGCATGCGGAGGGGAGGGCTCCGGAGGGCGGCACGGAGAGGGGCGGTGGAGCAGGAGGACGGCGCGTGGGGGAGGGAGCGGCGTGCAGGGAGAATGAGGGCGCAGGGGAAGTGAAGTTTTTTTGGCATGTGTACGGTGGGTGAGCGGATATACAGTACATTTTGGATCAGACACAGTAAAATAAATTTGCTATCGTGGATGCTCGGGTCGGCGGCCAGAGTAACCTGTTTTTTATAAGAGTAGATGCGGCATGCCCATTCTTCCCGCCTACCCTACGCCCTGCATGTGCCTTCTGCGTTCCCTGCATCTATCCGCCGTACCGTGGCATTGGCAATGGAGAGCGATGTCCACCATGCCCTGCCCGCCAGGCGCAGCATGTGCCGCTGCCCCGCCTGCCTAGCCCCCCTCTCACGCGACGTGACCACGTCGCAGCGCATGTGGCCGGAACCGGAATCCCTCCTCCTCCCGGTGGCCGTTTACGCGCCGCGCGGGATGGAGGCCGGGACCCGGGAGCGAGCGTACAAAAACATCGCTTCACTCCCTCCCCGTCTCCGGCTGTCCGGCACCCAGCAATCCAAACCCCACACCACATGCATGCTGTGTTTTAGTTCCACGGCATGCATGGATAAAATGTGGTTTCTAAATTATTCCTAGTTGTAAAAAAACATGTGTTTAGGACAAGATTTGAACAAACCTTTAATTTAAAAACAATTAAAAAATAGATTTTAAATCATTTAGTTTTGAACTATGCAAGTTGTATGAGTATATTTGTGTTAGAAAATACTTGCAATATTTAAACGTGTTAGAAGATACTTACAATATCTCATAAAATTTAATTGTTTTAATAATATTTTTTATTAGAAAAAAATAATGGTCAAACATACCTGTGGAAGACGAGGCAGAGTCAAATGAGTCAAATATTTTTTGACAAAGAAAGTAGGCTACTATTTTTGACAAAGATACGTGTGTTGCCTTGGGTATAAGGATGAGGATGGGCATCGAAAAGGCAAAACAGGTGGCAGGATTATCGAAAATTTAGAAACACCACCGTGCACGAAGGTGCTCATCGACGAAGAGCAGAGAAACACCACCGTGCGGTGCATGCCGGCACGAGGCGACCATACTGCGCTCGAGTCGGTCGCCACACCGCCACACCCGGCTCCTCCAACGGAACGTACACGCGCGCACCTCAAACCCCACCGTGCTCGCGTCAGCCGCCACACCTCAGCCCTCGTCTCCTTCTCCAGCTGACCGGACATGGGCGCCGGCATGGGGCTGCCGGGGAGAGGTAGGGTCACAAGCACGGCGGTCGTCAATGGTGAGCATAGCCCGCTCTAAAATCTGCACCGTGCTCGAGCTCGTCCGCTGCTGGGAGCTCTTCTCACGCTTTCATGCGCGCGGACGATGAAGAGGACGCAACGGAGGTGGCCGTTGGTTGGGATGCAGAGGAGCGCGATGGCACTCACCACTTGTTTGATAGAATGCTAAAATGTGGTGATTCTATGCAAGGAAAATCAAGCAACCAAATAAACTCTTATGGAAACCAGGACAGGGATAACAGCTCTACCAAGCAAGCCTATGTTGGCTTCCTAGGACCAGGACTAGCCTAACCAGGCTCCAATCCTAGTCAAGCTTCGACTAAGGCAGGAAACAAACAGGCCCTATATATACCCGTCCGTCTTCTCTCCCAAGTCCCAAGCACCGAACGTCGTCATCGGCGCTTGTTTGATCCATGTTTGATACATCTACAAATGAAAGTGACTCCATGGCAATTGGTACATGTTACCACGATTTTATGTTGTTGCATTATGGGGCTCCAAAGGGTTTGGTGGGGTAGGGGGCTAGATCCTCCCACCCTCGCCCCATCCCACTGCGAGGAGCAGCTCACTGCAGTCGAGGATAGCAACCGAATGGCGAAAAATGAATTGAACACAATGAGGGAGGAGCTTACTAGGAGCATCTTCCTGTTGGAGAGGAAACTGAATGCAGCAATGAGAGATGCTGTTCTCAATTTCTCATCACTAACTAGAATTAGAAAGTGGCAGAACTCTCTGCCATCTATACACTCGTACCACTTGCTATGTGGACAACAGCACGTGGCTGCAGGGGCCTGTCTAGTTGTGGGGCTGGGGGGCTCTTGTCCTCAAATTTTTTATTTTTTAGCCTTTTTTTTTTGAAAAAAAATCACAAATATGCCCCTGGAAGAAAGATTTCAGAATCTGGACCCTTAGCTCGGCGCCAGCGTCCCTGGCGCCGAGCTCTTGGGCTTCGAAGCCAACGTGGCGGTGACATGGCAGGGAGCTCGGCGCCAGTCACCCTGGCGCCAAGCTTGGCGCCGTAGATCTTGGCGTCAAGCTTGGCGCCAGGGTGACTGGCGCCGAGCTTGTGTTTTAACCCCGGCTCCAACCTTCCTGCCCGAGCCTTCTTCCTCTTCTTTCTCCTCCCTCCCGGGTTTTTTCTCTCCCCACCTCGCCCTACCTCACGAATCGGCATATTGGACCTTGCAAACTTTGATTTGATCTGTAGATCTTCGAGAGCAAGGTATCCTCGCTCCCCTCCTAGTTTTTTCGCATCGATTCGGTATATATTAGTCGGATTTTTCAACCTGCGAATCGTCATTACTTAGGGTTTCATTCTATCCCTCAATATTTGTATTATACAACCGTAGGATGATGCCAAGGCGTGGAAAAGCTAGCAAACCTAGGTAACCGTAACGCATGTAGTTATGTTATGGGTTAATTGTTGTGCATCGAATGGGAAACCCTAGGTTTAGGGTTTAATGTTAATTGCTTTCGGTTCTTAGAACGAAATTGGTTGTATTGTAGTTATGGTTCTCATTGACATTTATTTGTGATGTTTTGATTTTTGTTTGTCAAATTACATCCGTTTTGTTAGATGCAAGAAATGTATCGGAAGGAGTTTTGGCAAAAATGGGGTCGTCCTCGAGAATTATACCCCGACGCATCTAGCAAAGATGCCCCCGTCCCTCCTGACCTCCCTGTCCCTAACTGTGACTGTGGTTTCCCGGCCCACGTTTTTCAATCGAAACATCCGGACACAGCGGCGCGGTGCTTCTACACATACAGTCGTTTTAATGTAAGAAATTGTTTACACTATCCTTTTTCTTTATTTGTGTAAGTATGCTACTAATATTTTGTTGGAATCACGTTGTGTAGGACCATAAGAGGTGCTTTTTATTTCAGTGGATCGACGGTGCAAACAAGTTTGATCCTAGGTACCTCCTTTTCGACGATTGGTTTAGAGGGAGACATCCACGTGAGCACTTCAAGCGGTGGGTTCTACCCCCCTAACCCTCCGCCAATAACGGCTAAGGAGAAGCACCTAGCCATAGTTAGACGACTCGAGGAACCTCCTATGTGCCATTGCGGAGATCGAGCTGTGATAAACCCTAAGAATACGTTGTAGTTTGTGTGTCCAAACAAGCATGAAGTAAGTGCAAAGTGTATGTGTTGAAATGTTGAGCTATATGTATTCATGTACTAATGTCACGTTATTTAGGTGTTTTCAATGGCGAAGTGTCGTTTCAAGGAGTGGTTGTATGGTCCTAAGAACCAATGGCCGGAAGAACCACGAAAGGTTAAGGAAAAGAAGAAAGAAAGGGTAATTTACAAAGCACCTCCTGTCATGTGCGAATGTGGTGTTAAATCTAACTATGGTCTAGTCCCTTCAGAGCTTGGAATAGGCCATTATTGCGGCCATATGATTGACTATGATGAGGTTGGTTTTTTTTGTGGTAAACATGAAATGGTATGTTGTTTCTTTTGCTAAGACATATATGATATATTTTTCATTTGAACAGAGCACTAGGAAATGCAAGTGGGAATGTTATGATGGTCAAGCTAAGTTTTTGGATGAACTGAAGAGGAGGCAAGCAATTACATGGAAGAGGGGATATGAACCTGGCTAGAGGAACCTATGCCTCCTCTGCCTGTGGAAGGAATGTATACGTCTTATGTCGTGTCTGTCCTGCAACCACAACGAGCAGCCACACGGCGTAGCCGATGTGACAGTCTCTGTTATACAAAATTATGTTAACTAAAAGAATCTAACGTATTAATATTATGTTTGAAAGATTATTTGGAATCTTACATCTAGGAAGCTAAGCATGTAGTCGTCCCTGACTCTCATTCGAATGCGCTCAATCTCTTCAATGGAGCATTTGAGTGTATTGCCCTGCAACAAAGTTCTCAGTAATAATACTTCTGAACAGATAGCAATAGGTTTTATTTTCTTTTGTACAAGAATCTAACGTATTGTAAGGATGATACGTCTCGAAGGTGGCACTAACTAAAATAGATAACTCTAATGCCTAATGTATTGGTATGCAACTTAACGTAGAAAAATAAGGCAATTGACTTACCACTCTGTCCAAGATCGGTCCTGCCTCCACCTGCCTTCCTGCACGAGTAGATTGGTCGTACGCCGTGTCTTCATCGTCGGAGGACTCGATGTCGGCGTAGTCATCTTCTATCCACTGTACCCTCAGCCTACAACATGTCGCATGCTGGTACCAAGCTTGGTACCGCCTGAACTCACAGTTCATGTGCGGCTTGTTGTTCTCGTCCACGTTGTCGTGCATCTCCTCCCATTGCTCAATGTAGGACTGGTGGTGCTTCTCCCAGTCAAAAATGTTTCTGTTCTTTTGACGATCCAACCTGCACATATGTCATCGTTACTTGAATCCATGTACATGACACCATATTAATAGAAATCGACCATCACGAGACATTTGAAATACCAAAATGCTTACTTGTGTAAGTCAACGCCAGTCGAGAATGGAGTCGTAGGCCAAAGCTGTCTCACTCCAAATTGGCATGCAACTCTATCTGGTAGGTGGAACTCGACAGCATAGAAGCAGATTAAAGGGCACCTCATTCTATAGAAGTCGTCATCGAACCCACAAACGTTGCTCAACTAAAAAGGAAGTGCCCCCTCTCCATCGTACGGCTCCCACTCCACCTGCAACATGTCCAAACAAGATGTTAGATGTTATACTAATCCATTTCAAACCAGCATGGGAAATAAAATTTACTTACACTAGACGCCGTCAGCATGTCTAGCTCATTTGTGAACTCAATGTACGCCCGCTCTAACCTCGCGTACGAAACCCTGACCTGGTCCCAAAGGTATGCCCACGTCGGCTGCCGACTTGGAGGCTGACCTTGGAACCACTCACGATGAGGCAGAACCTCTGGACAGCCAACTGGAAGACGAGCCCACATCCACAGCTATAACAGGTACAAGCATCCACCAAGTGACGCGTTGGACGAAGTCCGATGACACCCCTCGCATAGTTGCCGGTATAGAAAACCCAAGACTGCAGAGCCCCAGCTGTAGTGACCCGCCTGGTCCCAGTCACTGAGGCAGTGGACCCACATCTAGGACGTAGTGTCACCCGTGGCATCGGGGAAGAGAACGCAGGCAAATAGGTGTAGGATCCACGCCCTGCAGTAGTACCCAACTGTCTCCTCATCTGCCTCCTCGGGGCACTGTGCGAACTCTTGCCAGAGCCAGGAGATGAGAACTCTAGAAGTGCGAGCTCTTGCTCGCCAAGCTCACGCCCAAGAAAGGCCTCCACTCATGCTCTCTAGCCCTCTAACCTGCACTGCCTAGTGACTAGGTTGCCGTGAATCTTTAGGCCTAGCATCTTCTGACAGTCCTGGAGCGTGACTGTCATCTCCCCGAAAGGTAGGTGGAAGCTGTGAGTCTTCGGCCGCCACCTATATTTTAGACAAAGCAAGATTACATGTCAAAATGGCAAGCGCATGAACAAATGGCCATGAATGGAGGCAATGATTGAATATAATACCTGTCAACCAACGCAGTTATGGCCGCTGAGTTGAACTTGGGCAACCCACGATGAACCTAAAAAGAGATGACATCCAGGCCAGCTCTTTGCAGGAAAGAAGTGTACCTGTTGTCGTACCGCATGTCCAAGAACCCATTGTGGGTTCTAGGATGAAGGAGCAGAAGGTCCTGCATGGAATAAAACATAGTCTCCTATTACTTCACGAACACATGTACGCTCACCAAAATTTGAACAAAACGTATAGATTATTACCTGCCCCAGCGTTATGAGACGTCCTCGGTGGGTCGCCTCGTACGTTGGGTCGAGCAGGTGGAATTGTGCCATCCTACAAAAAAAAGTCAATGTATTAGAAATTCAATATATAATGAAACATGAACTTAGAAATGTACCAGTAATTGACACAATTACAAGTATAAATTAAGACATGCATAATTAATTAAATGATTACGACACATATGAAATAATAAAATCATCCAATAGTCACACCTTACTAATCTGCCAATGGCAACTTCGTGAATTGTGGCTAAGTCTACCACACCTGCCGCACTCATACTGCTCGGGGTCGGTAACAAATGGGGTTCCTCTCCCACGCCTTGTTCTTCTGGGTATCTAATCCATAACCATCCTGTGCATCGTCCTCTTCCTTGATCCACGCTTGTTCCAACGGTAAGCTGGATCTACAATGTACTTCGGCCCATCATATGGAGGCCACTCTCTAGGGTCCCAGAAAGGTACGAAGCGGGGGCTCCATGTGTGCACAAGCGTGTCGACACTGAACTCGTGAGGTATCCTACTCTCGATATTATAGTTGCGATGCCTAGCTACTGCCACCAAATGGGAACATAGAAAGTGGTACTGCCTTGGTTTACCACAAGTGCATTTGAAATCTTGAAGGACAACCACATGCATCCTCGACTCTCGGACCTCACCGTCGGACATTGTACCTCCCCTATGCTTGACCTGATAAGTCCATGTGGCGTGGTCAAAGCATGTAACCTCATGTGTGCCAGCCCTTTCATTAGCCTTCTCTAGGTGTGCCGTTGGTTTCGGAGCCCATATCTCTCCATCACTCCGCAACTTCAATGCATGGGTGTGTCTATCGTTGAACCAGGCAACAAGCTTATAGAAGGTGAATTGAACGATTGCATTCACGGGCATACCACGTATCCCTAATAGCAACTTATTGAATGACTCTGCCATGTTGCTGTATTGAAACTCGTACCTCCATCCACCGACGTCGTGAGCTCTTGTCCATTTCTCCAAATCCCCCATCAAACCTGTGAGCCATTGTCTACCTTCTGTATTTGATGCGGTTCTGACCTGCTCCAACTTTTTCTGAAAGTACTTGTCCTCGAGCTATCGAGCAGCCTCCTGGAATAGATCAAAGTTACCCTTCACACCATCCTTTCGGAGTAGATTCTCGGCAAGGTGCCGAGTACACCAACGATGGTGCAAAGGTGCATACCCCTCTATCTGCTCTCGCACGGCATTAAGCATGCCCTGGTGCCTATCAGATATGACACCAACCTCCCTGCCAAGCCCAACCACGTGTATCCAGACTAGCCTCAAGAACCATCCCCAACTATCATTGTTTTCCTTCTCAACCAAAGCAAATGCCAAGGGAACCAACTTGTTGTTCGCGTCACAGGATATGGCTATAAGAAGTGTGCCCTGGTATTTGCCAATCAAGAGCGTACCATTAATGGAGAAGATGAGACGACAGTGCCTAAAGGCCTCGACACACTGAGGGAAGCACCAAAAAGCATGAAAGAATATCTGCCTCCCATCCTTCCATGCATTTGGTTTTGGGATATACTCATAATGCATGCCTGGATTTACCGCTTTGATTGCATTGAAAAGTACTAGCAGGTGCTCGTACCCATCCTCCCAGTCCCCATATATCATCTTCCACGCTCGCTGCTTAGCCCTCCAAGCTTTACCATAAGTTATCACATAACCTCCATACAACGCCTCAACAGTCCTGATAATTGTCCCCACCTTCATGTTGGGTTCTCCCTACAATATTCCCATCAACCGCTTAGCAATGAGGGTAGATGTCAACTGTCGATGCCTCAGTGTCAGCTCATGGTCAGCACAATTGTGTGGCCCGACAACTTTTGTGATCTTCCACTTTCCGGTGACCATTTGCTTCCTTGCACAAACCCTCCATGGGTAGCATTCTTTGTCACACATAACTGTGTAACGACACTCTGCATATGAATGCAAGACCTTGTAAGGTCTCTTTCGTATCACTGCAAACACCTGCAACCACCTCTTCAATGCAGGGAGGTCCTTGAACACCCTCCCACTCTCAATTACCATGTTAGGGCCGGCCTCAGGAGCTTCTAGGAGCTCATAATCATGTCCTTCTGCACACGCCTGATCAGAATGAGCAAGATCGCTTAACTCATGAACTCTTGGATCACGGCGGACGGGAAAGATACGCCTCAGCATCTCAACATCACTCTCTGTTAGCTCTCCAACAAGACGATCATCATCAGAATCAAGAGCCCTTGCCATCTCATATGGCTTCGAATCATTCATAATTTCAATACTATTGGAGCCACGGAATCTATCTCCACAGTGCACTTGCGCAGCAATAGGGGGCACATCAACATTCTTAGGAATGTCTCCTGCAACATAAGCAGAGAAATGAGGAAAGAATGAAAGAAATGGATGTAAGGAAGGGGGTAAGCTCCCAATAACCATGCGATTAAGACACTTACTCGGATGATTCTGTGTCAAAGGGATCTCATGAGGAGGATCTACCACAACAACATGAGTCTAACAAGCATCTTCAACTACCGCATTGGGTGCAGATTGAGCATCGGAAACTGTAGGTGCAACCTCCACATCCATATCAGGTTCTGAGACGGGAGGGTCGATGTGTGCCTGTTGACCCATTGGTGGGGAAAACCCATGAGGGATGGGATCAACTAACACCCGACGCACAACCACATCCAAACATTGTAGCTGGCTCTTCATAGCTGATCTCACATAGTTCTCCCATTGATCCGCACAACCAATTGGGATCATTCGCCTGAGGATGTTGGGAGGAGAACCTAGGTGCAGTACACCCTCAACTACAATGCCATCATCTCCAAGGCAATACAGCTCCTCTCGAGCCCTTGCCACCATCTCACTAAATGAAGGCCTATCATTAAATAGCACAGGCACGCTTTGCATGTCAACAAACTCAACATATCCATAGCGGTCATATTCAACGGTGCCTCCATGATATATGGTCACTAGGTTGTCTATCTAGTTCAAACACATAACGAAACACATGTCCTTTAGTCCAAATTAGACGATATATAGTACCTAGCAAGTACTTTCTAACTACAAACTAAGTAAATAAGATAACAACTACATACATAGATACAGTGTACTAACTAAATAGCTAGATCCTATTTACTTAACTAAATATGTAACTACCTATCTACGTAGCTATCTAACTATATCTATGTACCTATATATCTATGTTTCTATCTATCTACATATATATCTCACTAGATCACTAACTAAATCAAATATCTGAGTCATCACATTAACCGGTAAATAACAAATGCCAAAACTACTACACTACAACCAATGCTAACTAAGTACGCACATTGTAAATTCACAATTTTTACCTGTCCGACGACGGAGTCGTGGACGTCGACAGAGTCGCAGCGGACGTCGGGCGTGGGTCAGGCCGATGAGCCGGGCCGGCGGTGGAACGGCTAGCTGCTGCAGGTGCTGGGGCCGGCGGGGGCACGGTCGACAACGGCGGTGGCGGGCGGCACGTCGGGCGAGGCGAGAGCGCGGCGCGGGCGTAGGGACCGGTGAGGGGACAAGGGCGCGGGCGCGGGGCGCGGCGCGGGCGCAGGGCTCGGCGAGACGCATGCGCTGGTGAGGGCGAGGCGGCGCGGGCTCGGGCGGCCGGTGAAGGGAGAGGGTGCGGGCGGCGGTGGTGTTGCTCTACTCGGGCGAGGGAGATGCGAGAGAGAGAGAGAGAGAGAGAGGGAGAGTAAGAGAGAATGGATTGGGGCCCATACGTAAGAAAGGCTCGGCGCCAGGGTGACTGACGCCGAGCTTCGTGTCATGTCACCGTCACGTTGGCTTCGAGCCCAAGAGCTCGGCGCCAGTGACGCTGGCGCCGAGACGTGTTAGGGCGCCGAGCTAAGGGTCCATATTCTGAAATCTTTCCTCCAGGAGCATATTTGTGAATTTTTTTTAGAAAAATGACTAAAAAATAAAAAGTGAGGAGTGAGAAGATAATGAACAGCCTCGTTCCTTAAACTAAACACACCCTTTGGTCTCCGGGCGGGTCAAAGAGAGTGATCTGAACCTCCGTGATTTTTCGGCGTCTGCTACAATGTCATCGTCCAACGTCCAAATTGTTCCGATATTTAGACAAAGCTTCTAGCAAGAACTGATGAATTGTGTCCCGATAATTACAAATGACATGCTGTCATGCTGAGGATCGGCCGGAGCTTCAGAATGCAAGCATCGGATTCGTTTAGGGTATGTGTGGTTCGAGAACTAAGGTAGATGAGATATGACCATCCATGGATTTCGGATAGTACACAAAATTACTGTGTACCGGCTGGTTCTGGCTGGTTTCAGCTGATTTAATAGTGTTCTGTGAGAGAGAATAAGTTGAAACAAGCTGAAACAAGCTAGACAAGTCGAGCCGAACAGGGCCATGTATATCCATGTTGTTTGTTTGGTTGGATAGATGGGGCGAGCCATTTTTCTGTTTGGTTGATAGATGAGATTGCATGGGATGAGAATACTTGACTAATTATATCTATTATTTAAAAATAATAGGAACTAATTATACCCTAATAAATATGCACCGACACTAATCTTGTCATTATAATCACTAATTAAAAATAAAATATGTTAATTAGCACTATACTACTCTAATTGTCACACAAAACATGCGCTAATCAACGTGTGAATATCCTCATCCGTCAGATTTTTGAGGACCAGGATATCTAGCATCTACCCAGAATATTCCTTGTTGTGGATATTCAGGTTCAGCTTGTCCATCCAATCAAACACCATGTATTCATGGATATCCATGGAACCAAACACACCTTTAAAGCACTTATCCATTTTGAGTTGAACCTGTCAGATGGAGCTGACAGCATGGCACGACGTCGTGATCTAATAGCAATCGCCATGTTAGTCTCTAGCCACCAGCGTCCTGTTCGCTTGGCTTATAAGCAGTACTTTTTTAGCCAACGAACAATATTTTTCTCTCACAACGAATAACCGCTTGTTCGGCTTGTTAGATACTTTGGACCATCTAGGTGTAGACCAGAGGGTGATATCTTTACTAATTGAATCAAATAGATCTAGAGCTTGCTTTGGGGAAAAGAGACAGAGAGGGAGAGAGATGTAGGAGCATCTGACCATCGGAGAGGTTGGAGGAGCTGCCTGCCATCGCTGGTTCGTCGGTGAAGCTCTACACACGGGCAGCGACGGTTGGTGTAGCGGTGGAGACCAGCGGTGGTGGCAAAGGCAGTGGCGCTTCCCGCCGCTGGCAGTGCCTCTCTCGCGATCGAACTAGGGTTAGACATTGGGGTTGTGGCGGTAGCTGTGAACCTCGTTTCAAGAGCCATTTGCCCCACCTCCTCTTTATAGGCACTGTGCGACGGGGGCCCACCAGCTACTAGATGGCTGGACGTCCCCGATCAAGACGCGGTCAAGGGGTCCGTCTCGACCGTTGGGTCAAGACGGATGAGATCAATTCTAACATTCTCCCTCTTGATCTCAACTCATACTTTAACTTTAAACTTTGACTTTAATCCCTTTCACTTTTATTTGTTCCATCACAGATTAGTGCATAGAGCATGCTTCATCGTCATGGTCAATCGCCGATAGACTTAACAGCTACAATACACATCTCTGTTCTGAAATAGATTCTTTAACTTTTGGGCCCTTTATTGTCCGAAAATCATAGGCTATACCATAAACCCATGTCGACTGTGTGTTCTCTAAACACACTGGGTGGTAAGCCTTTTGTACGCGGATCCGTAAGCACTTGCTTGTTACTTTAATACTTTTAGTATGATTTCGGACTTTCTCCTTCACAACGTATAACTTTAACGTCAATGTGTTTGGCACCACACTTGACCCGTTGTTATAGGAGCGAACTACTTAAATGGTTATTACTGTTGTATACCATTATCAATTCCGGGTGTAAGTTCTTTTAACCATTTCGTCTATCCTTAAGCCTCATAACAAGCTATACTATGGGTATGCATCTTTGATGTCACCACAATTGTTTCTTTGGAGCTTTTCCACAATAAAACTCCAACTGTGAGTGTTAGCTACTATGTGGGTTTCACTAAATATCTCGCCAAAATTTAACATTTGTACCTACAACTATTTGAGAGTACTTATTCTTTCTTACTCACCATGAGGCCTATAAATCTTTGCACAATTGCAAAACATTCTCAACTCCATTCCGGTGATCTATATCTGGACTGGACTTCCGCCAAAACATCCCGGATACATGAACTATGTCAGGGTAAGTTCTTACTTATATGCACTCATTAAGCTTCCAACAGCTAAAGCATATAGGACGTCCTTTCGATCTCACATTGGTTCTTGGAACACTGAAAGTTCCCAAAACTATTACCCTTGACTATAGGAACAGACGCAGGTTTATTCACATATATACTTTATTTCTTTAGAATCTTCTCTAAGTATACACTTGAGATAGTTCTAACACCCCTTTTCCTTTTGTCTCGGTAAGTTCCAATTTCTGGAACGAATGACGCTTTACCAAGACCATTCTCATTGAAACTTGAGGACAAGAACTGCTTCTTCTCCAACAGTAGATTAACACCACTACTAGCGAGCAAGGTGCTATCCACGTGCAGGATTAGGGAAATTGATTTCTCATGTTTAAACTTTGCATAAATACAATTATCCTCTACATTCTCTTTAAACCTAAACTTTCTTATTGTACTGTCAAAATTCAAGTATCAATGTTTTGAAGCTTGCTTTAATCCATAAATGGATTTCTTCAGGCAATATCCCTTACGTTCTTTTCCTTCCACGACAAAACCTTTTGTGTTGTGCCATGTAAACTTTCCATACAAACCCCGTTCAGGAATGTGTCTTTAGATCCTTCTGATATAACTCTAAATCGTAGTGTGCCATTAACGCCATTATGATTCTAAAAGAATCGTTGCATTCTCATTATAATCTATTCCTTCTCTTTGTGTAAATCATTTCGCCACACGTGGCGCTTTATAGCTTTCTATATTCCCTTTGGAGTCACATTTGTCTTGCAGACCCATTACAGCCTACTGTTTTGGCTCCATTGGGAATTTCTTCTAAATCCCAAACATCGTTGGTATTTATTGATTTCATTTCATCTTCCTTTGCTTCTTGCCATTTAGACGAGTGAATGCCTCTAATGGCTTTTTCAAATGAGGTGGAATTACCCTCCATTTGAATTTCTTTCTTAACATTGACTCCTTAGTCACTAGAAATATCTTATTTTCTTATTCTTTGAGACCTTCTGGGGCCTCGTGGCACTTCTTTCATATGGGGCTATTGTTACTCTTCATTGCCAAAAGGCAATTGTTCTATAGCCTCTTGTATCACAAGATCCTTATTTACTTATTCATCTTCTTTAAGAACTAACATCAGGTGTTGTATATGTCATACAACATCAACATGTATTAAGCAATTTGTTGCTCTAAAACACTGTAGTGGATATGTAATCCCACTTCTATTCAAGCCTTAGGTATCTACATACCATGCTCCCCCAGATTACTCTATCTTCTGTAAAGATGGTGTATCTTCAAATTTCTTATTTTGGGTTTAATCTGCTAAAAACTCATATGGCGCGTTTAGCACTGCCTTAATAACTATGAACTCGTCCAGTATGAATACTAGCTGACTATGCTATCTTCCTATCGGAACTGTAAAAGGTCTAGGAATTTAGCTATTTCTTTACTTTAGGGGTATCGTTATTATGATCGTCTTACTCCCTCAACGATCACATTCATCTTTTATAGATCACTTTTACCTTCAATGCATAGTATGCATTGCATTATCCATAGTATGGGGAAGTATCTTTCTTAATTGTCTTTCTTAATTAATCTCACATTTCTCCCCCTCGAAATATGGTATGAACTTTTCTACCACAATTTCGAAAAACATTCAGAACTCTTGTTAATGAGGAAACTTTGATTACTTACTTCATCCACATGATTACATCATGCAAACAAAATTCGTGTGGGAGTACATTTTCCTCATTTCATTTCAAAACTCAACAAAGTCTATTATTATCAATACTTCTGCAAGTCACGCTTGCATATCATTCTTATCTTTTAGTTCACATGCAACTTTCTTTTATTCTTAAACTCATTGAGTACTTAATGACCATGACACAATCAGAGTGTACGGTCAATACTAGGATAGCATAAGAGCTATTCCAAACTTCTCTCCATGTGCGGGATACACTTAGAGCACATGAGTCATCACATCCTTCTCCCACCATGCGGGATAAGTACTATACCAAAACTCTCCCGCCATGTAGGATTGATTAACATAAGTACTATGCCAACTTTACCCCTCCATACGGGTATTTTCTCAATCGTTTCCTGCCATGCGGGTACTATCACAAACTTTTCCCGCCATGCGAGATAATTTCCTTGAACGGACATAATTGCCAGGATTGGCTCGTGTTCAATCATCAAATTCAGAAATAAATCCGAATATTCTTTTAACACACATGTTTAATCCAATGTTGGTCAAATTAAACATGTATATGACTTTTACAACTCTCATAAGTAAAACTGAAAATAAATTCTTCTTCACAGAGAGTACATAAAAGACATTTCTCAATGAAGACTCTCATTGATCTATCTCTTTTCTTGGATCAATATCCTAGAATTCTTTTCTTTTGAAGCCATTCTTTAAAAAGAACACAGTTCCTTAAGCAATGGCATTCATCATCTGAGTCACAAGTACCCAGCTTATTTCTCTTACTGAATGAAAGCATCGAGGTCTTTTGTCTGAAAAATATTCAACAATAATGCTCATTAAACTTTGAAATCTTTATGTTCTATTCTATATCACCGTTGGGCAGAAATAGAATAAAACATCATTCTTCTACATTAATTCCACATCACCGTTGTGCAGAAATGGAATTAACGTATAGAAACTCAATAATCTTGAAAGCATAGAACTGCTCCTCAAAATTAAATTCTCCCGTTGGTTTGAATTTAATTAGAAGACAATCAACTTCATTGCAGCGGAAATTTGAAAATACATTTCTCTAGTTTAGGAGCATTCCTTGATGTTTATCTATTCTCTAAAAAATTGGTCACTTTGATGCAAATTTTATCATAGATTTAAACTTTAAACATAAAACTCATAGAATTATAATATTGTTATCATCAACGTTGGTCAGAAAATAAAAATACCATAATTCAATTTTAACTACCAACCGACTATTCCTCCAATTAAAATTTTCCCGTTGGTTCCAATTTTAACTGAAGGATCAATTTTTCATCATTTATTGAATAACTATAACTGCTCTTCAAATTAAATTCTCCCGTTGGTTCCAATTTAATAAGAAGACAATAAACTTTAACTTTGCAGAGAAAACATGTAAATCTTAAACTAGTGAATTTTGCCCATAGAAAAATTCTCTTTCTAATTTTTCTTGAGTCATTAATCATTTTCCAGGAAATAACATTTTATTGGAAAAAGAAAAAACAAAAATGGACTCATTTGTTCACTGTCTGCTCGGCCCAGCAGCAAAAACCGGTCTGGCCTTGTTCCCTCGTGCGCGCACTGCCACCTAGGCCGCAACGTGGGCCTGGGCCAGCAAAGCGTCGTGGCTGCGCGCCCCGCCTGGGCCTCATTTGGCCCAGTGACTCCTCGCCGTCAGATCAAATCCGATGGCCGTCCGACCGTTTCGCCCGATCAAAACCCGCCGTAGCCGGCCTCCCCCGGAACCCTAGCCTCATTTCTTTCTCCCTTCTACTCTCTCAGCCGCGCGAGCCCGACGAAGAGCAGGCGACGACGAGAGCGAGTAGGGCCTCAGCGCCGTCGTCGGCCCCCTCACCGGCGTGCGCGCTCCCCAGCGGGTGAGCGCGCTGCCGTCAAGCGGCCTAGCCGCGGCGCCCCTTTGGCCTGAGTCCGGCGAGAGGCTTCTCCCGGCGCTCGGCCTTCTTCTCCCCGCGCACCGGCGAGGCAGCAGTGCTGCGCAGCGGCGAGGTAAGCCCACTGACTCTTCCTCATCCCCTTTTCCCTTTCTGTTTCTTCGGATCTTGTTTGCTCTTCTCGGTTTTGATCGATTGGGATGGGGATCGAGTTAGGGTTAGGGTTTCGGGTTAGGGATTCACCCTGTTCTTCTTCTTCCCCGAGTCTGTAGCGGGTTAGGGTTCGGATCTCATCGTTTTCTTGAATCCGAGACCTCTGTTTCCATCTTCACCCAGTTAGGGTTAGGGTTAGTGAAAACCCTAGTTTGTATGCTCAGATCCGAAAGGATCTAATCCGTTCTTTTCTTTTCTGTTCTTTTGATTCTCTTCCCGCGCGTCAGCAAACCAGCGGCGGGTGCTCCATCCCGCGTGAGGCGGTAGTGATGGCGGTGGGGAAACCTTCCCCGGACCGTCCAATTTCTTTAGGGTTAGGGTTCTTTAGGAGGGTAATCCGAATCGAATTCGAATCCCCTTCTTTCCTTTTCTTTCTATCACCCGATTAGGGTTTAGGGTTCGATGAACCCTCTGTATTTCTTTTCTTTCGATCCGAACCAGATCTAACTCATCTCCTTCTACACTGCTACCCCTGACACAATCCACACACTAGATCGGCGGTTCTGATACCAATGTTAGATACTTTGGACCATCTAGGTGTAGATCAGAGGGTGATATCTTTACTAATTGAATCAAATAGACCTAGAGCTTGCTTCGGGGAAAAGAGACAGAGAGAGAGAGATGTAGGAGCATCTGACCATCGGAGGGGTTGGAGGAGCTGCCTGCCATCGCTGGTTCGTCGGTGAAGCTCTGCGCACGGGCAGCGACGGTTGGTGTAGCGGTGGAGACCGGCGGTGGTGGCAAAGGCAGTGGCGCTTCCTGCCGCTGGCAGTGCCTCCCTCGCGATCAGACTAGGGTTAGACGGTGGGGTTGTGGCAGCGGCTGTGAACCTCGTTTCAAGAGCCGTTTGCCTCACCTCCTCTTTATAGGCACTGTGCGACGGGGCCTAGATGGTTGGACGTCCCCGATCAGGACGCGGTCAAGGGGTCCGTCTCGACCGTTGGGTCAAGACGGATGAGATCAATTCTAATACGGCTGAGCAAGAAGTCGGCTTGTTCGGCTTGTTTTTCCAGCTGAGACAGTGTTTTTCTCTCACAACAAACCAGCCTGAACAGTGTTTTCAGTATTTTTCCAGTCTAACCGAACAAGCTCTAAGCCAAAAGCACTTTTAGCCATGGCTTATCAGCCAAGCGAATAGGGCACGGATCGAGCATTATTGTAGGTCGATATATGTCATCAATGCAAATCATGCATATTATCGAAGTATATATATTTAATAAAATTAAATGACGACAACAGTAGAGCATCAAGGCCTGGTCGCTTGTTTTGGTTGTTCAGTTCTCAGTCTGGCCCTTTATTTGTGGATATCATTACATACTACTGTCTGCTGCAGTGTCATCGTCCAACACGTCCCAAACTGTGTGATTACTCATACAACTGTGTAATTAAATTTGCATGATGAAGAGCTTTAAATTAAAAAATGCGTCGGGGGTTCTTGCAGGTAATTACCCATTTTTCAGTTTTGGATTTGGAAGAAGGGCAGCAATATCTATCAGATGGAGCTGACAATATGGCACGGCGTCACGATATCGGATCAAATCAACGTAGTGTTAGGTTCACGTCAATGTAACGTGATTCGATTACTGTCGATAATTGATTCCATTAATTAATGTTTGTTTCCGGCCTCGTGGAATCGAGTACCGTCGTTATCAGATACCATACTGTACAAAGCTGACACAGCTCTAGCCCCTGTCTAATCAAATTACGGACTCATCGTCTCCCCGCGTAATCATATTCCCTTTGCGTTTTCAGTACCATTTCAGCAACCAAACATGTCGCAAGTTCAGTCGGGGCACCAAACCACGCTACACTAGTCTCGATCCATATCCATGACAGCAAAATTAATTACATATCGGGGGAAGGACGATACCGGATACCGAATGAAAGTACTCGTAGCAGGCAACGCTGACAGATTTTTGAGGAAAAAAAAATCCATAAAACGAGAAGAGAAGAACGCCTTTGCCTGGCCTAGCTATCTTCTTGTCCAGAGCGTCGTGGGAGAAGAAGCGTCCACGCTGACTCCCATCAAAGCGCTGTTCCACCTACAGGCTCCATCCAACCATGGCAGCTTTGGTGGCACCTTCCACGAACCGAGAAGCGTCGGTGCGGGCCGGCACGTGCGAAGCAACTGTTACAAGATTTGGGTAGGCCCAAATAATATTTTTAAATAAATCCCAAAGGGCCACTCACACATGTATAGAATAGTGGGGTACTTTAGTCCCACATTGTTATCCTAGGAGCAATGAGACCATCTTAAATAATTGAGTTGTTTTCATCTAGGTGAAACCATTAGAGAGAGAAAAAGGAAGAAACATATGCGTGCTCAACTCACTTTGGTAGGGTTGTGGGCATGGGTGTGCATGAATTCCCTTTACCTTGACTTTGGGATATTTTTAAATGCATATAGAAAATTACGCTGGCCTATTTTAAGGGTAATTATTCTCGCACTAATGGTGATTGCTTTAATCAGTTAACGGCATAGTGTATATATATTGGGACGAGACGTTGCCCTAGGTACAGGAATTCATCTCTTCCTTTTGCCACTGTGCTACGCTGCCGATGTCTTGTCTTCCCCATCCCGCCGTCGACGTGTCATCGACGCTGGAAGAGCAGGTCTTCGAAGCCTACGTTTTCACGTGTCCCTACACGGGCTAGAGGGCATATTAGGTTTTTGGGAAGCACCATCACGATTGCTCACTGGACGTCTTCTTCCCTCTACGCCAGTGTTCGTCGATCTCCATCAACGGTCTGCTTCGTCTTCTTTTGCGTTATTGCTAGCGCTGACAACCCCACGGTAAGAATGTTCTTTTTATCATTGTCGGAATTAATTTGTACATCACTGAATTGCTATTATTTCAACAGCAAGATCCTCCCCCGCGCCGGCTGGAGCCCGGAGGCCCAAAATGTGGAGAAGCTTGGAATTGCCGGCACCTGATACGAAACACCATCACACGAGGATCGAGGCGTAGCCGAGCAGAACTGTAGAACCACGACCACGGGCCAGTTTGGATGCTAAAATTTTTGGCAAAACGCTAATGTAGCGTTTTCGTTGTTATTTGGCAATTAGTGTCCATTCTAGTCTAATTAGGCTTAAAAGATTCGTCTCGTGGATTTCGTCTAAACTGTGTAATTAGTTTTATTTTTTATTTATATTTAATGTTTCATGCATGCGTCCAAAGATTTGATGTGATAGAAAATCTTGAAAAATTTGGCATTTTGAATGCAACTAAACAGGGCCCACGCACACGCAGCGGGTCAAAGACATGGACAGGCTACCCGCCCGCACCACCCCCGCACACCCTTCCGTGTCCCGTGACAGTTGCAGCTTGCCGTGGCCGGCAGGTACGGCGCGGGAGTCGACGTCGCCTCGCGCTGCGCGGGTGCGCGGCCTCTGGGAGTCTGGGTCGCGTCGACGCCCCCGTCCACTGCCGTTGCTTCCCGAACCGGCTAATCGGCCATCGGTGCCCGCTTGCCCGGGCTATCGATGGAGCACGTACGAGAATTTCGCAGAAATCAGTTCGCTTTCACAAGAAAAAACATAGAAAATAGAAAAATTTCTGCCATTCCAAAGGGGGCCTAAACGGTTTTCGGCCGGCCACTAGCCCACATTCGCTGCTATCATATACTTCGTGGACTTGGCAGCCTTGATGATAAAACCAGCAAAAGCCCGCATACGTGCGTACCTAGTCTTAGCCCGTTCGCAGCGCTTATCAACCAGCCAACAGTATTTTTCTCTCATAATGAACCAGCATTAGCCGGACTTATCAGCTCAGGAACCGATCAGCTCTACGCTGCTTGCATTCACTCATGGTAAATGTTGCGTGCAACCAGACCGCCACTCTGCTGCATTCTCTGGAGGCACCTCAATCAGACACTTGAAGATTCTACGCCCCATTCGGCTGGGAGCGGCTGGCTGGCTAGGCTGGCCAGCCCTCTCACAGAAATACTGTTCACATAAACCAGCCAGCAGTACTTCTCTCTCACATAAACGAACCAGCAACGATACGAACTAGTCAACCGAACAAGCTGCTAGTTTTGGCCATTCATCCGTGTGACGCCCAACGTCACACCGTGACAGCACTCGGGATAGGGTTCGACTATTCCGCTATTGCGATTCTTGTGGGTCTCGCGGATTCTTGCGAGCTTTGTCTCTTGCTCAACATGTTTGGCAGGTTCAAAGACGTTGGGCCACAAAAAGTTTACAGCGAGCCACGACAGCCACGAAGGAGAAATTTTTTGGGGCAGACGGGCGGGTTACGTTAACAACCCGTCCGGCCTGCAATCCTAGTTCGGAGGACCGCATCCAGCTCTGTCAGGTTCTTCTTCCCTGCAGACCGCCGTCGGTAGCTGGGGACAAACAACCCAATAACTTCAGGTTATCCTCGCCTCCTTATGGGGTGTTTGGTTGGTGAAACTGGATTTGGTTATCCAGGCTTTTCGCCACTAGCTTGCAAATACCGCCGGCGTTACTATCTAAAATGCTCAACGTGACTACGGCCTGCTTACACACTTGCACCCCTAGTAATCATGCCAACGGTGAACCTGCTCTGCTCCACTGGATTTGTCGTGGAATTAGCAAGTTGCTGTGTACTTAACCGAGTGAGTCAGCGCGACATCTCCAAAGCTGAATAGACAGGCAGCATCGGCTTACTGGTCCTGGCCAGGCTCGTGCCCTCTTGCGTATGGTTTCAAACAGTGGCGGAGGAAGAAATAAAATTAAGGCGTGGCGAACTCGATAACAATGACGTCCTAGTGAGAGATTTTTTTCGGGCAAGGTGAGCGGTGACCGGTGGATTGGGGCGGCACGAATTGCACCTCTAGGAATCCATTTGTGCGGGACGACGTCAGTTCGGCACCGCGAGCGCTTGACAGTTCGTAGGATACAACGTCAGGGCAAGGCTGCAAGCCTTGCTCCAAATTGGGGCTAATTATGAAGACTGCAGGCAAAGTAGACAGGCTGGCTAAGCGCTAAGCATGCAGACCAAATAATGTTGATAAACCTAGTATCTATCATCTTGTTTCTCTAACTGCCAATCGATATCTGCATGCTAATTCGTTTGCGTGAATGCCGGACATGAACGAGCGGCTGGCCACCAGCGATTCCAAAGGGCTATCCGCGCTGGAATTAAGGTATGGCGAGGGCCATACCTCGCCATATCGGAAGCTCCGCCCCTGGTTTCAAAGACGAGAAGAGATGAAAAACACCCGTTTTATGTCTTTATTTGGTTGAGAGAATAAGATTGTGTTTGATTTGTGTTTGGTAGAAGAGATAAAAAGGGATTGTATGAGTAATTTTTTGACCGTTTACTACCGTTATGTGGCCCCCAGATGTCAGTCTCCTTTCTTTCGCCGGCCTTTTCCTATCTGGTAGGCTTGACCACGCCACCCTAGCTGGCCTATGCCCATTCATGGCGGCCTGTCCAGTGGGGCTCGGTCGCGCTACTCGCCTAGCCGCACCGCCCGCCCGGTTGCTCCACTCTGGCAGGCTCCCGCTCGTCCGTGCCATGGCCACCGACGCCCTCATCATGCCCCTGTTTGGTCGCGCCATCGCCCCATCTGTTCGACTAGTCCGATCCCCACTCATCCACACCGTTCGCTGACTCCCGCCGCCTGGACACGCCACTCCAATTGGCTCCCACCCGTTCGTACCATGGCCACCGTCCGCCCATCCCCCACCTAGTCATGTGCCAATGGCGACACCCCATTCGCCCGATGTGCGCCCAACCCCGCTAAGACGAGAAGAGACATGCATGACTCGAGGACGAGCTTGACCGCTTTTTTTAGAGACTGGGTTGCCTGCATATCTGAAAAATATTCTCTAGTGGGATGGCTCAGCCCCCTCCCATCTTCTAAAACAGGAACTATCCGGTCCAGTCCAGTGTAACCTTCTTATCCTTGAGCTGAATACTAACTTTTTTAATCAAGCATCATCTAGTAAGACCACTCCAAATGCAACTTGTATAGTACTAAGGGCTTGTTCGCTTGAACTTATCAGCTGGCTTATCAGCTAGAATCTACAGTATTTTTCTCTCACGATAAAATAGCTTCAGCCAGCTTTAATACCAGCCGCTGCCGTGCTCCTACATCCCAGTCTCTCGTTTCCTGCACAACACACGTTTTCACTCGTCACTAATTCCAGCGCCTAGCTGTGCTCTTTTTCGTTACCGGGTCACTGATCCTTTGCCGGAATGCTGAATTAACGGTGCTTGTCGGCAGCTAATAGGGGATGAGCAGCGGAACAGGCCATTGACAGGTGAGCAATAGCTTTCTCCGACCAAAGGCGTTAGTGTGAGTCAGGCGCCGCCGACTTCCTATATGTTTGCCTCGTGACACGCACGTACGGCCTATTATATAGCTACTGAATCAAAATATATCGTTACATGTTATATTTTGGACTGTTCTTCTAATAGTTTTTTTTTACCCTACAATAAATTATACTCCATCCGCCAAAAACTAAATACAATTGTAGGAAAGAGGTACCAGGAACCATAGCAAATGACCTAAATACCCCTATAAGTTGATCTGACATACACTGCGCCAAAGTTTAGGTTCACAATCATGGCACACGATCTGGCACTATAAAATTGTAGCTTGGAGTAACAGGTTATCACACGTGTCAATACAAAAGATTGGCACAAGTTTTGGCCAGAAGACTCTAGAGACAGCACATGAAAAACCAAAGCTTCCCTCGACGCTACTTGTGGCCGAGAATGAACCGCGCGGAGTACCAAATTTAAACTGAACCACCACCAAGTGATTTCCCGCCTGTTGCCACTCGACGTCCCCTCATATAAGTGCAACACTCCCTCATATAAGTGCAACAACCACAAGATCATCCACTCCATCAGCCTGGAGCCCATTTTCATATCAGCCATGCCCATAGATCTCAACATTCTTCTAGATCAACATGTAGATCTCTTACCTGATCTCAATGAAGAACCTGCATATGAGCAAGAAGATGCAATCACTCATCTCCAGGAACAGCAATTTTATGAAGATGAAGCCCCACTTCCAGATCTACATAGGATACTCTTACCTGATCTCAATGAAGAACTTGCCTATGAGCAAGAAGATGAAAATCGCTCTCCAGGAACATCAACTTTATGAAGATGAAGCCCATCTCGAAGAAGGTCAGCCCCTACATTTTCATCACGATGAACTGCTTGGTATGCATGTCATAGATCTCAATGTTGATGCTTTCGAGGGAGAACAAGAACATCATCAAGGTGATCTTTTTTTCTTGATTGCATCTGGACAACAATAGGAACAAGCTCAGTTCGAATTACCTATTTACAACTAGATTTATACTTGAACTAAATATTGTGCCTCACCTTGTTGCAGTAATTGCAGCAGAGGAAGAGCATCCACAGCCTGCATGTCTCAACTTTGACGGTCCACATGAATTTGATCTAAACTTTGAACCTTCTGATCTGCAGCAACAGATGCATTAAGTTCACAGTAAGCTTACGACTACCTAACCTTTTCCTTTTTAATGGATGAATAGGCCTGCAGTTAATGTTCTTCTATAGCTAAAACTAACAGCTGCAGCCCACATGACAGTAAATTTTTCAACAAGTTAATGTCTGTCTACCATATAAAAAATTTACTTGTACCAACAATCATAAGTGAACCAAAAGAAGAACTACATAATACACAACTACCATCTGTGCTGCTTCAGCTTAGCACTAAATTTTGCAGATTGCTTGCACTGATGTTCACCCACAATTCTATAAGAAAATTAGCACTTACAAATCTGCACCAATTGCTCCGCAACTCACCATTTAATTCTTTTGTAGGCATGATGGAGGACATGCATGACTACGGTGTGTATGCTGACGCTGTGGACATAGTCTTTGATGAAGAGGAGTTGGATGACTCGGATTTGAAGAAGATCACCATGCAAATGAAACAATGCACATCAGTGCAGAAATTTGACAGAAACTCAACGACAACAAATCTATGCAGCATTGCTTGAGAGAAGTGATCGTGGAAGACTAAAAAGGAAAGCTACAACTATAGTAGCACAAATATTCCAGGTGAGCGGGTATAAAGTGCCGCGCATTTGGCAACGAGCAAAACATTGCCGAGCCCAAGGAATACCAGTTGATGTTAGATCAAGGAAGCCTAAGAGAAGTGACCGCAAAAAGTTGCAAATAGACCTAATTTGAGGTTCTTAGTGTTCCATTGTATAGAAGAAGCACTATTCAATCTCTAGCTACTGTAACAGAACCGACCAATTATACGAAATTAAGTAAGAAAATCATCCGCCAGAGCAGACAATTTAGCAAACTTAAGCCCGTATAACCCGGTAGTCCGTAAAATCACGAAGGATTTCAAACCAACTCATATACCAGCCAAGATCGTAATAAGTTTAGCGGTCACCATCACATATTACATAAAAGTTCGCATCACAGATACATCAAAGTTTAAACATAGTTATTATAAATGAGTTCGAATAAAAGTAGCGGAAGCCATTTGTTCAAAACCACACGCACTCACACGAAGTTCAAATACAGTGCCAGCTAATGATCATCTCCAACAAAAGCATCAGACGAGAAGTAAGGAATGATCATGCCCATGGTCCTAAGCATTACCCATCGTAGGATAAAGGCAGTTGATACAGTAGTCGTAATACATCTGCCCATCTACAACAAGTGGGAATAAAACCCTAAGTACGAGAAGGTACTCAGCTAGACTTACCCGACATAACCGAAAATAAAGTGACACCAAGGATTATGAAGGGCTTTATAGTAGGGTAGCTGACTCATTTGCAAAAAGAGGCATTTTTAGTATTTCAAGAACCTTTCCAAAAGCATTATTGTCAAGTTAATTATTATTAACATGTCGACTACATTTGCACCTATACTAGAGCAAGCATGTGATTAAGCAAATAATGATAACCAATGATCATTAACAACTTCCATAATGTCATATTCCTTATAACTGTCCAAGTGTTCCATCAACATTACTACGATGAAGTCACTCAAGTCAAGTGCTCACTATGCAGGAGCGACGGCGATTCGAATCGATTCCTAACCAGCTGGTGATTTATTCCTTACACAAACCTCACTCACCCGCTAAAGTGAGGTATCGGTCACCGAGTCAACTATCCAGGAAAATCTCGAGTTTGCCAGGAACCACATGTACCCGGGGGCCGACCGACTACCCTTTGGTCTTATCATCGCGCCCCCGTGTCCTACCACACCTGCTCCGGTACAGTGCGCTGCGGGCAATCTACTCGGCCCGAATAATCTCCCAGCTTCGCGGTCGAAAGGTACTTTATTCGGCCAGCTAAATGTAAGGCATGCGTTCAACATGACCTGAGGCCCAACAACGGTCGGTCCTTAAGCGACACAGACGGAAAGCACTACAGTCCAAAACTCTGTAAGTCTCCATCCGGTCTCAACATCAAATTAACACTTAGTTATACCCTGACTACATAGTTATCCAAGCAGATCCAGGTAACCACCTATAGCTCGCAGGTGACAGGAAATCACCCGACTTCTACCGGTCTAAGCCAGCTAAGCATTGACTCGACTACGGATACCACGATAACAAGGATATAGTATAACAAAGGTAGACAAGGTATAATGCAGCAACGATTGCAAACAACTCCTAAACGTAATGCATCAATTAAAGTAAAGCATTTAATTAATAATTTCAAACCGGGGAGAAAGATGCTCCGGGGCTTGCCTCTCTCGAAGGAGCTCGGGCGATGATCGGGGCACTCCGGAAGTTCCTCAACGTCCTCCTTGTCTGCTTCGGTCACTTCCTACGGCTGCACCTCGAGCTGCTCCTCGGGCTCCTCGGGTATGACGACTGGGCTCTCGGTTTGCGATCCTATATGATGCAGGTGCGTAAGTGCTTATGCAAAAGGTGCATCGGATGAAATGAACACAATGGATATGCTTGAATGCAAGGTAGTCAACATCATCCAAGAACATGTACTACAAGCACATGTCATCTACTGCATTCTCTTCTACTACTAATATGCTAAGTCAACACATCTCATTAAATGCTTCAAAGATACACGAAAGCTTCACTAATTTCTTAATCATACATAAAGCAACATTTGATTAAACCCTAATTAATAATAGGTTTGAATAGCAACATCTATTTTTATAGCTTAGAAAAATCTTAGAAAATTACCATAGCACAGTACTACCCTAAGTAGTCTACCATTAAATTTTTATGACATTTGAATGAGTGGAGTAGCCTACATAAAAATGACAAGCTATGGCATAATTATGAACATGAAAATACTTTGTATTATGAAAAGTGTCAAACAATAGATTTAGTATTTTTCCTATGATCTTAATAGCATACAATCACTGTATAAAAATTATCACATGCATGTTTTATACAAATTTTTCTCTCTAGCAAAAATAACAAAATTCAGCCATTAAAGGCACTTGAACTACACCTCATAATTTTTCTACAGAACATGCATGACATATATTTTTCACAAAAAGTACATCACCTAAATAGATCAACAAAATTAGAACCATATTTTTCTGACCTATATTCTATTTATTATACATTTCACAAGATATTAGCAATATCAAGAATTAAATAAAGCTCTACATTAAAGTATCTCAAAAATGACATGCAATATTTTTATCATGTAGATCTGGTGACAAGAAACACAACAAAATTTGTTTCAACAAATTTGGAGCCATTTTGAGCAAGTTATAAATTTCCAAAGCATTTAAACAGAAATCTGAAAAATCATTTCTTAAACCCTTTCAAAAATCAGCCGACGAAAATGCTGTGTGCACCCGGTGCTGTGCACCCAGACCCGAGCCAGGGTGCTGACGAGCGGGCCCCCACGGTCAACGGCCCGCACCTGTCGGTCAGATCGAAGCAGGGGCGGCGCTGACCGACCGGCTCTTTCCGACGGTGAGCCAGCCGGCGGTGCGGTCACCACCAGCAGCTCACCCGCGACGAGGCGAACACGGTGCACCAAGAGAAGGCACGGGAGGAGCTCGGGAATGGGGCTCGACAGTGCGCATGGCGGGCGGTGCTGGCTGGCTCACCGACGGCCCGGCCATCTCCGCCGGCCAAGCAAGACACAGGGAGGAGCGCACGAGGTTCAGCGAGGGCAAGGCGGTGCTCACACGCGAAAGGAAGGAGAAAGGTGGGAGCGGAGAGGGGTGCCATGGGATGAGAGCTCGCCCGAATTTTTGAACTATTTCAAAATAGTTTCAAAAGTTGGTGTGTAAAAATGAAAGTTGTTCCATTTTTAAGATCTACAACTTTTCTTTTATGACCAAAGTCAAATTCCAAATAGATTTTGAATTACAAAATAAAAATCAATATTAATTCAAAACCCTAATTTTGAAGAATTATTTTTAATGGCAAAATTTGGTAAAAATTTAAATATGAACTTTGCTCCAAATTGTATCCTAATTATTTCTAGCTGTCTTAGTGATCAAAACAAGAAATCATGGCATCCAAACATGAGCATGGCATTTCACATTGTTTTAAACATAATGAATTTCAATCAACTTAAGCACCACATGAAATGATACTTCATTTCTTTCGAAATGAAATGCATGAATGATGCTTATGCATGAGCTGATGATGATTATGCTTATGGGATGAAATGGTAATGCACGCTTAACACCGAGGTGTTACAACCCTCCCCCCTTATAAAAATCTCGTCCTAAGATTTGGGTTACGAACCATTTGTTATAAAAATCTTCATAAGCTTTTTGTAGATATTCCCCCGTTTCCCAAGTTGCATCTCCCTCATCATGATGATTCCACTGTATCTTGTATGTTTTCACCACACTATTCCAAGTAGCACGTTCTTTAGTGTCTAACACACGGACCGGTTGCTCATGATACACCAAATCTGATTTGAGTTTAATGCCTCGAGGTTCTATTCTTTCCTCCGGAACACGCAAACAGTTCTTGAGTTGCGATACATGGAAAACTGGAAAGACGGTACTCATTGTCTCAGGTAACTCTATCTTATACGCTACTGGACCTCTTCTTTCCAAGATCTTGTATGGTCCTACAAATCTAGCGGCAAGCTTTCTTCTGACTCCA
This sequence comes from Miscanthus lutarioriparius, assembly GCA_904845875.1. NCBI lineage: Eukaryota > Viridiplantae > Streptophyta > Magnoliopsida > Poales > Poaceae > Miscanthus > Miscanthus lutarioriparius. Next base: position 61,801,373 of record CAJGYO010000018.1, read on the forward strand.
AACCGTTTCTTCTTCATTGGCGTGACCTTCAGATAAACATAGTCACCAACTTCAAACATAAGGGGTCTCCTTCTTCTGTCTGCATAACTTTTCTGATGTGATTGGGCCGCCTTCATATTTTGTTGGATAATATGAACTTTCTTCTCGGCCTCTTCTACAAAGTCAATGCCATAATACCTTCTTTCTCCTGGTTCGACCCAATTTAGTGGTGTTCTACATTTTCTGCCATACAAAGCTTCGAATGGAGCCATCTTGATGCTTTCTTGATAACTATTATTGTAAGCAAACTCCGCTAATGGTAACCATGGCTCCCATGAACCCCTAGAAGACAACACACAGGCTCTTAACATATCCTCTAGAACAGCATTAACTCGTTCAGTCTGACCATCTGTCTGAGGATGATAAGCGGTACTACGAATCAAACTAGTTCCCAAGCCTTTGTGCAAATGTTCCCAAAAGTGAGCCATGAACTGTGGCCCTCTATCAGATACTATAGTCTTTGGTATGCCATGCAACCTCACAATTTCTGTAATATACTTCTTGGCATATTGAGGTGGTCGATAAGTTGTCTTGACAGGTAAGAAATGAGCGGTCTTGGTAAAAGGATCCACAATCATCCAAATCGAATCATGTCCCTTTTGAGTGGTGGGCAAACCCGAGATAAAATCCATACTTATATCATCCCACTTCCAACTAGGTACGGACAAAGGTTGCAACAAACCGGCAGGTTTCATATAAATAGCTTTCACTCAACAACACGTGTCACATCTGGCAACATATGCTGTAACTTCTTTCTTCATCTTGGTCCACCAATAACGAGGTCTCAGTTCTTGATACATCTTACTACTTCCCGGATGGATAGATAGCTTAGAAAGATGAGCTTCATCCATGAGTTTATTCCTAAGCTCTCTATCCTTGGGAACCATAAGACGGTCATCAAACCACAACACGCCCTGTTCATCCACTCTAAAATGCTTAGATGGCTTTTCTTTTATTTTCTCTTTGATGTGGAATATTCCCTTGTCTATTTTCTGGCCTTCTATTATCTTACTCTCCAACGAGCAACTAATCTGAATACTATGTAACACAGCAGGATGCATCAGATCGAACCCATCTTCAAGTAATGGCTGCACATTCAAGCAATGTGACTTTCTACTCAAAGCATCTGCCACTACATTGGCCTTTCCAGGATGATATTGCACATTCAAGTTGTAATCTTTGATCAATTCTAACCACCTTCGCTGTCTCATGTTCAGCTCTGGTTGGGTAAAGATGTACTTAAGACTCTTGTGATCTATGAAAATATTGCACACATTACCAAGTAGATAATGTCTCTAAATTTTTAGGGCATGCACAACTACAACAAGTTCAAGATCATGTGTTGGATAGTTGACCTCGTGCTTTCTCAACTGACGTGAGGCATAAGCAATGACTCTTCCTTCTTGCATAAGAACACACGGCCCAATCCGGTTTTTCGATGCGTCATAAAACACATCAAATGGTTTCTCAATGTCCGGTTGTGCTAGAAACGGGAGCGGTGGTCAATAGTTTCCGCAAGGTGTGGAAAGTCGCTTCACACTCCTCTATCCACATGAACTTGTGATCTTTCTCAGTAGAGACTTGTCATTGGCTTGGCAATCTTCGAGAAGTCCGGTATAAAAGCAGCGATAGTAGCCGGCTAATCCTAAGAAACTTCAAACCTCAGAAACTATGGTCGGTGCCTTCCAATCCATAACCTCTTGCACCTTACTTGGATCGACTAAAACTCCATTTTCTGACAGAATGTGACCAAGGAAAGGAACTTTCTTCAACCAGAATTCGCATTTGCTAATCTTAGCATATAGCTTATGATCTCTAAGTCTGGTCAAGACAATTCTTAGATGCTCTTCATGATCCTTCTCGTTCTCGGAGTACACCAGAATATCATCAATGAACACAACCACGAACTTATCTAATTCTGGTATGAAAACTGTATTCATCAAAAACATAAAGTATGCAGGTGCATTTGTCAAGCCAAAGGACATGACAAGATACTCATACAACCCGTATCTGGTGGAAAATGCAGTTTTCGGTATATCTTGTGGCCTAATCTTGATATGATGATAACCGGATCTCAAATCTATCTTGGAGAACACCTTAGCCTTGGCTAACTGGTCAAATAGAACATCAATATGAGGCAAGGGATACTTATTCTTGATAGTTACAGCGTTAAGTGGCCTGTAATCCACGCACATTCTCAATGTGCCCTCTTTCTTCTTCTTCACAAACAAGGCAGGACATCCCCATTCAGACTTGCTTGGCCGGATAAACCCCTTTTTCGATAACTCTTCTAGTTGCTTCTTCAGCTCAACCAATTCATCTAGAGGCATCCAATAGGGTCTCCTTGAAATCGGAGCCGTTCCAGGGATTAACTCAATTCCAAATTCAATATCCCTATCTGGCAGAAGACCGGGTAGCTCATTGGGGAATACATCCGGAAACTCACACACTACCGGAATCTGATGAATATGAATAACTTCAGTAGCACATGTGACACTTATAAGGTACATTCTCCGAGGCAATGGTACTTGGAAAGTACCCTCACCCGAGGATCCTTAAGGGTAAGTACCGACTTCCGTATCTATAATTTGCTCCCCAATCCTTCATCCAATTCATCCCTATAATGACATCCAGAACTAGTCCAGGCATAACTATCAGGTTCACTCGAAACTTCCTGCTACCTAATTCAAGGGTTGCCCCTCGAACCATCCGATTGGTCAAAACATCAGCCCCTGCTGAACTTATACGGTAACCATAACCCAATTCTGTGTATAGTTGTTCATGTTTCCATGCAAATGCTTGACTCATAAAAGAATGCGATGATCCAGAATCAAATAGAACAACTGTAGGGTTTTGGTTGACAGGAAACTTACCAGCGGTTACGGGCTCTCCCTCAGGAATCTCATCCACAGTCGTACTATGCACCCGAACAGGATAGATCTGCTGCTTCTTCTTCGGCGGATAAGGACAGAACCTTGAGAAGTGGCCGGGTTGATCACAATTGTAGCAGGGTCCCCTTACTGTACTCGTAGATCCCACAGCTCCCTTGGAACTACCCTGTACCGCAGTTGCGGCTGCCTTGTTGGACTGCACTGCCATCTTATAAGGCTTCTGTGGTCCCCTAAAATTCTGACCTCTCTGCTAAGGTGGCCTGAACCTAGCGCCAGGTGCAGATGGACGATAGGGAGGATGACCTCCCGTAGGTGCTCTTGCTTGGGATGGACCACCTTCTAGGGCTCTCTTGTGAGTCTTGGCTGTGGTACTGGCATTGTTGTTCTTTTCCTGCTTTAGACAATCACTGATAAAGTCATTGAATCTGGCGCGGGTGTTGGTACCCACATGCTTCATCATCTTTGGATTGAGTCCTCTCTTGAAACTGGCGATTCTCTTAGCATCGGTGTCAACCATATCAGGAGCATAACGACACAAGTTGTTGAAGGCGTGCAAATATTGTGTCACGGTTTTGGTGCACTGATTCAACGCCATAAAAACTCTTCCAACTTCATCTCGGTCAACCCGGTGGAATATAAACTCCACGGAAGGCCTCGTGAACTCTCTCCATGTAATCTCGAGCATTTGGAGGGAAGGTGGTGCGATGGTGCTTCCACCACATTCTATTGGTCCTTGCAACTGATGTGCAAAGCATACTCCGCTTTTTAATACCTCAGTCATCCTCAACACACGGAATTTATCTTCCATAGTGTTGATCCATTCTTTAGCATCGAGTGGTTCTGTTGCTTCCTTAAATATTGGCGGCCTGGTGTCCATAAAATCTTTGAAGTCTGCTGTGTACTGATTCACCCCAATGCCACCACCCTGATTGTTACCGCTAGCTGAACATTGTTGGCGATGGTACGTAGAAAATCCTCCATGTTCTTCTGGGATTGTTCCGTGGTTGCGCTGACTCCCGAAAGCAACTGTGCGAAGAACACCTCATGGGGTGAGGGGAGGAGGTGGCAAATGCGGTTCATGGGGGGCTCATTGTTGTTGACGTGGTTTCCACCACCACCACCGGTCCCAGCACCATTAGCACCGGTCTCCAGCGGCCTCATAAGTGTTACGGCGAGTATTTGTCATCTGCATATTTCAGCAACAAGTAATGATTGAGCGAAGCTGTAATAATTGTGAGTGAAGGAAAAATTATGCCGTACTGAATTTACTGGAGAGAATAAATTCATACAATAAAACCGAGGCACAATAATCACATCCCAATTAAAACAACATCACTAATTAAATTACTTCAAATGCAAACATCGCGTCCATACAACCAAATTGCCAGCATATATATACTGGACTTTTTATGCTTTCAGATATCGCATTACTAGCCAAGTTCCAATCACATGTCAAGTCTCATAAGTTCGAAGCAAGATACATTAGGTTCCATGCCAACAAAAGAAAGGTCATCGCGATAGGACCTAAACACTAGCGCAAGACAACTAGCCTACTCCTCGGGGCCGTCGTCGGGGTCGGAGACGTCACCATCGCCCCCAGGTGAAACTACAGGCTCATCCTCGTCGTCGTCATCGATGTCCATGCCAGCGGCGTCTGGAGGAGCATATGGGCCAACCCCATTGTAGAGTGCGTGAAACTCCTCGTGTAGGTTAACGTTGTACTCCTCTAGCTCATCGACCCTCTGCAGCAGAAGGTCCCTCTCGTTCTAGGCTTCATTCCTTTCCTGAACCAACTGTCCAATCATGCGGTCTGCATTGTTGTTGGCCTGAGTCAACGTATGCACCCGCTGCATAGCTCTATCACCTCTCACTACTGCATGGTCCCGCTGTAAGCTCATATCAGCCAATTGCTCCTGCAAACTAGCTATAGCATGTGCCTGCTTCTTCTTCTGCTTTCTTACCTTGAGCTTATCATGACTACGTAAGCCAGTCAAAGTCCAGTAGGTACTCTCAAGACCCTCATACGCTCTGATGGCGGTGAACATAGCACTCATAGCATGGTTGTCGCTAGCCTATCCCTCAGCTGGACCTCTGACCAAGGCACTTCCCTGAGGTTGAACCCAAATAGCATCACGAGGATCATCCCTAGGAAAGGTGTTAGCTAGAGCTGCTGCAAGCTCACTGGGAAATCTGCTCATGATGTCCCTGATGACGCGGAAAGCTGCTCCCTCTGCACCCTCAACAGGAGTACGACCCTCAAACTCCAAGTGCCAACCATCCCACTCTAGAGCATCACCAAGAGCAGGAACTGTGATCTCTACCACTGCAAGTCCATCCTCTGCTAACTGGCTCTCATTCTAAGAGTACACTGGCTCTTGACCCTCTGGGTACCCCACATCATGGAGCACTCTTCAAAGCAAGGTCGGCATGCCAAACTCGCTCAAGAAGGTGTCCATGGTGCGATGCTCCCTTAGGGCCAACTGACGTCGAGGTGCTCTTCCTCCGGTGGACTTATGGGCGGCCTGCTTTGTGCGGGCCATCTGTAGCAAAATTTCTTTTATTACCCCGTGGGAACATATTTTCGGTGATACAACTTTTATCAAAATGAGATAATCAATTTATAAGGGGAGGAATGCATGACATGAATGAAATGCACAAGTAATATGATGTATGTGCATGCCGTATGTTCTCACAAACTTATGAAATAAATAATTTCTAGCGACGAATTCGGTGGCATACAAACGATCTCTCAAATACGTATCTAATACGTTCTACATGATAACGTTGTTATGTACCTGCAGAAGATTCATTTCAGCCCAATTCCTAATGAAAGCATAAAAGCAGTAAATTTTATCTACACGCTCTACACGAATCCCCAGATACGTGTACAACGGTAGTAACTACCCGAACCATCGTCCTATTGATGGCATCGCCTCAACAGACGGAATACCCACACATGAGATACCATTGTAAAACATGCGTAGAACATGTAATTACTCCAGCATCATATAAGCATTCACCCTAGATCGGCGGTGTATCCGATCATGCTCTCACAACTCAAACTTACCGAGGCATAGAGGCAAATGATCCATACACTACCACTCAAACAAGTGGCACTCATACAATAGCACGTCGTATGAGCAACGAAAGAGAAATATGATGCAAGAACCCCAAGACAGTACTTAATTAAGCCACCTAGAGTCCTTAACTGGGGATAAAGGATATGACCACTGGCACACTTTTTGGTTTGGAAATCACGTTTTTCAAATGCCCTTTTGTTTTAAATACACTTGTGAACAGTAACAAGCTAAACCATGCTCTGATATCAGCTATAACAGAACCGACCAATTATACGAAATTAAGTAAGAAAATCATCGCTATAGCAGACGATTTAGCAAACTTAAGCCCGTATAACCCGGTAGTCCGTGAAATCATGAAGGATTTCAAACCAACTCACATACCAGCCAAGATCATAATAAGTTTAGCGGTCACCATCACATATTACATAAAAGTTTGCATCACAGATACATCAGAGTTTAAACATAGTTATTACAAACGAGTTCGAATAAAAGTAGCGGAAGCCATTTGTTCAAAACCACACGCACTCACACGAAGTTCAAATACAGTGCCAGCTAATGATCATCTCCAACAAAAGCATCAGACGAGAAGTAAGGAATGACCATGCCCATGGTCCTAAGCATCACCCATCGCAGGATAAAGGCAGTTGATACAGTAGCCGTAATACATCTATCCATCTGCAACAAGTGGGAATAAAACCCTGAGTACGAGAAGGTACTCAGCTAGACTTACCCAACATAACCGAAAATAAAGTGACACCAAGGATTATGAAGGGCTTTATAGTAGGGTAGCTGACTCATTTGCAAAAAGAGGCATTTTTAGTATTTCAAGAACCTTTCCAAAAGCATTATTGTCAAGTTAATTATTATTAACATGTCGACTACATTTGCACCTATACTAGAGCAAGCATGTGATTAAGCAAATAATGATAACCAATGATCATTAACAACTTCCATAATGTCATATTCCTTATAACTGTCCAAGTGTTCCATCAACATTACTACGATGAAGTCACTCAAGTCAAGTGCTCACTATGCAGGAGCGATGGCGATTCGAATCGATTCCTAACCAGCTGGTGATTTATTCCTTACACAAACCTCACTCACCCGCTAAAGTGAGGTATCGGTCACCGAGTCAACTATCCAGGAAAATCTCGAGTTTGCCAGGAACCACATGTACCTGGGGGTCGACCGACTGCCCTTTGGTCTTATCATCGCGCCCCCGTGTCCTACCACACCTGCTCCGGTACAGTGCGCTGCGGGCAATCTACTCAGCCCGAATAATCTCCTAGCTTCACGGTCGAAAGGTACTTTATTCGGCCAGCTAAATGTAAGGCATGCGTTCAACATGACCTGAGTCCCAACAACGGTCGGTCCTTAAGCGACACAGACGGAAAGCACTACAGTCAAAAACTCTGTAAGTCTCCATCCGGTCTCAACTTCAAATTAACACTTAGTTATACCCTGACTACACAGTTATCCAAGCAGATCCAGGTAACCACCTATAGCTCGCAGGTGATAGGAAATCACCCGACTTCTACCGGTCTAAGCCAGCTAAGCATTGACTCGACTGCGGATACCAGGGTAACAAGGATATAGTATAACAAAGGTAGACAAGGTATAATGCAGCAACGGTTGCAAACAACTCCTGAACGTAATGCATCAATTAAAGTAAAGCATTTAATTAATAATTTCAAACCGGGGAGAAAGATGCTCCGGGGCTTGCCTCTCTCGAAGGAGCTCAAGCGGTGATCGGGGCACTCCGGAAGTTCCTCAACGTCCTCCTCGTCTGCTTCGGTCACTTCCTGCGGCTGCACCTCGAGCTGCTCCTCGGGCTCCTCAAGTATGACGACTGGGCTCTCGGTTTATGATCCTGTATGATGCAGGTGCGTAAGTGCTTATGCAAAAGGTGAATCGGATGAAATGAACACAATGGATATGCTTGAATGCAAGGTAGTCAACATCATCCAAGAACATGTACTACAAGCACATGTCATTTACTGCATTCTCTTCTACTACTAATATGCTAAGTCAACACATCTCATTAAATGCTTCAAAGATACACGAAAGCTTCACTAATTTCTTAATCATACATAAAGCAATATTTGATTAAACCCTAATTAATAATAGGTTTGAATAGCAACATCTATTTTTATAGCTTAGAAAAATCTTAGAAAATTACCATAGCACAGTACTACCCTAAGTAGTCTACCATTAAATTTTTATGACATTTGAATGAGTGGAGTAGCCTACACAAAAATGACAAGCTATGGCATAATTATGAACACGAAAATACTTTGTATTATGAAAAGTGTCAAACAACAGATTTAATATTTTTCCTATGATCTTAATAGCATACAATCACTGTACAAAAATTATCACATGCATGTTTTATACAAATTTTGCTCTCTAGCAAAAATAACAACATTCAGCCATTAAAGGCACTTGAACTACACCTCATAATTTTTCTACAGAACATGCATGACATATATTTTTCACAAAAAGTACATCACCTAAATAGATCAACAAAATTAGAACCATATTTTTTCTGACCTATATTCTATTTATTATACATTTCACAAGATATTAGCAATATCAAGAATTAAATAAAGCTCTACATTAAAGTATCTCAAAAATGACATGCAATATTTTTATCATGTAGATCTGGTGACAAGAAACACAACAAAATTTGTTTCAACAAATTTAGAGCCATTTTGAGCAAGTTATAAATTTCCAAAGCATTTAAGCAAAATGAAAAATCATTTCTTAAACACTTTCAAAAATCAGCCGACGAAAATGCTGGGTGCACCCGGTGCTGTGCATCCAGACCCGAGCCAGGTGTCGCTGAGGCGGGCCCCCCACGGTCAACGACCCCCCCCACTGTCGGTCGGGACCAAAGGCGGCGGCGCTGACCGGCCGGCTCTTTCCGACGGTGCGGTCACCACCAGCAGCTCACCCGCGACGAGGCGAACACGGTGCACCAAGAGAAGGCACGGGAGGAGCTCGGAATGGGCTCGCTCGGCACAAGCATGGCGGAGTGGTGGCGCTGCTCACCGACGGCCCGGCCATCTCCGGCCATGGCAAGGCACGGGAGGAGCGCACGAGGTTCGCGAGGGCAAAAGGCGGTGCTCACGCGAAAGGAAGGAGAAAGGTGGAGCGGAGAGGGGTGCCCACGGGAGCGGAGCTCTTGATGAGCAATAGCGGCGGCTCGAGCCTTACCACGTCGAACGAGAGACGAGCACAGTGCGCGCGATGTGGAGGCGGAGCTCTTGGCGAGATGGAGGGGTCGACGGTGAGCTGGGACGGCCGGGAGAGCGAAGTTCGCGAGGCAGCCTGTGTGTGATGGCGGCGGCGCGCTTCTGGTATTGTTGCTCTTCGGCGGCGAGAGAAAATGAGATGGAGGAGGAGGGGAATGACGCTTTCGGTAGATGTAGGCGTCTTGCGCGTGGGGCGAGGCGGGCGGCCGGCGACGCAAGCAATGAGCTTTTGCGGTGCATGGCGGCCACGCAAGGCGTCGTCGTCTTTCGATCGCGGTCGGGTATGGGTGCAAGCGAGCGAAGCAAATGAAAGGGCCAACATGAGGCAGAGCCGAGCCGGCATAGCTATAATCGGGCGAAAGTAGGCGTATGGCCCATAAAGTGAAAATGTGATTTTTTTCAAATTATTTTCAATTCCTTTTTCATTCAAACGAATTTTTGAACTATTTCAAAGCAGTTTCAAAAGTTGGTGTAAAAATGAAAGTTGTTCCATTTTTTAAGATCTACAACTTTTCTTTTATGACCAAAGTCAAATTCCAAATAAATTTTGAATTACAAAATAAAAATCAATATTAATTCAAAACCCTAATTTTGAAGAATTATTTTTAATGGCAAAATTTGGTAAAAATTTAAATATGAACTTTGCTCCAAATTGTATCCTAATTATTTCTAGCTGTCTTAGTGATCAAAACAAGAAATCATGGCATCCAAACATGAGCATGGCATTTCACATTATTTTAAACATAATGAATTTCAATCAACTTAAGCGCCACATGAAATGATACTTCATTTCTTTCGAAATGAAATACATGAATGATGCTTATGCATGAGGTGATGATGATTATGCTTATGGGATTAAATGGTAATGCACGCTTAACACCGAGGTGTTACAGCTACTGCCATTGGTGTCAAAAAGAGCACTCTACATAGGTGGTTCAAGGAAGGGCTACTACGACGTCACTCTAGCACACTGAAGCCTCTATTGATGGATCAAAACAAAAGAGACAGGCTCCAATGGTGTCTTAAGATGTTAGATCAGCGGACACTACCACATGAACCCAAGTTCAGTGCAATGGAAAACATCATCCACACGGACAAGAAGTGGTTCAACACCACATCAAAGTACAAGAAATATTATATGCTTCAAGGAGAGGACGACCCACATAGGACCGTGCAAAATAAGAATCGTATTGTCAAAGTTATGTTCTTGTCAGCAGTAGGAAGACCTATATACGATGATGAAGGTAATTGCATCTTTGATGGGAAGATAGGAGTGTGGCCATTTGTTAGAAAGGTACAACATCACCTTGTTTTAGTTTGTTACATTAGTTTGTGCTAACACTTTTGATCCTTAATTATTTTCATTGACTCTAGGAACAAGCCAAAAGAAGTCGTAATAGGGGGAGAGGGACTCAAGTCACCAAGCCTATTAAGGTAGATCGAACTACTATGAGGTCATACCTCATTGGTAAAGTTCTAAAAGCTATTGTTTAACGGTGGCCACGAGAACTTAGAGGGCAAACCATATGGATTCAGCAAGACAATGCCCCTTTACATGTGCCTGTAGATGACGCAGAATTCGCTGCTGCAGTAGCACAAACAAGGCCGGACCTAGGATTCTTTGCTTCTCTTCAGATCTTAACCTATGAAAGGATCTCTAGGAACTTAGATAAGCAGATTCAGAATGTGTCCAAAATGAGTTTGATAACTATGATCCAGATACTTTGAATAGGGTGTTCCTAACACTACAAGGGTGTTCCTAACAGATGTGCGGCTGATTTTCTTTCTTTCTTTTTTACCGGTGCTGGGCTTGTGCGGGTGGGGAGGATGCGGCACCTGCTGGCCTGCTGCCATAACGAGTGGGCGAGAATGCGTCCTGGGACTGATTTTTCTTTTTTCTTTTTTCTTTTTTTTTTGCATGAGAAGTGTCGTGCTGGCAGCAGCCGGTGCCTGTTGATGTGGGTCCTATGCTAGGGCCTGGTACCTAGTATAGCCTGGTTTTGAACTCTGGATTGCGTTTTTTGTGGGACAAATTTTGAACTCCTGGACTGTGTTTTTTTTAGGACGGAGGGAGTATGAATTTTCCAAAATGTTCAATGATATTTTACCTATACTCTGATTGTTCAGGTAGGAATTTTTCCCATGGTATATTTTGGATTGTCCCATTGGTAATAACTATTGTTCTGTTAGTGCAATTCAGTTGGCCTAAGATTTTCAAAATGTTCTACTTGTAGCTATAGTTTGATTGTTTCCGTAGGAAGTGTTCACCATTTTATGTTAGATTATGAATTGTTCTCTTGGCATAAAAAAGATTATGACTTGTCCTATTGGTGAAAAGTTATTGTTCTTGAAAAAACATTTTTAGTACATGTCAATTGTTTCATGATTTTTTATATGCACTATGATATTTTTAGTTTATTCTCTTATATGGTTTTAATTTCTTTATATTGTATAATTAGAAATGTTCAATGAGATGTTTGTTTATAGCTCCTAAAATAGCTACATTTTTTTTAATTTCTTTATATTGTATAAATTAGAAACCTCAACTAGGTCCAGGGGCAAAGCTAGAGAAAATTCGAAAGGAGTGCGATTGTGTTGTGTGTGTATAGATTTTTATCATAGGGTGCAAATATGGCAAAAATTTTATTACTCCCACTGTGTTTTCATTTTCGTGTGGGTGCGTTCGCATCCCCTACTGACTACACAGCTCTGCCCCTGAATAGGCCTAAATCTGTTGCATTCATGCTAGTTGCATTTTATGTTTTTTAAAATATATTAAGACATTGATTAGAAAACTTTGGGAGTATTCTATTTTTTATATGTTTTTTCTAATTTTTTATATAGCTAAATCTAATTTATGGAATCTTATAAATGTATTTTCACAAACTCTAAATGTATCTTGCATTCATGATGTTTTACATCATAGTTTTATTATGAAAACCACTAAGGCATTTATTACTTCCTTGGTTCCAAAATGTAAGTCCTCGCATTTTAGATATATAGCTTTTACTATACATGATATATATGTAGGTGCATAGCAAAAGTTATGTACCTAGAAAAGATGAACGACTTACAATTTGGAACTGTAAGCACGCTGCGTTTTGGATTTTCTTCAAATTTTTGGATATATTCCTATTTTATTGAACTAAATCCAATTCATGGAACCTTATACATACATTTTTGGTAAGCTATAAATATTTTGTTTAAGTTTCTTATGTTCCAACTATCTCTAGGGTTTTTCTCATAATTTTAGAAGCTTGAGATAACTTTTCACGGTTTAAAAATCTTATGAGGTGTTTAACAAATTTATATTAGTTTGAATTTGAAAATAATGAAACCGTCTAGAAAACCATTTTAACCGAAGTGAGAGGTAACTTAAACGATTTTAAGAGTTGAAGATACATGGTGGTTATTTATAGGCGAAAATGAGTTTTTCGCTCAAAATTCTTCTCTCGGTTTGGGCTGAAGCTCAAAATTCTCCTCTCTCGCCTACCTCCCACGGTCCCACCTCTCAAACTGTTATTGGGTCGCAAGTCACAATCCATCGGGCCGAAGGGGCCTCGCTATCTTATACTCTTACAGCCCGCACAAAATGCTCTCATTCATCCTTAGGGTCCATACGTGTCGACAATTCAAGGCCCATCTAAAATGTGTTAGGAATTGCTGGCGCCCGGACGTCTAATGGGATAGGATTCCATCGAACGGTACACATCGTTGTAGTCCTTCCCTATCAGCCTCATCTCCCGCCCCCGTCCATCTCGCTCTGCCCCGTGCCCACCGCTCCTTCCCCCCTGACCCTTCCTCTTTCTCCACGCGGGCAGGACCCGGGAGATAGGATGAGGACGAGCACGCCCCGTCCGTAGGACCCTAGCCGCGCCACGCACCCCATCCGCTGGCCCTCGGCTCGCTGCGCCCCTTCCCCTGGCGCCTGGGCTGTGCCCCCTCTCTATACAGACCTCTCAAACACGAAACACCTGCAACATGAAACACTTGAATGCAACATAAGTCTAAAGCAGATGAAACATTTGGAACATACACTTGCAACATGTATGTGAAACATATGCAACATCCAGATAAAACACTTGCAACTTGCAATAGGACAACACTTATTGCAACATAAAGACCAAAACAGCTGAAACATTTTGAACATAATCTTGCATCGTATGTGTGAAACATATACAACATCCAAATAAGCACACTTGCAACATAAGTCTAAAAAAACAGATGAAACATTTGGAACGGGCGCTTGCAACATACGTGTACAACTATTGAAACACATGCAACATCATGATCTATTTTTACATCATTCATATGAAACACTTGCAACATACCTTTGAAACATCTGAAATAATTAAAACATACTCTTACAACATGCGCTTTCAACGCAACATTTCCTTGTTGCTCAGTAGAATGGAGGCTCGTCGGTGTGTGTGTTCACCGAGAGGTTGTAGGCGGCGGCAGTACGCACGTCATGGAAGGAGGCATCGGCCGCACGAGCGGGCGGGAGGCCGCGACCGCATGCGACATGGAGAGAGCAGCGTGCAGCGCTGTCAGCGCTGGCAGGCCCTGCAATGAGCAAAGGCCCTTGAGGCGGACGGGAGCCTCGAGGCGGCGCTGGCATTTGCATCTCGGAGGGCCAGCGACCGTATGCTCGGAGGCGGCAGGCGAGCGGATAAGAGCGATAGGAAGAGAAACGAGTGGATAAAAATAAGTGGATGAGTAATTTTTTTAAATGAAGGAGCGTGGCTGGTGTCCCAGCAACGAAGTGTCCGGAAGGACGGACGGCCCGGTTGAGAGGATTACTGAAAATGTTTGGCCCCTCTAATGTCGTCAAGTGGCGGAAGTAATCATTTATTTAGCCCTCCAGTCCAAGAGCGCACTAAGACTGTCTCCAAAGATCGATACCCAAAACACAAGACCCATTTTACATTTGGGTAGCGCTACAGTTAAAGGGTTCAATACCCATTTTTAGTCTTCTCCAACAACAAGATCCAAAATAGAACTCTTTTTGTAAATTTGTCTCCAGGAGAGAGGATACTCAGATTTAGGTTATACCTCTCTTGACATCTAAAATAGGTCTTCTATATAGGTATTCTGTTGGAGGCTATAGATATTATGTTGAAGATTTATTTTAAGTTTGGGTCTTGTTACAGGTCTCCAGTTGGAGACAGACTCAAAGCCCATTCCCCCTCCTGCGACCATCCCTCCCCCAAATCGAAAGGCGGGAAAAAAACTCCCAAAACCCCCAAACCCCCCTCCCGACCTGACCGACCTCCAGAAGCTTCGAGAAGGGCCTTCCACGGACCGCTTCCCCGGAACCGATGGCTGCAGCTGCGTCGGCGTCGGGCGGCGACACCCCGAAGCAGCTCCTCTCCATCATCCGCGACTTCGCCTACGAGAAGTCCCACGGCGGTAAGCACCCAACCCCCCGCGCCGAAGCGCCAAGACGCCACTAGGTTATTCAGCGCGTCGCGGCTGATCGGACTTGTTGACGCCGCGCTTTCTCTCTTGGCGTCTGTGCAGAGCGAGGGTGTCCGACCTCGGCGGCGCGCTTCGCCCGATCTGTAGCTTGCAGGGCTGGCGCTTGCACATGGAGCGGCGGGCTCGACGCTGGGCTGCAGCTGGAGGCTGCATGCAGGACCTCCTCCAGGAGCCAGGTGCAAGCCGCGATCGCCGCCGACTCCATCCTTGCGCTTAGAGGTTTCTCCTCGTCTCGCCCTGAAATTTATGAATTGTCGCGCTTGCTATGCCCAATTTTCGTGATCCGAGTTACTTTGGTGTGTTTAGGCGACGATCTCGCATCTCCAGGAGGAGATCTCGAAGGCGGCACTGATCTGGACGCAGCGCTCAAAGTGAGTTCCGCATTTCGCAGCGAATTTGGGCTCTTTGTTGCTTTACTATTAATTAACATATGTTCATTCTGGTGTATGGTTTGAATCGGAATGGATGTGCTGTTGGCGCTTCACGAATTTGCTCCAAAAGAGCAAGGGAGACAGTGAGAGGTGAGTAATATGTACTCTATCTAATGCCTTGTTGCTGTGCAAAATGTCCCGTATGTGTTGTTCTGTACTATAATTTCGTTGCTTGCTGCTGATCATGCTTATACTTTCCTCACTGTTGCAGAGAGGAGTTCATTAGCAAGATGTATGAGATGAACGCAAAGATAAGGTATAGAATGTTGTGTTTTGTCTGTGATGATTTCTTTTGCTGTTTGATGCAATCATAAAACAAACTATAACTGATGTTGCATCTCTTTTTCTTGGCTTTGCCTATAGCGGTGTTGGCAGTAATTACCTCTGTATAAAAGGGATATGATGTGTTGTTTGGGTATTCTCAAAATACTTGAGAATGTGAGGTACAAGGGAGCACAGTGGTGACACTTTTCATATGAAGCATGTATCAGGGGTGCTCGCATAAGTCATGACATTGCACTAAGAGGGCACTTTAAGATTCTTATTACATCCTACTTTTACTGTTTTCAATTTCCATGAATTTGGCATTTCCTTGCTGGCTAAAACTTGATTTTGTAAGTTTAAATTTTGTTACTATCATGTTAATTATAGAAAAGTAGTACTATCTTGTTCATTATCCAGAGAAATAATATTCCTCTTCTACAGGCAATTTCAACAGATGGTCTCTCTAGAATTAGCAGAGCACAATCACTGTGAGCCGTCTACAGAAGGTAAGTAGTGAAAATCAGAATGCAACATACCACTTTCTGTTCCTGAATTGTGCAAGGGGTTCCATTGAATATGTGTTGTTCTAGTCATTTCTTGTTTATTGCTTCTTTCCTTTTACAGAATCTAAATGATTGATGATTGGAACTCTTAAGAATTGCACGCTGCACTCTGCTTGAATTTTCTCCTTAAGTTTGCAATATTAAATTATGTCAAATTGTTGAATCTGATTGTGTACGTTATGTTTTAGAGTTTTTGTGCATTGCAAGGTGACAGCTGATAATTGCTCATTTATTACTGTAAGCAAAACATGTGATTATTTAATAGCAGAGAGGAACTTCAAGATAACCCAGTTTGGTGTTGGCTCTGTACTTATGGATCTAATTTGTGTTGTTAAATTTTGTAAAGCTGTTTGCCTGTTGATTTCTCATCTTGTTTCTTTAGTATGTCTTTCATAGTTAGTCTAAACATACTTTGTCCTCTCCAGTAGTCAAATGTATTGATGTTACGATATGTTGCGTGATACTGCTCGTTCCCTTCTCTTTGACAGTTTGCAATTAACATATGGCTCAATTTGTGCACTTCATTCCCTTACACTATCTGAGATGTCCCCTTTGTAGGCCAACATGTCAGAGACGAGAGTAAAATGTGGACTCAGAAGGCAGTTTGAAAGATTTGGCAGATAAGGTGAGCAACATTGAAGCTGAGGTGCAGCTCTTGGAAGAAGAGTACAAAAAGATCTGCTTGATTATGATAAGGTGCGCTGTTCCCAAAGCATTGTATTATATTTATCTGCACAATGTTAACTGATTAAGCAGAGATCTTCCAACATCTTCTCATTTTTCTGTTCATAAGACCATCCTGATGAAAATCTGTGGCTGTGAATTACGTGATATTTGAATGACAGCTGACATGCTCTGTATTTACTAAGTTTAGACAGTATGCGAACCATTAAACTGTCTAATGCATATTAATACTAAGTTGTTGTAGTTCATCAATCAGGAAAGTGAGAAACATGATGACGATGCATAATGCTTGTTACTGTCTGGTTAATGCATCTGAAGGCAAATTTATTAACTGTCGAGCTGTACATCAGCACATGTGTTCGCCAAAGGCCGTTCAGCATTACAAACATTAGTAGGCGACACAGTGTCAAGGATCATGGCTGACGTGCAGGCAGAGGATGTGTGTGGTTTCAACTGCGGTGTCATCTATTTTTAATAATCCATATTAACCATCAGTCTCTCCCTCGTAATTTGGGAAAGGTTCGGTGGTCCAGGACATTCTGTCCTTGCCAGTTTAACGAAACCAATGATTTTGGTGTTTTGTTTGCAGGTACGTGAGGAGCTGGCCGATGTCCAAGCAAAGAGAGCTCTTATGGAGGCTGTTATGGGAGAGACAAGGCAGCTGCAGGAGCTTGGCGAATATCCTGAAATTTATGTACAGAGCTATCTGTTTCTACGCATTTCTATTCACATTTCCCCATGCTTTCGGCGAAGCTTTCTTTAACCTGGAACACGCGGGCAGCTGAACTGGAGAAGGTGCACGCTTCCCTTGCAGAGGAGCTGCAGCGTCGGTACGCATGCCCTGGCTGCGGAGTCAACAACATGCCTGGGCTGGAGGCGGCTGCGAACTAGAGGAAGCGTCACATGATGTGCCGTGCATACACATGTCAGATGGGTGACGTGGAGCTATGGCTACCGGATTCTTGAACTTGTCAATGAGGGATTTGATTATATACTCCTAGTCAATGAGGGATTTGATTATATACTCCTAGTCAGTAGAAGCCTTAGTCAGTAGAAGCCTTAGACGAGCATTTAATTAATAATTTCAAACCGGAGAGAAAGATGCTCCGGGGCTTGCCTCTCTCGAAGGAGCTCGGGCGGTGATCGGGGCACTCCGGAAGTTCCTCAACGTCCTCCTTGTCTGTTTCGGTCACTTCCTGCGGCTGCACCTCGAGCTGCTCCTCGGGCTCCTCGGGTATGACGACTGGGCTTTCGGTTTGCGATCCTGTATGATGCAGGTGCGTAAGTGCGTATGCAAAAGGTGCATCGGATGAAATGAACACAATGGATATGCTTGAATGCAAGGTAGTCAACATCATCCAAGAACATGTACTATAAGCACATGTCATCTACTGCATTCTCTTCTACTACTAATATGCTAAGTCAACACATCTCATTAAATGCTTCAAAGATACACGAAAGCTTCACTAATTTCTTAATCATACATAAAGCAACATTTGATTAAACCCTAATTAATAATAGGTTTGAATAGCAACATCTATTTTTATAGCTTAGAAAAATCTTAGAAAATTACCATAGCACAGTACTACCCTAAGTAGTCTACCATTAAATTTTTATGACATTTGAATGAGTGGAGTAGCCTACATAAAAATGACAAGCTATGGCATAATTATGAACATGAAAATACTTTGTATTATGAAAAGTGTCAAACAATAGATTTAGTATTTTTCCTATGATCTTAATAGCATACAATCACTGTACAAAAATTATCACATGCATGTTTTATACAAATTTTGCTCTCTAGCAAAAATAACAAAATTCAGCCATTAAAGGCACTTGAACTACACCTCATAATTTTTCTACAGAACATGCATGACATATATTTTTCACAAAAAGTACATCACCTAAATAGATCAACAAAATTAGAACCATATTTTTCTGACCTATATTCTATTTATTATACATTTCACAAGATATTAGCAATATCAAGAATTAAATAAAGCTCTACATTAAAGTATCTCAAAAATGACATGCAATATTTTTATCATGTAGATCTGGTGACAAGAAACACAACAAAATTTGTTTTAACAAATTTGGAGCCATTTTGAGCAAGTTATAAATTTCCAAAGCATTTAAACAGAAATCTGAAAAATCATTTCTTAAACCCTTTCAAAAATCAGCCGACGAAAATGCTGTGTGCACCCGGTGCTGTGCACCCAGACCCGAGCCAGGGTGCTGACGAGCGGGCCCCCACGGTCAACGGCCCCCACCTGTCGGTCAGATCGAAGCAGGGGCGGCGCTGACCGGCCGGCTCTTTCCGACGGTGAGCCAGCCGGCGGTGCGGTCACCACCAGCAGCTCACCCGCGACGAGGCGAACACGGTGCACCAAGAGAAGGCACGGGAGGAGCTCGGAATGGGGCTCGACGGTGCGCATGGCGGAGCGGTGGCGCGGCTCACCGACGGCCGGCCATCTCCGGCCACGGCAAGACACGGGGAGGAGCGCACGAGGTTCGCGAGGGCAAGGCGGTGCTCACACGCGCGAAAGGAAGGAGAAAGGTGGAGCGGAGAGGGGGTGCCCGCGGGAGCGGAGCTCGGCCCGAATTTTTGAACTATTTCAAAATAGTTTCAAAAGTTGGTGTAAAAATGAAAGTTGTTCCATTTTTTAAGATCTACAACTTTTCTTTTATGACCAAAGTCAAATTCCAAATAGATTTTGAATTACAAAATAAAAATCAATATTAATTCAAAACCCTAATTTTGAAGAATTATTTTTAATGGCAAAATTTGGTAAAAATTTAAATATGAACTTTGCTCCAAATTGTATCCTAATTATTTCTAGCTGTCTTAGTGATCAAAACAAGAAATCATGGCATCCAAACATGAGCATGGCATTTCACATTGTTTTAAACATAATGAATTTCAATCAACTTAAGCACCACATGAAATGATACTTCATTTCTTTCGAAATGAAATGCATGAATGATGCTTATGCATGAGCTGATGATGATTATGCTTATGGGATGAAATGGTAATGCACGCTTAACACCGAGGTGTTACAACCCTCCCCCCTTATAAAAATCTCGTCCTAAGATTTGGGTTACGAACCATTTGTTATAAAAATCTTCATAAGCTTTTTGTAGATATTCTCCCGTTTCCCAAGTTGCATCTCCCTCATCATGATGATTCCACTGTATCTTGTATGTTTTCACCACACTATTCCAAGTAGCACGTTCTTTAGTGTCTAACACACGGACCGGTTGCTCATGATACACCAAATCTGATTTGAGTTTGATGCCTCGAGGTTCTATTCTTTCCTCCGGAACACGCAAACAGTTCTTGAGTTGCGATACATGGAAAAGCTGGAAAGGCGGTACTCATTGTCTCGGTAACTCTATCTTATACGCCATTGGACCTCTTCTTTCCAAGATCTTGTATGGTCCTACAAATCTAGCGGCAAGCTTTCTTACGACTCCAAACCGTTTCTTCTTCATTGGCGTGACCTTGAGATAAACATAGTCACCAACTTCAAAACACAGGGGTCTCCTTCTTACATTCGCATAACTTTTTTTACGATGTGATTGGGCCGCCTTCATATTTTGTTGGATAATATGAACTTTCTTCTCGGCCTCTTCTACAAAGTCAATGCCATAATACCTCCTTTCTCCTGGTTCGACCCAATTTAGTGGTGTTCTACATTTTCTGCCATACAAAGCTTCGAATGGAGCCATCTTGATGCTTTCTTGATAACTATTATTGTAAGCAAACTCCGCTAATGGTAACCATGGCTCCCATGAACCCCTAGAAGACAACACACAGGCTCTTAACATATCCTCTAGAACAGCATTAACTCATTCAGTCTGACCATCTGTCTGAGGATGATAAGCGGTACTACGAATCAAACTAGTTCCCAAGGCTTTGTGCAAATGTTCCCAAAAGTGAGCCGTGAACTGTGGCCCTCTATCAGATACTATAGTCTTTGGTATGCCATGCAACCTCACAATTTCTGTAATATACTTCTTGGCATATTGAGGTGGTCGATAAGTTGTCTTGACAGGTAAGAAATGAGCGGTCTTGGTAAAAGGATCCACAATCACCCAAATCGAATCATGTCCCTTTTGAGTGGTGGGCAAACCCGAGATAAAATCCATACTTATATCATCCCACTTCCAACTAGGTACGGACAAAGGTTGCAACAAACCGGCAGGTTTCATATAAATAGCTTTCACTCAACAACACGTGTCACATCTGGCAACATATGGTGTAACTTCTTTCTTCATCTTGGTCCACCAATAACGAGGTCTCAGTTCTTGATACATCTTACTACTTCCCGGATGGATAGATAGCTTAGAAAGATGAGCTTCATCCATGAGTTTATTCCTAAGCTCTCTATCCTTGGGAACCACAAGACGGTCATCAAACCACAACACGCCCTGTTCATCCACTCTAAAATGCTTAGATGGCTTTTCTTTTATTTTCTCTTTGATGTGGAATATTCCCTTGTCTATTTTCTGGCTTTCTATTATCTTACTCTCCAACGAGCAACTAATCTGAATACTATGTAACACAGCAGGATGCATCAGATCGAACCCATCTTCAAGTAATGGCTGCACATTCAAGCAATGTGACTTTCTACTCAAAGCATCTGCCACTACATTGGCCTTTCCAGGATGATATTGCACATTCAAGTTGTAATCTTTGATCAATTCTAACCACCTTCGCTGTCTCATGTTCAGCTCTGGTTGGGTAAAGATGTACTTAAGACTCTTGTGATCTGTGAAAATATTGCACACATTACCAAGTAGATAATGTCTCCAAATTTTTAGGGCATGCACAACTGCAGCAAGTTCAAGATCATGTGTCGGATAGTTGACCTCGTGCTTTCTCAACTGACGTGAGGCATAAGCAATGACTCTTCCTTCTTGCATAAGAACACAGCCCAATCCAGTTTTCGATGCGTCGCAAAACACATCAAATGGTTTCTCAATGTCCGGTTGTGCTAGAACAGGAGCAGTGGTCAATAGTTTCCGCAAGGTGTGGAAAGCTGCTTCACACTCCTCTATCCACATGAACTTGTGATCTTTCTGTAGCAGACTTGTCATTGGCTTGGCAATCTTCGAGAAGTCCGGTATAAAACGACAATAGTAACCGGCTAATCCTAAGAAACTTCAAACCTCAGAAACTATGGTCGGTGCCTTCCAATCCATAACCTCTTGCACCTTACTTGGATCGACTAAAACTCCATTTTCTGACAGAATGTGACCAAGGAAAGGAACTTTCTTCAACCAGAATTCGCATTTGCTAATCTTAGCATATAGCTTATGATCTCTAAGTCTGGTCAAGACAATTCTTAGATGCTCTTCATGATCCTTCTCGTTCTCGGAGTACACCAGAATGTCATCAATGAACACAACCACGAACTTATCTAATTCTGGTATGAAAACTGTATTCATCAAAAACATAAAGTATGCAGGTGCATTTGTCAAGCCAAAGGACATGACAAGATACTCATACAACCCGTATCTGGTGGAAAATGAGGTTTTCGGTATATCTTGTGGCCTAATCTTGATATGATGATAACCGGATCTCAAATCTATCTTGGAGAACACCTTAGCCTTGGCTAACTGGTCAAATAGAACATCAATATGAGGCAAGGGATACTTATTCTTGATAGTTACAGCGTTAAGTGGCCTGTAATCCACGCACATTCTCAATGTGCCCTCTTTCTTCTTCTTCACAAACAAGGCAGGACATCCCCATTCAGACTTGCTTGGCCGGATAAACCCCTTTTTCGATAACTCTTCTAGTTGCTTCTTCAGCTCAACCAATTCATCCAGAGGCATCCGATAGGGTCTCCTTGAAATCGGAGCCGTTCTAGGGATTAACTCAATTCCAAATTCAATATCCCTATCTGGCAGAAGACCGGGTAGCTCATTGGGGAATACATCCGGAAACTCACACACTACCGGAATCTGATGAATATGAATAACTTCAGTAGCACATGTGACACTTATAAGGTCTGTTCTCCGAGGCAATGGTACTTGGAAAGTACCCTCACCCAGGGGATCCTTAAGGGTAAGTACCCGACTTCCCGTATCTATAACTGCTCCCCAATCCTTCATCCAATTCATCCCTATAATGACATCCAGAACTAGTCCAGGCATAACTATCAGGTTCACTCGAAACTTCCTGCTACCTAATTCAAGGGTTGCCCCTCGAACCATCCGATTGGTCAAAACATCAGCCCCTGCTGAACTTATACGGTAACCATAACCCAATTCTGTGTATAGTTGTTCATGTTTCCATGCAAATGCTTGACTCATAAAAGAATGCGATGATCCAGAATCAAATAGAACAACTGTAGGGTTTTGGTTGACAGGAAACTTACCAGCGGTTACGGGCTCTCCCTCAGGAATCTCATCCACAGTCGTACTATGCACCCGAACAGGATAGATCTGCTGCTTCTTCTTCGGCGGATAAGGACAGAACCTTGAGAAGTGGCCGGGTTGATCACAATTGTAGCAGGGTCCCCTTACTGTACCTGTAGATCCCACAGCTCCCTTGGAACTACCCTGTACCGCAGTTGCGGCTGCCTTGTTGGACTGCACTGCCATCTTATAAGGCTTCTGTGGTCCCCTAAAATTCTGACCTCTCTGCTAAGGTGGCCTGAACCTAGCGCCAGGTGCAGATGGACGATAGGGAGGATGACCTCCCGTAGGTGCTCTTGCTTGGGATGGACCACCTTCTAGGGCTCTCTTGTGAGTCTTGGCTGTGGTACTGGCGTTGTTGTTCTTTTCCTGCTTTAGACAATCACTGATAAAGTCATTGAATCTGGCGCGGGTGTTGGTACCCACATGCTTCATCATCTTTGGATTGAGTCCTCTCTTGAAACTGGCGATTCTCTTAGCATCGGTGTCAACCATATCAGGAGCATAACGACACAAGTTGTTGAAGGCGTGCAAATATTGTGTCACGGTTTTGGTGCACTGATTCAACGCCAAAAACTCTTCCAACTTCATCTCGGTCAACCCGGGTGGAATATAAACTCCACGGAAGGCCTCAGCGAACTCTCTCCACGTAATCTGAGCATTTGGAGGGAAGGTGGTGCGATGGTGCTTCCACCACATTCCCGCTGGTCCTTGCAACTGATGTGCAGCATACTCCGTTTTTAATACCTCAGTCATCCTCAACACACGGAATTTATCTTCCATAGTGTTGATCCATTCTTTAGCATCGAGTGGTTCTGTTGCTTCCTTAAATATTGGCGGCCTGGTGTCCATAAAATCTTTGAAGCTGCTGTACTGATTCACCCCAATGCCACCACCCTGATTGTTACCGCGCTGAACATTGTTGGCGATGGTACGTAGAAAATCCTCCATGTTCTTCTGGGATTATTCCGTGTTGCGCTGACTCCCGAGCAACTATGCAAAGAACACCTCTGGGGTGAGGGGGGAGGAGGTGGCAAATGCGGTTCATGGGGGGGCTCATTGTTGTTGATGTGGTTTCCACCACCACCACCGGTCCCAGCACCATTAGCACCGGTCTCCAGCGGCCTCATAAGTGTTACGGCGAGTATTTGTCATCTGCATATTTCAGCAACAAGTAATGATTGAGCGAAGCTGTAATAATTGTGAGTGAAGGAAAAATTATGCCGTACTGAATTTACTGGAGAGAATAAATTCATACAATAAAACCGAGGCACAATAATCACATCCCAATTAAAACAACATCACTAATTAAATTACTTCAAATGCAAACATCACGTCCATACAACCAAATTGCCAGCATACATATACTGGACTTTTTATGCTTTCAGATATCGCATTACTAGCCAAGTTCCAATCACATGCCAAGTCTCATAAGTTCGAAGCAAGATACATTAGGTTCCATGCCAACAAAAAAAAGGTCATCGCGATAGGACCTAAACACTAGCGCAAGACAACTAGCCTACTCCTCGGGGCCGTCGTCGGGGTCGGAGACGTCACCATCGCCCCCAGGTGAAACTACAGGCTCATCCTCGTCGTCGTCGTCGATGTCCATGCCAGCGGCGTCTGGAGGAGCATATGGGCCAACCCCATTGTAGAGTGCGTGAAACTCCTCGTGTAGGTTAACGTTGTACTCCTCTAGCTCATCGACCCTCTGCAGCAGAAGGTCCCTCTCGTTCTAGGCTTCATTCCTTTCCTGAACCAACTGTCCAATCATGCGGTCTGCATTGTTGTTGGCCTGAGTCAACGTATGCACCCGCTGCATAGCTCTATCACCTCTCACTACTGCATGGTCCCGCTGTAAGCTCATATCAGCCAATTGCTCCTGCAAACTAGCTATAGCATGTGCCTGCTTCTTCTTCTGCTTTCTTACCTTGAGCTTATCATGACTACGTAAGCCAGTCAAAGTCCAGTAGGTACTCTCAAGACCCTCATACGCTCTGATGGCGGTGAACATAGCACTCATAGCATGGTTGTCGCTAGCCTATCCCTCAGCTGGACCTCTGACCAAGGCACTTCCCTGAGGCTGAACCCAAATAGCATCACGAGGATCATCCCTAGGAAAGGTGTTAGCTAGAGCTGCTGCAAGCTCACTGGGAAATCTGCTCATGATGTCCCTGATGACGCGAAAAGCTGCTCCCTCTGCACCCTCAACAGGAGTACGACCCTCAAACTCCAAGTGCCAACCATCCCACTCTGGAGCATCACCAAGAGCAGGAACTGTGATCTCTACCACTGCAAGTCCATCCTCTGCTAACTGGCTCTCATTCTAAGAGTACACTGGCTCTTGACCCTCTGGGTACCCCACATCATGGAGCACTCTTCAAAGCAAGGTCGGCATGCCAAACTCGCTCAAGAAGGTGTCCATGGTGCGATGCTCCCTTAGGGCCAACTGACGTCGAGGTGCTCTTCCTCCGGTGGACTTATGGGCGGCCTACTTTGTGCGGGCCATCTGTAGCAAAATTTCTTTTATTACCCCGTGGGAACATATTTTCGGTGATACAACTTTTATCAAAATGAGATAATCAATTTATAAGGGGAGGAATGCATGACATGAATGAAATGCACAAGTAATATGATGTATGTGCGTGCCGTATGTTCTCACAAACTTATGAAATAAATAATTTCTAGCGACGAATTCGGTGGCATACAAACGATCTCTCAAATACGTATCTAATACGTTCTACACGATAACGTTGTTATGTACCTGCAGAAGATTCATTTCAGCCCAATTCCTAATGAAAGCATAAAAGCAGTAAATTTTATCTACACGCTCTACACGAATCCCCAGATACGTGTACAACGGTAGTAACTACCCGAACCATCGTCCTATTGATGGCATCGCCTCAACGGACAGAATACCCACACATGAGATACCATTGTAAAACATGCGTAGAACATGTAATTACTCCAGCATCATATAAGCATTCACCCTAGATCGGCGGTGTATCCGATCATGCTCTCACAACTCAAACTTACCGAGGCATAGAGGCAAATGATCCATACACTACCACTCAAACAAGTGGCACTCATACAATAGCACGTCGTATGAGCAACAAAAGAGAAATATGATGCAAGAACCCCAAGACAGTACTTAATTAAGCCACCTAGAGTCCTTAACTGGGGATAAAGGATATGACCACTGGCACACTTTTTGGTTTGGAAATCACGTTTTTCAAATGCCCTTTTGTTTTAAATACACTTGTGAACAGTAACAAGCTAAACCATGCTCTGATATCAGCTATAACAGAACCGACCAATTATACGAAATTAAGTAAGAAAATCATCGCTATAGCAGACGATTTAGCAAACTTAAGCCCGTATAACCCGGTAGTCCGTGAAATCATGAAGGATTTCAAACCAACTCACATACCAGCCAAGATCATAATAAGTTTAGCGGTCACCATCACATATTACATAAAAGTTCGCATCACAGATACATCAGAGTTTAAACATAGTTATTACAAACGAGTTCGAATAAAAGTAGCGGAAGCCATTTGTTCAAAACCACACGCACTCACACGAAGTTCAAATACAGTGCCAGCTAATGATCATCTCCAACAAAAGCATCAGACGAGAAGTAAGGAATGAGCATGCCCATGGTCCTAAGCATCACCCATCGCGGTCGAAAGGTACTTTATTCGGCCAGCTAAATGTAAGGCATGCGTTCAACATGACCTGAGTCCCAACAACGGTCGGTCCTTAAGCGACACAGACGGAAAGCACTACAGTCAAAAACTCTGTAAGTCTCCATCCGGTCTCAACTTCAAATTAACACTTAGTTATACCCTGACTACACAGTTATCCAAGCAGATCCAGGTAACCACCTATAGCTCGCAGGTGATAGGAAATCACCCGACTTCTACCGGTCTAAGCCAGCTAAGCATTGACTCGACTGCGGATACCAGGGTAACAAGGATATAGTATAACAAAGGTAGACAAGGTATAATGCAGCAACGGTTGCAAACAACTCCTGAACGTAATGCATCAATTAAAGTAAAGCATTTAATTAATAATTTCAAACCGGGGAGAAAGATGCTCCGGGGCTTGCCTCTCTCGAAGGAGCTCAAGCGGTGATCGGGGCACTCCGGAAGTTCCTCAACGTCCTCCTCGTCTGCTTCGGTCACTTCCTGCGGCTGCACCTCGAACTGCTCCTCGGGCTCCTCAAGTATGACGACTGGGCTCTCGGTTTATGATCCTGTATGATGCAGGTGCGTAAGTGCTTATGCAAAAGGTGCATCGGATGAAATGAACACAATGGATATGCTTGAATGCAAGGTAGTCAACATCATCCAAGAACATGTACTACAAGCACATGTCATCTACTGCATTCTCTTCTACTACTAATATGCTAAGTCAACACATCTCATTAAATGCTTCAAAGATACACGAAAGCTTCACTAATTTCTTAATCATACATAAAGCAACATTTGATTAAACCCTAATTAATAATAGGTTTGAATAGCAACATCTATTTTTATAGCTTCGAAAAATCTTAGAAAATTACCATAGCACAGTACTACCCTAAGTAGTCTACCATTAAATTTTTATGACATTTGAATGAGTGGAGTAGCCTACACAAAAATGACAAGCTATGGCATAATTATGAACACGAAAATACTTTGTATTATGAAAAGTGTCAAACAACAGATTTAATATTTTTCCTATGATCTTAATAGCATACAATCACTGTACAAAAATTATCACATGCATGTTTTATACAAATTTTGCTCTCTAGCAAAAATAACAAAATTCAGCCATTAAAGACACTTGAACTACACCTCATAATTTTTCTACAGAACATGCATGACATATATTTTTCACAAAAAGTACATCACCTAAATAGATCAACAAAATTAGAACCATATTTTTTCTGACCTATATTCTATTTATTATACATTTCACAAGATATTAGCAATATCAAGAATTAAATAAAGCTCTACATTAAAGTATCTCAAAAATGACATGCAATATTTTTATCATGTAGATCTGGTGACAAGAAACACAACAAAATTTGTTTCAACAAATTTAGAGCCATTTTGAGCAAGTTATAAATTTCCAAAGCATTTAAACAGAAATCTGAAAAATCATTTCTTAAACACTTTCAAAAATCAGCCGACGAAAATGCTGGGTGCACCCGGTGCTGTGCATCCAGACCCGAGCCAGGGTGCTGTCGAGCGGGCCCCCACGGTCAACGACCCCCACCTGTCGGTCAGACCGAAGCAGGGGCGGCGCTGACCGGCCGGCTCTTTCCGACGGTGCGGTCACCACCAGCAGCTCACCCGCGACGAGGCGAACACGGTGCACCAAGAGAAGGCACGGGAGGAGCTCGGAATGGGGCTCGACAGCGCGCATGGCGGAGCGGTGGCGCGGCTCACCGACGGCCGGCCATCTCCGGCCATGGCAAGGCACGGGGAGGAGCGCACGAGGTTCGCGAGGGCAAGGCGGTGCTCACGCGCGCGAAAGGAAGGAGAAAGGTGGAGCGGAGAGGGGGTGCCCACGGGAGCGGAGCTCTTCGGTGAGCAATAGCGGCCGGCTCGAGCCTTACCACGTCAAACAGAGACGAGCACAGGCTGCGCGATGTGGAGGCGGAGCTGCTGGCGAGATGGAGGGGTCGACGGTGAGCTGGGACGGCCGGGAGAGCGAGTTCCGGCGAGGCGCAGCGCGCGGTGGCGAAGGCGGGCGTGCGCTACGGCTGTTGCTGCTGCTGAGCGAGCGAGAGAGAAAATGAGATGGAGGAGGGGAGGCGGACGCTGCTCGGTAGATGTAGGCGTGCGCGTGGAGGGCGAGGCAGGCCGGCTGCGACGCGCAGCGAGCTTTGCCGGTGCATGGCGGCCACGCGGCGTGCGTGCTCAGTCGCCGGTCGGGCGCGGCGCGGGCGAGCCAGCGAGCGAGCGGGCCAGCGCGGAGGCAGGCCGAGCCGGCATAGCGAACTGGGCCGAAAGCGAGGCGGCGGCCCATAAAGTGAAAATGTGATTTTTTTTCAAATTATTTTCAATTCCTTTTTCATTCAAACGAATTTTTGAACTATTTCAAAGCAGTTTCAAAAGTTGGTGTAAAAATGAAAGTTGTTCCATTTTTTAAGATCTACAACTTTTCTTTTATGACCAAAGTCAAATTCCAAATAAATTTTGAATTACAAAATAAAAATCAATATTAATTCAAAACCCTAATTTTGAAGAATTATTTTTAATGGCAAAATTTGGTAAAAATTTAAATATGAACTTTGCTCCAAATTGTATCCTAATTATTTCTAGCTGTCTTAGTGATCAAAACAAGAAATCATGGCATCCAAACATGAGCATGGCATTTCACATTATTTTAAACATAATGAATTTCAATCAACTTAAGCGCCACATGAAATGATACTTCATTTCTTTCGAAATGAAATACATGAATGATGCTTATGCATGAGGTGATGATGATTATGCTTATGGGATTAAATGGTAATGCACGCTTAACACCGAGGTGTTACAGCTACTGCCATTGGTGTCAAAAAGAGCACTCTACATAGGTGGTTCAAGGAAGGGCTACTACGACGTCACTCTAGCACACTGAAGCCTCTATTGATGGATCAAAACAAAAGAGACAGGCTCCAATGGTGTCTTAAGATGTTAGATCAGCGGACACTACCACATGAACCCAAGTTCAGTGCAATGGAAAACATCATCCACACGGACAAGAAGTGGTTCAACACCACATCAAAGTACAAGAAATATTATATGCTTCAAGGAGAGGACGACCCACATAGGACCGTGCAAAATAAGAATCGTATTGTCAAAGTTATGTTCTTGTCAGCAGTAGGAAGACCTATATACGATGATGAAGGTAATTGCATCTTTGATGGGAAGATAGGAGTGTGGCCATTTGTTAGAAAGGTACAACATCACCTTGTTTTAGTTTGTTACATTAGTTTGTGCTAACACTTTTGATCCTTAATTATTTTCATTGACTCTAGGAACAAGCCAAAAGAAGTCGTAATAGGGGGAGAGGGACTCAAGTCACCAAGCCTATTAAGGTAGATCGAACTACTATGAGGTCATACCTCATTGGTAAAGTTCTAAAAGCTATTGTTTAACGGTGGCCACGAGAACTTAGAGGGCAAACCATATGGATTCAGCAAGACAATGCCCCTTTACATGTGCCTGTAGATGACGCAGAATTCGCTGCTGCAGTAGCACAAACAAGGCCGGACCTAGGATTCTTTGCTTCTCTTCAGATCTTAACCTATGAAAGGATCTCTAGGAACTTAGATAAGCAGATTCAGAATGTGTCCAAAATGAGTTTGATAACTATGATCCAGATACTTTGAATAGGGTGTTCCTAACACTACAAGGGTGTTCCTAACAGATGTGCGGCTGATTTTCTTTCTTTCTTTTTTACCGGTGCTGGGCTTGTGCGGGTGGGGAGGATGCGGCACCTGCTGGCCTGCTGCCATAACGAGTGGGCGAGAATGCGTCCTGGGACTGATTTTTTTTTTTTTTTTTTTTTTTTTTTTTTTTGCATGAGAAGTGTCGTGCTGGCAGCAGCCGGTGCCTGTTGATGTGGGTCCTATGCTAGGGCCTGGTACCTAGTATAGCCTGGTTTTGAACTCTGGATTGCGTTTTTTGTGGGACAAATTTTGAACTCCTGGACTGTGTTTTTTTTAGGACGGAGGAGTATGAATTTTTCAAAATGTTCAATGATATTTTACCTATACTCTGATTGTTCAGGTAGGAATTTTTCCCATGGTATATTTTGGATTGTCCCATTGGTAATAACTATTGTTCTGTTAGTGCAATTCAGTTGGCCTAAGATTTTCAAAATGTTCTACTTGTAGCTATAGTTTGATTGTTTCCGTAGGAAGTGTTCACCATTTTATGTTAGATTATGAATTGTTCTCTTGGCATAAAAAAGATTATGACTTGTCCTATTGGTGAAAAGTTATTGTTCTTGAAAAAACATTTTTAGTACATGTCAATTGTTTCATGATTTTTTATATGCACTATGATATTTTTAGTTTATTCTCTTATATGGTTTTAATTTCTTTATATTGTATAATTAGAAATGTTCAATGAGATGTTTGTTTATAGCTCCTAAAATAGCTACATTTTTTTTAATTTCTTTATATTGTATAAATTAGAAACCTCAACTAGGTCCAGGGGCAAAGCTAGAGAAAATTCGAAAGGAGTGCGATTGTGTTGTGTGTGTATAGATTTTTATCATAGGGTGCAAATATGGCAAAAATTTTATTACTCCCACTGTGTTTTCATTTTCGTGTGGGTGCGTTCGCATCCCCTACTGACTACACAGCTCTGCCCCTGAATAGGCCTAAATCTGTTGCATTCATGCTAGTTGCATTTTATGTTTTTTAAAATATATTAAGACATTGATTAGAAAACTTTGGGAGTATTCTATTTTTTATATGTTTTTTCTAATTTTTTATATAGCTAAATCTAATTTATGGAATCTTATAAATGTATTTTCACAAACTCTAAATGTATCTTGCATTCATGATGTTTTACATCATAGTTTTATTATGAAAACCACTAAGGCATTTATTACTTCCTTGGTTCCAAAATGTAAGTCCTCGCATTTTAGATATATAGCTTTTACTATACATGATATATATGTAGGTGCATAACAAAAGTTATGTACCTAGAAAAGACAGAACGACTTACAATTTGGAACTGTGGGGCACGCGTTTTGGATTTTCTTCAAATTTTTTGGATATATTCCTATTTTATTGAACTAAATCCAATTCATGGAACCTTATACATACATTTTTGGTAAGCTATAAATATTTTGTTTAAGTTTCTTATGTTCCAACTATCTCTAGGGTTTTTCTCATAATTTTAGAAGCTTGAGATAACTTTTCACGGTTTAAAAATCTTATGAGGTGTTTAACAAATTTATATTAGTTTGAATTTGAAAATAATGAAACCGTCTAGAAAACCATTTTTAACCGGGCAGAGGTAACTTAAACGATTTTAAGAGTTGAAGATACATGGTGGTTATTTATAGGCGAAAATGAGTTTTTCGCTCAAAATTCTTCTCTCGGTTTGGGCTGAAGCTCAAAATTCTCCTCTCTCGCCTACCTCCCACGGTCCCACCTCTCAAACTGTTATTGGGTCGCAAGTCACAATCCATCGGGCCGAAGGGGCCTCGCTATCTTATACTCTTACAGCCCGCACAAAATGCTCTCATTCATCCTTAGGGTCCATACGTGTCGACAATTCAAGGCCCATCTAAAATGTGTTAGGAATTGCTGGCGCCCGGACGTCTAATGGGATAGGATTCCATCGAACGGTACACATCGTTGTAGTCCTTCCCTATCAGCCTCATCTCCGCCCTCGTCCATCTCGCTCTGCCTGCGTGCCCACCGCCTTCCCCGACCCTTCCTCTTTCTCCACGCGGGCAGGACCCGGGAGATAGGATGAGGACGAGCACGCCCGGTCCGTAGGACCCTAGCCGCGCCACGCACCCCATCCGCTGGCCCTCGGCTCGCTGCGCCCCTTCCCCTGGCGCCTGGGCTGTGCCCCCTCTCTATACAGACCTCTCAAACACGAAACACCTGCAACATGAAACACTTGAATGCAACATAAGTCTAAAGCAGATGAAACATTTGGAACATACACTTGCAACATGTATGTGAAACATATGCAACATCCAGATAAAACACTTGCAACTTGCAATAGGACAACACTTATTGCAACATAAAGACCAAAACAGCTGAAACATTTTGAACATAATCTTGCATCGTATGTGTGAAACATATACAACATCCAAATAAGCACACTTGCAACATAAGTCTAAAAAAACAGATGAAACATTTGGAACGGGCGCTTGCAACATACGTGTACAACTATTGAAACACATGCAACATCATGATCTATTTTTACATCATTCATATGAAACACTTGCAACATACCTTTGAAACATCTGAAATAATTAAAACATACTCTTACAACATGCGCTTTCAACGCAACATCTCCTTGTTGCTCAGTAGAATGGAGGCTCGTCGGTGTGTGTGTTCACCAGAGGTTGTAGGCGGCGGCAGTGGCTGCACGTCATGGAAGGGAGGCATCGGCCGCACGAGCGGCGGGGAGGCCGCGACCGCGCGACATGGAGAGGGCAGCAGCGCGTCGCGCCTGGCAGGGCCCGCAGCCGAGCAGTGCCCTTCAGAGGCGGACGGGAGCCTCGGAGGCGGCCGCGCGCTGCATCTCGGAGGGCCAGCGACCGTATGCTCGGAGGCGGCAGGCGAGCGGATAAGAGCGATAGGAAGAGAAACGAGTGGATAAAAATAAGTGGATGAGTAATTTTTTTAAATGAAGGAGCGTGGCTGGTGTCCCAGCAACGAAGTGTCCGGAAGGACGGACGGCCCGGTTGAGAGGATTACTGAAAATGTTTGGCCCCTCTAATGTCGTCAAGTGGCGGAAGTAATCATTTATTTAGCCCTCCAGTCCAAGAGCGCACTAAGACTGTCTCCAAAGATCGATACCCAAAACACAAGACCCATTTTACATTTGGGTAGCGCTACAGTTAAAGGGTTCAATACCCATTTTTAGTCTTCTCCAACAACAAGATCCAAAATAGAACTCTTTTTGTAAATTTGTCTCCAGGAGAGAGGATACTCAGATTTAGGTTATACCTCTCTTGACATCTAAAATAGGTCTTCTATATAGGTATTCTGTTGGAGGCTATAGATATTATGTTGAAGATTTATTTTAAGTTTGGGTCTTGTTACAGGTCTCCAGTTGGAGACAGACTCAAAGCCCATTCCCCCTCCTGCGACCATCCCTCCCCCAAATCGAAAGGCGGGAAAAAAACTCCCAAAACCCCCAAACCCCCCTCCCGACCTGACCGACCTCCAGAAGCTTCGAGAAGGGCCTTCCACGGACCGCTTCCCCGGAACCGATGGCTGCAGCTGCGTCGGCGTCGGGCGGCGACACCCCGAAGCAGCTCCTCTCCATCATCCGCGACTTCGCCTACGAGAAGTCCCACGGCGGTAAGCACCCAACCCCTCCCGCGCCGAGCGCGCACGCCACTAGGTTATTCGCGCGTCCGCGGCTGATCGGACGCGCTGACGCGCCGTTTCTCTCTTGGCGTGCGCGCAGAGCGTAGGGTGTCCGACCTCAGGCGGCGCCTCGCCGATGCGCGCGCCGCGGCAGACGCGGCCGCGGCGGAGCTCGACGCCGCGAAGCGCGCGCGGGAGGCTGCGGAGCAGGACCTCCGCGGGAGCCAGGTGCAAGCCGCGATCGCCGCCGACTCCATCCTTGCGCTAGAGGTTTCTCCTCGTCTCGCCCTGAAATTTATGAATTGTCGCGCTTGCTATGCCCAATTTTCGTGATCCGAGTTACTTTGGTGTGTTTAGGCGACGATCTCGCATCTCCAGGAGGAGATCTCGAAGGCCGGCACTGATCTGGACGCGCTCAAAGTGAGTTCCGCATTTCGCAGCGAATTTGGGCTCTTTGTTGCTTTACTATTAATTAACATATGTTCATTCTGGTGTATGGTTCGAATCGGAATGGATGTGCTGTTGGCGCTTCACGAATTTGCTCCAAAAGAGCAAGGGAGACAGTGAGAGGTGAGTAATATGTACTCTATCTAATGCCTTGTTGCTGTGCAAAATGTCCCGTATGTGTTGTTCTGTACTATAATTTCGTTGCTTGCTGCTGATCATGCTTATACTTTCCTCACTGTTGCAGAGAGGAGTTCATTAGCAAGATGTATGAGATGAACGCAAAGATAAGGTATAGAATGTTGTGTTTTGTCTGTGATGATTTCTTTTGCTGTTTGATGCAATCATAAAACAAACTATAACTGATGTTGCATCTCTTTTTCTTGGCTTTGCCTATAGCGGTGTTGGCAGTAATTACCTCTGTATAAAAGGGATATGATGTGTTGTTTGGGTATTCTCAAAATACTTGAGAATGTGAGGTACAAGGGAGCACAGTGGTGACACTTTTCATATGAAGCATGTATCAGGGGTGCTCGCATAAGTCATGACATTGCACTAAGAGGGCACTTTAAGATTCTTATTACATCCTACTTTTACTGTTTTCAATTTCCATGAATTTGGCATTTCCTTGCTGGCTAAAACTTGATTTTGTAAGTTTAAATTTTGTTACTATCATGTTAATTATAGAAAAGTAGTACTATCTTGTTCATTATCCAGAGAAATAATATTCCTCTTCTACAGGCAATTTCAACAGATGGTCTCTCTAGAATTAGCAGAGCACAATCACTGTGAGCCGTCTACAGAAGGTAAGTAGTGAAAATCAGAATGCAACATACCACTTTCTGTTCCTGAATTGTGCAAGGGGTTCCATTGAATATGTGTTGTTCTAGTCATTTCTTGTTTATTGCTTCTTTCCTTTTACAGAATCTAAATGATTGATGATTGGAACTCTTAAGAATTGCACGCTGCACTCTGCTTGAATTTTCTCCTTAAGTTTGCAATATTAAATTATGTCAAATTGTTGAATCTGATTGTGTACGTTATGTTTTAGAGTTTTTGTGCATTGCAAGGTGACAGCTGATAATTGCTCATTTATTACTGTAAGCAAAACATGTGATTATTTAATAGCAGAGAGGAACTTCAAGATAACCCAGTTTGGTGTTGGCTCTGTACTTATGGATCTAATTTGTGTTGTTAAATTTTGTAAAGCTGTTTGCCTGTTGATTTCTCATCTTGTTTCTTTAGTATGTCTTTCATAGTTAGTCTAAACATACTTTGTCCTCTCCAGTAGTCAAATGTATTGATGTTACGATATGTTGCGTGATACTGCTCGTTCCCTTCTCTTTGACAGTTTGCAATTAACATATGGCTCAATTTGTGCACTTCATTCCCTTACACTATCTGAGATGTCCCCTTTGTAGGCCAACATGTCAGAGACGAGAGTAAAAATGTGGACTCAGAAGGCAGTTTGAAAGATTTGGCAGATAAGGTGAGCAACATTGAAGCTGAGGTGCAGCTCTTGGAAGAAGAGTACAAAAAAGATCTGCTTGATTATGATAAGGTGCGCTGTTCCCAAAGCATTGTATTATATTTATCTGCACAATGTTAACTGATTAAGCAGAGATCTTCCAACATCTTCTCATTTTTCTGTTCATAAGACCATCCTGATGAAAATCTGTGGCTGTGAATTACGTGATATTTGAATGACAGCTGACATGCTCTGTATTTACTAAGTTTAGACAGTATGCGAACCATTAAACTGTCTAATGCATATTAATACTAAGTTGTTGTAGTTCATCAATCAGGAAAGTGAGAAACATGATGACGATGCATAATGCTTGTTACTGTCTGGTTAATGCATCTGAAGGCAAATTTATTAACTGTCGAGCTGTACATCAGCACATGTGTTCGCCAAAGGCCGTTCAGCATTACAAACATTAGTAGGCGACACAGTGTCAAGGATCATGGCTGACGTGCAGGCAGAGGATGTGTGTGGTTTCAACTGCGGTGTCATCTATTTTTAATAATCCATATTAACCATCAGTCTCTCCCTCGTAATTTGGGAAAGGTTCGGTGGTCCAGGACATTCTGTCCTTGCCAGTTTAACGAAACCAATGATTTTGGTGTTTTGTTTGCAGGTACGTGAGGAGCTGGCCGATGTCCAAGCAAAGAGAGCTCTTATGGAGGCTGTTATGGGAGAGACAAGGCAGCTGCAGGAGCTTGGCGAATATCCTGAAATTTATGTACAGAGCTATCTGTTTCTACGCATTTCTATTCACATTTCCCCATGCTTTCGGCGAAGCTTTCTTTAACCTGGAACACGCGGGCAGCTGAACTGGAGAAGGTGCACGCTTCCCTTGCAGAGGAGCTGCAGCGTCGGTACGCATGCCCTGGCTGCGGAGTCAACAACATGCCTGGGCTGGAGGCGGCTGCGAACTAGAGGAAGCGTCACATGATGTGCCGTGCATACACATGTCAGATGGGTGACGTGGAGCTATGGCTACCGGATTCTTGAACTTGTCAATGAGGGATTTGATTATATACTCCTAGTCAGTAGAAGCCTTAGACGAGCTTGTCATACACATCGGCGAGCTGTGAGTTCCTGTCTGAAGTTGAGCTATGAAAGTCGAGGAATGTCTGGGTCCTGTTTGAACCTATATTACCCTTCCTATACGCAACTTTCGTCTGGTTGCCATCTCATGGCATGTTTGGAACGAAGGAATCCAAAACGCAGGAATAGGAAAAAACGCAGGAATAAGGTACGATGAAAAGTGAAAAACTACGAGATTTCAAAACACAGGAACAGAAAATTTAAGCTATTTGGAACACAGAAATTTATAACATAGGAATTGTAAAATGTTAGGCAAATATGGGTACTAATTACTATATCTATTATACACGTCAGTAGTCACCAGACTCTTTTTACAATTATGGGACCCATGCACTTACTCATCCACCCGCTTTTAGCAGTAGACAACCATTCTTCCGATGAATTATCACCGTAGTCACCTTGGGCTTCCGTGAAGGAATCAGAAACAAGAGATTGGAGTGGAGTTTTGCTTTCCCGTGAAACCACGAATAAGCTACAGTATTGTTGACAACGTTTTTTGCACGTGTCAAAATGATCGGAGTGGACTGATCGGCAAGGGGAAAGTAGCTGTATACTCTGATAACCGATGAAAGCCAGCTTGTAAAGATGGTTGCCGATAGCTGGTTGTGGTCGATGGAAAGGTTGATTTAGACTCGGGCGTTGCCGATGAGGTTGGAGGTGTTATTGTCGATGCCGATGAAGGGAGGCTTGAAGACTACTGCCGATGAAACAGGGAGTATGCCGATGAAGGAAGACTTGAAGACTATTGCCGATGAAACAGGGAGTATGCCGATGAAGGAAGACTTGAAGACTACTGCCGATGAAACAGGGAGTATGCCGATGGGAAGGAGGACGGTGAGATTTCCATCGTAATTAAGGCGGACAGGGAAATAGATAGGAATTGATTTTCTTTTCTATATTTGTTAGAGTATGACTAATGTAAGAGTCACGTGTTTTCTTAGATATGGGCTTGGTGTCCTAGTTGTGTTTGGTTGTGTCTCTTTAGATCAGGGTATAAATATGGAGTGAGGGGCAATGTAATAAAGATATCAATCAATATCAAAACCAAGTTCTACTCCTATTTACATCTACTTACTTTTCGGCGACTTCGTCAATTTGCATATTTTTCTTTTTACGAGTTCTCATTGATTCGGCGAGTTGCATTGTCTCAGTGCGACCTTCGGCGATTCTCGAGTTCCGCGTGAGTACCTCTTGGCCGTGACTTCCGGGCGTATCGCTGTTGTCAGGATCAAAGTGCTCGTATCTTCATCCTTGTCGATTAACAGGTCAAATCGACTAGCACGCTTTGGATATCGATTCGGGTATTAGCCCTTTGTGTTTGCAGATCCACTTTTGCATCAACACATCTTTTGGCACGCCCGGTGGGACAAATCAATCCGATCAATATGTTCAATTCCGAGATCGATGCGGGGAACATTATCGCGGTATCAGAAGAAGATCTTAAGGAAGAGCAGAGGCAGGCTATGGAAAAGGCTGTAGAAGAATACAGGCAGCTTTGTCTGAAATCGTTTAGCCTGAACAAGAGTGGACAAGTCATCCAGAAGCAAGATTTGCCGTTGCCTCGGCAGGTTACCTTTGACTCCAATCCTGGTAAACTTCAAGAGATGGTTAATTCTGCAATAAATCATGCTTTGATTAATCATTCCAATGTGTTGTCCAATACTGTTCATAATGCTGTGGTTCGAACTCTCAAAGAAGGACAAGCATCACCGCATTATGTTGGGCCTGCCTATCACCAACCAGAACCGGCATCTGTCAATACTCCATCGGCTCCCTCGGCCGTTGTGGGTACAGAAGTTACTTCTTCTCCAGTATCGGCAGGTTTACCTAATATTCAATCTACACCGATACGATCAGATCCGGTACTACCAGGAGGACGAATTCAGCTTAATACAGATCTATCGGCATCAGCTATGTCAGGTCCTGTGTCTCAAAATAGCCAGATTCCTGCTAATTGGTGGGGATATGGTATGCCTCCGGAGTCATCTGCTTTCAATCCTGGATTACCTCAAGTGTTTGATGCAGTAGGAAAAGCTCCTATACCATCGGCTATTTCGCCGATGGCCCAAGTGCCTCAATATGCCACAGCAACTACTGTGCAACCAACTCCAGGGGGTTTCCAGATGCCTTTGGTTCAAACGCCCAGTTCAAATCTATCGGCAAGCTTACTGCCGATACAGCAGAAAGCCCCTGTTATGAGTCAAACTGGGGTTCAGTTTATGCCTCAAGCTGGTTATAATTATCCAACAATGTCAGCAAATTACCAGCCATCGGTAAGTTTTGTACCGATGAGTTCTAATAATGGTTGGTCAGGACAGTTACCTGTTCAGCATACAGTTCAGCAAGATCGGCAGGTTGCAGGGATTCAACAAGGTCATATGCAAGCTGGTTTTCAGAATCAAGCATCGGCAGCTCAGCCGATGAATCCTTTCCAACAGGTTAATGGACCACAAGTAACGGCAAATATGCCGATTCTTTGGAGATCGTGGGCCACAAAGATATGTGGAACGATATCAGCAGGTACCTCTGTAGAAATTCAGCCGGTTAAATCGCCAGGAGGCTGATGCTTTTTGGCCATAAGATAGCGCGAAATTATGAAGGATCGGTTTGGGATAAAGCCCAAGGTCAATACTTATTCTTATCGGACTCCATACCCTCCCCGCATATGATTTAATTCCTCTCCCAAATCGGTACAAGGTACCAGATTTCACTAAATTCTCTGGGCAAGATGATACATCAACAATGGAACACGTCAATCGCTTCATTATTCAATGTGGAGAGGCAGCTAGCGAGAGAGATGAATTAAGAGTTCGATTATTTTCATCATCTTTGTGCGGATCGGCATTTACATGGTTCATTTCATTACCACCGAATTCTATTATTACTTGGGCTGATCTAGAAAAACAATTTCATAAGTATTTCTTTCTTTGGAATCCATGAAAAAAAAACTTACCGATTTGGTAAAATTGAGACGGCAGTAATGATGAATCGGTAGAAAGCTTTGTGCAAAGGCTAAGAGATGTAAAGAATAAGTGCTACTGATGCTGGTCTCGGATGATCGGCTGACTTGCCGATCTGGCTTTCAAGGGTTATTGCCACATCTTAAAGACAGAGATATGCTTCTCGGGAGTTTGAAAGTCGGTCATCTTGTGCAAAGGATTTACGATCAAGACACTAGGGTTTTTGAACCTAAAAAGAATTGGAATAAAAAAGTATCATTTGTTGAAGAAGTAGGAGATTTCGATTCGATGAAGAACCGATTATCGGCTTGGTGAGTGGGTTAAGAATAAAAGGCCGATATCTTGTCCCTTTGGTCGAGAAAGAGCGTAAAAGTTTACCTTTGATATCACCAAGGCCGACAAGATATTTGATCTTACGCTTCAAGAAGGCCAAATTAAGTTCATCACCTAATCATGTGATCCCATCGGCGAGAAGAGTTGAAGAAGATCTTGTCTCGCAAATGGCACAATGCAACTTCACACAAGACAAATGAGTGCAAGGTGTTAGAGCAACTTGATTACAATCGGCTATTGAACTGGAGAATTAAGTTTGGTACTTCCAATGCCCAGAGGCCGATGAAAATTGATCAACACCCTTTTCCAGCAAATACGTTGGAGGCCAAAGGGAAGACCAAGGTATTGACGTCAGAGGCTGCTGAGAAAAACGCGTCAATGGATCCCCAACATCGGATAACTACCGATGATGCAAAAAGTAAGGGTTTGCTGGGAGAAAGCAAGTAGTTCCAAACAACCTCCTCGACTGGCATTATGATTACTCATCGAAGGCGGCGGGAGGGTTGGCGTCGGTAATAATGATCGATATCGACAACAGCAAGAAGAAAGACGTCGGGAAGAATGGCATCGGCATAAAGATCATTGGAGGTGCCCGTTTTTTATCTATTGCTGGGAAGAAGGTATTAAATTGCCAACTGTTGAAAATTGCCCTGAGTGCAATGGTTATTATGGGGTCAATCATCGAAAGGAGGTTTCAACACGGCAATCGTGGTTTATTTATCAATGAGCCGATCGAGGCGCGAGCATCGATGCATGATCGGTTGAGGGGGCGAACTTAGTGTACATGAAAGGCTTGGTAAACGCGCTGGATATTTTCCAAGGAATCAAGAGGAGCTTGAGGAAATGGCAAATGCAAGAGTTCCCGATGAGGAAATATTCTCTGAGGACCCTAATATACGCCGTGTAGAGTCAACTAGGACTGTTATCGGCCGGTTTGGAAAACCAAGTTTCCTCGATGGTGCCGGAGGGTCGACAAAAGACGCAGAGAAGGAGGATGCAACGTGAGCGTCGGGAGGATTTATACCAAGAGGAAAATTCCTCCAATGAGAGGTCCGGTCATCAATAGGTGGCGGGTAAAACACAAAATAAGGGTCCATCGGCAGATGTTAATATGGTATTCATATTGCCGATGGAGTTTTTGGCACTATCTCGATAATGAGGAAGAAGTTGTTCTCTCGATCAAGTAGCTCGATTGACACTAGATCCAATGATGGCTGTTTTTGAGAAACCTCTCGATGATGAGAGACTGACATCTTAAGGCTTTGTTTGTGAAAGGCAGAGTTGATGGGCGACTGTGTCTAAGGTACTTATTGATGGAGGGGCTGCGATTAATATTATGCCTTATGTGATGTATCGGAAACTTGGTAAGGGAGATCAAGACTTGACCAAAACCGATATGATCTTTGAAAAGATTTTGAAGGCAATGTGTCACCGGCTAAAGGGGCGATATCGTTGAATTGACCATCGGCAGCAAAACCTTGCCGACGACGTTCTTTGTTATTAACGGCAAGGGTGCATATAATCTGCTTCTAGGGAGGGATTGGATTCATGCTAATTGTTGTGTTCCTTCTACAATGCATCAATGCCTCGTACAGTGGATTGGGGGTAAGATTGAGGTTGTCCCTGGTGATTCTTCTTATATCATTGCATCGGCAGAATCAAATACTTATGAGCGAACTAAATGCATATCGGGAGAAGCTTGGGAAAAAGAGTTCCTTAGAGTTGCTGATTATGAGATTCCACCGATCCAAGCAGTCGGTTCTAAAGAAGAGTTTTAATGGATAGGTTTGCCGATGATGGAAAATTAGGTCAAGGGTTCACATCGGCAGATGATTTAGTAGAAGTAGATATCGGTGATGGCGATAGGCCAAGACCTACTTTTATTAGTGCTAAGTTAGATTCCAAGTGTAAGCAGCAAATAATTAATGTGTTAAAAGAGTATAAAGATTGTTTTGCTTGGGATTATCCTTGAGATGTCGGATTAGACCGATCGGTAGTTGAACATCGGTTACCTATCAAATCTGGATTTCGCCACATCGCGTGACCCGGTAATACCGATGCAACCCTAATATACTTCCTGATATTAAGGCCGAAATAACTAAATTAATTGAGGCAAAGTTTATTCGGCAGTGTCGATATGCAGAGTGGATCTCTAATGTGGTTCCTATTTATAAGAAAAATGGAAAACTTCGTGTTTGTATTGATTTCAGGAATCTCAACAAAGCCACACCGATGGATGGCTATCCAATGCCGATTGCTGATTTGTTGATTGATGCTGCAGCCGAGCATCAAATTATCAGCTTCATGGATGGTAATGCAGGCTACAATCAAATATTCATGGCTGAAGAAGATATTTCTAAGACTGCTTTCAGATGTCCAGGTCATGTGGGGTTGTTTGAGTGGATAGTTATGACATTTGGTTTGAAAAATGCCGGCGCTACTTATCAGAGAGCTATGAACTTTATTTTTCATGAATACATCGGCACATTAGTGGAGATTTACATTGATGATGTGGTGATTAAGTCTGGAGATATCACAAAACATTTAGCCGATCTACGAAAAGATTTGGAGTGCACAAGGAAGCATGGATTGAAGATGAATCCTAATAAATGTGCATTTGGTGTATCGGCGGAGGACAATTCTTGGGTTTTATGGTGCATCGTGGGCATCGAAATCGAGAGGGAAGTCTATTGATGCGATTAACAAGGTGGTTGCTCTGTCAATAAGACTGAATTGCAATCTTTGATCGGTAAGATTAATTTCATTAGAAGATTCATATCTAATCTGTCGGGTAAGATCAAGGCTTTCGGTCCACTACTTAAATTGAAAGCCGATCGAGGGAATTTGTGGGGGGAGCCGAAAGCGTAGGTAGCCCTCGATGAGATTAAGAAATATTTAACAAATCCTCGATTGCTAGTTCCACCTCAACACGGGAAGCCTTTTAGGTTATATTTGTCAACCGATGATACGATTATCGTTCAGCTCTTATTCAAGAATTTGAAGGGAAAGAACGTGTTATTTATTATTTGAGCGGAAGATTAGTGGATCTTTGAGACGAGGTATTCGCCATCGAAAAAAATTATGTCGTGTTTATACTTTTCTTGTATCAAATTAAGGCATTATTTGTTATCGCCGAATGTACGGTCATATGCAAAGACGACGTAGTCAAGTACATGCTGTCAATGCCGATATTAAGTGGTAGAATCGGCAAGTGGATTTTAGCATTATCGAATTTGAACTACGTTACGAATCGACCAAGGCAGTTAAGGGGCAAGTTATGGCTGATTTCGTCACTCAGCATTGTAATACAGTGGACTCTCTGGAGATTGCCCCTTGGACACTTTTCTTCGATGGGTCCACATGCGGTGAAGGAGCAGGTATCGGCATTGTGTTGATTTCACCTCAAGGAAGGAAGTATGAGTTTTCATTGCCGATTGTTGCTACATCGACAAACAATCAGGCTGAATACCAAGCCTTGATAAAAGGGTTAGAATTACTGAAGGAGATACGTGCCGATGCTGTTGAAATCTTTGGTGATTCTATGCTAGTTATAAATCAATTGGCTGGAATTTATGAATGCCGAAGTGAAGCTTTGATTTCGTATTATGAAAGATGTTTGCAATTGTTGAAAGGATTTAGAGATTTTCGTCTTGAACATATCTCTCGATTGCATAATGAGGAAGCTAATCGACTAGCTCAGCATGCTTCAGGGTATCAGCCTATTCAGGAAGTGCTAACATCGGCAGTTGATACCGATGACTGGAGGAAGGAGATTGTCGATTATTTAAAGGATCCATATAGAAAGGTTGAGAGACGTATAAGGTTCCAAGCTACCAAGTTTGTGCTCCTCGATGATGAATTATATTATCGAACTATAGATGGAGTTTTACTTAGATGTGTTAGCAGTAATGAATCAAAAAGCTTGATGGGTGAAATTCATGAAGGAGTGTGTGGGGCGCATCAATCGGCTTTCAAGATGAAGTGGATGATCAGAAGGAATGGGTACTATTGGCCGACTATTCTTGAAGATTGTTTTAAATATTTTAAAGGATGTCAGGGGTGTCAAAAGTTTGGTAATATTCAAAGAGCGCCTGCATCGGCTATGAACCCTATAATCAAACCATGGCCGTTCCGGGGATGGGCTATTGATCTCATTGGTCAGATTTATCCGCCATCGAGTAAAGGACATAAATTTATTCTGGTTGCTACCGATTATTTCACAAAATGGGTTGAGGCAATTCCTTTA
The DNA here is from genome assembly GCA_904845875.1 of Miscanthus lutarioriparius. NCBI lineage: Eukaryota > Viridiplantae > Streptophyta > Magnoliopsida > Poales > Poaceae > Miscanthus > Miscanthus lutarioriparius. Next base: position 61,846,133 of record CAJGYO010000018.1, read on the forward strand.
AAAAAGGTGACTTCGGTTAATATGATTGATTTTGTGAAAGAGCATATTGTTTACCGATTTGGTATTCCTCAGACTATCACTACCGATCAGGGCACTATGTTTACATCAGGAGAATTTGTTGAGTTTGCTGTAGGTATGGGAATTAAAGTTTTAAATTCTTCTCCATATTATGCTCAAGCTAATGGTCAAGCTGAGGCTTCTAACAAAGGGATCATCAAACTCATTAAGCGCAAAATTGAAGAATATCCTAGGATGTAGCATACAGTATTAAATGAAGCCTTGTGGTCATATCGGATGTCATGTCATGGTGCAACCAAAGTAACGCCTTATCAGTTAGTATATGGACACGATGCAGTATTGCCTTGGGAAATTAAAGTTGGCTCTAGGCGAATACGTTCTCGAAATCAGCTGATAGCCGATGATTATCATACTCTTATGAAGGATGAGTTGGAAGATGTGGCGGGTCATTGGTTAAGGGCTTTAGTTAGCATCGAAGAGAATAAGAAAAGAGTAGCCAGATGGTATGACAAGAAGGTGAAGGTAAAGGAGTTTGCTGATGGAGATCTGGTCTGGAAATTGATTTTACCGATTGGGACTAAAAGTTCAAAGTTTGGAAAGTGGTCTCCTAATTGGGAAGGTCCATATCGGATAAATCAGTCTGTTCCTGGTAACACATATATTCTAGAAACCCTCGAAGGGGTTGTGTTTCCCAGAGCATTAAATGGAAAATATTTAAAGAAATATTACCCTAGTATCTGGATGGATGCATAAAAGTATAAGTTCCGATAACAGTCCTATCGGCTAAAATTATGCAAGGATGTCAATGTCTCATAAAGTGCTGATACAATAAACAAGATTACAAGTTCAACAAGGATTGGATAGCTAATATCGCACGCAGCGAATCTGGTGGCTTCCTCCATTTCTTTGATATCATCATCGGCAAACACCCTCCACGAGCTTGAGTTTTTTCTTCATGGCCAAAGCTTTGCGAGCTGGATATCTCTTTCTTCTTTGAAGGGCTTTGATGGCATTGGGTAGCTGGCTTTCTTCTTGTTGGGCATGAGTTAAAGGCTGCATCGACTTCTTTCAATTCAGCCAATAGAGCCATCTTCCTTGCCGATAAATCCAAGATTTTTCGCTTAAGTTCAAGACACCGAAGTCGCAAGTTGCCGATGCCCTTGTGCTTCTCATCGGCAATTTGTTTCAGTTGTAGCATCTCTTCTTTGAGTTGAGCCTGAGCTGCTCTATCGGCAATATGTTGAGCAGCCCGTTGATATTGTAGTTGGCGGCTTTCTAAATGGGCTCTTTGGGAAGAGTACTTCTTCAACATCGGCGGGGACACAGCCACGGATTGTTTTGAAAATTGCCTTTGCTTGGGTCCGAGTCATCTACTAGTTGGGCGGTATCCTCTTTGTAGCAAGTTCAGGAGAGCTTCCAACTTGGACTTAGTTTCTGCCGATATTGTTCCCAGTGCAAGGGAAGAACTTGTTTCCTCTCCATCATCGTCAGAGACGTCAATAGCAAAGGAGAATAGGCTGTTTGGGGAGTCTTGTTCCTGAGGAAAAGAAAAGGAGGTCGATTAAGGATAAGTATGAGTATTGTGAATCAATTTGGGTTAATCGGTTTACTGTTTCAAGGCAATTTCTTGTGCTTATTTGGAGGAAGCAACTTTGGAGTATGCCGTGTGGGGGATCGGCTGAGCTTGCCGATGGGATATCCTCTGTGACTTCATCGGTGGTTGGCTCTTGAGGTATGATGACCGATGACATTGGGGCAGATGTAGGGATCGGCATGGACCTTTGTCGTTTTGGCGTGCCTCAAAGATCTGTTAAAGCTTTGCGCTTTGCTTGGGCATCGCAACGATTGGTCGGGGGCATCGACACTTGTTGGTTGTGAAGCTTGGATATCTGGTACGCTTGCCGATGTACCCAATTGTTGCTGCAAAACAAGTGTAAGGTATAATATTTAACAGATAAAATGAAAAGTCAAGAGGATACCTCTGAAGGTTTGTCAAAAGAAGTGGTGCTTGATATCGAAGGAATTGCCGATGACGATCCAGCAGCAGCTCTTACCCCCTGATGGTTAATGTTAATACAGTTTGTGATCGGCATAAGTAGAAATAAACAAGGTTGTTACCTTGAATGCCTTGACCAAGGTTGTAGCAGCAGCCGATGGAGTGGCCCTAGCTGTAGCCAATTTGGACTTAGAGGTAATGGTCTTGGTACGGATCTTCTGGTGAGTCAAAGCAGTTAAGGTGGGGGTGTTGTAGCCGATCGATGATATCGGAGAAACAGGCTGAAGATCGAAGGGTTTCCCACTTTTGCTCACAGATGGTGCTGGGTTGTTAACCTGTCATAAGAGAGTCAGTTACTGATATATATGAAGGGAAAAGCAGAAGGGAGTTAAAAGAAACTTACTGCGTCGTCAGGGATGGCATATTCAGGGTCGATCATGTGCCAATATGTGTGAGCAGAAGTTACAAACAGTTGTTCCTTCCACTCTCGCCACCATTGCTTATATGACTCGGTGATGAAGGATACTGGCGTCCAGGTGGATATATCAACATCTGTAGTATCGGCATCGGGGGAGAGTTGTACTACCTTGTTCCAATCTGTTCCACAGGTGATTGTTTCCCTGGGTTTGATCACATCGGCAAAGCAAAGTTTGATTGGCAGTTGCCCAAAAGCCAATTGACGGGATACTGCCGATGGATTGTAGAATTCATACGTAATGTTGGTGTTTTTCCCGCTACCAAATGTATTTACTGGAATTGCCCTGGGAGTAATGATGGCCATCATGAGTTCCTTATCCTGATTCAGGGTGTCATCAGCAAAGTTGAAAAGAAGGGGGAATCTATTTTCCTCGTCAATATAAGGTACCCAGGTCCTATGATCACGAGAAAGACCATTGTAGAAGCTTTAGAAGAATCTGCCGATCTGGTCTTCATTGGCCTCTATTCCAGGAAGGACAATTATGGCTTCACCAAAATTGAGGGGTGAGCGTGATGCCGATTCATCGTCCCCGAGCACATGGTCTTCAGCAATTTCTCGTGGGAATTGTTGGGCAAAAAAGTCCCATTGCAACCGTTTGTGCATATGGGCATTCAACCACATGTTGATAAACCACCACGGGCCTCCTAGGTTGCCGATGGGTTCGCCAAGCAAAAGTTTCTGAGACACTTGATGAAGAAGATGATAAGTGGAGCTCAGAAGGTATCGGCCAAGAGGAAACCTTACACCATTAGCCAAAAGTTCAGCTGCGGGAAGGAAGGCGTTGGTTGGTCCTACTGATCGACCACAGAAAATAAATTTTTCTAACCACATATTTAAGAATGTGGCATGTTCTCTCTGGTTAAGTGTCCCGGTCTTCTGGTATTCTTGAATGTATCCCGTCCAACCGCCGATGTTGCGGGTATTCACCCTATATTCAGATTTTCTACCATAGATGGAGCCTTCATCGGCAGTTGAAATATCCAAGCCAGTGAGCATGTGGACATCGGCAAGTGTGGGAGTAGCTGGGCCATGTCCAAACATAAAAGTGTTTTGTTGTGTCGACCCGAATAAGCAATTTGCAATCATCATTGATTCATTCTTACGCATATCGGCAATAGATAGCCCAATGCATTGGTCTAACTTCCGCTTACCTTGATATACTTGCATCGATCTATTAACCCTCAAGTACCAATCTTTCCACCCTTTGGTGATCTTGGGCCAAGATCGGAATGTGTCTTTCCATAAATTCGAGAGAGAAATTTTGGGCTCTAAAGGGATTACATTAACCTCTGCATTAATCAGATCAGTTGGATCTGGGTTGCCCATTGGTCCTAGGCATTGGACATGCGGCTGATTGGTTGGAATAACTAATTTGTTGCGCGGTTCCTAAGTGTAAAGGATCCGGAGAACAAAAGAAAGGAAAAATCACCAACTGTATGGATTTGCAAAAACTAGGGGATCAAAGTAAAAGGTAATGGAAGTGGAGCGAACCATAGGGGCGTCGAAGTTGATTGCCATTATCTTGAGGAAGATGGGGACGAGCCGGAGACTTGAGGTTAACGCTGGAGAAGAGTTCTTGTTGGTTGAGGTCGCTAGCAGATTGTTAAATCGAGATGAGTCGCCGCCGGAAAGAGAAAATGTCAAAGATTGGAGTCCGAGGGTAGAAGGCGAGTGTTCCGGAGGAATCTATTTATAAGCCGCTTGGAGTAGGGGTGTTTTGGACTTATCTCTATATACCGCGCATGTAGGTCGAGGTGGTTCAGATGGATATGGTAAGCTGTTCGCATACGATAATCGTGGGATTGTCTGATGATGAGTTGATGGCAAGTAATCATGATTTGGAAGAGGTATCGATACAGGATATTTTAATTCCGAAACGACAAACATTATCATGTTAAGATCTTGCCGATGGGTTATTGTTTCGGTATCTTAACCATAATCAAGGCAAGAGTGGTTGGCGATTGTGCGATATTTACTGAAGTGCGTGAATCAGGATTAGATTTGATTGGATTTGATAACAGATCAAGTTTTGGCTTGGAGAATGAGTTACGGTAATCGGGCGAAGGCAAACGTTATCTGGAGTAAATTTCGGAGCATTAATGGTGTTATACTCCGAAATTGGGGGGCATGTGTTGACAACGTTTTTTGCACGTGTCAAAATGATCGGAGTGGACTGATCGGCAAGGGGAAAGTTGCTGTATACTCTGATAACCGATGAAAGCCAGCTTGTAAAGATGGTTGCCGATAGCTGGTTGTGGTCGATGGAAAGGTTGATTTAGACTCGGGCGTTGCCGATGAGGTTGGAGGTGTTATTGTCGATGCCGATGAAGGGAGGCTTGAAGACTACTGCCGATGAAACAGGGAGTATGCCGATGAAGGAAGACTTGAAGACTATTGCCGATGAAACAGGGAGTATGCCGATGAAGGAAGACTTGAAGACTACTGCCAATGAAACAGGGAGTATGCCGATGGGAAGGAGGACGGTGAGATTTCCATCGTAATTAAGGCGGACAAGGAAATAGATAGGAGTTGATTTCCTTTTCTATATTTGTTAGAGTATGACTCATGTAAGAGTCACGTGTTTCCTTAAATATGGGGTTGGTGTCCTAGTTGTGTTTGGTTGTGTCTCTTTAGATCAGGGTATAAATATGGAGTGAGGGGCAATGTAATAAAGATATCAATCAATATCAAAACCAAGTTCTACTCCTATTTACATCTACTTACTTTTCGGCGACTTCGTCAATTTGCATATTTTTCTTTTTACGAGTTCTCATTGATTCGGCGAGTTGCATTGTCTCAGTGCGACCTTCGGTGATTCTCGAGTTCCGCGTGAGTACCTCTTGGCCGTGACTTCCGGGCGTATCGCTGTTGTCAGGACCAAAGTGCTCGTATCTTCATCCTTGTCGATTAACAGGTCAAATCGACTGGCACGCTTTGGATATCGATTCGGGTATTAGCCCTTTGTGTTTGCAGATCCACTTTTGCATCAACAAGTATTCCATAGGAAAGGAAAGACTACTTTCCTGTGTTCTAAATGCTCTCACAGGCTTTCTTTCCAGAGGAATGAAATCCTCCAAAATTCCTATGAAAAAACTATGTTCCAAACACGCCCTTAATATGTGTTTGCCTTGTGTTCCTTTGATCGTTCCATGATAGAATCACAACTATGGGAACCCAACTCTTCTCGTCTCTGCAATAGCTAGCTCTTCCTCCCTCCACTCAATGCAAACCGGTGGCTCCTTCTCCCCCTCTCCACTCGACTCTACGTAGAATCTGAATGCCCATTCCCCCTCCTCAATTCACACCATTCTCTCCTTCTCCACTCTGACTCTACGTGCACTCCTGGATGTCCATTACAGCCTTGATTGCGGCGGCGCTTAGTCTACGTCAGGAGCGATGATCCATTGCAAAATTCGTCATGACTGCCCTTACGGATGTTATGGTGAGACCGGCGAGCAGGTTGGCGCGTCCATCAGCAGTCATCACTGCTTTGCTCTGTGTTTTTTTTTTCCAAACCAGTTTTCCCAAACAACAATTAGGAGGTTCAACAAGTTGCAAAATACGCGGGCCGGGTATTCGACCCTGTCGTCGCTCAGTTCATTCATGTAATTAGTCTCTTGTGTGGTCGCTGCCGGCTTCCTTTGGTTTTTCGTTTGCCACTCTGTTTTATGTTTGTGCAGCTTGACGGGGCAACCTTTGGTTACCTTCGGTCGACGCTGGCGTTGTTTGTTTGGATGTTCTCTTTTTTCTCTTAATGAAATACGTGCTACAGTGCATGTTCGAGAAAAACAAGTTGCAAAAGACCACGATCTGGGTATCTCAGGCAGACCAAGGAGGAGAATTACACTATCCTTGCATTGTTCTTCATTTTTCTCTTTATAGTCTAGAGATGATTATTTATAAATGTTTGTCCATCTTAGGATGAGCTGCAGTGCACTTTGTTTTTAATCCAAACAGCAACTACAAGAGGAACAGTTCAAGGGATTACAGGTGCTTAAAATTTCATTTGTAAAGTTGCCAAACAGGCCTCAGTGCAGCTTCAGTGCGGCACGCTAAGTATATAACGAAAGTGTAGTTTTCAGGACCCCTCTCGCCATTCATTTACATCTCGCAAAAAGCAAGGGAACAAAAAACTAGATGGCCTCTATTTCTTAGGTTTCTGTTGTCTTTGCTTCTTTGCTGCTACACACAACGTATGGCATCACCAGCACCAAGATTCTGCCTACAACACCACCACATTGGTGGCATGCTATTTGTTAGAGAATGACCAACCCGCTCTATTGCAAGGCCCAAGAGGACAAGTATACACAATGTACATATACAAAGAAGCCCTCCAAGTAGAGAGAAAACACATACACCTCCTATACATCTAACACTCCCCCTCAAACTCATGGTGGATCTACAACACCTAGTTTGGAGAGTAGGAATCTATGATGAGACCCGACCAGCTCATGCACCTGCGATCTCCTGTAGGAAGCATCAACGCCAATGTGTTTGGTGAGCTCATGCTTAACTGGGTCTCGAGCAATACTGATCGCACCGGTGCTGTCAAAAGAGAGAGAAGTGGGTGTAGTGGCAGGCACATTAAAATCCTCAAGAAGCCATCGTAGCCATGTCACCTCCGCAGTCACAGTCGCCATATCACGCAGCTCAGCCTCAGCACTCGAGCGGGAAATTGCAGTCTGCTTCTTGGTTTTCCAGGCAATCAACGAGGAGCCAAGGAAAACACAATAGGCAGAGAGAGAGTAGCGATCATACCATGTTAGAGAATGACCAACCCGCTCTATTGCAAGGCCCAAGAGGGCAAATATACACAATGTACATATGCAAAGAAGTCCTTCAAGTAGAGGGAAAACACATACACCTCCTATACATCTAACACTATTGATCCTACAAAATTTTGCCTCCCGAGGGGGGTCTAAAAAACATTGTCAACATTATGCTAATTACCAACACCAAGCAATGGTGAAATGTTGGATCAAGATGGATCATGATGTTAGTTTCTCCAAAGTTTCTAATAGCCTGACAGAGTTCTGCTTATTTCTGACTAGGATACTGATTTCATCCAGAGCTTCTTGCTTTGCAATATAGCTCCCAACTGCTTTGACATATGGGAATTCTGGTCCAAACAAATGAGCAGCACACGCTGCCTTAGCAGCCAGGAGCTTGCAATCACCTGTAAAACCACAGAACTGTTTTTAGCCGTGATCCCATCCCGCACATATAAATATAGCATGCTAAGGGGAATATGTGCCTGATAATTCTAATTCCACACCATAATGTCATTATGTTCTCCAAGGAATCACCATACCACTACATATGTTTACTATCAACGTTTTGGGACAGCAATCCAGTAACACTAGATTTTGGGACAGTAATCCAGTCACCGTTACTCTCCCAATTTGGGTGTAGCCCCACCATACCTTGTGTCGCTGACATGCTCACAAACCTCACCGATAAGGTAATCATTATGTACAGCAAAGGAACAAGCAGCTAACAGCTCACAGGAACATGGAATACCAGAGAAAACCTTTTCACACCAATACACCACAGTGAATAATTGAATCAAATTGGCTTATCGGTGATCCAATACTAAACAGCTTCAGGGTTCTGCATACAGATACCCATCATTTTCATGAAATCAGTAACCCTAGATCAACCAAAAAAATATTCCCAGTCACAGTATAATATGGAACAAATTAGAGTCAATATGGATGACACTTGCTGGCCTAAATAATCTTAATTAAAGTAGGACATTATGTCATTTTATGCCAGTAATATAAATGAGGAATGAGCAGCTACCTGATTGAGTTTCTGATGTATAAGCATTTTGGCTGAAATGATGGTGTGCCCACTATCTGCATCGGGCCTTCCATGATTCTCTGGTAAACCGCTCAAAGAAGACTGAAGACAATTTACTGGAAACCTCCAATGCTTCATCTCCATGGGTATTAGTACATGATATGCAATCCTCATAGTCAGCAGTATTGTCAGAAAAAAACCGAAGGAAACATGATACAAGCTCTTCCCAGATGCAGGCAATCCTCATAGTCAAGTAGTTGGATGGCATTATAATATCCTGGGGGTAACCAATACAAAAAAAGGCGAAGGCAAACATTGCTTAGCAAAATACTTCATTTCCCAGATAAGCAGTCCATTGACAAGTCTAAAAGTAAAGGTATTGCCTCAAATAGTTGGAAGGTGACCCAACAACAGAAGAAAAAGTGATGAATACAAACATTTGCTTAGCACAAAATACTTCAAATCACCACAACCTAAATTGATGTTCAAATATTTTTGCACCATGGAAAATAGTCATAGGAACATCGCAACCATAAAGTTACTGTTTTGGCGTGAGGAAAAATGTATAGGCTGTTGTTGATTCTTCCATTTCTGAACTGCAGCAGCCTAACACCCTGCTGACTAGGGGTAGCAGTAGGCTGCTCTAGCTTATGGACAAACTAATATTTTATTCTGTCCCGCTTTGAATAAAATAGGACAGGGCCTTAGACTGTCGACTATCATTTCTAATATGAAAAATATAAAAGAAGTATTACACAATGTGAAAGTACCTTTCATGAAGGTTCTACTAATACTAATCTTATGCTGTCAACCTACCTAGGGTTTTATGCATTAATTGTCCAAGTTTTTAAAAGTTTGACAGGTATGGCAGTAATCCTTGAACGATATGTTTATGATCAGGTGATTAGGACTAACAAAATAACCAGCATTAGTTAAAAAATAGGTTAGTTGAAAGTGGAATATTTCAAATGCCTTTACCAAGGAAGCTCAGTTTAGTGAAGTGAAAACCTGTGGATATTCTATGCACCAAAAGTCCATACATGATTACAGATAGCCAATCATACCAGCAAAGAGTTTAACACAGTTATATGGGAGAATAATTCAGCTTTCCAAGTAGTACTGTGATTAAACAGTAGAAGAATCTGGAAGAAAAAAAGTTAAGCCCAAACCTTTTCTATGCATTTTGATTAGCCTCTCCATGGAGTAGCTACATGTAGGATCTCTTCTCAAAGTCTCCTCATAGCAAGAAGAAATGGTTGATACCTGGTTTTGGTCATACTCTTCCAGCAGCCTACCTCTCAACCTGCACCAAGAAACTAATTAACTTAAACTACTCAAATCACAAAACCTTGTTTTTAATCAAATGAGGAAAAAAAAACAGACTGGATGATTCAAAAATACCATGTAACCTTAGATAAGGGATGAGATTCAAGATGACACATTGTTTTACCTGAAAGGGAGGGCTGTAGTTGAACTGAGGCAGGCCTTTTCAAGCTCATTTAGTGCATCTTTCAGTTTATCACCAAGGAGGCGAATCTGTCAAAACGTATGTAGCAAAAAAAAATTTGAACAAATGGTAAAACAAAAAATCATCAAAGTAAATGAATTTCACAGGAGAATTCCACGTCGATTCAAAACAAGCAGCACATGATTAGCTTGAAAGAAAACATGGATGTCAGCAACTCTGCTACGGGAGTACCAGGAGAATCAAGGAGTCGGCAAAGCGGCACAGGACCAGGCCAGGTCTGCTGAGGAGATGGACCGTGTGAAAAGGGGGCGTGCGTGTGTTCACAGGCGAGGCCAGGGTGACCGCATATCTGTAAAAGGAGGAGCCGTGTAGAAGGGGGGGCTTGGTTTTTGGCTTGTTGCCATGTTGACGGCGGCGCTGTCCAGTGATCCAGCAGCGATTTCAATCAGAGTTGCATCTAGCCAACCCATATACTCGTGATTTACCAAAGTATCATTAGAGAGTCCCACAGCGGAAGACTATATCAATGTCATTATGTCAATATGGTACCAAAGATGCAAAGACTAAGAACAAATTATGATGTACCCAATGACAACTTGAAAAAGAAAATCTGGTCTCTAAAGCAATTATATAAACACTCTATAAGCAATGTGGTGCAGCACAAGTGATGTAGAGGAGAGGGGTGTCCAGAAAACCAAGATGTCTCTCATGCATTGGATTGCTTGGGCACATGTAAAAAAACTGAGAGACAACCAACTTCCATTAGAATGCAGGTTGTACCGCCCAATGTCGAGGTGCTAAAGCGAGGCGTGGCAATCCACCCACCTACTATGCCTAGGGTACTTATGAGTGAGGTGAAGTGAGGTCATACCATACTACTCTAAGAAACTGAGAAAATAGCAGGGTAAGAGTAAAAGAAAAGAAAGATATACAGAAAGAAGTTGTTTGATTAGATTAGGGGTTGTAATGCTGGCTTTATATAACGCACACGAATACCTCTCTTTTAATTTAATCAATGAAGAAGAATCAATCCGAGAGTCCCAAATAGTCTTGTCTCCCTCCAAGCCAACTCCGCCTAGCTATCTTCCCGGTGATGTTTTTACGCCTAAGTCCCTAACGAACTAGGGCCCATTACATCTGCTAGTCTCGCAAATCCCATGCTATCCAGGAGAGTTACTCTATGCATCTAATCATGCAGATCTACCTAATGAGGCCTGGAGTTTCCATTCTTCACATGAAGACAAAAGATAGCAAGCAAATCCTGCAAATAATTTCAGTTGCATGAATGTTTTCTTTTGAATTCCACTCCCTTTTGGACTCCACTCTACTGCCTGAACAATTCTGTGGGAGAAGTCAAAAAATGAAGCAGGAGATAAAGGGGACCAAGAATTAGGAGATATTCCCCCTGAGCCATATGGTGCATGCAAGAATTCAGGAGCAACCTCTACATCGGTCCCTATCTTTCATGCTTCAGGATGGGGGTCCACCTATATTTGGAGATGTGACACAAACAAAGAGTTCAAGTTAATTCCATGTCTTACTCGCAAATAAAATGAAGCCAAGATGTAAAAGGCTTCTTTCAGCACAGTATTTATGTGCACCTGCGTGTGCACATCAGGTCAACGATCAGGTAAGGTCTGCAGTTATATGATTTCCATCACAGCTCAAGGGTGAGCTGTTTTGCAAGGGAAAAGGAGATTTTATTGGCAGTAACATAACAGGGGCCAATTCAGGGAGGAGGTGCCACGGCCTATGCAGTAACAGATAAGATTCGTTATGATGATTAGATTAGGGGTTGTTAGGCTGGCTCTATATGAGGTATGCACATGCCTCTTTGTAATTAATCAATATGAAGAAGTAATCCAAGTCTCCCCAGAACTCTAGTCTCCCTCCAAGCCAAGTCCACCTGGCTATCTTCCTAGCAGCAATTCCCCTCTAACGAACGGCTCATTACAATGTGGAGGAGTTGAGGGAGGGGAACCAAAAGAGGGCCAGAAGCAGAAAATGGTACAATGATGCACAAATTAGATGAAAATGGTATCTACCCTACTAATTCACCACTTTTTTCTTTGCTAAATCCACACCAAAAAACGTCCCCTGCTGAGATGCCCCCCATCCATCCACCCACAAAATTATACCCAGAAAAACAACATCTTTAAAACGGCCTGTCCAGATTGCTTCTAATTTCTTCTCTCTCCTTACTCACTCACATCCAACGGTCCAGATTGAGTGCGTCAACCTCCTCATCCTCCTGCACGCAGCGAACCATCCGTGCGACTTCGCCCCTACGCTCGCGCTCTGGGTTCGATTCCCACCTCCACCTTGTTTTTCCCTTTTTTCCGAAAAAAACGAAAGCTCAACGCGAGACGGGTCAGGAGACGGCGGCAGCGCCTCCACGCGCAGGAGCGCCCGTGCCTAGGGTTTGGGCGAAGGGCACGGCGGCTGCACATCCTGGCGGCCAGTGCGGCAACCAGATCGCCGCCAAGTTCTCGGAGGTGATCTGCGGGGCTGCGCCGCCAACCCCAACCTCTTCCTCCTCGCCGGTTCCCCGTCTCACACTCTGCCTCGGCCTGCCGGGCTCCGAGTCCTCCCACCGCAACTTTTTTTTCACAAGGATATTTACTTAGCCTGTGATTTTAACGGTCAAAGTGGTCTGCATAAATCATCGAGGAAAGACAGGCTGACTAATGGCTCATATCCATTGTAGACCACTTTCAGTCCCAAACAAATTGGGGTAGGCTAGAGTTGAAACCCACCAAGAGCCCCAAGTCACGGTTCAGGCACTTTAATAGCTGCTTTCCAAGTACTCCTATTCAAACATAGATTTCTAGGTATATCCCAAGCTTTCAAATCTCTTTTTATTGCCTCCCCCCATGTCAATTTCGGTCTTACTTTACCTCTCCTCATATTATTAGCTTGACTTACGACTCCACAATGCACTGGTGCCTCTAGAGGTCTCATTTGGACATGGCCAAACCACCTCAACCGATGTTGGATAAGCTTTTCTTCAATTGGTACTACCTCTAGGCGATCACGTATATCATCGTTTCGAACTCGGTCTATTATTGTGTGACCGCAAATCCATCGCAACATACGCATTTCTGCAACACTCAGTTGTTGAACATGTCGAATCTTTGTAGGCCAACATTCTGCTCCATACAACATAACCGGTCTAGTCGCCGTTCTATAGAACTTGCCTTTTAGCTTTTGTGGTACACTCTTATCACAGAGAATGCCAGAAGCTTGTCACAGTGAATCCACGGGGCACTTGATTTAATTACTGGGTGATTTGGCTTGGGCCGTTCATGGCTAGGTTAATTTGTACTGTTTCACTAAACTGACAGGTTAAGAAAATAAAGCTTTTAGTTGATGTAGCATCAGCCAAAGAAAGAAAAACATATTGGCTCAGAAAAGGATACTTTTTTTTGTTTGCCAAATTGAGTGATGTCGTTCATAAAGAAACGAGCTTAGATAATTGCTGCATCAAACACATGGTTGGTGCTAAGAGAGTGGAAGGTATAAGAAAATTATATTATGCTAATAGAACAGTGTTTTTTTCAAGATCCTCTGGCCCGTTCGGCTGACCTTAAATCCGGCTTGTTCGGCTTCTTTTTTCAGCCGGAACAGTGTTTTTCTCTCACAACAATTCAGTCAGAACAATGTTTTTCAGCCAAGTTTCAGCAAGCCGAACGGGCCAGAGGATCTTGATTAAACACCACGGTAAACAAAAAAACATTAGAGTTTATAATTAAGAATCTCAGTCAAAGCAAAAAAAACTTGAGACATTGCCTATATTTTGTTAAGAAATGAGGCACTGACAGATTTACAATATGCAGTGTTTCATGATGATCGTATTTGCTAAATTAATGGCTTGTTGCTCCTGTACTTTCATCACAAAAAATGTATGGGGTACAGTTAATAACATTGACAACTTTGCTGGCATGAATTGGTGCAAATTCATTGTTGACCAACTATGACATTATGCAAACAAGTGGAACGAACCAGGTTGGAGCAAAAAGACAGTGTATGGTTGCACAATTGTGATTTCGGATATAACATAAGGTGCACGTCAGTTTGTTTTATTTCCACCCAGCAACTGATCAATGCGGTATGTTCTTCCCATCCCTGCTTGATTTCTTAAATATTAAATTTTGTTCTTGTTGGTCCTGAACAAATGATAAGAGTTGGGATGACAAATAATAGCTCATAAATTGGTCACTGACAGCAACCAGAAGAAATATTGCCATTGATGGGTTAAGTTGCAGATGGTATATTTGTCATCTCATGCTCTCCAGCTGCAGAGAAGATTTTTGTAGAAAGGTGCTTCGCACACACCTTGCTGAACCTTTGCCACGGCGATCACTGCCACCAAGACATGCTTATTTAGGCCTCTGTATGTAGGGTAGATAAGATGATTCCCAGAAAATATACTTACTGTAGTTCTAACTCTTTCAGTGTGTGCTGTGAAGTTATCAATGTATTTCAAATGAGATCAGTGTTTATATATCTAACTCTACGTATCGTTGTTTTTTAGTGAATCTTAAACATACCACATCTATGCTATGTTACCGATGCATATATTATCTTTTGAATATTTGATTTGTACTACCGAAAGTCGCCGTAGCGTTAGCACGGGCAATATACTAGTATTAAATAAAAGGCTAGTTCACTAAGGGCAATTTGGTTTTAGTTTGAATACAGTTGCAGAATTACATAACTCCTAATATGTATGGGAGGAGATAAAAAATACCTGTATTAGTGGCAATAACGCAGCCATCACCGGCGGATTTGAATGAAGAGCCAATCTTAGACATTTTTCTGCATCTTCATATAAGGTATTAGGCACTGACTTGTACTTCATATATTTATCAAAACAATCATTGGAAGCCCCAGTAGCAAACTTTAGCTTTAAAGGCAGCAGGCTCTGCTCCAATCCTTCAGTGCAGATAATAGAATGTAACATTTTAGCACACAATCATGTGGAGCTACAGATATGACTTCACAACAAGATCGCAAAATTAATAGACGAATATACTGGTAAGGTGGTAATTCAGCTTAATGAGGTGGATTGGTCTGAGGACTAGGTCTGACAGGAAACACAAATGAAGCTGCATCTTCGCAAACAAGCCTGCGACTTGACTGGTTAGAACAGCTCAAGTAGCACCCCATGCCTGTGGTTGTGAATTTCAGGCTAGGTTAAAAAAAAGGCCCTCGTTGGCTCACACTTCATATCCAATAAACACAGAAAGCTGCTGGCCTAAAAGAGGTGTCACCAACAGAATCGTGATAAGCCCAGCTGCGTGTGCGGGCGTCAAGGTCTATCCATGGCGAGGTCCGTCACCGACTCGTGGCCTTCTCGAAGCCTCGGAACTCGGTGGTGCCTGGTGCGTCGCGCGGGGGTTTCCGCGGCAAGGGGTGTGCGACAAGGTGGTGGGGGTCGCGTGGCAGGGTGCCCACGACGCCGCTGGCGAGCTAGTCCTGCTGCTGCCATGCTCGCCGAGATGCCCATCACTTGTTCGACGAAATCTCTCAAAGGGGTAAACTTAAAAATTTGGAGAAGAGGTGACTGTATCAAAACAAACCAGACAACCAAACACGCTGTGGGGCTAAGCCAGGCTTAAACAGTACAACAACCAAACAACCCCATATTGGCTTGCTGGAACCAGGTTTAGCCTAGCCAGGCTACAATCCTAGCCAGGCTACGACTGAGCCAGGAAACCAAACACACCCTATAAGTAAAGTAACTCAATCCACACCACCCCAACTGCAACAAGATGCAAACAAACTAGAAATAAAGAAAATCTAGCTTGTTTTGTACCAAAATGAAGTAGAAAGCCTTAAGGAAATGCATACAAAATGTCCTGTTGTCACTCTTCTCTTTTCATACTCATTGAGTCTTCATGATTTTAATAATAGTATTCCAATGAACTGCTCCTTTGTTCTGCACTTTTTGTGAACTCATACAATGAAAAGGATACTTAGAATCTAGACTAGATCATGTATCGAACAACTTAGAATTATTTCAGTAATGAGTTCTCGAAAACCACTGCAGAGGTGCATGCAGAACTGGATGCACTAAAAACAAAATGTGGGCTAGCACAAAAAAACTCTGGTAGGTGCTACATTAACATTTGACATTTAAGCATTTTTTAATGTACTTTAGCCCATATGGTCTCAATATGGGATCATTACATCTGACCCTGAGTACAAATTCCTTCACGTAACTAGAAGTCTAGAACAGTTAAAGTATCTCACTTTTTAAATGAAACAGAAAGCCAAAGAACACCTTGAAGAACACAAAAGAACAACTACTACAAAATTGATACTTACCACATGTAGGACCATCATAGGTATCCAAAAATATGCTTCGCAAGTTTTCATTTGCTTGTGATTCAAGTGGATCCATTTCCTCCTTAGGGTGAACATAACCAGATTTGTTATTCATTTTTCTGTCTATATTCTCATTATTGATCAAACTTTCTGAAGAGCAAGAAGCTAAACTGGACGCATCAATATCCATGCTATCCTCATCTGAATTATCCAGAAGATCAGTTCCTTCAGAACCATTTGACTCCATGGAAATACCGCATGATTCATCATAAACATCAAAATCCTCAACTTGCATGTCTTTAGGCAAGCCAGAGTACCATTTATCAAATGATGTCAAACCATGAACCAGATTTAAGATTGGTTCTGTCTGCAGTTTGCCCTTGGCGATAAGGCTGATAAACAAAAGAAATTATCAAGTTCTCAAAGTACATCAATTCAGTAATGTGGGAAGAACTAAAAAAAAGACTTAGGGCCTGTTTGGATCCACTAGCACTAAAAATTAGCTAGCTAATAGCCAAAGCCAATAGCTACTAATTTTTAGCAAGAGGCTGTTTGGATCCACCTGCTAATAGGTGGTTGGATAGTGAGTTGAAAGTGCATATAAACTATTAGCACCTATTAGTAACTCCAAACCAGCTAATGGAACAAATAGTTAGCAGCCCACCAGCTAATAATTAGTAGGTTTATTAGTAGGTCTGTTTGGATCCACTAGTACCAATTTTAGTTGCTAATTTTTAGTGCTAATGGATCCAAACAGGCCCTAGATAGAAGGGAAAGGTGGCAAGCAGCTAATACCCAAAAGCTTCAACTCTAAGCAAGTATCACATAAACTGCACAGGTACTAGGAAACTTTCAGCAGAATAAATATCTAATTTAAGAAATGTAGTCTTTTGCAGTGATAGAAGTGCATATGTATATTCTTAAGCCATAGTGGAAATTGCACGTCTAAACAGCTCAAGTATCTTGTAATTCATTGACCTCAAGCGAAAAAAAACTATGCTAATAATCTTTGCAACCCATGACCTTTTTCTTGGACGTCTATATACAGGTAACATGTTTCATAAAAGTGAACAGAAAAATTGAAGGGAACAGGCTTGTAACCCATGACCACAGCAGATCAAGAGGTCTAACAGATGGAACAAAAGAGAACACTGAACGAGTGTACACATGACGCACGTTCTTGTTGCGATGTGCGCATTGTCGATGTTGCCTTGTGAAAGGTAAAATAGGGCCAGTTCAAGTGTAACCAAGTTTTTCTGTCAAATGGAAAAAAAATGGTCAAGTATCTAAAAATAACAATAACAAAATTGGCCAAGCAGGCAGCAGAACATAAGTCATCATGTTTTTCCCATCTATCAATATTATAAAACTAAAAGCAAAAAATGAGCATTCCGCAGGTAAAACGATAACCATCACATTAGTATTTAAAAATAAAAAGCCTTGTAATCCTGATGTAGAAACACATAACATTTATTTTGTCCTCCCAAATATATTCCAGATATGTCCTTATAACTTATAAGAAACGCTAGTAGTATAACCCAAGGTATGTGTTCAGTTTCATTCATATATTTCTCATTTCATTTCAGTTATACTAGTATCAGCTAACTTGAATACTTGATAACACTAATCCCTCTAGATTAGAGAAGCTTGACAGTAGAATTTGGAACTTACTTTTGGGCAAGAAGGAAACCAAATCAGCTTTCGCATCCAAACATTGAACAACTTCTGCGTTCTGAGGTAGTAGCTGCTCCTGCCGCCGTGCTGCACGCTGCTGTCCTCAGCAAGCCGCTTATGGATCTCCATGGCCACCTTTCATCCAGCACTTACATCAGAAACGCCAACTAAAACAAAGTAAAAAAAAATTGCAAATTTTTATCAAGCATGGTTACTTACCACGAACATTCTGCGGGTCTCCTCGTAGGAGTCAGGCCTTCGGTTGCCGCTGAGGAGCGTCGAGACGACGCGGGCCGCGTCGCGCCACCGATGCGCTCCCGAGAGCTCGTGGAGGATCTGGCCCAGTCGGCGGCGATTGAGCCAGAGGGTGGGAGGCTCCGCTGCCGCCGGCCTCTTGACGGAGCGGGGGTCCCGCGACTCGTTTGGTTTCCCGGCCGCCCTCCGGTGGCCCCCCACCCCGGCGTCCGCGCCGGGCTCGACCTTGACGGCGGAGCACGCAGGCGTCGGCGTTAAGCCGGCCAAGAACGCGTCCCCTGATGCCACCGACGGGATGGTCCGTGGCGTGAGGAGGGGAGGGCTTAGGGGAAGCTGGGTCGGGGTTACTGGGAGGCGGCCTCCGCGGCGGCGCCGGCGTGTGAGCGCTGGGCTCTGCGACGTCGAATTCTCTCTTGACGGCGGCGCGAGGCGAGGGAGACGGCGGCATCGTCCGCGCCATGGCGTGAGGCAGAGGCGGCGCCGCGGCGGCGGTGCACCGTCCGGATCGAGGGTTTTGCAAGAGTCGCGCCGGCGGCCGGCCTAGCGGCGGTGGAGATGAGGAGTCTGTTTCCAATGGGCCGCTCGGATTAGTTTGGTGCCCACATCAATGGTTGAGAATTTTGGATCAGCTCCACATCATCATGGTTGAGAATTTTGGTCCGGTGATGCGCTTCTTCGACATTTTCTCGAGCCGGAGATGTTCTTTCAAGATGGTGCGGTGAACCCATAATTACGCCTCCCCAATGTTGTCTCCGAGTGATAAAAAAGAAAAAAAGAGTTTAAGCATCATTTCACATCACACTATAAAAGAGCCAATAATTTATAGAAGCTATCTCTCTTTCATAATCGTTTGACTCCGTCATGCGCGATCTTACTCCTCCTCTATATCAACCGTTCAATCTACACATCGTGCTATACGAGCCGTCCGTCATCCGTGATCTTACATGTAAGATGTAAACAAGATTCAATCGTTTACTCCCTGCTGGCCACGGTGTGGCTCTCCCCGACGACGGCAAGGTCATCGCCATCAATGTGAGCTGCGAGTACTACGACATCGGCCGCCCCTTCATCGAGCGTGCCGGCGTCGCGCACAAGGTCGACTTCTGTGAGGGCCCCGCGCTGGAGCACCTGGACGCGCTGCTCTCCGACGAGGGGAACGTCGGGGCGTTCGACTTCGCGTTCGTCGACGCCGACAAGCCCAACTACGCGCGGTACCACGAGCAGCTGCTCCGCCTGGTGCGGGTGGGGCCGTCATCGTGTACGACGACACGCTGTAGGCGGGCATGGTGGCGCTGCCGCCCAACGACGCGCCCCTGTGGGACTTTGACCGCCGCACTCGGCTGTTATGTGAGACCTCAACGCCATGCTCGCCGCCGACGAGCGCGTGGATGTGTGCCAGCTCACCATCTCCGATGGCGTCACCATATGCCCAGTGCCGGCCTTAGGGGTAGGGCACGAGGTGCGATGGCCGAGGGCCCAAGCGGAGAAGGGGCACAAGCTCAGGTATACAAACCCTCAGGTCATATAGTCCATTAGGCATTAGCAAACTAATGAGAAAAGAGATATAGAACTGGTCAGGCAACCCAAAAAGACAACATCGGCATTTCTTCCCTAGTTTCCTTTCCCCACGGCCCTCGAGTAGAGAGGAGACGAGGAGTCACGCTGCACACAACACACTCTGATCGTGAGTTCGCGACGTGCGCCTTACACACGCAGAGCTGGCGAGCCGCACCGCCGCGAAGAGCTAGACTACCGGAGACACGGACGCGGCGCACGAGGACGGCGACCAGGCAGGGCTCCACGACGACGACATATTGATTCTTTGCTTCTTACGAATTGCGATCACCGATCAGTTATTTAGGCCTAACGTATTTTTTTTATTTTTAATCTAAATTAATTATTTGTATAGTGTTCCAGACTTCAAATACTTTGTACCAATATAGTCATATTTTACTTCTAATTTAGGTGTTAGAATTTTAGAATGTTATCTAAGAAACATTTGTCATGGTGTGAGAAAAGAAAATGAATATATTGCTTTTTTAATCTACCTTGTTCCTCGATAATTATCATACATCTATAAATATATTGCTTAATCTATATTGTTCCTCGATAATTATCAGACATGTTAAATTAAAAATATGTTATTGAATTTATTTTTATTTTATAAGTAAAATTAGTGTCTATATATTATAAAATTTTATACGTGGTAAAAGGGACCGTTGTGATGAGACCCCTTAAAATCATAGGACCGGCACTGCATATGCCGCCGCCTCGTGTGAGGTGTGACCGGCCCGGCCCGGCTATGTTCTACTCCTTGCATGTTCCGATACACTACTTGTTCACGTACTCTCCCAGTTGGAATAATAAGATTTTTTTGTCATGCTACTAGCTCCTGTGTGTAATATATCATCGTCGTCACATCATCACTTACACTATAAAAGAGTAAGTTTTTTTAGGGACTCTTTCTCTATAATAATCGTTTGATCTATCTTACTTTTATTTTATAACAACTTTTCATGCTATACGAGCCGTCTGCCCTAGCACCGTAGGAATTGTGTCGGATTAGGCCTTCGTTTAGGTTTCTACCTCGGATCCCATGCATGATGATCGATCGTTTTGTCCAGTTGAGGAAGGGGAAAGAAGGCGTGCTCTAGCTGGACTTGGGCCGTTAGAGATGTGCGGCCCAGAAAGCCAGCACACATCATGCACTGCGCTACAGCGGAAACTAATAGGCCAAGTTCCGTCGTACGAATTAAGGAAAGCAAATACACGTAACGATTTAAACCTTATTCCTACGTGACCCAATCAAATCGATCGAAGTACTTGCCGTCTACCTTTTTATTATATATCGATAATTCAATTAACATTTTCATTGCATTTGAAATAGATTTCATAAATACGTGCATATCCCACGTGCATATTTGCTAGTGTTATAAACTTATAAGTAATCTCTTAAAAAACTTATAAGTAATAATGTTAGATTAGTAAAACTTGGAGTGGTAAACGTTCTTAGGTGGATGCCTATTTATGAGTAGAGAATCAGAAAGAACCGGTATGAGAAGGAGAGCATGCAACAACTTTTGGTATGGAAAAGAGCATACAACAACCTTTTGGGCATTCTGCGCGTTCGCGTGTCCTTAAATCCGACTTGATCCGTTTCTTTTTTCATCCGGAACAACGTTTTTCTCTCACAGATTCCTCCAGCATTCCTCCAAACCATCCAAATTCCTCAAGAATTCCTCCAAACGAACAGGCCCATTACTACATAATACTGTGATCTTTGAAATATGGTGCCAATAAAAATAGTGCCAACTTCTTCTCTGTAGAGTTTGATGTTTGAGAAATTTCTATTTGGCACTAGAAAAAGTTATACTCTTCTATTTGACACCAAAACTCGTAATATTTCTTATTTGTCTACTCTGTCAATTTTTCTTATCTATGTGACATTTTCGTCAGTTTGCTAGTGTTAAATCTCATGTAAAAAGACCATTTTGCCCCTAATGCATTTTTTCGTCAACGTTGCACTCACGGGATGGTTATTGCACGTTCTTTCCCCGTATGTTGGCTAGTGCTGTCTTTGGTGGCATTTTTTAAAAATAAATCTTACACTTTCCTTTTTTAGTTGCTTGTACAAATTAAGAGATCTCATAAATTAAATCTTCTTTTTAGTTGCATATGGTAATCACAAACTTAATCTTCTTTTACTCCTTGTGCTCATTGCAAGACTTTTCGGTCTTAATTGTTTTGCTCTTTGTGGCCATTGAAGGACTATCAAGTTGAAACTTTTTTTTTGTAGCCTTTTTAGCTTGTTCTTTCCTTCCTTTGGCCCATTATCTTCACAACTTCTGCTTCATCTATGGATGTAGGAAACACTTGAAAGTGGCTCAGGCTGATTTGAACCATTTCTTGACCTGTACGTGTTCATGTTTATCAACAATACTTGGGGTTGAGATTGAAGAACTGACCATGCAAAAAAAAATCAGATTTAGTTTAGGCTACCTTTTTTATGCTCTAGGAGTTAGCATGCTTTCCCTTCTTCTTACTTGTATTCTCCAAGCTTTGGCTATGAAAAAAGTTCAGATTTAAAAATGAGCAAGACGTTTCATTATGTAGAATATTTCTTCATATTTTTAAAGAATTACCTTCTTGACGGCCCATAACTATAACCAGCACATTTTCTTTTCTTATTAGTTGTAATTTTAGTATCAAGTTTTTGACTACAGCAAAAATGAAAGTATAAGGCCATTCAGATTTAGAATGAAGACACCGCGGGTTGCAATATAAATACAACTGACCCGAACGCGCTGGGCTGCTTTGCCCTTGCTTTGTCGCTGCTCTGCTGTGCCCCCGCGCAGGGCCTAGGCCGGCCCTCGCCGCGCTGCCGTGTCCCCACGCCGGGAGGCCTTGGAGCATCTTCAATACTATTTTTTTTTCTAGACACTACCCCACTCTGTGGAGGGTCTTACAGCATCTTCAATACTATTTCTTTTCTAGACTCTCTATCTCTAAACCTAAGTTTAGAGAGTCATATGAATAAAAATCATCCTCTATATTATCTTTTCACCCTCGAACAATTTCTCTATAAATTGTATGCATTTTGAAGAGCAAGATCTGCTCTCTATCTTTAGCAAGCGAAGAACTATGAATAATGCTTGGTTTTCATAAAAAGGAGTGTCTTAATCTTAGATAATATGGTACTGAACTTCAATAAATGCGGGTTTTAGAAGAAAAAAACTGGACAAACTAAGTGTGATGCACCTAGAGCTATTGATATTCATAATCCAACTTTAAGGTTCATGCATTGCTGGCTTGCCATTACATTGTTTTCTAGAGCTGACGCGAGAACAGTTAAAATTAATGAGCTTAAGCTTTTTGTATGTTGTGGTTAGAAAAGTATGTATTTCACATGTTGTATACAAGATTAATCAATGGTTATGAGTTTTAATTTTATTGGTATAAGACTGCCCCCTATATTTATATGAGAGAATTATGTTCGATTGATAGATCCATCTATCCACTCGTCAAAATCAATTTACCTTTGTTTTTTATCTTCTACCTAAAGATTTTTTCAACCCCTTACTATTTAGCACATCTCTCGATGAGATTTTGCTCATGTTCTAGGCAGCCTTGCAAATCCTAGGGCATCCCTGCTGTGTGTCTCCCCGACGAGTCTTCTCGGGGGATATCCGTAGGGTTATTTCGAGCGAAGAACGAGCGTCAAATTGGCCTCATCGACTTGCTGGTCAGCCTCGTCATTTAGAACCCCTCCATTGCATCTCTAGGTCATGTGTGGCCTAGGGTGATCTATCTCCTACCGGTGTGTAACCCGAATCAGCATCAACACACTTTTTGATGACTCCGCTGGGGCGATCTATCTACTAAGATGGCCGACGAAAAGAAGGATGATCATACAAATCCAACTAATCCTAAGCTCGGCATCAAGCCTTCGGCTGTTCAACTTTCTGAGTAGATCTGCAAGATGCTAGAGGAGAGCGCGGAGGCTTTAGCTACTATCGATCTGGAGTATGCCCTAGCATGCTTCGAGGTGGATCGGTGGGGAGCTGTCAAGAAGATCCCAAATGTCAACTTTGATCATCTTCTTGCTACATCTACATGTAAGGTAAAAAAGATGACAACGTATCAGGTGCAAACCAACCAACCTGTGAAAACTTGGAAACTATCAATCAGGACCACTAGATGCTGATCCAGTGGATGGGGTGAGAGGTGAGATTTTTTTGCGCTTAAGCCCCCCATCCGCTGGCCTTTTTTTTGCGCTTAAGCCCCCTCACCCCATCCATTGGATCAGCATCTAGTGGTCCTGATTGGTAGTTTCCAAGTTTGCACAGGTTGGTTGGTTTGCACCTGATATGTTGCCAAAAAAGATTAACAAACACCTAGATATGGTACAACGCATGATGAATGTGTATTTATGGTTAATGAATATACTAGATTAGTTGGAATTCAAATGCAAGAAAATTTTAGCAACTTTATGTCTTATGTTAATAAAAGGAAGGAAAGAAATATAAAATTATTATTATTTCCTTAAGATGCATATTAATGAATACCTATGATGGAGTTACTTAAACTCTTCACTCAACACTTCTACAACATAATTAACCCCTTGACTGATTCTACCAATCAGCTAGGGGCTCTAGGGTTACACCCAGCGGGTGTGCTCGCACTCCCGCTGGATACCAACGAAAGCCCGTAAGGCCCGAGCCTACATCGCTTGAGGGCTCTGGCCGAGGAAAGCTAGCCCGAGGATGGGGCCAAGGACTGGGCTATTTGGTCCCCCGCTATCCTGGTGTCCTGTCTGACCAAACAAGGCTCGACAGTAAGATTGAGGAAACGCCTCGGACCTCCCGGTAGGTCCCTATTGTGCTATAGGTGCTTGACACCTACGTAGAGGAGCAGGGCCATCAGTCCCTTGATAGGATGTTGTCCCCGTCTGAGCATGGTGTTGTCCACCTATTTTGGCTAGGGGTCACGCTCAGGGCATGACAGAACACGACAAGGGACACGCGCCGGCTCCTTCATCGCAAAGGAGATGAGCGCATGAGGTCCACATGTCAGCCTCCCCTAGTCCTCATCCCCCTTGGCGTATGACAGATGCAAATGGACGGGGTGGGAATGGTAGAATGCCAGTCCGCCCCTGCCATCTACAGAATGCTAGAGGCGGTTTCTACATTGTTGGCTATGACCATGCCTAGAGCAGGGACACCCCAACACCATGAATACTAGGATGGAGATACCCTAGCACTCCCTTGACCCACTTCTTGTAGTCCCCTTGCCCTCCAAAGATAGGAGAGGCAAGGGGCCCCATAGGGGGAATCAAATCCATTCCCAAACCCTAGATCAAAACTAGCCCATTGCTATCCTACTCTCTATCTCTCATTGTAAGAACCCACTCGAGCACTCTAACACGAAAAACTCTCTTGCTGGACCTAGGGCATCGAAGCCCAAACTAGGATAAACCTCTCATGTCATTGAGTGTTAATCACCGAAGTCCCACACATCGACCACTAATCTCTAGTTGTGGTTAAGAACCCACAACACATAATTTAGGAGGTCGGCTCCGTTGCTAGCCTACCTCAATTGGGATGTTGTTTGGCTTTTTCGAGGAACAAATGAGCTATGCATTGCCCAGCCAACCCAAATTGGCCTTTTCGACGTCTGAAACTGATATGGCCAATTTTGGGGGGGTCTGTTACTACTAAACCGATTGTTATCTTTACGTAACCATCAGTTTCTACCACACAAAATGATAGCAATTCAACAACACCACATGCCCCTTTTGCTCATCATACAGTGTGCCAAATCCTCCTAAAACACCGTAAGGATTTAACAAGCTAATGCATATGCGAATAGTCCACAAATGAGCAATCCGGCCTCATGGCAATAATCTTTAAACTGATCGGTTGGAAAGTACCTATGGGGGGTCTGACCCTAGTGTAGGGTCGAGATGGCGGACTAGAGGGGGGGTGAATAGTCGTTTCTAAAACTTAATCGCGTCGGCTAACCAAAACAAGTGCAGAATTAAAACTATCAGTCTAGCCAAGACTACACCCCTCTATCTATGTTCTTTAGCACCTTGCAAAGATCCTAATTAAGCAACAAAGGTGCCGGGCTAGCTAGAGCTCACCTAATAAATTCTAGAAGCAAGGTCACACAAACCTATGCCACTAGTACTTTAAGCAACGGGGAGCTTCTACACATGCTAGTAAGCAAAAGCACAAAGCCAACTAAGCTCACTAGCAATGCTCAATAACAAGGCAACCAATGCCAAATTAGAGAGCGCAAATACTTAGCTACACAAACTAAGCAATGTGACTAACAAGGTTATACAAACCAAATTAGTCATGCAAGAGAGCTACTTCTATGCTACATAAGCAAGAAGGTAACTAGTGAGCTATACAAGCAAACTAATTACAAGAGCAACTACACAAGCACAATGTATATAAAAGTAATTACAAGCTTGTGTAACAAGGATGCAAACCAACTAGAAGGATAAAGTTGACACGGTGATTTTTCTCTCGAGGTTCACGTGCTTGCCAACATGCTAGTCCCTGTTATGTTGACCGCTCACTTGGTGGTTCGGCGGCTAATTGGCATCACTCGCCAAGCCTGCACGTCGGGCACCGCAAGAACCTACCCTGAAAGTGAGGGTAGCTCAATGACACGCTTTACTAGAGTTGCTCTTCACGGCACCAACGGGGTGAGCACAATGCCCCTCACAAAGCTCTTCTCCGAAGCACCGCACAAGCTTCTTGCGAGCTTCGACGGAGACCACCACCAAGCTATCTAGGAGGTGGCAACCTCCAAGAGTAACAAGCACCACTGGCTTGCAACTCGATCATCTAGCGCCACTCGATGCAACATCACGATGCAATCGCACTAGAATCGTTCTCTCACACAATCGGATGATCACTATCAAGTATATGTGAGATGGAGGGCTCCCAAGCACTCTCAAGAATGGACACAAAGTCCCACAAGGTGCTCCCCATCAGCCATGGCCGAGACCACCTTCTATTTATAGCCCCATGGGCTAAACTAGCCGTTACCCCTTCACTGGGCAAATTTCGGGACGACCGGACGCTCCGGTCAGATCGACCGGACGCACCCTGCCAGCGTCCGGTCGCTCCACGCCATCCACGTGTCACTCTGCGTTCAACCGGAGCTGCTCGATCTCAACAGTTAAGTTGCGACCGGACGCTGCACAGTGAATGACCGGACGCTGCTTTGCCTGAGTCTGGTCGTTTCCACAGAGCTCCCCGAGCCTCTTTTTGCGACCGGACGCGTCCGGTCCACCATGACCGGATGCAGACCAACGTCCGATCAGTTCTGTGCCCGCACGCCTAACTCCAGCGCCGCCTACGTCACCATACATTAGCACTGATCGGACGCAGACCCTGAGCGTCTGGTCACTCTTTGCGCCAGCGTCGGTCATGAGATCTAGACCGTGCGCTCACTACTGCCACTGACCGGACGCAGGACTCCAGCGTCCGGTCACTGCGTGACCAGTGTCCGGTGCACTCTGTGAAACCCTGTCTTTTCTATACAGGGCGCCGGTGGCACCGTCGGACTGTCTGTACTCTACGGGCGGGCACTCAGCCGGTGGAGTTTCGAGCTTTTCTCACCTCTATTCCATCGCTGAGTTGATCCACATCAACTCCAACTTCATCTCATTTGTAAATGTGCCAACACCACCAAGTGTACACCACCATGTGTATGTATGTTAGCATTTTCACAATCATTTTCCAAAGAATTAGCCACTCAACTTTCCACGCCACTCAATCCTAGCGACGATGCAAAGTTAGATCACTTGAGTGGCACTAGATGACCGATATGCAAACAAGTTTGCCCCTCTTGATAGTACAGTCATCTATCCTAAACCCGGTCATCAACTTCTCTACACACCTATAACCGGTGAAATGAAATACCCTAGGTTATACCTTTGCCTTGCGCATTCCATTCCATCTCCTTCAATGTCGATGCAACACATGCACCAACATGATCAACAATGATATGATCCACTTCATATCATCATGTGATCATATTGGTTCATCGATCTTGACTTCGCTTGCTTTTCACCGTCGCCTTCGTCCATCGGCACCAAGTCTTGCTTAAGCTTCACCGCCACGCGGTCCATCGCTCCAAAGCCTCCGACTTTCCCTTCACGCTTGCAACCGGTCCATCAAGCCAAGTCTTGTCTTGATCTTCTCCTCCTTAATCACATGACTCAATGTCATGTCTCATGTGCAATAAGCTCATTCATCATCACATGTGTGAGCTTTTCAACATCTCCAAACCATTTTCACCTTCATGGCATATGTTGCTCACACACATGTACTTGTGGATTAATCACCTGTGTATTTCACATAAACACAATTAGTCAACCTAGGGTTGTCACTCAATTACCAAAACCACATAAGGACCTTTCACCCAGGTACCTACGGCAATGTACATGGCCCGCACCAATAGGGATGGTCTAGCCCACAAGATGAAGGCTTGCGGCGCACATCACTGCTCGGAG
Source organism: Miscanthus lutarioriparius (assembly GCA_904845875.1). Classification (NCBI taxonomy): domain Eukaryota; kingdom Viridiplantae; phylum Streptophyta; class Magnoliopsida; order Poales; family Poaceae; genus Miscanthus; species Miscanthus lutarioriparius. The sequence continues at coordinate 61,874,187 of CAJGYO010000018.1, forward strand.
CACACCGCAAGGCACCTCGGTGATATCCTGAAGATAGCATATGATCTGTTAGGATGTGCCGAATGTAAGATTCCAAGAAATGATTATTTGTTACCCGATTAGACCTAGACCTGATCGGCATGTAACCCTACCCCTGGGCTATATAAGGCGGGTAGGGGAGCCCCTCAAAACACACGCAATCTCATACAATAACCAATACAAACTGGCAGAACACAGGATTATGGTATTACGTCGAGCTGACGGCCTGAACCTGTCTAATCTTGTGTCTCTGTCACCATCTAGTTTCTGTTCACGTGCACCTCTCTGATCAATCTACCATCGTGGGTAGCCCCCTCGATGGATTGCCGAGCATCTTTAGTCGACAATACCCAACTTTTATAAATTCAACGGTGAAGATAATAAAAATACAAATGAGCATATTATCATATTTCTTGCTCAAGTGGGTGAAGCTAGTACCATGGAACATATGAGAATTCGTAACTTTTTGTTATCTCTTACTGATACTATTTTTTCGTGGTATTCTTCATTGCAACCTTGCTCTATTAGTTCTTGGGAAGACTAGAAGTGAAGTTTTATGAACTTTTCTACAATGGAACCAGTGGTCTTAAATTGTCTAATTTGATATTAGTTTAAGCAAGGGTGTGATGAATCTATCCTTGATTATGTTAAAAGATTCAGATATGTTAAAAACCGATGTTTTAATTTGACAATTTCTGAAAAGATCTTGCTAATTTGGCTTTTATTGGCTTGTGGTCTAATACCAAAGAAAAGCTAGAGCATTTTAAGTTTCTCTTTGTTAATCAGTTGTTATAAAAAGCTTCGGTCGTTGAAAACCGAAACAATTTTAGAGAATCTTATAAGTCACATCATCCTAATATGCATGCTATTGACTGCCATTCAGATGGCTCGAACGATGAAACTACTTGTTGTTTTATCACTGAATTTATTTGGCCAACACAAACTAAATCAATTCATTGATCTTCCCTCAAGCTAACTCACAAAAATCGGCAAAAGGAGATGAAATTTACATTCAATATATCCAAGTGCGATTGCATTTTTGGTAAGATGTTGAAGAATGGATACACTAAATTGTCACAGCCTTTATGTCGCCACTTGATGAGCTGAAGCGCCATACACTACTACAGAATGGACTTGTTGTCCCGGGCGGTAACGGCCTTTAGTCCCGGTTACCGCGCCGAGACAACGATCTCGGGACTAAAGGTGCCACCTTTAGTCCCGGGTCATCGAGCCGGGACTAAAGAGGGACCTTTAGTCCCGGTTGGTGTTACCAACCGGGACTAAAGGCCCTCTAGCCGAGCAAACGTGGCCGCACCCTTTAGACCCGGTTGGTAACCCCAATCGGGACTAAAGGTTCCTTTTCTTTTTCTTTTTTTTTGTTTAATTTGTTTTCAGTTCAGTTACACGTATTTGTTTAATATATAATATGTTTTTATGTACGTATTCTACGCTGCTAATATAAATACACGCACGCATATAATTACATCTAATTCTCATCTCGAGCATTATTATATTCGAATAAAGTATGAACCTATATATATTATATATATATATATGTATATATACAACACTTTCATAATCTTGTTCTCGAAAATAACGATATCAATAAACATTTAATTTACACCATTTATTCCTTAGGATCAAAGTAGAACTCGCCGTTGGGATTTAGCACTTTTTCTAGAAGAAATCCTGACTCTTGAACTGCTTTCATATGGTCTTTTTGCATGACCCTATGTTTCAACCATTCAGTCTTGCATTTGAAATAAAAGAAAAAGTATTAATACATACACATATATATATATATTCATTTAAAAATAAATAAAAAATTGATATATACGTACTCTGAGGACATCTTTAGGAGTTCTTCTTATGTGCGCAGTGATAAATTCACAAACGTAGTATCCATACAAGTTATTACCTGGTTGCTGCCGCAAACACCACTGTACGAGAAGAAGATTATTCTCATCATCTCACACGTGAATTGAAATACTAATTAAACACGTGGGGAAGTATATATAGTATAACTTACTGGTATTTCAACTACATTAAGTGGTGCCTTGCAATCCTTGCGGTGTTGCCGAATAAACTCTTTCCAAACCCTGTGCGACCAATAATGTACGATCGTTAATAAATTATGACAAAATCTATTCAATAATAGTTGTGCGCGAGAGATCAAAATTACCCCTGGATAATATCTATCATATCTTGGTATAGTGCCCGCTCTTTTCTCTTCGAGTCCAAGATTACTAACCAACTTGAGTTTAACTCAATGATAATGAGTATCCAGTAAAACTTACATTGGTTTATACACACACGTACATGCATATAAGTTGTATTGATATTACATAAAATGTGTAGACTACATTATTATTAACACTTACTCAAAGCTGTACGGGAAAAATATTGTTGTCTTGTCATGCTGCTTCACGAAGAACCTCATGATATTCTTCTGTGCTTCAGATACCCACTGCTCCTTAGGAATAATATCGGTTTTGAATACGATATAAGGATCAATGAAGCCAACACTGGTGTCTTGTATTCTTTGGAGCTCTGACATCTGGAATCTGTATATAAATATAAGTTACATGTGAGGATAATTATATACACGTACGCATGAAAGTGAGTTTATTAAATAAAAGTAAGAATCACTTACAAACAAAAGGAGCTAATGATTGATTTGTCCAGAGCGTCCATGTGGCATAGTTGATGCAATTCTTCGAAACTAATATGTAAGATGTCATCGCCACGAAAGTAATGATGGTATCTAAATCTGACAAAGATCCACTCCTCACCCCTGCCACACGCCTGTATGTACCACTTATTGAGCAAGTACATTTGCGTACCCAATTCATTCAGAGCCACAGGGTTGTACAGACTTTTGCCATATTTATAAGTCTTCCAGGTATCAACTTCCAGGTTCTAGATTGGAGCTTTGCCCGTCAATTGATCCAAGGTTAAACCAGTATCTTCAAAAAAAGCATTAAGGGCTTGAACCGACACTTCTCCAGAGTTGTCTGGTCGATAGACTTCTATGTTGGAACCATATTCATTAGCAACAACAAGATTTTGCATTGGTTGCTTCTGTTGTCCGAGCTATGGGACATCCTTCCCTGATGCTCTTTTCCTTTTCTTATCTGCATCACGTGACTTCACGAAGGAGCGGTCATAGTCTGATAGTGGCGAAGGCTTATGAAGTTCAATCATCTTTTTCTTGTGAGCATAGACCTTCTGCCTCAGCACATCTCGTGGTATGTAAAAGTACGGCTTCTCCTTAAGCTTCGCTTGACTCTTGTTTTTGATATCTATAAAAAAATCTTTCACTTTTTTATCTTCTTCAGCTGCTATTTGCTCATCAGTCTTTTCAGGAAGTATTTCTTGAGAAATATCTCTTTTTCTCGGGGTCTTCTTTGCCGCCGGGACCTTAGACGTCTTTGTAGTGCATCGCTGTGGAGGGGGTGGGGGCGGTGTTGGAGACCGGCGTGGAGGCGATGAGGCCGGTGTTGGTGGAGACCGGTGTGGAGGCGTTGGAGATCGTTGTGGAGGCGGTGGGGCCGGTGTAGGAGTTGGAGATCGTTGTGGAGGCGATTGGGCCGGTGTAGGAGTTGGCGATCGCCGTGGGGATGAAGTCGTCTCGCCCCCCGCGACGCTGTGATGAGATGGGGAATGAATGATTAGGCTAGGCTAGGGGGAGACCCTGCTACAAAAACAAGTTATGTGTCAATTATTTTTGAAGCCAATAGAAAATTAATGGAAAATAATATTTCATTCACTTTCATTCGTACCTAGGGTGAGGTAGGGGAAGCGGTGGCGCCCCAGGAATGATGATGAAGCGTTTGCGCCATTGAATAAGTGTCTTCTCTGCTTCTCCTGGTGTCTTCTCCCCATCACCGCCTTCAATGTCAAGAGCAACATTGTTGTAACCTTTGAGCTCTCTATAGACCAAGACGCTAGCATATCCAGGTTGAATAACTGACCCATGGATTCTTGGTGTCTTCGTTCGGTCTATTGGAGATACAACTCCGACAGCCACCATGATTGATGCATTATTACCATCTGGAATGTGCAGCTCACATGTTGTTAGAGGCTCGGTAATGTCATCAACAGGGAAGCGCAACCAGCGTCGTCTTGAATAACTAGCAGCTCCGTAGAAGCACAACCGCTTTTCATCTGACCAACGGGGCTAATGGTGACTCCCGGCGTTGATTGCGATTGTATTTGACTCATTGCTAGCTGCACTTGCCTCTTGATCTCCTCCTGCATTCTTGCCTCAAGAGATTTTTCTCGTTCACGTGATTCAAGCAATGCTTGTCGTGACTCATCAACAAATTGCTGCAATGCACGGATTCGTTCTGCCTCCTCATCCTTCTTTCTCTGGCGGCTTCTGTAGGTATCCTTGTCTGATGGGAATGCGTGTAGTCACGGAACCGCCCCATAGCCTCTTGTTCGACCACTGTGTTCAGGATTCTCTAGGGCATATGTCAATTCATCATTCTCTCTGTTGGGCTTGAAAACACCATTATCAGCTTCTTCCCTAGCATGAGCTAGTCTCTGTGTTGCTCTCTCAATTTTTAGGCCAAAAATTAGCTTGCCAGTGTCTGGGTCTAGGCTTCCCCCATGAGCGTAGAACCAATTCTTCGTACGTTGAGGCCAGTTCTTCTCTATTGTTTCAGGTATGATTCCCTTGGCAGTAATCTCTGCTTCTAGGTTCTGCCACTTGGGAATAGCACTCCTATAACCACCTGATCCCATGCGATGATGGTATTGCTTCTGTCGGGCATTCTATCGATTCCTCATCACACGTTCCTTACTGTCTTGAGATGTCTTGTATTCTACAAAGGCATCCCAATGGGACTCCAACTTGACAAACGCTTTAGCATTGAAATCCGGTGTAGCATTCTTCAAGATAAACTTTTTATACAATGTCTTCTTCCAACTCTGGAACAATGTTGCCATCTTCTTCATTGTCCAATCCCTCACTAGCTCCTTCAAAGCATCATCTGCTTGTAATGTGAAATGCTGAGTGATATCTCTCCAAGTTAGGTTCTTGTCACGATCAGATACAAAACTAACATTAGGAGCGGATATCTTCTGCTTTCATTCACGAGCACTAACTGGGATCCTATCCCTTACAATGAACCCACATTGATTGACATTTGTCTGAGCATGTGGTCCCAATGGTTTGCCGGTGTCGGTGTTGAATTCTGATATTATGAAACGGCCCTCTAATGGCTTTTTTGGCCCTCAGACTTTCCTACTTTTGTCGGTGGTTGATGTAGATCTAGAGACCGGCTACATGAGTAGAAACACAACGATTAACAACAAATATACGTACGCATGCATCTATAAGAGATGATAGATAACCGAATATACCTCATGAAGATTTTCTTGCGCGACAATTTGTTGATCTTCAACCACAAGCATATTCAGGATATCCTCATAATCAAGCAGAAATCTTGACTCGTGTCATCTACATCCACATTGGTACCGGCGTTGATAATATCCGCCATTATGTCATCATCCGGAGCAGCCATTTGTATCTTCAAGATAACACATAGATAGAATTACTATGGTACATAACATAAGTACATGTGATAACATATATAGAATTACTAAATCCAATTAAATATAATAACACATAATATTTCATAAGGATAAACAATAATAAGGTATAGGCTTTGGAATCGAATCAAAAACACTTTCGATCCAAAAACATGGAAATAAGTACATGTATATATACACACATAGAATGATACAATATATTTTCTCTCTCTCAACACATAGAAATAAGTGCATATGTCTATATCTCTAGATATGCATGTGATAACATATAGAATATCTCTCTAGATACAATTTTCTCTCTCTCTCAACACATGAAAATAAGTACATGTATATATACATATAGAAATAATTAAGTACATATGTATACATATAGAATCTCTCTCTAGATATATATATAGAGATAGAATATATAATTACTAAATCCAGTTAAATAAATCTAACATGAAATTAGATAAACTAATAATAGATAATACATTTAATCTAACATATATAAAAAACTATAATAAAAAACTATCTAAAAAAACTATCTAAATAAAGTACTAATTAAATTTTAATACATTTAAATCTAACATATATCAAAAACTATCTAAAAAACTAACTAAAAAACTAACAATAAACTACTAATTAAATTTTAATACATTTTAATCTAACATATATATCAAAAACTATCTAACATTTTAATACTGGAGAGGGCAGCTAACATTAAACTACTAATTAAATCTAATATTTTAATCTAACATATATATGGCCGAGAGCTAGCTAGCAGGGCTGGGGCGGATGGCGTGGGCGTAAGGTAGAGCGGTTGGCAGCCCTGTGGTCGAGCAGTGAGCACCTCGCATGAGGACGACGTGACGTCTGGAGACAATGGGGCTCGGCACGACGAGGCGGGCAAGGAAGCGGTCGGGGACGGAGGTGGGCTCGATCAAAGTGGCGGGGAGAGACGACCTTGATGTGGGCGGGGCAGATGGCCTTGGCCAGCGGGGAAGAAGACGACAATGGCGGCAGCAGTAGAGACGAGCTCGACGGCCGGGTGGGGCTGGGCGACGGAGGCGAGATCGAAGATGGGTGGCGGCGGCGGCGATGATCGACGTGTAGATCGAAAAGTAGAAGATGAAACCGTTTGATATATATAGGCCGGGACCCTTTAGTCCCGGCTGGTAACACCAGTCGGGACTAAAGGACATTTAGTCCCGGCTGGTAAGACTAACCGGGACTAAAGGTCCAATCCTTTAGTCCCGACTCGCCTTACAAGCCGGGACTAAAGGCTTTTTAGTCCCGGTTAGTGTTACCAGCCGGGACTAAAAGTATTTTTGGGCGGGCACCGAAATTGCCGCCCACCCTTTAGTCCCGGTTCTTGGCCTGGGCCGGGACTGAAGGCCTGAAAATTTTGGCAACCCGCCAGCGTAATTGGAAAGGCCTGGGATTTTAATTTTGTTTAATACTAGGTTAATCAATTAATTCCATAGCAACTTCAATACTTTGCAATATTTTTTTAAAAATACTATTGATTAACTAATTATTTATTGTAAATAGAAAAATTTTGTAACCTAAAGTTTTTAATTTCTTTTATGAATATAAAATATAAATGTTACTAATACTAAGTATTTTGTTAATGCAAAAATATATTTGTAACTTAAAATTAATAAAACTAATATTATTCGATAGGAAATTTATTATCACATTATTGTAACGTCAATGTTTCAATTTTTTCTTGGTTTTTGACCAAAATTGACAGGAAATTTTTGTTGAACCTATAAAAATAAAGAAAATATAGTATTTTTTGTTCTACAACTTTTTCAAATGAAAAATGGCCTATATAAGGATTGTAGATATTGATGAGATGAACAAACTTGGTATTCAAAACTTTTCAATTTGAGACAATCTAGGGTTCCGAAAACTAGTTTGTAAGCGTCGAAATTTAAAAATCACAAATTTGAACCGTCCAAACTTTCTCAAATGGAAAGTTGACCAAAACAACAATTGTAGATATTTATGAGTTTAACAAACTTGGTATTAAAAACTTTTCAATTTGAAGTCATTTAGAGTTCATAATACTAGAGTCAAAGTGTTGTTTTTTTATTTGACCAAATTTGACTTGGTCAAACTTGCTCAAATGAGACACTAAATGACCTCAGATGAAAAAACTCTGAATACCAAGTTTGATCATCTCAGCAAGATCTACAATTGTTACATAGCTTATTTTCCCATTTGAGAATTTTTTATCAAACGCTAGTCACAACTTCTTGAATTTCATATAGACTTTCTAAAACTATGTCACGCACTTGTGAAATTTGAACTATATTTTGTTCAAGCTTTCTCAAATGAAAAAATGGCCTATATAAGGATTGTAGATATTGATGAAATGAACAAACTTGGTATTCAAAACTTTTCAATTTGAGACAATTTAGGGTTCCGAAAACTAGTTTGTAGTTGTCGAAATTTAAAAATCACAAATTTGAACCGTCCAAACTTTCTCAAATGGAAAGTTGACCAAAACAACAATTGTAGATCTTTTTGAGTTTAACAAACTTGGTATTCAAAACTTTTCAATTTGAAGTCATTTAGAGTTCATAATACTAGAGTCAAAGTGTTGTTTTTTCATTTGACCAAATTTGACTTGGTCAAACTTGCATAACATATTACATAATATCCGTCTCTAAAACATAATATATTAAACATGCATCGTTGTATCATGCGGGCACAACAGTGAATTTATTCTTGACGTATGACCCTTGGTTATGATCTTGTCGTAACCATGGAGTGTCTTCATCATTTAACATGATGCTTGGATCTTTCTTCACTATGAAGGGTGGAATTCGGACATTTCTTTCGTAATCTTCTGACATGTCTGACTTGTCTTCAATTCCCACTATATTTATTTTCCCAGAAAGAATTATGTGGCGCTTTGGCTCATTGATCATTGAGTTGATGTCTTTGTTTTTTCCTCTCTTTGATTTTGTAGACATGTCTTTCACATAGAACACCTGACTCACATCGGCAGCAAGGACGAATGGTTCCTCTTTGTACCCAATATTGTTGAGGTCCAGTGTTGTCATTTCATACTCTTTGTCGACTGTTACCCCTCCTTCGGTCAGCTTCACCTATTGGCACCGGAACAAAGGGACTTTAAAATTAGGTGCGTAGTCTAGTTCCCATATCTCTTCTATGCGGCCATAATATGTTTGTATATTCCTATTTGGATCTGTGCCATCTATGCGAACACCACTATTTTGATTGGTGCTCCTTTTATCTTGGGCAACTGTGTAAAATGTATTCCCATTTATCTCGTACCCTTGGTACGTGAGGATATGCCACGATGGCTGCCTAGCCAACAAATACAGTTGCTCATCAATATTGTCATCACCTTGACATTCTTTTCACAACCAACCACTGAAACTTTCCATGTGCTGACGCCTAATCCAAACTTCAGTCTTCCCTAGAAACTTGGATCGTAAGAACTCCTTATGTATCTCGATGTACGGATGCACCAATGACGAGTTCTGAAGAATTGTGTAGTGTGCTATATTGAAATAATCGTCTTCCATGCCGATATATGTTTTCTTCCCTAAAGTTCCTTTACCACTGAGTCTCCCCTCGTATCGTGATTCGGGAACGCCAATCAGGGCAAGGTCAGGAATAAAGTCAACACAGAACTCAATGACCTCCTCTGTTCCATAGCCCTGGGCGATGCTTCCTTCAGGCTTAGAATGGACTTTCACATATTTCTTCAAGACTCCCATAAACCTCTCGAAGGGGAACATGTTATGTAAGAACACAGGTCCAAGAATACTAATCTCCTTCACCAAATGAACTAGGAGGTGTGTCATGATATTAAAGAAGGATGGAGGGAACACCAACTCAAAGCTGACAAGACATTGAACCACATCATTATGTAGAGTAGCTAGTTCCACTGGATTGATTGTCTTATGAGAAATTGCATTGAGGAATGCACATAGCTTCACGGTGGCTAGACGTACATGTGGAGGTAGAATTCCTCTTAAAGCAACTAGAAGCAATTACGTCATAAGCACGTGGTAGTCGTGGGACTTTAAGTTTAGGAATTTCTTATCTAGCACATTTATTGTACCCTTTATATTGGAGGAGAATCCCGATGGGACCTTGATGCTGCTTAAACATTCGAACATGCTATCCCTCTCTTCTTTGCTAAGCATGTAGCTAGCGGGACTTAAGTAATGACGTCCATCATCTGTCTTATCTGGATGAAGGTTGTCTCGTTCTTTCATGCCCTGCAAGTCCTGGCGTGCTTCAAGTGAATCCTTTGGCTTTCCATACACACCCATAAATCCTAACAGGTTCACACAAAGATTCTTTGTCAGGTGCATCACGTCGATTGCGTTGCGGACCTTTAGGACTTGCCAATAGGGTAGCTCCCAAAAGATGGACTTCTTCTTCCATATGGATGCGTGTCCCTTAGCATCTTTGGGAACAGATTCACTGCCTTGTCCCTTTCCAAATACTACTTTCACATCCTTGACCATTACGAGTACATCTTCCCCGGTTCGGTTATGAGGCTTCTTCCGGTGGTCTGGCTTACCTTTAAAATGCTTCCCTTTCTTTCTTACTTGGTGATTCAAAGGAAGGAATCGACGATGGCTAAGGTACACGACCTTTTGACATCTTTTCAAATATATACTATCAAGGTCATCAAAACAATGTGTGCATGTATTATATCCTTTGTTTGTCTGACCTGAAAGATTACTTAAAGCAGGCCAATCATTGATTGTTACGAACAACATTGCTCGTAGGTCAAAGTGTTCTTGTTTGTACTCATCCCAGACACGTACACCTGGTTTGTTCCATAAAACTAGAAGTTCTTCAACTAATGGCTTCAGATAGACATCAATGTCGTTGCCAGGTTGCCTCGGACCTTGGATGAGGATCGGCATCATAATGAACTTCCGCTTCATGCATAACCATGGAGGAAGGTTGTAGATACATAGAGTAATTGGCCAAGTGCTATGACTAGTGGTCTGCTCCCCAAAAGGATTCATACCATCTGTACTTAAGGCGAACCTTAAGTTTCTAGCCTCATTTGCAAACTCTGGAAATTCCCTGTCTATCGCTCTCCACTGGGATCCATCAGCTGGGTGTCTCAGCATATTGTCTACCTTACGGTCTTCTTTATACCACCGCAACAACTTTGCATGGTCTTTATTTCTGAACAAACGTTTTAAGCGTGGTATTATAGGAGCATACCACATAACCTTGGCAGGGATTTTCTTTCTAGGACGTTATTCACCCTCGACGTCACCAGGATCATCGCGCCTGATCTTATACCGCGATGCTTTACATACCGGGCATTCATCCAAATTCTCGTATTCATTGCCATGGTAGAGGATGCAGTCATTAGGACATGCATGTATCTTCTGGATTTTTAATCCCAAAGGGCAACAACCTTTTTTGCTTTGTACGTAGTGGTGGGCAATTCATTTGGCTTCGGAAGCATCTTCTTTATGAGGTTCAATAAATTTCCAAATGCCTTGTCAGATACACCATTCTTTGCCTTCCACTGTAGCAATTCCAGTGTTGTACCTAGCTTTTTTTGCCCCTCTTCGGCCATCGGGTATAGCAACTTCCTATGATCCTCAAGCATGCGCTCGAACTAAACTTTCTCTTTTTCACTTTCCCATTCTTGTTGTGCATCACAAATGGCATCGCCAAGAGCATCACCGAGATCATCTTCTACCGCTACCTCTTCTTCATCTCCCCCCATTGTAGTATCATCAAAGGCACCATACTGAGCAATAATGTCATTAATGTCTAAATCTTCTCCTTCACCTTCTACCATCATGACCCCGCTTTCTCCATGCTTAGTCCAATATATATAGTTTGACATGAAACCTGACTTAAGCAAATGTGAATGAAGACTCATTGAATTTGAATATTCCTTTAAATTCTTACATAGGGCACATAGACAGCACATGAAACCATCCCGCTTATTTGCCTCGGCCACACCTAAGAAATAGTGCAAGCCCTCAATAAAGTCTTGGGAGCGGCGATCGGTATTGTACATCCAATGGCGTGACATAATCTGTATTACACGACAAATTATGAAAACCTTGAACATAATTAAGTATTTTATTACACAACATAGATGACACACACACGGTTGATTAATTAACTAAGCCTGGCTACAATGTAAGCAATCCCAACTATCACTAAACAAACTAAAACTACAATGCACTTCAGTAACATAATTATTTCGTGATGATCGACGCAACTAAAAGCAGACAAATCATTCTTACGTTGAATATCAATAAGCTTCTCCTCATTTGGCTCGATTGCCTCATCAGCAGCAATTTAATTCTCGCACGTATGTAGCATAATCTTCCTCCCAAGTACCAACCATCGCATCCATTGCCCTCCCACTGAAATTAAAGCCAAAAAATATTTAGTCAAAAATATTCAAGAAAAGCAGGTCAATTAGCCATAATAATCAAATGCGTAAGAAACTCACATCGCGATCCGGGCACTTGTAGAAAACACAACCCTTGTTGGGTCCCTGTCTCTTGACTCGGTACTCCATCACAATCTTCTGCTTACACTTGCCGCAGATAATGAGAGGGAGTTCTGGCCTCAGTCGTTTCGCAACCGAACGAGAGGCCGATGATCCAGTACCAGTTGTCATCTACTTTCTATACTTATTTTTACAAACTAGTGTAAATTTCACATTTTCTAAAATAATATATTTAAACAAAACTAAAATTATTTATTTATCTAACTAAACCATGAAATATGTACTATGTATAATAGTAAAATACCAAACTATCAAGTGATTTTACTATTGTAAATCATCATGTGATTTTGAGCTAAAAATGACATAGAAATCACATAGCTCAAAAATATGTTTCAAAAAATAACCATCCATACTAGTTGACCTTGCTTACGTGATCATCTTGGTGAGCATTTATCCACCGGACGGCACCGTACTTGGCCAAGGAAGAGCTCCGATTCTACGAGGAAGGGAACACGGTCTTCCACGACCGTTGCCGCTCTCCCTCGTAGAATCAAAGCTCCTCCTTGACGTCCGTTACCGCTCGGCAGAGAAAATGCTCGCCGAGATGATCACGGTCCGCAAGTTCAACTAGTACGGATTTTGTACAATTTTCTAACAATTTTCTAAGTTTTTCATTTCATGGAAAAATTAATTCTAAGATCACGTATGCCGCCGGGGACGAGGATGGCGCGTGCTCCAGCGAGGACGAGTGAGGCGTGATTTTGATGAACTAATTTAACTTTTGTTTATCCAAACATATATGCAAATCATCATGTGATTTTGAGCTAAAAATGACATATAAAATCATAATAAAGTCCAACATATAAAGTTACACATGCATCTACATCGCAAAATGAGATAAACTACTGATAAAACATAAGAGGATTAAGTTTGTTACCTCCAAAATCAAAGAGCAACACCAATGGAGGAGGAGAGAGCAAGAACAGCAGCAAGCTGAAGAGCAGAGGCAGTGAGTTTGAATGGAATGGCTCGGGCTCGGGGAGGAAGAAATGAGCCGGTGTATAGGCCGGCATAATTAGTCCTGGTTAGGTGGCCAAACCGGGACTAAAGATTAATATTTATTCCTGGGGTATCACCCAAACCGGGACTAAAACCTTTAGTCCCGGCTGCTATTACCAATCGGGACTAAAGATCCCTGCCATGCGGACGACCGTTGGGCAGGGACCTTTAGTCCCGGTTGGTATTACGAACCGGGACTAAAGGGTCCTTTAGTCCCGGCGGCAAAAAATGCCGATGCTAATGTCAAATTGGGACATCGTTCTAAAGTCTGGCATAATAATTATGCTTTCTCATGCTACTAATGATTGCAATATCTTTGGGATGCAAGTCCAATTGGTTATTAATAAAGGCTGACTGAGTTTATTAGGGATACAGGGTGACACAATGTCGTTCCTGTTAATGCTGTGAAATTAAAGAATCCTGCTATCTTGGTTCGGCCTAATCAAGCTGAATCTACTACTGGGAAAAATTGATAATTAGAGATCCCAGAAAAGACTACAGGATTAAGAAGGCCTCAGGTCGTGAAACCATGCTTGAGAGGTTCGTGGATGGTTTGGAGAATATTAAAATTTCTATCAAGTCTTTTGGGCTCGGCGGCAATCAAAATCTCCCATGAGAGAGAGCAAAAAAAAGATGTTATTGTCGTTGTCCAGGGCATTAATTAAACAACAAAAATAGCAAGGGTGTTTTTTTTAAATTAGCCTAGTTAAAGTGGATTCAAGTCCCTCGTGCACCTATAAACCAAAGCAACTTTAGATTGCATTGGGATTTGGAAGACCAATAAAATTAAGAATTCCAGCAAGAAGGTGCAATCACAACCAGCTTTTGATCGACTTATGAACAAGTATACCAAGCAAAAGGTTGATTTGGTGAATCAGCCTATAAAAAAGAAGTCTAGTCATCTCTAAAGCAAGTGTATGTGCCTAAAAAGGAGGTTGCTCCTCCTCCTATGAAGGCCATCAAACAAACATTAATTATAATCGGCTCCATAGAAATACTGGTTGATGAAGTTGAAAAGCCCATTTTCATTGAGAATTTGGCTCAACCCACTATGAAAAAGGTGGAAAAAAGTGTACTTAAAATATTAAATAATGCTTGGCTGGATGAAGACTAGAATAGAATTTATGTGTTCATCGAAAAGACTAGCCACTCTATATATATATATAAAGAGTGATGGCTGATTGACAACACACAAAATCAACGTACTCAAGCCCTATCATGCTATTCTTGTTTGTTGCTTCAATAAATTATGACACCCTAGAACGGCCAGGCCAGCTAGAGCAGCCTATAGCCGCCGCACGCTCTAACAAAGTCTCTTCTAGACTTGTCGGGTTTTGGTTCTTAAGAGATCTTACCGGCGTGTCTTGCGTATTTGAACAATTTTAAATAATGATCAGATACGAACACATCAGCGTGTGGCTCCGACGACGTGTCTTGCGTATTTGAACAATTTTAAATAATGATCAGATACGAACACGTCAGCGTGTGGCTCCGACGACATGTCCTGTGTATTGTGCGCGACGCCGAAGGCACACGGGAACATATCGTTATTTAAAATTCCTTGATATTTGATTCGCAAAAAACATACTTGATATTTAAGTCACCATCGTTCGGATTCAATAACCCACAGGGAAGATAACAAAAACACCATGGCATACAGTACACTAAATACACACACACACACACAAACATACATATCGAATTTCCTGGAGAACTACTACTAGTAGCCTGTGATATTAACTAGCGAGAGAGTGAGAAAGAACACACTTCACACATGGATTGGTTTCTTCAAGGACAGGACGAGCACAGCATGCTTGGTTTTCTCATTCTCAAGGTGTTTGGCAACACGGCGAGCGTACTCTTGGAATAACTTGTCGAGTATGGCTTCTCCAAATTGGCTTGCAACCAGCGGCTCCATCACTGCTCGTAGGCACTTAGCGACATTTTCACCGCTCCTAATACTGTTATGCACAACATCACTTTCCGAGTCATCGTAGGGATCCCAATTTGTCTCGAATACTTTGACATGATTCATGTTGAACAACCCAACTTGCTTCACTATTGCCTCCACTTCACCAACCGATGGTGAGTACATCGGTAGATAGAATGACTCAAGCTTTTCCTTCTCCACAAGACCCTGCGAAGATCAAAGTCCAATTTACCGCAAATTAATTGAAGTCACTAGCTAGTAGAGTGATCAAAACCACAGTACTTTGTATTTAGTTTACCTCATCAACTAGGGATTTCAGCGACTGCGCAAGCAATCCGTAAAGATGGTTGGACTCTCCGGTGAGCACATCCTCATGCTTCCTTCCAATAAATGCTAGAACCATTTGGCCGCCAGACACGAGCTCCTCGTAGCGTAGCTTGAGGAAGAGGGAGAAGTCCTTCTGAAACTGCTGTTGAAACAGCTTCACCATCGACGGTGACATAGTCTTTGTGATGTAGATATCTAGGCATGTTTTTTTGGTGCCCTTCAGTTGCTCCGGTGCCTATATATATATATATATATATATATACAAAAAAGAGGATCAAACAAAAAGCAACTACGAGATAATGCTGAGTCCACGAGCGAAATACAAAGACGTGTGTGAACTGCATCTTGCCAGCATGCATACATACCTGAGAGCGCCACTGAAGGCAGAACAAAGAGTGGAAAAGGTAGACGCTTTCACTAGGGAAGATCCTAGTGTAGTAGGAGCCCGGCAACCCGGTGATATAGGACGGAGGCAGTGCCCCTGACTCTGCCTCTCCCTTGTGTTTTCTTGCCGTCGACTTATTGAACTGCTCGATCAGCTGGAAGAGATTGTTGAAGTCGTTTCCGGGCAGGTCATTCAGGAAGAACTGAAGCTGTGGTGGGCGGTCATGTCGTCGGTCGAGTTCCTTGCAATGGCGAGCTATTATGCCAATCACCTCGGAGACGAAGCGCAGTGTGTTAGACCCCGATGAGCAGCCTAAGTCGGCCACGACCATGGTTTTAGGGAGGAGAGCTGTGTATACTTCTCTAGTGGCCTCCTCAAGGACCGGCTTAATCTGAAACATAGCTTTCTCCTGTGTTGCCATCCAACAGAAACATGTGTTATTACTTTCTCAGATCTTCTTATTACTATCTCACAGGTAGGTAGTGTTATCAAGATTGTAGAACGAAAGAAAAATGCCATTTCATGTTAATGCATGAGACAAGTAGAAACAAGTAAATATAGTATGCAACAGAAGAAGCAGTTGTGCACGCTGGAAAATAAATAACTGAGAGAATTATTACTTGAATCCTAGAATTTTTTGTGTAGTTAGTTTCTCCGTTCCCTGTGGCCATGTGGATCACGCTCGATTCTCATGGGCATGGGCGGATTTGGGCCTAGGGCCCTAGGGCCATGGTCCTAGGCGTAGCCCAAGGAACTCATTATACCGCTCTTATTTTTTTCTGGCCCAATCCGTTCCATAAAGGAGATGCCCTAGTCTGTTGGCCCAGCGACAGCAAACACGCTCGCAATCATTCGTCATAGGCTCGCAGCGCTCGCCTGGCCCAGTTTCTGCCCTCTCATAGTCTCGTCGCACCCCCTTGCCCGTTGCCCCTTGCTCTGCGGCTCGGCCATTCGCCTAAGTCCAAACCCTAGCCGCACGGCTTGCAGCTCCAGCGAAGCGGCGTGCAGCCCTCCTAGAATTCAAAGCGGCGTATCCTTGGATTGGAGGTGAGCTCGTGCAATGCTTGGATTTTAGGCGAACAGATGGCAACTAAATTTCTCCAATCCCTGTGTCGTGCGCCGTGCAATTGGGTGTCCTGGTGGCCGGCAATCGGTGTTGACTCGTTCGTGTGGCTGGATGGGAGAAGCAAGCAAGCATGTTAGTGTTTAGGCCTGGTACTCCATGCTCCTAATTTTCCCAATCTCCTTTTGAAGGCATGACCCATTCTAGTTTTCTTGATTACTCGTTAGTAGGCGGTGATTGCTCCATTGATCATTGGAAGATAATCCTTTTTTTTAAATGTTCCTATTGTTATTCATTTATCTACGCCTATTTAAGGTGGTACTAAAATGCGGTATCTGAATAAGTTCATCTTTCTGTACGCTAGAACAGGATATTTTTGCAATTTGCTCAAGTTATTTGATGCGGCAAAATAGGCTTGCCTGAATGCGACTTTGCAAATAAAATAGGCTTGCTGGAATAAGTTATTATTTTATTTGTTGCCTATGTGAATTATTAGTAGGGCCTATTATGAATTGCTTAGGCGGCTTGGTGGCCCTAGGCGTTGATTTTCACCAGCTCCGCCACTGCTCATGGGCATGCTGGCTGCGAGTTGAGGCTTCAGCTAAGGTGCAGAGATAGAAGTACCCAAGCCAAAGCTCAGCGCACATACAAGCACAACAATTTTGCAAACTAAAGCTGTGTGAAGGGCTAAATTTATAGATAAATTTGCCATGTTTCACATGCATGCTCGTAGCAGCGACGTAGCCAAAACAGGCACAGCGCGATTGCACGTGAATCAGCTGCTCACTTATGTGCCACTTCGTCATCACCATCTCTCCAATTCATGGCCACAAATAAATCATTAGAAAAAGTTCGGAAAAAATAATTATTTTTCCATATATATATATAGCATTTATCATCAGGCTATAATTAGAGGATATGGTGCATCCGTGCATGTGCCAATGTATCTAGCTCTTCATATGTGTCAGGTCAGACAACGGAGATGTCGGCAAATGCTAGCACGTGGAACGTACACATGTATGTATTGAATTGGTGATTTACCCATTCAGCGACTTTGGCACTGGACATTCAAAAAACAGATACTAACGGATTGGGTGAATTTTAGAGAATAGACAAAGGTCTATTGGTATTTTAGTTTCTCTTCTCCTTTCAGGGCCCTATTTGAAAGAGAATCTAGGACCTATTGGTCCTCAATATCAGAATAGGACGAATGAACCGGTCTCCGCGGATATCTTTGATTCGAAATAAAACAGTTAGCATTATGCTCGGTCAACTGAAATGTGTATTATCCATATGAGAGATCTTTCAATTAAGAAGATCCATACATCTAAGATGAAGAGAATGGGTCTATTTTCTTTATTTATTCAGTTAAACCAAGGATTTGTTATGAAAACACTTCTCCGGGGCCTTGAACTGAAAGAGATCAAGAATCTTGATTCTCGTTGTTTGGAATGGATCCAATTCTATTGAGTTTGACCCGTAGTGACCATTTCTCTTTAGCAAAGATTGACCTTGGTTATCAAAGGATTGAACAACCAGGATCCATTTACTTATGATACCTTGTTGACATTGCTAACTAGGAAAATGAAAGAATAGTGACGGTTTTATTCTTTGTCACCGTAAGTAAATACGTAACTAGGAATATGAAAAAAATGCATTTTTGAAATTTGCAATAATGTGATGGATGAACGACAGGAATTGAACCCGTACATAGTGGATTCACAATCCACTTTCTTGATCCACTTGGCTACATCTGTCTCTTATCCAGCTAAAAGATTCTCTTTTTTCATTCATTATTATTCTGTTTACTCTCACCTCTATACCTGATCGAGGTAGTGGATATAGGATGTCACTCTTTAAAATGAAAAAATGGGTTATCAACTATGACGCGAAAGAAACGAAACCTTTTGTAGCTCGTCATTTATTGGCAAAAATCAAAAAGGTCAATATGAAGAAGAAAGAAATAATAGTAACATGATCCCGAGTATCTAGCATTATTCTACCAGCAATGGTTGGCTATACAATCACGATTCATAATGGTAAGGAATATATAACTATTTGCATAACAAATCTTATGGTACACATTGGAGGAATTCATGTCTACTCGGCATTAATTGAATTCAGAATAAACAAATAGCTTTATTTCCAATAATAAAGCTTATCTGCCACACATGATGAGCCATGCATGCGCGCATGCATCAGGATTAGATCTCATGTGACGTGCTCTAGTGTACCAGTGTGCTGTTGCCATGCTGCATGTCCACACACCTACCAAACTCTACCCAACGTAAGAGCATGCATCTCCAAGAGTCTTGTTTAAACCCACTCTCAATTCTGATTACACTATCACAGGTAATAGGTAGTGTTACCAATTCTAATGACTCTAAAATATAAGAAAAATGCCACTTCATGTTAATGAGACCCAATTCCTGATGATGCCCAACTAAGTATAGTATGCAACAGAAAAAGCAGTTGTGCATGCTGGAAAATAAATAAATATGAGAGAAATATTACTTGAATCCTAGAGTTTTTTGTGTAGCTAGTTTCTCCATTCCCCGTGGCCATGTGAAGATCACGCTCGATTCTCATTGACATGGCTGCGAGTAGTTGAGGATAGCTTCAGCTATGGTGTAGAGAAGTACCCAAGCCAAAGCTCAGCACATACAAGCACCAACAATTTTGCAAACTAAAGCTGTGTGAAGGGCCAAATTTATAGATAAATTTGCCATGACCGTGTAACAGTGACGTAGCTAAAACACGCACAGTAGTGCTATTGCACGTGAATCAGGTGGTCAATTTAGAAGCGCCGAGAAGAAAAAAAAAAGAAAAAGAAAAAAAAGGAAAAGTGAACAGTAACTAGACGTGCTCAGAGGCCAGGGATTCCTGGGTGGTTAAAGAAAGTAGTTATTATTCCAATCAGGAAAACAAGTACTTCCATCCTTTAGTCATCATCATCATAAAGCAATTCATCATCGTCGTCCCAATTCTCTAGCGATGTCCTCCACTGGCATGGCTGCAGCTGCCTTTTGCCTTAGGTACTCTGCCTCCGCCTGATCAGCTGCTTAAAAATCAAACTCATCGTCGTAGAGCCATAGAAGTAGAGTTAGGTCATAGGAATGTTTAGTCTCTCATTCTCCTCCCACCTAGCTACGTCTATCTAGTTATCTTTATAAGTTACCTGTACCTTCGTGTCTTGGACTTGTTTCATCATCCTTCCTATCCAAATTCGATTACCACCAATGCACTATTGACAATTAAGTTATGATAACACTAAGATCTCTTATTTATTATATTTCCTAGCTATCTGTTTCTCTGTGGATTAAATAAATAATGATGCCTTGGAATACTCCTTAGTGAAGTGCTACAATGGTATTATGTGCGCTTGAAGAATTCTCTACTTAAGCATAAGAAATACCAGGGGGAGGTTGAGTTATTTTTGACCTATTGGCTACATCCTACACACATTCAAACAAAAAATTTAAAAAGTTCGTATTTTTGTATTACATAAAAAACCAGTATGTTACAGAAAGAATTATTAACTTAGTCACACGTGACTTTGGGGGTGCAGTGGTAGATAAGGTTCACCTAAAGCCTCAGGTTGCAAGTTTGTTTCCTAGCCACACGTACGAAAAATCATGTGCTTCTCTCAAAAGTTTTTTTCTATGTATATCCTTGGTGGTTGGTATATTTATCTTGGAGTCATCAACCCTCAAAAAAAATATACATCCTTGGTGGTTGGTAAAAATATCTTGGGGTCATTAGCCCTAAAAAAATATATATTCTTGGTGGTTGTCATATTTCCTTGACTTTGTGAAAAAATTGGCCTAGTCTTTGTTTCCTTTTAATGGCTAAACCACAAGAAAATCATTTGTGACGGCCATCCTTCAAGGTAATTGAATATGCCTTGCTCTCTACTCTTGGTGGTTCTTACGTGAGGGTTGGTCATTAGGAATAATTTCCTTGGCAGTTTTTACAGTTTCCTTTAGACATCGATCGATTGGGGTTGGGAACGATTCTTAGCCGAGTTTCCTTAAAAAAAAACGTCGGAACAGTTCCGACCAGGGAACGGCCCAAAACGGAGATGACCCAACAGGGCCTTGGGGTTTTGTTCCAAAGGATATTCCGTTTTGGGATAACGGCTGTCTAAAGAGTCTACGAAAGAAGTCTTTTTGAAGTTTATAACATCGTGAGAGTGTTCGTTCTCTAGATATAATTTTGTGACAAAAATTTGGTAGCGACATGTTTTGGTATTTCTTTATTTTTTAATTCTTTTTTATTCAATATTTTGATAATAATTGCTCCTAAATTTTTTTTGCGGATCAGACCTTTTTTGTCGCACTAGCGGCCACCAAATAACGTTGTTGCGCCATATGCATTGGCACGACAACATTTACCACGTTAGACGGCGTTTTCGACATGAAAAACCTTGTCACGCCACTTCCGTTGGCATGACAGTATTGTTCTGTCGTGCCACCCGAAGTGGCATGACAAGACTGAACTGTAGAAAAATAATAACTCTTTGATACTACGTCGGATGAAGATGAACTTTATTGGCATTTGGCACTTCTTCAAGATTCACACAGAGATACCACATATCAAGTCTATTGTTCTGAAACAATTAGCTAGGTCAATCACTAGCAGTTAAACACTTACGGACAGGAAGCATACAGTTTCGCAGCAGTATTGAGAAAATACTAGGGATCGTTCTAGCTAATTTCCCTTCATATCTTGCAACTTGCAACGGGTGAAAAAACAGTAACTTGCATGTGCCAATGAAAAAGAAAGGACGCCCCTTTTCAAATCACAGGAAAACCAAGGCCGGCATGCAGGCTCACATTACTTTCGCAGACCAAATGCTGTGGTGAACACATGTGGAAAAGACATGCTGATGAAAGACGCAAAACACAAGTGGATCACAAAATCATAAACACTAGCTAACACCATGATAAATCACAAATCTCATGGGAAGGGACAGATACAAGTGCCTAAACTAACACAGCCTTGCTCTTCTCTTATCGGGGACATCTATCAGGAAAAAAAAACATTGGAAACCTGATGATTCAGTCCGAGTGGTGGCCATAATGCTCCAAATAAAAGCAAGGAGGGAGCATCACGCAGCTGCTATGCTAGCACACGTCGAATCACTAGCTACTAGTTGGATGCAAAGTTCCAAAGCAAACAGGGAGATCGAAAGACGTTTCGCTGTTGCACGACACGAACCGAAAGATGTGTTACACAGATTCTCACACACCCAGAAAAGCTATGGACTTGTTTAGATTGTAAATTTTTATAATCTGAACAATGTAGCATGTTTCGTTTGTATTTGATAAACTTTGTTCGATCATAGATTAATTAGGTTCAAAAGATTTGTCTCGTGATTTACAACCAAACTGTATAATTAGTTATTTTTTTACGTATATTTAATACTCTATACATGCATCAAGAAATTGATATAATAGAGAGAATGAAAAAACTTGAAATTTTAAGGCAATCTAAACAAGGCCTGCCATCGTGTTCAGTCCTAGTCCACAACAGCGCACACCACCTTCTTGCACAGATCACAGAAAGACAGCAGAAACCTGTGGTGCGGGCTGTTTACCGGGCACTGCCGCGCCACGGATCAGGCCCTGCATTCTGCATTGCCACATCAAGATCGGTGACGCGATAATCCTACCACATCATTGTTAGCGCTCCTGATTTTCGCCACGACCTCCTCCTATTGCGTCATCATACATAGCGCGGTAGTGTTTCGCTACGTCATGACAATAGACGTTTAAAAAAATGTTAGTTTTGAAAAAATAAAAAACAAACGATGTTAAATTTATAATTAGTTAAAAAAACATGTTTAAAATAAAAAAATTGGCTAGGCCGGTCTTGAAACCTAGCCAGGCCTATATGCCAACCCGACCTAGCCTGTTTTCCAAATTTCTGCAAGCTGAACCAACGAAGAAAAAGGAAAAACTCTATCAAACAAAGTCCAAATGAGCTAAAATGTTGCACAGGCCTTCCCAAGGATGATGTGAAGCTGTCCACAAAAATTCTCTTCCAACAGATCAGAGCATGACCGCCAGATTTGAAAACACTCTCTCAAATTAGGGTTTTGTCAATTTTTTAAGAGAGGTTGATTGAAAGGTGCTCGTGGCAAATTGATTGAAGGCGAAGCCTAGGCATGCTTCCCATGTGTCATTCACTACCGCTGAGGGCGACCAATCCGAGGTTGAAGATGACACAAAAAGCGCCAAGAGCAATGATGACGGTCGGACAATGGCGGCACCGCGCGGGAAGAAGACACCCTGCTTGAGGCACGTTCGATAAAAAAAAAAGATCGCAAGAATACTGACTAGCTAGATGAGGCCAAAGATGCTACACAAGTATACATAATTTATATAGCGACAATTAGAAGTAAGTAATAATAACCCAAATCTTGAAATTGTAATGATAATTACTAATTGATAAAAAATAATTTTAAACAGTTTTATTGAGGAACTGCTTACTGAATATCACAAAAGATATACTTACGAAAGAAATATAAACACATATGATACCAACAAAAGATTATTGTTACTCAGTTTTTAGAGATTGGCATTTGGCACTTCTTCAAGATTCACACAGAGATACCACATATCAAGTCTATTGTTCTGAAACAATTAGCAATGTCAATCACTAGCAGTTAAACACTTACGGACAGGAAGCATACAGTTTCGCAGCAGTATTCACAAAATACTAGGGATCGTTCTAGCTAGCTAATTTCCCTTCATATCGTGCAACTTGCAACGGGTGAAAAAACAGTCACTTGCATGTGCCAATGAAAAAGAAAGGACGCCCATTTTCAAATCACAGGAAAACCAAGGCCGGCATGCAGGCTCACATTACTTTCGCAGACCAAATGCTGTGGTGAACACATGTGGAAAAGACATGCTGATGAAAGACGCAAAACACAAGTGGATCACAAAATCATAAACGCTAGCTAACACCATGATAAATCACAAATCTCATGGGAAGGGACAGATGCAAGTGCCTAAACTAACACAGCCTTGCTCTTCTCTTATCGGGGACATCTATCAGGGAAAAAATACATTGGAAACCTGATGATTCAGTCCGAGTGGTGGCCATAATGCTCCAAATAAAAGCAAGGAGGGAGCATCACGCAGCTGCTATGCTAGCACACGTCGAATCACTAGCTACTAGTTGGATGCAAAGTTCCAAAGCAAACAGGGAGATCGAAAGACGTTTCGCTGTTGCACGACACGAACCGAAAGTTGTGTTACACAGATTCTCACACACCCAGAAAAGCTAGCATCGTGTTCAGTCCTAGTCCACAACAGCGCGCACCACCTTCTTGCACAGATCACAGAAAGACTGCAGAAACCTGTGGTGCGGGCTGTTTACCGGGCACTGCCGCGCCACCGATCAGGCCGCGCATCGCCACGTCAAGATCGGTGACGCGATAGATGCTGCCACGTCATTGTTAGCGCTCCTGGTTTTCGCCACGACCTCCTCCTATCGCGTCACTATACATAGCACGACACAGGTGTTTGACTACGCCATAGCAATAGGCGCGTCAAAAAATGTTCGTTTTGAAAATAAAAAACAAACGGTGTTAGATTTAAAATTAGTATAAAAAAATATTAAAAGTAAAAAAAAAATTGGCTAGGCCGGTCTTGAAACCTAGGCAGGCCTATATGCCAACCCGACCTAGCCTGTTTTCCAAATTTCTGCAAGCTGAACCAACGAAGGAAAAGGAAAAACTCTATCAAACAAAGTCCAAATGAGCTAAAATGTTGCACAGGTCTTCCCAAGGATGATGTGAAGCTGTCCACAAAAATTCTCTTCCAACAGATCAGAGCATGACCACCAGATTTGAAAACACTCTCTCAAATTAGGATTTTGTCAATTTTTTAAGAGAGGTTGATTGAAAGGTGCTCGTGGCAAATTGATTGAAGGCGAAGCCTAGGCATGCTTCCCATGTGTCATTCACTACCGCTGAGGGCGACCAATCCGAGGTTGAAGATGACACAAAAAGCGCCAAGAGCAATGATGACGGTCGGACAATGGCGGCACCGCGCGGGAAGAAGACACCCTGCTTGAGGCACGTTCGAGAAAAAAAAAAAGATCGCAAGAATACTGACTAGCTAGATGAGGCCAAAGATGCTACACAAGTATACATAATTTATATAGCGACAATTAGAAGTAAGTAATAATAACCCAAATCTTGAAATTGTAATGATAATTACTAATTGATAAAAAATAATTTTAAACAGTTTTATTGAGGAACTGCTTACTGAATATCACAAAAGATATACTTACGAAAGAAATATAAACACATATGATACCAACAAAAGATTATTTTTACTCAGTTTTTAGAGATTGGCATTTGGCACTTCTTCAAGATTCACACAGAGATACCACATATCAAGTCTATTGTTCTGAAACAATTAGCAATGTCAATCACTAACAGTTAAACACTTACGGACAGGAAGCATACAGTTTCGCAGCAGTATTCACAAAATACTAGGGATCGTTCTAGCTAGCTAATTTCCCTTCATATCGTGCAACTTGCAACGGGTGAAAAAACAGTCACTTGCATGTGCCAATGAAAAAGAAAGGACGCCCATTTTCAAATCACAGGAAAACCTAAGGCCGGCATGCAGGCTCACATTACTTTCGCAGACCAAATGCTGTGGTGAACACATGTGGAAAAGACATGCTGATGAAAGACGCAAAACACAAGTGGATCACAAAATCATAAACACTAGCTAACACCATGATAAATCACAAATCTCATGGGACGGGACAGATACAAGTGCCTAAACTAACACAGCCTTGCTCTTCTCTTATCGGGGACATCTATCAGGGAAAAAATACATTGGAAACCTGATGATTCAGTCCGAGTGGTGGCCATAATGCTCCAAATAAAAGCAAGGAGGGAGCATCACGCAGCTGCTATGCTAGCACACGTCGAATCACTAGCTACTAGTTGGATGCAAAGTTCCAAAGCAAACAGGGAGATCGAAAGACGTTTCGCTGTTGCACGATACGAACCGAAAGATGTGTTACACAGATTCTCACACACCCAGAAAAGCTAGCATCGTGTTCAGTCCTAGTCCACAACAGTGCGCACCACCTTCTTCCACAGATCACAGAAAGACAGCAAAAACCTGTGCAGAGACGGGCGGGCGGGCTGTTTACCGGGTACTGCCGCGCCACCGATCAGCCTGCGGCAGTACCACGTTAATATTTGTGACGTGATAGATCGTACCACGTCATTGGTTAGCGTTCTCGGTCTTCGCCATATCCTTCTCCCCTTGTGTCACCAGACATAACGCGACACAAACGTTTCGCTGCGCCATGACAATAGACGTTATAAAAAATGTTAGTTTTAAAAATAAAAAACAAACGATGTTAGATTTAAAATTAGTTTAAAAAAATATTAAAAATAAAAAAAAGATTTGGCTAGGCCGTTCTTGAAACCTAGCCAGGCCTATATGCTAACCCGACCTAGCCTGTTTTCCAAATTTCAGCAAGCTGAACCAATGAAGAAAAAGGAAAAACTCTATCAAACAAAGTCCAAATGAGCTAAAATTTTGCACAGTCCTTCCCAAGGATGATGTGAAGCTGTCCACAAAAATTCTCTTCCAACAGATCAGAGCATGACCACCAGATTTGAAAACACTCTCTCAAATTAGGGTTTTGTCAATTTTTTAAGAGAGATTGATTGAAAGGTGCTCGTGGGAAATTGATTGAAGGCGAAGCCTAGGCATGCTTCCCATGTGTCATTCACTACCGCTGAGGGCGACCAATCCGAGGTTGAAGATGACACAAAAAGCGCCAAGAGCAATAATGACGGTCGGACAATGGCGGCACCGCGCGGGAAGAAGACACCACCATATGAGACTCAAATTGAGGTTTTGACAAATTTTCAAGAGAGGTTGATTTGAGGGTGCTGGTGGGAAATTGATTGAAGGAAAAGCCAGGCATGTTTTCCATGTGTCATTCACTGCCACTGGGGTGACCAATCCGAGGTTGAAGACGACGTAAACAACGCCAAGAGCAATTGATGGTCGGACAATGCGGCAGAGGGAAGAAACAAACTATGTAGATGATGGGAGCCCACCTCTCCTGGCTTCCGACTTGAGTGCCAGAGGCAGGCTTTTGGTACCGTAGACCAATCAGATTATAGTGGCATTGTCCTGTTAGTGCTGACTGTTCTCTAAATTAAAAGAATGTTTCAGTAGGCGACTTTTCTATGGTAGTTTGAAAAAGATGGCTTGGATGCTGCAAGCAACTTGCAATACAAGATATTGACGGAGATGTTTCTCAAAAAGGTGTTTGGGTTGAAAGTAAAGTGGTGTAGCATTTTCATGCTCCTTTTTTTTCTGTTCATGCTCCATTATCACATGATTCACTATAAGGTAAGTGGTGTAGCATTTTCATGCTCCTTTTTTTTCTGTTCATGCTCCATTATCACATGATTCACTATAAGGTAAAAATGAGTCTAATATGATGGAGTCATTTCATCAAATTCCATAGCACCTCATCTATGATAGTACCTAAGTTATCTTCAAGTTACGGTTCTCCGGAGTGGACTCGGATGTTTTTAGCCTTTTGGACACTTATATTAGCCATATAACTAGCTAGATAAAATAAATAAATAAGTGGTGGTAAACACTGAGACTAAAACCTGCATGAAAAAATCACCGAGACTAAAACCCATCAACCCATCCCAATCGAATACAAAAGCAAATTGAACATACAGAAGAAATCTCCAAAGGATAGCCAATTGCCATTTTAACTCAAAACTAAACTAATTAGGAAACAGTACAACGTCAACAGCTAATAAGAGAATATAAGACCGATTTTCCACTTCGAACTGACCAACTGACTATTATGCAGGGTTGTTCTAAACATGAGTGGCAGCGCTCACATGAGCATCCTTGTAACATCAGGGTGAAGCTAGTGGTGCATGGTATCGTCCCCACACCGTGACACGCACGCGTGGCCCACAAAAACCCAAGCGAGTGGTGGTTTCTCTTCGTTGTTCATCCCGATTGGCTGCACACTTTCGTGGTCTATACAGGGTGAAGAGTGCTTCGCTCTGCTTCCCAAATAATTTGTGCGGCTGCACAATCTGCACATGGTAGAAGGAATCTTTAATTTGTCTTTACATTGCCATCGCTGCAGTATACGACGACAGCACCGACTTTTTTATTTTTTAATCTTTTTAAAAAAATATTCACATTTACAGTTAGGAGACATATTTCCATTTTTTAAGACCCTAGGAGTTAGCGCCACAACCCATAGCGCTGAGCTTACATGCCTCGACGCTATAAACCATGGTGCCGAGCCTAGAGGCCAGGCTTTGGCATGGTGGTGGCGTGGTGGCAACGTGGCTTGAGCCTGGCACCGCGGAGCTCGGCGCCACAGAAGAGCCTACGACTATGGTGTTCGTGATCGGCGAGGCTGCCAAAACAGAGGAAACTCTGCTGAAAATTTTTGGCATTTTTGTAATATGTATCATAGGACTATTATGGTTGTTGGAAGAACTATGGACTTTGGCTTGTTGTGTGCAGATGGAATATTGAACTTATGTAATGTGGTGCAGACATGCAAAAATTGTTATCACGATTATCGTTTGTGGATCATATTTAGAAATATTGGTTATTGGAATTGACGGACTTCTATTTAAATAATATTTGGTTTGGCCATGCTTATTTGTTCTCCATAAAATATCGATTAAATGATAGATTGCAATTTACGATGGGGGAATGGAAAATTGGTACTTCAAATGAAACACAATTGTTATTTTGAAGCTCGAAGTTATAGGTGGTAAACGCTGGGGAGGACATGACACAAAGTTGTTCATACCTAGTACACCTGATACATCACAATCCTTAGTACACATGATACACTAGTAGGCCGCGCCGGATTCGCACGCTCCGCTGCGCGCGTTGGGGGAACGAAAAGATGAGCAGCACCAAACAACGGCCGAAGCCCGGAGGAGCAAAAAAAAAAAAAAAAAAAAAAGAAAAAAAGGAAGATTGAGCAGCACCAAACAGCGGCAGAAGCCTGAGAAGAAAAAAAAAAAAAAGAAAAGGGGAAAAAGAAGAAAAAAGAAAAAGAAAAGGTGAACAGTAGCTAGACGTACGTGCTCAGAGGCCAGGGATTCCTGGGTGGTTAAAGAAAGTATATATATAGTTATTATTCCAACCAGTAAAACAAGTACTTCCATCCTTTAGTCATCATCATCATAAAGCAATTCATCATCGTCGTCCCAATTCTCTATGTCCTCCGCTGGCATGGCTGCAGCTGCCTTTTGCCTTAGGTACTCTGCCTCCGCCTGATCAGCTGCTTACAAATCTAACTCATCGTCGTAGAGCCATAGAAGTAGAGTTAGATGATAGGAATCTTTAGTCTCTCGTTGTCCTCCCACCTAGCTACATCTATCTAGTTATCTTTAAAAGTTACCTCTACCTTCGTGTCTTGGACATGTTTCATCATCCTTCCTATCCAAATTCGATTACCACCAATGCACTATTGATAAATAAGTTATGATAACACTAAGGTCTCTCATTTATTATATTTCCTAGCTATCTCTTTCTCTGTGGATTAAATAAATAATGATGCCTTGGAATACTCCTTAGTGAAGTGCTACAATGGTATTATGTGGGCTTGAAGAATTCTCTACTTAAGCATAAGAAATAGCAAGGGGGGGAGGTTGAGTTATTTTTGACCTATTGGCTACATGCTACACACATTCAAACAAAAAATTTAAAAAGTTCATATTTTTATATTACACAAACAACCAGTATGTTACAGAAAGAATCATTAACTTAGTCACACGTGACTTTGAGGGTGCAGTGGTAGATAAGGTTCACCTAAAGCCTCAGGTTGCAAGTTTGTTTCCTAGCCACACGTACGAAAAATCATGTGCTTCTCTCAAAAGTTTTTTTCTATGTATATCCTTGGCGGTTGGTATATTTATCTTGGAGTCATCAACCCTAAAAAATATATATACATCCTTGGTGGTTGGTAAAAATATCTTGGGGTCATTAGCCCTAAAAAAATATATTCTTGGTGGTTGTCATATTTCCTTGACGTTGTGAAAAAATTGACCTAGTCTTTGTTTCCTTTTAATGGCTAAACCACAAGAAAATCATTTGTGGCGGCCAGCCTTCAAGGTAATTGAATTTGCCTTGCTCTCTACTCTTGGTGGTTCTTACGTGAGGGTTGGTCATTAGGAATAATTTCCTTGGCAGTTTTTACGGTTTCCTTTAGACCTCGATCGATTGGGGTTGGGAACGATTCCCAGCCGAGTTTCCTTAAAAAATGCGTCGAAACGGTTCCGACCAGGGAACGGCCCGAAACGGAGGTAACCGAACAGGGCCTTAGGGTTTTTGTTCCAAAGGATATTCCGTTTTGTTATAATGGCGGTCTAAAGAGTCTACGAAAGAAGTCTTTTTGAAGTTTATAACATCGTGAGAGTGTTCGTTCTCTAGATATAATTTTGTGACAAAAATTTGGTAGCGACATGTTTTGGGATTTCTTTAATTTTTACTCCTTTTTTATTCAATATTTTGATAATAATTGCTCCTAATTTTTTTTGGATCTGACCTTTTTGGTCGCACCAGCGGCCATCAAATAACGTTGTCGCGCCATATGCATTGGCGCGGCAACATCTGCCACGTTAGATGGTGTTTTCGACATGAAAAATCTTGTCACGTCACTCCCGTTGGCGTGACAGTATTGTTCTATCGTGCCACCCGAAGTGGCATGACAAGACTGAACTTTAGAAAAATCATAACTCTTCGATACTACGTCGGATAAAGATGAACTTTATATGAAAATTGTAGATCTCGATGATATCTATAACTTTCTAGTTTTGAGTTCTTTTATTTAAGTACGTTAAGATGCTCACAAAAATAATATAAAATTTCAGGAGCATAATGAAAGTGCATCTAGCCCTTTAGTGGGTTTTGGATGATTGAATGACAACGTGATTAAAGGTCTAACCCATTTGCTAAGTGTAGACAGGTAATAGGTTATCTCACAGGTACTTAATGAAAGCCAAAATGATATGTTGTTGTATAAACAATCTAGTTCAAGCACAAGACAACAATGCAAATGGAATTCATGTAAAGGGCTTGTTTATTGTGGGATTTCTATGTACTATATGAAAGCAAGCTTGTAAGAATTAATTAATGAGACGTAAGTGATTGCATATGGAATGGTCTCATATTTAAAGCTTGCTAAATTGAAATGAAAAAGATAACAATACATGAATAGATGATTCAACATAAGATGTGACTTGATGGCTTGAAATGGTGAAGATATCAAGGAAAGGCTTCGAGGTACTAAGCAAGGGTGAAGAGCAAGCGACGGCTTGGCGGCCGAAGAACCTAGCTAGGGTGAAGAAGGAAGTACTTGCATTTAGTTGAGGTACTAATCAAGCTATGATAGCCATGTTTATGTGGAGGATCAAATCACTATTGGAATGTTTGATGGAAGTGACTTGATACATTTGGGGATATTCAAATTTGATGAATGGAATCAAGTCACGTGCTAAAGATAGCTATGCTCAAGTGAAAAAGATCAAAGTTGACATGTTAGCACCCTCACTTTATGAAGATTGGAATACACGGCTTCGGTTGAAAGAGAACAACTAAAAAGGTTTAAATTCGTTATACATTTGAATTTGAGTTAATAGGAATGCCGTACTATAAAGAGGGATGCTTCATGTTGATAGATAATGTTTCATAAGTGCTCAAGCCAACCCATGTGAGTTTTGAGTATTTGAGCGACAAAAGAGCTAACTTTATTTTTGCTGGTCTGGTTGATACCGGACGTGTCCGGTATTTACCCAGCAGTGGTAAAATTGTTGTTCTCGGGTTGGTTCGTCGAGAGTTCCGACATAAGTCGGGAGTTCCGACGGTCGGGAGTTCCGACGGTCAGGAGTTCCAGCAAGGGTCGAGAGTTCCGACGTCTCGTACTTTAACTGACTTGGAGGGTTCACTGTCCTGGTCATACCGGACGTGTCCACGACCAGAGACCAATGGCTAGTTTTCCAAAGTCTTGAGGGTCGGGAGTTCCGACGGTCGGAAGTTCTGGCATGAGTCAGGAGTTCCGACACCTCATATACTTTAACTCAGTTACATGGTTTTCATATTTGCTGAGGATGGGGAGTTCCGACGTGGGTCGGGAGTTCCGACGATCGAGAGTTCCGGCATTCATCGGGAGTTCCGACGCCTCACATTGTCACTATAACTTTGTTACCGTTGAGACAATGTAAGTCATACCGGACGTGTCCGGTATGGCAACGGCTATAAAATGGCTAGTTTTTCAAGGGGGGTTATAAATACCCCCAAGCCTCCACCTTTGGAGGCTGCTGATTCTGCTGGTTGCTACACACATTTTTGAGCCTTGCCAACTCTCCCAACCCTCTCTTAGTGAGTGATTGATCAAATTTGCCAAATCAAATTGTGGGTTGAGTGAAATTCAAAAAGAGAGCAAATCCAACCACTTGAGCACTTGTGCATATTGTCAATCTCATGATTCGCATTTGTTACTCTTGGACTCTTCGGTCCTAGACGATTAGGCATCGCCGGAGAGCACCCGAGAGATTGTGGTGTGCCTCGAAAAGTTTGTAACGGTCGATTCCACCGCCTCAAAATCAACTAGTGGAAGGAGAAAAAGGAGTTGGAAAAGACTCCGGCTAGAGTGACCTTCGTGGTAACCTCTAGGGCTGACCTTCGCTAGGTCGCCCGCAGCCCCCTCAATGGAGAGTAGGACTCGAACGAGTCCGAACTTCGGTAAAACAAATATCGTGTCTCAATTCGCATTTCATTCGATATTTGTGTTGCTCTAGCTCTTGTGTAGGTTCTCTGTGTTTACTGTCATCTCTAGTAGGTACCTGCAGTCTAGTTTAAAGATAGAAATTGAAAGGAGCAAGTTTGGGGCTGCTCTGCAGAAATCTTGTATACCGGACACATCCGGTATTGATCACTGTGCCAGGCTGTTCTGCTGAACACCTTCATACCGGACACGTCCGGTACTAGAGCTCAGTGCTGAATTTGTTTGATCCTTGCACTAATCGTTGTGATGTAGGATTGCGGCTCCTAGATTTATTTAGTATCTTTTACATACTCTGTGGCTAACTTGTGAGGGGTGGTATTACTCTTATTTGAAGTTTCCATTTTGGAAACTCTGTTTACTAACTGTTTCCGTATTTAAAGGTATTAATTTTCAGAAACGCCTATTCACCCCCCTCTAGGCGGCATCCTAGGTCCTTTCAATTGGTATCAGAGCGAGGTTCTCACCTAAAGCTTCACCACCATGAGAAAATGATGTCGACGTCTATCGAGTTGGAGCTGGTGCTTCTCCAAAATGATGGTTCAAACTTTCTACCTTGGTCAATTCATGTACTCAATGCGTTTAGGGATATTGGTCCTCTTGTTCAGCATATTGTGGATACAAGCATACCTCTTCCTATAGTTGATTGGAGCAACTACAAAAATTTGTCAAAAGAGGAAGAGATATGTGTGCAACTCAATGCTCAAGCTATGAATGTCATTTTGAGTACACTGAGTGCAGAGGTTCAAGATGAGGCAATCTTCAATGGACAACCACCTCCGGAGAGTGCTCATCTCATTTGGACTAGACTTTTTTATTTATATGGAAAATCCAAATGTGATGATGCACTTGAGATCAAGTCAATGGAAAGCATGTCCATTATGCCTTCATGCAGCGAAGAAGCCTCACAAGACCTCAAGAGCGCCGAGTCGGAGCAAGAAGTGCAAGCAACACATGACTTGTTGTCTGCCTGCACATACTGGACGTGTCCGGTATGCCTACCGGATGTGTCCAGTATGGCCGGGGCAGTAGAGCAGCAAGCAGTTGTTTGCAACGATGTTCAAACCCAGTGGCGACCAAGTGATAAGTCAACCTCAGTATCTCATGATACTCATCACTTGTGTCTCATGGCCAAGAAAAGTAAGAAGAGTAACAAGAAAGATCAAGAGAAGGAGAAAGCACAAGTAGATGATCAAGATGAGAGTGACGTTGAAGTTGAAGATAACTACAACCTTGATCATCTCAACCGCAAAGACAAGTTCATCATCATAAAGATAGTTGAAAAGAATGATGAGCTTGAAGAAGAGATTGAGAAGCAAGAGCAATTGCTTCAAAAACAAGAATTGTTTCTCATCTCCAAGATGGAAGAACTAAAGGCTCTAAGTGAAAGGTATAAAAAATTGTCATTTGAGCATGTTTTAGTTACTAACTCCTCTTCTAGTGTTTCACAACTAGAGAAGGACAACTTTGAACTTAAGGCAAGGCTAGATGAACTATCAAGCAAGTATAATGTGCTACAAGCAAACTATGTTCATCTAAAGTGCTCTCATTAGGAAGTAGTAGAATCAAGCTTCATGCTTGAGGTAGCTCATGAGGTTATGATCACATCGGTAAAATTTTCTCAACCTCTGACATATTCACTCACTAGTACACCATCTCAATTAAATATTTCTTGTACTAATGAATGTGCTCCTCAAGCAAGCCAATCTTCGATTGAGCTAAATCTTATAGAAAACATAGAGCTCAAAGAAGAGGTGAAAAGATTAAAGAAAGATGTGATTCGGTTGAAGGGTGAGGAGAAAGCACAACCTTCTTAAGATAACCGTGATTACATGGTGAGAAGCTTGAGAAGGGTTCAAACCTTGCTTCCTCCAAAGCCCAACAAAAGAATCACATCTCAAGCAAGGCCAACACAACCAAGAGCAAGAAACATGGAAAAAGGCAATGCTATGGTTGTGGATCATATGGACATGAGTGGGCTATGTGTCCACATAAGAGTTGGGCCGACAAGTGTGAAGTGGCCGAACAAAAGGCCTCAAACAAGTTGGCCAACCAAAAGAAAACTGATGGACAAAGCACTTGTCTCAGGAGCAAGAAATTGGGGCATCCTACCAAGAAATGCCCAATGCACAAAGAGGCAAGCAAGGAAGCCCAAGTTGCAACAAGAAGATGCTATGGATGCAATGAAATGGGCCACAAGGTTGGTAGATGTCCATACAATCAAAGCAAGCATAGAGCAAACAAAGGTCGTATATGCTATGCTTGTAGAAGAAAGGGGCACTTAAGCTATGAATGTCCAAATGGTAACACTCCTAAGCCAAACACATTTGTTTATAATGATATGCTTAGTAAGACCACAAATAGAGTTAACACTAGCAAGGTGATGTGTTCACCACAAACTAGTGCTAAAGCCATTTGGGTACCTAAGCACTTATTGACTAACCCTAAAGGGCCCAACAAGAGTTGGGTACCAAAGTGTGCTTAGGTTGTTGATGTAGGTACTTGGTGATGAGATAAAGGTCTCAGGGTGGTTGAGCAAGCAAATTGATAATATTCTCTTAATCTATCAACCTATTCTTATCATAATCTCATATATGGTTGACCCGAAGATAATTTAATGAATATATCATTTACTTCATTTTCACCATTGGTAACAAGTACCTAAACCTTATACGATAGACACCTTATTTGTGTTGTGCTTAATAACTTACAAATAGACATATTTGTGAAAAGTTGAAAGTGGCTAATTAGTTCTATTTGATAATATCATGTTTGCCATATGGTGCTTTTAATAAGCTCTCTAGGAAAGCATTTTATTTGGTGAGATGCAAGTATACAATAAATAATAGAGCTAAACGAAGAATCACAAGCAGCGAATTAATTGTTTGTGTCCTTCACCTATCGGACGTGTCCGTTATTACTATCGGACGTGTCCGGTATGGCCAGGGACAAAAAGAAAGTGTTTCTGTTCTGTGTATTCCAGACGTGTCCGGTATTGCAGAAATCAAAACACTAATAGGATTACAACTGAGTCTTTGATCCATATATTTTCATATATCCTCATTTTACTCAGAAGCTTGTGGTTTACCAAATCTAAGTGGATTGTGAGCATCTCTTCAACTCAAATTTAAATGTGGCAAATTATTTGGTTGTGGTTCAAAATAGAAAATTGACTCCCAAATTGTTAATAGAATAAAGTGCTTGTTGGAAGTCATTCAAATTACTTGAAGCACTTATTTAGGGGGAGCTAAATCTCTATTTTGCACTTTCTGGACTAACAAATTTTTCTAGCATTCTTTGTAGTCCTTTGGATGAAAATATATCTAGCATGATTATTTGGCAATTAAGGTCAACCCAAAGATTATCATGCTATGTATGTTCTTAGTGGTATTCTTGTGGGCTCAAGGCAAAGGTATGTATTTACATACATGCATTGTAAGTGCATCTAAGGCCCTTTATATGTTAGAACATGCATTTGTGTGACATAGGAGAGATGTTTTTCAAAAACCCTAACTAGCATGAGTAGGAAGTGTGAATTTGAAAAACTATTTGAATCTTGGTCTTTGTGACCTAGCCTTGTCATGTGATGATTATAGCTCTCCTTGATTGTTTGATTGGCTAATCACACATGACATGGCTTTCTTAAGTCCACATTCTACTATGTCTCATATTATCTCTCTCAAGTAATCAAAATCTCTATATGCCAAATCATTGGAAAAGAGAAGAGATATACATGGCATTTGGATAAGAAAAGTATTTACACCTTATTTGGATCAAGGACATACATGTTTTTGGATTAAGAAATAATAGAAAAAGGGATTGGAAGAGAGAAAACATCTTTTGGAACAACTTGGGCCAGCCCGCGTATACCGGACGTGTCCGGTATGCTACCGGACGTGTCCGGTATGAGCGGGGATATAAGACCGAACGTACCCCTTCGGTCCAGTCAGTTTATATCTTTCCAACCAACCCAGCCGACGCCCTCATCCTCACCTAGGGCGACCGAGGTCTTCACCAAGGCAAGAGTCGGGAGTTCCGACGTCTCGCACTTTAACTGACTTGGAGGGTTCACTGTCCTGGTCATACTGGACGTGTCCGATATTCAAGACCAGAGGCCAACGGCTAGTTTTCCAAAGCCTTGAGGGTCGGGAGTTCCGACAGTCGGAAGTTCCGGCATGAGTCGGGAGTTCCGACACCTCATATACTTGACCTCAGTTATATGGTTTTCAAATTTGCTGAGGATCGGGAGTTCCGACGTGGGTCAGGAGTTCCGACGGTCGAGATTTCCGGCATTCATCGGGAGTTCCGACGCCTCACAATGTCACTGTAACTTTGTTACCGTTGAGACAATGTAAGTCATACCGGACGGTATGGCAGCGGCTATAAAATGGCTAGTTTTTCAATGGGGGTTATAAATACCCCCAAGCCTCCACCTTTGGAGGCTGCTGATTCTGCTGGTTGCTACACACGTTTTTGAGCCTTGCCAACTCTCCCAACCCTCTCTTTGTGAGTGATTGATCAAATTTGTCAAATCAAATTGTAGGTTGAGTGAAATTCAAAAAGAGAGCAAATCCAACCACTTGAGCACTTGTGCATATTATCAATCTCGTGATTCGCATTTGTTACTCTTGGACTCTTCGGTCCTAGACGATTAGGCATCGCCGGAGAGCACCCGAGAGATTGTGGTGTGCCACGGAAAATTTGTAACGGTCGATTCCACCGCCTCAAAATCAACTAGTGGAAGGAGGAAAAGGAGTTGGAAAAGACTCTGGCTAGAGTGACCTTCGTGGTAACCTCTAGGGCTGACCTTCGCTGGGTCGCCCGTAGCCCCCTCAATGGAGAGTAGGACTCGAACGAGTCCGAACTTCGGTAAAACAAATATCGTGTCTCAATTCGCATTTCATTCGATATTTGTGTTGCTCTAGCTCTTGTGTAGGTTCTCTGTGTTTACTGTCATCTCTAGTAGGTACCTGCAGTCTAGTTTGAAGATAGAAATCGAAAGGAGCAAATTTGGGGCTGCTCTGCAGAAATCGTGGTGTCCATACCGGACACGTCCGGTATTGATCACTGTGCCAGACTGTTCTGTTGAACACCTTCATACCGGACACGTCCGATACTAGAGCTCAGTGCTGAATTTATTTGATCCTTGCACTAATCGTTGTGATGTAGGATTGTGGCTTCTAGATTTATTTAGTATCTTTTACATACTCTGTGGCTAACTTGTGAGGGGTGGTATTACTCTTATTTGGAGTTTCCATTTTGGAAACTCCCTTTACTAACTATTTCCGTATTTAAAGGTGTTAATTTTCAGAAACACCTATTCACCTCCCTCTAGGCGGCATCCTAGGTCCTTTCACATAATACTCGTGTACTAGAGCATGTCGCATTATAAAAATAATCTTATCTGTATGTTGTCAAATAAAATACTTTTTACATCAAAGTTGTAGCACTCAATGAGATCTGTAACTTTATAGTTTTGACTTTTTACATTTAAGGTTGTTAAGATGCTCAGAAAAGTAATATAAAATTTTAGAGCATAATAGTCGCGTATTGCCCTTGTCGCGTTAGAAAAATAATATCGTTTCTGTATGGTGTCAAATGAAGTAGTTTTTATATCAAAGTTGTAGCTATCAATAAGATATACAACTTTCATTTATAAAGTATTTTTATGCAACATAAAATAAGAGATATCTAATTTTTCTAAAAAGATAAGCTTTGATATGTGATTAATATGCTCTTTAAATTTATATATTTTTGATATCTTAACTATCTCAAATGAAATACCTCAAAACTAAAAAGATGTTGACCTCATAGTTATCTGCAACTTTAATGTAAAAAATATCTTCATTTGACACCATACATGAAAATAAATAAAATTTTAGTAAGGTGACAAAACTTAGTGCATGATTAATATGCTGCTAAAATTTTATATTAGTTTTTAAGTATTTTAACGACCTCAAATATAAAAGTCAAAACTACAGAGTTGTATATCTCATTGAGTGCTACAACTTTGATATAAAATGTATTGAGAGCTACAACTTTGATATAAAATGTATCTTCATCTGATACCGTACAAAAAAGATATCATTTTTCTAATGTAACAAACGTTAGTACGTGATTATTGTGCAGCTGAAATTTTATATTATTTTTTCGAGCATCTTCGACCTTAAATATAAAAAGTCAAAACTATAAAGTTGTAGATCTCATTGAGAGCTACAACTTTGATGCAAAAAATATCTTCATTTGACACTATACAAAAAAAACTATTATTTTTTTAATGCGACAAGCACTAGCACGCCATTATTATGCTTATGAAATTTTATATTATTTTTTTGAACATGTTAGGGTCCTTAAATGTAAAAAAACTCAAAACTAGAAAGTTGTATATCTCATTGATATCTACAATTTCCATATAAAGTTCATCTTCATCCCACGTAATAACGAAAAGTTATGATTTTCTAATGCTTAGCCTTGTCACGCCACTCTGGGTGACGCGAGAGACTAATACTGTCATGCCAACGAAAGTGGCGCAACAAGGTTTTATACATCGGAAACGTTGTCTAACGTATAGCAGATGTTGCTGCGCCAGTAAAAACGTTATTTGGTCGCGCCGATGGCACTGGCGCGACCAAAACGACCAGATCTGGAAAACAAATTAGGAGCAATTATTATTAAAATATTGAATAAATTGATCGTGTAAATATAGAAACAAGGTCACCTATAATGAAGCTCACGATCAACTCGAGCGGTGATATCTGGAGGCCTCGTGCAATGAATGGGGTTCAAGAAAAGGGTAGTGTTTGGATTATCGTCGTGCAAATAAATAAACATTTTCTACGGTGAGAACCGTCCGAAAGCTACATGTCCTACTTAGACCTGTTTGGCATAGCTTCACCGATAGCTTCATGAGATTTTTCTTTTTGCTAACCATCATCTTGGAAAACAGCTTCACGAGAGAAGTGCTTTTTTTTTGCTCTCACATAGTGATGGGTGGGATGAAGCTGAAAAAGATAGCTTGTCCCAGCTTCACCTGACACATGTGGGGCCCAGCATGCACAAAAGATTGCTTTGCCTAGCACAGGGAGAGAGCGCACACACTCGGGGAGGGAGCGTGCATGGCCCTCCAGGGGCGCGGCCATCAGGGCTTGGCCCCTAGGGCGCAGACGTCGGGGCACGACCTAATGGGGCAGAGGAACGCGGCCAGAGCGCCACGTCCAGTAGTATGGTGTTCTTCGTGTTAGAAATACCCAATTGGCGATTACAACAAAGGAATCAAGAGAGATTGGTAGGGGATTGCGTGGTGCTATCCTAGAGTTCTTGGTGCGCGTGGAGCCTTCCCTGCCTAGAGGGGCTGACGAGCGTGCCCGGAGCCCTCTGCCCTTGGAGCTTGGGAGATCCTTGTCCTCATGTGTCACGCTTGTTGTGTGACTCTGCCGAGGGATTGGCCGACGGCACCTCATGGCCGTTTGAACGGGCAGACGGTGCAGCATCTCTATGCCTGTCAGGCTCTGGGCGCATGACAAATTTCTGAGCTGGCTTTTTGCCAGGGCTCAGGACGTCGGTTGAGGCCCGGGTGGTTGCTCGGGTGGAGGTCAGGCTCGGACTCCCATTGTTGGGTAGCCCGGGGCTGTGCCGAGCCCCCAAGTCCCGAGTGATGGCTGGGGCGTGCTCAGGCTCCTCCTGACTCCACTCGAGTGTATGCGCGAGCGTACCCGATGGGTATAGCCCCCGGAGCAATCGTAGGATCGGCCGGGGATCTATCGATCCGCTATTCCTTTCCCGGGCACTTAACATACCCCTTTGTTAGAATCTCATGAGGTTGACACCATGGACCAGATCCACCTAGCAGGTGAACCGATTCATAAGCATTGCCATCAAATCGGCCCAGACCCAGCCAGACCGACAATGACGACGAAAGCTCTTGAGAAAAAGCGGGCGTAGAGAGGCGGAGATGGACCCGCTCGAGGGAGGGGCGTGAATTTATTGATGGCCTTATGAAGGACAAGATGGGGTGAATAGGAGCCAATCAAAATTCTTTTCCAGAATTGGCATGCATCCCAAAATCAACCTCTTTTACAAATCTAGATCACACATGCCAATAAGTGACAAGTTGACCTTATAGTTAACCAGAGATGGCTCAAAAATACTATGGAAGCTACACGATGCAAAAGGGTTTTTTTTATGAGAAACACGTACTAGGTCTATATTGAACCTTGTCTAGCCTATATGCTAACCTGGCTAAGCCTGCTTCCAAACTCGGCTAGGGCCTGGTTTAGATTGGAGTTAGGAATCAATATTTAGCACTGTAGCATTTTCGTTTGTATTTGACAATTATTGTCCAATCATGGCCTAACTAGGCTCAAAAGATTCGTCTCGTAATTTACAATCAAACTGTGTAATTAGTTATTTTTTATCTATATTTAATACTCCATGCACGTGTCCAAAGATTTAATGTGATGAAGAGAGAGTGAAAAAACTTACAATCTAAACAAGGCCTAGGCCGGTCTTGAAACCTAGCCAGGCCTATATGCCAACCCGACCTAGCCTGTTTTCCAAATTTCAGCAAGCTGAACCAACGAAGAAAAAGGAAAAACTCTATCAAACAAAGTCCAAATAAGCTAAAATGTTGCACAGACCTTCCCAAGGATGATGTGAAGCTGTCCACAAAAATTCTCTTCCAACAGATCAGAGCATGACCAGCAGATTTGAAAACACTCTCTCAAATTAGGGTTTTGTCAATTTTAATTTTTTAAGAGAGTTTGATTGAAAGGTGCTCGTGGGATATTGATTGAAGGCGAAGCCTAGGCATCCTTCCCATGTGTCATTCACTACCGCTGAGGGACCAATCCGAGGTTGAAGATGACACAAAAAGCGCCAAGAGCAATGATGACGGTCGGACAATGGCGGCACCGCGCGGGAAGAAGACACCGTGCTTGAGGCACGTTCGAGAAAAAAAAAAAGATCGCAAGAATACTGACTAGCTAGATGAGGCCAAAGATGCTACACAAGTATACATAATTTATATAGCGACAATTAGAAGTAAGTAATAATAACCCAAATCTTGAAATTGTAATGATAATTACTAATTGATAAAAAATAATTTTAAACAGTTTTATTGAGGAACTGCTTACTGAATATCACAAAAGATATACTTACGAAAGAAATATAAACACATATGATACCAACAAAAGATTATTGTTACTCAGTTTTTAGAGATTGGCATTTGGCACTTCTTCAAGATTCACACAGAGATACCACATATCAAGTCTATTGTTCTGAAACAATTAGCTACGTCAATCACTAGCAGTTAAACACTTACGGACAGGAAGCATACAGTTTCGCAGCAGTATTCACAAAATACTAGGGATCGTTCTAGCTAGCTAATTTCCCTTCATATCGTGCAACTTGCAACGGGTGAAAAAACAGTCACTTGCATGTGCCAATGAAAAAGAAAGGCCGCCCATTTTCAAATCACAGGAAAACCAAGGCCGGCATGCAGTCTCACATTACTTTCGCAGACCAAATGCTGTGGTGAACACATGTGGAAAAGACATGCTGATGAAAGACGCAAAACACAAGTGGATCACAAAATCATAAACACTAGCTAACACCATGATAAATCACAAATCTCATGGGAAGGGACAGATACAAGTGCCTAAACTAACACAGCCTTGCTCTTCTCTTATCGGGGACATCTATCAGGAAAAAAAAACATTGGAAACCTGATGATTCAGTCCGAGTGGTGGCCATAATGCTCCAAATAAAAGCAAGGAGGGAGCATCACGCAGCTGCTATGCTAGCACACGTCGAATCACTAGCTACTAGTTGGATGCAAAGTTCCAAAGCAAACAGGGAGATCGAAAGACGTTTCGCTGTTTCACGACACGAACCGAAAGATGTGTTATGATGTGATTCCACATAGATTCTCACACACCCAGAAAAGCTAGCATCGTGTTCTGTCCTAGTCCACAGCAGTGCACACTTCCTTCTTCCACAGATCACAGAAAGACAGCAGAAACCTGTGCAGAGACGGGCGGGCGGGCTGTTTACCGGGCACTGCCGCGCCACCGATCCGGCCGCGACAGTGCCACGTCAACATCGGTGCATGATAATCCTGCTACGTCACCAGTTAGCGTTTTTTTTTTGTCTTCGCCACGTCCTCCTTCTATCGCGTCATCATACATAGCGCGGCACAAGCGTTTCGCTGCGTCTTGACAATAGGCACTACTAGATTCAGGTTCTTTACCGAGTGCCTGTGGCATTCGGCAAATGTCAAATTGCACTCGGCAAAGCCTTTACTAAGTGCTACACTCGGCAAAGAACACACGGCAAAAAATTGATCGGCAAAGCCCTCTTTGCCGAGTATCTTTTAACGGACATTCGACAAAGGCTTTGTCGAAAGCCCCGGGGACACTCGGCAAAGAAAAGCGACCGCCACGACATCGGCCCCGTTGATGGTGGCTTTGCCGAGTGCTAACCCTGCAGGCACTCAGCAAATTTTTTTTTGTTAAAAAAAATTCTTTGCCGAGTGCCCTCATGCCGGCACTCGGCAAAGTTTGATTTTTTTTTAAAAATTCTGAGCCGAGTGCCCTCTAGTCAGCACTCGGCAAAGTTTGAATTTTTTTTAAATTCTTTGTCGAGTGCCCTCTTGCCGGCACTCGGCAAGGTTTGAAATCTTTGCCGAGTGCCCTGTGGCCGGCACTCGGCAAAGTTTGATTTTTTTTAAAAAAATTCTTTGCCGAGTGCCCAAAGCTGGAAAAATGGTTTTCCGAGCGCCTATTTTCCAGCTTTGCCGAGTGCTGTGACCATGGCACTCGGCAATGGGGTCCTTTGCCGAGGGCAACGCTCCACAAAGTGACCCAAAACGGTAATTTTTAATTTTTTTACATTTCATCGTGACAAATAAATTCATACAATCATATATCTCATCCATCATATATACATCTCATTCATCATATATATATATATATATCATCCATCCACACATCCATCCGCACATCCATCACAATTTATATCACATATATAATAATAAGTGCTCAAGTCCATCCAAATAAATCCACAAGTCCATCAAAGTCCACAAGTGCATCATAAGTATATCCCAAGTCCATCACCAAGTGAACAACAAATGAAAAAAATACAACATGCACTCATGTCGGCCACTGCGACTGTGGTGAAGGCCCAGTTCCATCATTCGGAGGTGCATGAGGAGGATTATTCGAACCACCGTCAGATGGAGACTGCACAAAGGAGAAAAGATTGTATGTGAGACAAAATTATTTAGATAGCTAATCTAGAAACGTAGATG
This sequence comes from Miscanthus lutarioriparius, assembly GCA_904845875.1. Taxonomy (NCBI): domain Eukaryota; kingdom Viridiplantae; phylum Streptophyta; class Magnoliopsida; order Poales; family Poaceae; genus Miscanthus; species Miscanthus lutarioriparius. The sequence goes on from CAJGYO010000018.1 coordinate 61,918,157, forward strand.
CCATACAAGCAAAGCACAAGCGAAAGTAAAAAACTTTCATACTCACAGGAGTAGCTGGAGCTGCAGGACGTGGAGGCAGAGGTGGAACCAACAGCCCAGCTGGCAGAGAGAAGCCCACATGTTGCCTAAGCCCTTGTAGGAACTCCGTAATGTCCGTCAGCCTCTGCGTCTGGGCCTGCCGCTCGGCCCACTCGGCCTCTAGCTGGGCCGCCATCCTCTGGTGCCCGGCCTCCAGCTCCTGACGTTGCCTCATTTCTTGATCCAGCCGGGCCTACAATATTTCACTCCAATGTTTCAGTAATGTAAAGCTAATTAAGGTGTGTAAAGATCAATGTATGACGAGTAAAACAGGAATAACCTCGAGTGCGTCGACCCGATGCTGTGTAGCGGTCGGCTGTGTGCGAATGGCCGGGCTCTCGCTCGTGCTCCGTGCTCGGATCTGAGAGAGAGAGGGAGTAGAGGCCATGTCGATGACACCGTCGCCAAGCCAGAACCATCCATGCTTCTTGCCTTGCCCCGGCCTCATGATAGCCTCTCCATCGAAGTTCTGGGTGCTGGGATCGTGGTCTGACCCATGGAGCGACCTCGCCACCTCAGTGTACTCACTGATGCAGGAGTGGACGCTCGAGTTTGTGTATTCCTCGGGCGGGTCCTCCAGGTTGAAGGAGACGTCGGACGTCGCCTTGCCCTTGTGGGCCATACACCATGCCTGGAAGTCCGAGCAAGCCTGGCCACTATGTGACGCCGACTACGAGAAAGACAGCACAATGATTAGAAATCAGACAGAACTTAGCGTCATAATAGATAAATGAATTCGCGTACCCATGCTTGTTTGTATCCGGCGAGGCTGCGGCTGCCTTGATGGTGTGCTGGACCTTGCATCTGCAAATGACGGTCCCGGGCATCCCTGTGCATCTTGAGGTACTGCTCCGTGAACCACCTCTCCACCATCATCGCCCAGCACTCGGGATACGCTTGGCACCACTAGGGAATCATCTACACGTCATCAAGTATTGGACATATAAGAGGATCAAATTAAATCAACTTAATCTCAAAATGAATCAATATTGATGTGCTTCATTTACCTCAAGGTACTCCTTCCGGGTTAGCTGCATCTCTCTTGTGTCTTTCTTGGTTTTCCTCTCTCCAAGCTTCGACCCGTAGTAGGTTATGATGGCCTGGATGCGCACCTCGTGATGCATGTCGGTGACGAGTTTTTTACAGGCTTTGGTAGTCACCTGCTCCGCCCTGGCCTCAAATCCCTCCTCGTATCTGTAAAAAGTCTGCATACAAAAGCGATGTATCCATTCATTATTTCAAGAAAAGTCCAATGAATGCGACGTATTGAGCAATGTTGTGCGAGGGAGACTTACCCAAAACTCTGTCTTCACCCTCGCCGCCTTGTTGGGGGTACTCCGCATTGGTGGCGACGACGTAGTGGTCAAATGAGTAGGCCGACTCCGTCTTCGATGCATACGTGACAATGCCGGGGAAGTGTTGCCTACACAGAAGGCCCAGGATGCCGTTGACTAGCCGTGCGCTACCACCCGACACAACCACCCAGTTCCTGCCCAAGTGATTAAGAAAAATTATTAGTTTTTTTATCATATCATATGAAGTAGTGGTGATAACATATAAAGTTACTTACTTTTGCCCTTCGGGGCGAATCACTGGGCGTTGGTGAGGAAGCGGAACCTGTGGGAGGCTTGCGGGACCTCGCAAGTAGACACTCGAAGAGGAGTCGGAGGAAGCGGAACCCGTGCCTGCCGCCTCCAACTCGTCGTCCTCGTGCGGCCCCTCCTCGTCCGTCTGCCGAACCAGCTCATCGTCCGACTCGTCCACGGGCGCCACCTCCTCCTCCGGCTCCTCCTCACGTGGCGTGGGAGGAGACGGCCCCCTCCTACGTCTGGCGGTCCTCCTCCTTCTCCTCTTGTCCGATCCCTCCGCCGCCCCTCCGCCTCCTCCTGCAGTCGGCGTGGTCTTTGGTAAATCGAGTTCACGGACCTATGACGGTCGCCCGCCATCTTTGTTCAATCACCTGCAATAAAAAAGAAAAACAAGACATAATTAGAAATAGGTGCAAAAATGAACAAAACATAATTACAAAAAACATATTAATACATGTATTAGAAATATTTGCAAAAATGAACAAAACATAGTTACAAAAAACATAGTATTAGATGTATTAGAAATAATCTTCATGATTGAGATTAGCTAGATCATAGGTCTCGTCGTCACTATCAACATTGTCCAACTCATCAACACTATCCGAAGGAGGAATGTTGTCTTCAATGTCATTGCCTAAATGTAATCGCTCAAGCATTTGTATGTCCTTCAGATTTCGCACCTCGTCTCCAGCGTTCTCGTCATCATCCCTTTCATTGTCTACTTCCATTCCTATCTCTTCGGTTAAGTCTATGTCAAACCTCCCTTGTAGTCTCTCTTCTTGATAGAACTCTCCGTCATATGTGTTTGGGTTGAAGTTGTAATCTTCATCGTTTGGGACAGGTAGTTTACCGTGTGGCGATACCTTGTGCACAATAGACCAACCCTTAAGATGCTCGGCGTCTTTGCACGCGTATGACGTATAATAAACCTGGACGGCCTGTTGAGCCACAATGTAGACATCTTTTCCTAGATAGACGGAATCCTGTCGAATCTCGACTAGCCCAAGCTTAGGGGTCCATCTCGTTACTCCAGGATGAAACCAGTGGCATTTGAATATGCCAGGAGTAAGAGGTTTGGAACCATAGAATGATAGTTCGTAGATTTCTTCAATTCTTCCATAATAGTCGAGTCCATCAGTGCCGGGCGTAACAACTCCGTTGTTTGTGGTTTTTTGATTGGGCCGACTCTGCTCATAGCTTGCTGTGTGAAAACGATATCCATTCACGTCATAACCGGTAAATGACTTGACCCTAACGGCATAGCTATTTGCAACCTGTCTCAGCTCATCACTTATAGACACATCAGTTTGGGCTTTCTGTTTGAACCAACAAATGAAATCGGGGCTCCCTGGTCCCGCACCCTGTGAAAGAAGGGTATCATTTTCTTGCGGGGTAGGTTGCCTTGATCCATGCCAAGATTGACGAAGAAATTCCCTGTACCAACGAGAAACAAGGGGGTTGGATGAAGAAACAAGGACATACTGTGAAATGAAACAAGTTCGTTCAGAACTTACCCAATGAACGGCTACACCTCGACAAGGTTGGTCAACACATATAGCATGATACTGCGCCACTCTTTATTTTTCAATTGCTTAGTGGTCAATGCACTTGCGCTTCCGAGTTGCCTTTGGAAAAGGCTGAGGTTCGATTCATTTTTGCCAGCATTGTAACGAGGGGGTGGATTATAAACGCTAGGAAGTTTCTCAGTGTAGTATTTCTGTGTGAAGTTCGACAGCTCCTCTAGAATGTATGCCTCTGCAATGGAAGCCTCAATTTTGGCTTTATTTCTACATTTTTTGCGAAGAGTCTTAAGACATCTCTCGATTGGATAGCACCAACGGTTCTGCATGGGCCCCAACTTCCGTGCCTCATACGGGAGGTGCACAATCAAATGCTGCATCGTCAAGAAGAAGCCGGGTGGAAAGATCTTCTCCAACTTACAGAGCAACACGGGTGCTGCTTTTTCCAAGTCATCAATGACGGTCCGAGAGAGCTCCTTGGCACAAAGCTGGTGGAATAAGTAGCTCAACTCTGCCAGCACTTGCCAGACATGCTCCGGGACATAGCCTCAAACCATCGCCGGAAGAAGCCACTCAATCCATATGTGGTAGTCATGACTCTTCACCCCGTTTACTCGCAAAGTGCCTAAGTTCACTCCCCTCTTTAGATTCACTGCATACCCATCAGGGAACATTAGCGTCTTGATCCATTCAAGTACTTCCCTCCTTTGGTCCTTTTTCAAGACAAAATCGGCCTTAGGCCTTCTCCAGGTCTTGCCATGACTAGGAGGATGCATCTCTTGATTTGGTCTATCGCACAACATTGCCAGATCCACTATAGCCTTAGGGTTGTCCTTAGACTTTTCAGTGTCCATGAGTGTTGCCCAAAGTGCCTCGGCGACATTCTTTTCAGTGTGCATTACATCAATGTTATGTGGCAGAAGAAGGTCATCGAAATAAGGGAGCCTCGTCATGCCCGAGATATGAGTCCACATATGTTGCTCACCATATCCCACAAAACCACCTTCTTCATTGGGCATGAGAGCATCTATCTGAGCATGAACCTCGGCACCAGTCATCATCCACGGTGCAGGGTTTGTCACTTTGACACTTTTCGTAAAGTTCTTGATGTCTTGTCTGAATGGATGGTCAAGAGGTAGGAATTGACGATGTCTGTCGAACGACGAATACTTGCCACCCTTCTGCAACCAAATGAACCTCACACCTTCCTTGCATATTGGGCATGGGAACTTCTCGTGAACACACCAGGCGCAGAATATCCCATACGCCAGGAAGTCATGCAAGGAGTAGTGGTACCAAACGTGCATTTTGAAGGTTGTCTTTGTAGCTCGATCGTATGTCCATACCCCTTTGTCCTAAGCACGGACCAATTCATCAAACACGGGCTCTATGAACACACTCATATTACTCCCTGGGTGTATAGGAATTATCAACGACAAGAATACATTATGTCGTTGAAAGGAGACACCAGGGGGAGATTAAGGGATAACGAAGATGGGCCAACATGTGTATGGGGCAGCCATCATTCCATAAGGATTGAACCCATCTGTTGCCAGTCATTACGAGCCTCATCTGCTTTGTCACGATGTTTGTCATTAAAGCGGATCCAAGCTTCACCATCGGATGGATGTACCATCTTGTCAGGATTGTATCGTTTGCCATTTTTGTGCCATGTCATCTATTTCGCGGATTCCTCGGTCATGTATAGCCGTTGGATCCTTGGTAGGAACGGAAGGTACCATAGGATTTTCATGGGGATTGTAAGTTGCCTCTTCTGGCCATCATCAGAGTCTACCTCCAGGTACCTAGAGGATTTACACTTTGGAGAGAACTTTGCATGCTCGTGTTCTTTCCTAAATAAGACGCACCCCTTTGGACAAGCATGTATCTGCTCATATGGCATCTTAAGTGCACGAAGGAGATTCTGTGACTCATACATGCTCTTTGGCATAATGTGGCCCTCTAGAAGCAGGGTGCCAATCACGGCCAACATCTTATCGAAGCAAGGTCGACTCAAGTTTAACTCGGACTTCAACCCCATTAAGCGTCCAATGGCATCCAGTTGAGACACCGTTGACCGATTGTGAAGGGGTTTCTGTGCCGAGTCCATCATGTCATAGAACGCCTGTGCGGCTGCCTCCATCTCCTCCTTCTCATGTCCCTCATCGAACTATCCTTGGTGAAAGTCATCTAACATGTCTGCTACCCTGGCATCAGCATCAAAAGCCTCCACCCGTGGTCTCACCACCTCCTCTCTCATACGATGGGCTTCACCATGGTGGATCCATCGGGTGTAGTCCGGCGTAAATCCATTATTTACAAGATGTTTACCCATTTCCACCTTGTTTACCCTTCTCCTGTTTCCACATTTGCTGTAGGGACACAAAACTAGGCAATGTCCTTTAGCAGCCTTGCCAAATGCACTGTTCAAGAAAGCATCGGTCTTGTTCATCCATTCCGTGGTGTAATCACTCTGACTTCTCCAGCCCGTGTACATCCACTGACGATCATCCATCCTCTAACATATGTATCAGCGAGTAATGTAACCATCAATTGCATCTACATGGTGTTCCTACTGTCTAATAGGTGAGGATATGTCCTAATCCCACCCGCGGATGCGTAGATGAGGTTAGTTTCCATGCTCTACTCCTATCCGAGATAGAATTTTGGCAGCATCTCCCTGCTGTTCTCTAGATACACGTCCTGTCAAAGAAGAGTGCGTATCCGGAGAACAACAGGGAGGTGATGCCGAAACTCTGTCTCGGACCGGAGCAGACCATGGAAACTAACCCATCTACGCATCCGCGGGCTGTCCAAAAACACGTGGACAATCCGAAACAGATACGGTCATAGATATGCAAAGATCTACATACCTCCAACCGTATCTCTTTCGAACGGGAGACGCCTAATTGGGTTACGCGATCTACGACCATGATACAGAAAGAGGGGTTATACCTAGGGTGGCGGTGGAGTCAGGCTAGCGGGGCCGTGGTGGGTCGGTGCAATGGCGAGGCGACGCGGTGCAGGCAGACCGGCACGGCGACGGGAACTCCGACTCGGCTCCGACGGGCTCTTCTCTACAAAAATGGAATAAAATACTGTCATTTAAAAAAAATCGGCAGAACCTCCCCTACACGGTGAGGTTTCCAAAACCTGCAAAAAACAACGGCACGATGGTCGACAAGCACATATGTCTCAAGAGAAGCCATGTAGTTTGGATATCAATCCATGCAGAAGAATATATCCAAGTAGTACCACTACTTCTACTACTACTTCCACTATTGCTACTACTACTACCACTAGTTCTACTACTACTACCATTACTTCTACTACTACTACCACTAGTTGTACTACTACTACCACTACTTCTAATACTAATACTACCACTAGCACTACTAGTACAACTAATACTACTACAACTATCACTACCACGACAACAACAAGAGAGAAGGCGTACCTGACAGGCGCCGGGGGTGGGGGCAGGCGGCGTCGGGGTCGCCGGAGTCGGGAACGGGGTTGGGCACGGGCGGCGTCGGGGCTGGCGATCCACGGGGCGTGGCCGGGGGCAGGGCTGGCCGGGGGTAGGGTGCGGGCAGCATGGGCGGCATGGGCGAGCGAGCGGTGGCACGTGCGTGTGTCGTGTGTGCGTGGCCGACAGCCCAGCCGAGAGGGGTTAAATCCCCCCTTTGCCGAGTGCCCCCGATCTGGCACTCAGCAAAGGGTTTTTTAATTTTTTTTAACCACCTCTTTGCCGAGTGTCACCTAGCCTAGCACTCGGCAAAGAAAGTTTTTTTTTAAAAAAATTCTTTGCCGAGTGTCTCAGATTTGGCACTCGGCAAAGATTTTTTTTGGAAAATACTTTGCCGAGTGCCCCTGACACGGCGCTCGGCAAAGATTTTTTTTTTCGAAATGTTTTTGCCGAGTGCCCAAGCGAAGGCACTCGGCAAAGAGATTTTTTTAAAAAAAATCAAAACCCTCTTTACCGAGTGCCTTATTCTTGGCACTCGCCAATGACCTCCTTTGTCGAGTGCCATGCTCCGGCACTCGACAAAGTTTTTTTTGTTTTTGGCCTCCAAATTTTTTGTGTAGCCCTTTTAAAGTACCAGGAACTCCTAGTTAGAATTTGAGGATTTTTTGTGGCTTGTCCTGGTTTGTAAGCATCGTACGTGACAACGTGCACCAAACCTTCTCAAATTTTTATCATAGCCTCCACATACGATATCACGACATCTCAACAAGTTTCATGATTTTTGGACTTTGTTTGCTTTTATAGAATTTAAAAACACTTCGCACACAAGTTCGCGGTCATGTTTTGTGAACAAGATGTCCGAAATTTCGGGTCCGTTCCTGGATACGGCCTCACACTACACTCAGTAACATGACTATCATTTTTTGTATCATTAAATTCCATTATTCGTACCACGTGCATTTCAAATTTATATTTTTCGAAAAATTTCAAGTAAACGAAATAAAGTAACTAAATATATCAAAAAGCCTAAAAAAATCCCCAAATTCTAATTAGGAGTTCCTGATACTTTAAAAGGGCTACACAAAAAATTTAGAGGCCAAAAACAAAAAAATAACTTTCCCGAGTGCCGGGGCATGGCACTCGGCAAAGGGGGTCTTTACCGAGTGACAAGAATAAGGCACTCGGCAAAGAGGGTTTTGAATTGTTTTTTAAAATTTTCTCTTTGCCGAGTGCCTTCGCATGGGCACTCGGCAAAGACATTTCGAATTTTTTTTTTGCTGAGCGCCGTGTCAGACGCACTCGGCGAAGTATTTTTCAAAAAAACAATCTTTGCCGAGTGCCAAATCTAGGACACTCGGCAAAGATTTTTTTTTTAAAAAAAAACCTTATTTGTCGAGTGTTAGGCCAGGTGGCACTCGGCAAAGTATTTTCAAAAAAAAAATCTTTACCCAGTGCCAGATCTGAGACACTCGGCAAAGAATTTTTTTAAAAAAAAAACTTATTTGCCGAGTGCCTAACAGCACGCACTTGGTAAAGAAGGACGTGGCCGAACACCGTTACGCGGGCCAGCCTATGTCGAGTGCCGCTTTTTTACCGAGAGCCTGGCACTCGGCAAAGTAGTCCTTTGCCAAGAGCTTTTTTTTGCCGAGTGTCCGACACTCGACAAAGAACTCCTTGCCAAGTGCAATTCTTTGTCGAGTGCGGCACTCGACACAGAAGGTCTTTGCCGAGTGTCCGATTTTTGACACTCGGCAAAGATCCCGTCTTCAGTAGTGAGGCACGACAAAAAGTGTTAGTTTTGAAAATAAAAAACAAACTATGTTAGATTTAAAATTAGTTTAAAAAATATTAAAATAAATTTGGCTAGGCCGGTCTTGAAACCTAGCCAGACCTATATGCCAACCCGACCTAGCCTGTTTTCCAAATTTCAGCAAGCTGAACCAACGAAGAAAAAGGAAAAACTCTATCAAACAAAGTCCAAATGAGCTAAAATTTTGCACAGTCCTTCCCAAGGATGATGTGAAGCTATCCACAAAAATTCCCTTCCAACAGATCAGAGCATGACCACCAGATTTGAAAACACTATCTCAAATTAGGGTTTTGTCAATTTTTTATGAGAGATTGATTGAAAGGTGCTCGTGGGAAATTGATTGAAGGCGAAGCCTAGGCATGCTTCCCATGTGTCATTCACTACCGCTGAGGGCGACCAATCCGAGGTTGAAGATGACACAAAAAGCGCCAAGAGCAATAATGACGGTCGGACAATGGCGGCACCGCGCGGGAAGAAGACACCACCATATGAGACTCAAATTGAGGTTTTGACAAATTTTCAAGAGAGGTTGATTTGAGGGTGCTGGTGGGAAATTGATTGAAGGAAAAGCCAGGCATGTTTTCCATGTGTCATTCACTGCCACTGGGGTGACCAATCCGAGGTTGAAGACGACGTAAACAACGCCAAGAGCAATATTGATGGTCGGACAATGGCGGCAGAGGGAAGAAACAAACTATGTAGATGATGGGAGCCCACCTCTTCTGGCTTCCGACTTGAGTGCCAGAGGCAGGCTTTTGGTACCGTAGACCAATCAGATTATAGTGGCATTGTCCTGTTAGTGCTGACTGTTCTCTGAAAGAATGTTTCAGTAGGCGACTTTTCTATGGTAGTTTGAAAAAGATGGGCTTGGATGCTGCAAGCAACTTGCAATACAAGATATTGACGGAGATGTTTCTCAAAAAGGTGTTTGGGTTGAAAGTAAGTAAAAATGAGTCTAATATGATGGAATCATTTCATCAAATTCCATATCACCTCATCTATGATAGTACCTAAGTTATCTTCAAGCTACGGTTCTCCGGAGTGGACTCGGATGTTTTTAGCCTTTTGGACACTTATATTAGCCATATAACTAGCTAGATAAAATAAATAAATAAGTGGTGGTAAACACTGAGACTAAAACCTGCATGAAAAAAACACCGAGACTAAAACCCATCAACCCATCCCAATCGAATACAAAAGCAAATTGAACATACAGAAGAAATCTCCAAAGGATAGCCAATTGCCATTTTAACTCAAAACTAAACTAATTAGGAAACAGTACAACGTCAACAGCTAATAAGAGAATATAAGACCGATTTTCCACTTCGAACTGACCAACTGACTATTATGCAGGGTTGTTCTAAACATGAGTGGCAGCGCTCACATGAGCATCCTTGTAACATCAGGGTGAAGCTAGTGGTGCATGGTATCGTCCCCACACCGTGACACGCACGCGTGGCCCACAAAAACCCAAGCGAGTGGTGGTTTCTCTTCGTTGTTCATCCCGATTGGCTGCACACTTTCGTGGTCTATACAGGGTGAAGAGTGCTTCGCTCTGCTTCCCAAATAATTTGTGCGGCTGCACAATCTGCACATGGTAGAAGGAATCTTTAATTTGTCTTTACATTGCCATCGCTGCAGTATACGACGACAGCACCGACTTTTTTATTTTTTAATCTTTTTAAAAAAATATTCACATTTACAGTTAGGAGACATATTTCCATTTTTTAAGACCCTAGGAGTTAGCGCCACAACCCATGGCGCTGAGCTTACATGCCTCGACGCTATAAACCATGGTGCCGAACCTAGAGGCCAGGCTTTGGCATGGTGGTGGCGTGGTGGCAACGTGGCTTGAGCCTGGCACCGCGGAGCTCGGCGCCACAGAAGAGCCTACGACTATGGTGTTCGTGATCGGCGAGGCTGCCAAAACAGAGGAAACTCTGCTGAAAATTTTTGGCATTTTTGTAATATGTATCATAGGACTATTATGGTTGTTGGAAGAACTATGGACTTTGGCTTGTTGTGTGCAGATGGAATATTGAACTTATGTAATGTGGTGCAGACATGCAAAAATTGTTATCACGATTATCGTTTGTGGATCATATTTAGAAATATTGGTTATTGGAATTGACGGACTTCTATTTAAATAATATTTGGTTTGGCCATGCTTATTTGTTCTCCATAAAATATCGATTAAATGATAGATTGCAATTTACGATGGGGGGAATGGAAAATTGGTACTTCAAATGAAACACAATTGTTATTTTGAAGCTCGAAGTTATAGGTGGTAAACGCTGGGGAGGACATGACACAAAGTTGTTCATACCTAGTACACCTGATACATCACAATCCTTAGTACACATGATACACTAGTAGGCCGCGCCGGATTCGCACGCTCCGCTGCGCGCGTTGGGGGAACGAAAAGATGAGCAGCACCAAACAACGGCCGAAGCCCGGAGGAGCAAAGAAAAAAAAAAAAAAAAAAGAAAAAAAGGAAGATTGAGCAGCACCAAACAGCGGCAGAAGCCTGAGAAAAAAAAAAAGAAAAGAAAAGGGAAAAAGAAGAAAAAGAAAAAGAAAAGGTGAACAGTAGCTAGACGTACGTGCTCAGAGGCCAGGGATTCCTGGGTGGTTAAAGAAAGTATATATATAGTTATTATTCCAACCAGTAAAACAAGTACTTCCATCCTTTAGTCATCATCATCATAAAGCAATTCATCATCGTCGTCCCAATTCTCTATGTCCTCCGCTGGCATGGCTGCAGCTGCCTTTTGCCTTAGGTACTCTGCCTCCGCCTGATCAGCTGCTTACAAATCTAACTCATCGTCGTAGAGCCATAGAAGTAGAGTTAGATGATAGGAATCTTTAGTCTCTCGTTGTCCTCCCACCTAGCTACATCTATCTAGTTATCTTTAAAAGTTACCTCTACCTTCGTGTCTTGGACATGTTTCATCATCCTTCCTATCCAAATTCGATTACCACCAATGCACTATTGATAAATAAGTTATGATAACACTAAGGTCTCTCATTTATTATATTTCCTAGCTATCTCTTTCTCTGTGGATTAAATAAATAATGATGCCTTGGAATACTCCTTAGTGAAGTGCTACAATGGTATTATGTGGGCTTGAAGAATTCTCTACTTAAGCATAAGAAATAGCAAGGGGGGGAGGTTGAGTTATTTTTGACCTATTGGCTACATGCTACACACATTCAAACAAAAAATTTAAAAAGTTCATATTTTTATATTACACAAACAACCAGTATGTTACAGAAAGAATCATTAACTTAGTCACACGTGACTTTGAGGGTGCAGTGGTAGATAAGGTTCACCTAAAGCCTCAGGTTGCAAGTTTGTTTCCTAGCCACACGTACGAAAAATCATGTGCTTCTCTCAAAAGTTTTTTTCTATGTATATCCTTGGCGGTTGGTATATTTATCTTGGAGTCATCAACCCTAAAAAATATATATACATCCTTGGTGGTTGGTAAAAATATCTTGGGGTCATAGCCCTAAAAAAATATATTCTTGGTGGTTGTCATATTTCCTTGACGTTGTGAAAAAATTGACCTAGTCTTTGTTTCCTTTTAATTATGGATGAAAACGGTACGGATATTTATTCGACCGTCCGTTCGACCGAACAAATATGAACACTTATCTGGATAGTTACTCGGATATCCGGTTTTTCTTTCGGATACGGATACTAAAACGGATATCTTAGGCGGATATCAAATACGGATGTAATATCATCGATATCCGGCGGATATCGGATAATCCGGATAAGTATCGGATATATCCGGATATTTAAAAACGGATATTATCCGGATATTTATTCAAAATTTAAAAATCACAAATTTGAACCATCCAAACTATCTCAAATGGAAAGTTGACCAAAACAACAATTGTAGATCTTGATGAGTTGAACAAACTTGGTATTCAAAACTTTTCAATTTGAAGTCATTTAGAGTTCATAATACTAGAGTCAAAGTGTTGCTTTTTCATTTGACCAAATTTGACTTGGTCAAACTTGCTCAAATGAGACACTAAATGACCTCAGATGAAAAAACTCTGAATACCAAGTTTGATCATCTCAGCAAGATCTACAATTGTTACATAGCTCATTTTCCCATTTGAGAAAGTTTTATCAAACACTAGTCATAAATTCTTGAATCTCATATAGACTTTCTGAAACTATGTCACACACTTGTGAAATTTGAACTACATTTTGTTCAAACTTTCTCAAATGAAAAAATAGCCTATATAAGGATTGTAGATCTTGATGAGCTGAACAAACTTGGTATTCAAAACTTTTCAATTTGAGACAATCTAGGGTTCCGAAAACTAATTTGTAAACGTCGAAATTTAAAAATCATAAATTTGAACCGTCCAAACTATCTCAAATGGAAAGTTGACCAAAACAAAAATTGTATATCTTGATGAGTTGAACAAACTTGGTATTCAAAACTTTTCAATTTGAAGTCATTTAGAGTTCATAATACTAGAGTCAAAGTGTTGTTTTTTCATTTGACCAAATTTGACTTGGTCAAACTTGCTCAAATGAGACACTAAATGACCTCAGATGAAAAAACTCTGAATACCAAGTTTGATCATCTCAGCAAGATCTACAATTGTTACATAGCTCATTTTCCCATTTGAGAAAGTTTTATCAAACACTAGTCATAAATTCTTGAATCTCATATAGACTTTCTGAAACTATGTCACACACTTGTGAAATTTGAACTATATTTTGTTCAAACTTTCTCAAATGAAAAAATGACCTATATAAGGATTGTAGATCTTGATGAGATGAATAAATTTGGTATTCAAAACTTTTCAATTTGAGACAATCTAGGGTTCCGAAAACTAATTTGTAAACGTCGAAATTTAAAAATCACAAATTTGAACCGTCCAAACTATCTCAAATGGAAAGTTGACCAAAACAAAAATTGTATATCTTGATGAGTTGAACAAACTTGGTATTCAAAACTTTTCAATTTGAAGTCATTTAGAGTTTATAATACTAGAGTCAAAGTGTTGTTTTTTCATTTGACCAAATTTGACTTGGTCAAACTTGCTCAAATGAGACACTAAATGACCTCAGATGAAAAAACTCTGAATACCAAGTTTGATCATCTCAGCAATACATACAATTGTTACATAGCTCATTTTTCCATTTGAGAAAGTTTTATCAAACACTAGTCACAAATTCTTGAATCTCATATAGACTTTCTGAAACTATGTCACACACTTGTGAAATTTGAACTACATTTTGTTCAAACTTTCTCAAATGAAAAAATAGCCTATATAAGGATTGTAGGTCTTGATGAGCTGAACAAACTTGGTATTCAAAACTTTTCAATTTGAGACAATCTAGGGTTCCGAAAACTAGTTTGTAAGCATCGAAATTTAAAAATCACAAATTTGAACCGTCCAAACTATCTCAAATGGAAAGTTGACCAAAACAAAAATTGTAGATCTTGATGAGTTGAACAAACTTGGTATTCAAAACTTTTCAATTTGAAGTCATTTAGAGTTCATAATACTAGAGTCAAAGTGTTGTTTTTTCATTTGACCAAATTTGACTTGGTCAAACTTGCTCAAATGAGACACTAAATGACCTCAGATGAAAAAACTCTGAATACCAAGTTTGATCATCTCAGCAAGATCTACAATTGTTACATAGCTCATTTTCCCATTTGAGAAAGTTTTATCAAACACTAGTCACAAATTCTTGAATCTCATACAGACTTTCTAAAACTATGTCACACACTTGTGAAATTTGAACTACATTTTGTTCAAACTTTCTCAAAATGAAAAAATGGCCTATATAAGGATTGTAGATCTTGAATCCATGACCATGACTCCATGAGACCCATGAAGCAATGTGCTTGGCTATTTCTACTCATGCCGTAAAGATTGGTGCTTATATGATGTTTGATGTATGATGTATCTGTATCTTTATCTTATTTGTTACTTTACTCTTTAGTTTTTCGGCTTAATCTAGATGGATTATGGACTCATAGAGTGGTGTAATGGTTTGCGCGCGTATGATATATATATATATGCTGCTTTTACTCAATATCCGAATAGATATTTGTATCCGACCTTCTCCGAATCCGATTCATACCGTATTCGATACTCATTATTCGTATCCGTAACCGAGTCAATCCGTATTCGTATATGTATCCGAACGCTATCCGTGTCCGAATTCGAATCCGAACAGAAATATGAAAACAAATATAATATGAGTGATATCCGTTCGTATCCGATCCGTTTTCATCCCTACTTTTAATGGCTAAACCACAAGAAAATCATTTGTGGCGGCCAGCCTTCAAGGTAATTGAATTTGCCTTGCTCTCTACTCTTGGTGGTTCTTACGTGAGGGTTGGTCATTAGGAATAATTTCCTTGGCAGTTTTTACGGTTTCCTTTAGACCTCGATCGATTGGGGTTGGGAACGATTCCCAGCCGAGTTTCCTTCAAAAAAGCGTCAAAACGGTTTCGACCAGGGTACGACCCGAAAACAAAGATAACCGAACAGGGCCTTAGGGTTTTTGTTCCAAAGGATATTCCGTTTTGTTATAATGGCGGTCTAAAGAGTCTACGAAAGAAGTCTTTTTGAAGTTTATAACATCGTGAGAGTGTTCGTTCTCTAGATATAATTTTGTGACAAAAATTTGGTAGCGACTTGGTTTGGGATTTCTTTAATTTTTACTCCTTTTTTATTCAATATTTTGATAATAATTGCTCCTAATCTTTTTTGTGGATCTGACCTTTTTGGTCGCACCAGCGGCCACCAAATAACGTTGTCGCGCCATATGCATTGGCGCGGCAACATCTGTCACGTTAGATGGTGTTTTCGACATGAAAAATCTTGTCACGCCACTTCCGTTGGCGTGACAGTATTGTTCTATCGTGCCACCCGAAGTGGCATGACAAGACTGAACTTTAGAAAAATCATAACTCTTCGATACTACGTCGGATGAAGATAAACTTTATATGAAAATTGTAGATCTCGATGATATCTACAACTTTCTAGTTTTGAGTTCTTTTATTTAAGTACGTTAAGATGCTCACAAAAATAATATAAAATTTTGGGAGCATAATACTTGTGTACTAGAGCTTGTCGCATTAGAAAAATAATCTGATCTGTATGTTGTTAAATGAAGAAACTTTTTACATCAAAGTTGTAGCACTCAATGAGATCTACAACTTTATAGTTTTGACTTTTTACATTTAAGGTTGTTAAGATGCTCAGAAAAGTAATATAAAATTTATAGAGCATAATAGTCGCGTATTGCCCTTGTCGGATTAGAAAAATAATATCGTTTAGTTTTTATATCAAAGTTGTAGCTTTCAATAAGATATACAACTTTCATTTATAAAGTATTTTTATGCAACATAAAATAAGAGATATCTTATTTTTCTAAAAAGATAAGCTTTGATACGCGATTAATATGCTCTTTAAATTTATATATTTTTGATATTTTAACTATCTCAAATGAAATACCTCAAAACTAAAAAGTTGTTGACCTCATAGTTATCTGCAACTTTAATGTAAAAAATATCTTCATTTGACACTATACATGAAAATAAATAAAATTTTAGTAAGGCGACAAAACCTTGTGCATGATTAATATGCTGCTAAAATTTTATATTATTTTTTAAGTATTTTAACGACCTCAAATATAAAAGTCAAAACTATAGAGTTGTATATCTCACTGAGAGCTACAACTTTGATATAAAATGTATTGAGAGCTACAACTTTGATATAAAATGTATCTTCATTTGATACCGTACAAAAAAGATATATTTTTCTAATGTGACAAATGCTAGAACGCGATTATTGTGCAGCTGAAATTTTATATTATTTTTTCGAGCATCTTCGACCTTAAATATAAAAAGTCAAAACTATAAAGTTGTAGATCTCATTGAGAGCTACAACTTTGATGCAAAAAATATCTTCATTTGACACTATACAAAAAAAGTTATTATTTTTTTAATGCGACAAGCACTAACACGCCATTATTATGCTTATGAAATTTTATATTATTTTCTTGAACATGTTAGGGTCCTCAAATGTAAAAAACTCAAAACTAGAAAGTTGTATATATCATTGAGTGACGCGAAAAGTTCTACAATTTCCATATAAAGTTCATCTTCACCCTACGTAATAACGAAAAGTTATGATTTTTCTAATGCTTAGCCTTGTCACGCCGCTCTGAGTGACGCGACAAACTAATACTGTCACGCCAACGAGAGTGGTGCAGCAAGGTTTTATACATCAAAAACGTTGTCTAACGTATAGCAGATGTTGTTGCGCCACTGAAAACGTTATTTGGTCGCGCCGATGGCACTGGCACGGCCAAAAGGACCATATCTGAAAAAAAATTAGGAGCACTTATTATTAAAATATTGAATAAATTGATCGTGTAAATATACAAACAAGGTCACCTTGTAATGAAGCTCACGATCAACTCGAGCGGTGATATCTGGAGGCCTCGTGCAATGAATGGGGTTCAAGAAAAGGGTAGTGTTGGAATATCGTCGTGCAAATAAATAAACATTTTCTACTGTGAGAACCCTACCAAAGCTACATGTCTTACTTAGCCCTGTTTGGCATAGCTTCACCAATAACTTCATGAGATTTTTTTTGCTAACCATCTTGGAAAACAGCTTCACGAGAGAAGTGCCTTTTTTTGCTCTCACATAGTGATGGGTGGGATGAAGCTGAAAAAAGTAGCTTGTCCCAGCTTCACCTGACACATGTGGGGCCCAGCATGCACAAAAGACTGCTTTGCCTAGCACAGGGAGAGAGCGCACACACTCGGGGAGGGAGCGCGCATGGCCCGCCAGGGGCGCGGCCATCAGGGCTTGGCCCCTAGGGCGCAGACGCCGGGGCACGACCTAATGGGGCAGAGGAACGGGGCCAGAGCGCCACATCCAGTAGTATAGTGTTCTTCGTGTTAGAAATACCCAATTGGCGATTACAACAAAGGAATCAAGAGAGATTGGTAGGGGATTGCGTGGTGCTATCCTAGAGTTCTTGGTGCGCGTGGAGCCTTCCCTGCCTAGAGCGGCTGACGAGCGTGCCTGGAGCCCTCTGCCCTTGGAGCTTGGGAGATCCTTGTCCTGATGTGTCACGCTTGTTGTGTGACTCTGCCAAGGGATTGGCCGACGACACCTCATGGCCGTTTGAACCGGCAGACGGTGCAGCATCTCTGTGCCTGTCAGGCTCTAGGCGCATGACAGATTCCTGAGCTGGCTTTTGGCTAGGGCTCGGGACGTCGGTGGAGGCCCGGGTGGTTGCTCGGGTGGAGGTTAGGCTCGGGCTCCCATTGTTGGGTAGCCCGGGGTTGTGCCGAGCCCCCAAGTCCTGAGTGATGGCTGGGGGCGTGCTCGGGCTCATCGTGACTCCACTCGAGTGTACGCGCGAGTGTACCCGATGGGTATAGCCCGCGGAGCAATCGTAGGATCGGTCGGGGATCTATCGATCCGCTATTCCTTTCTCGGGCACTTAACATACCCCTTTGTTAGACTCTCATCAGGTTGACACCATGGACCAGATCCACCTAGCAGGTGAACCGATTCATAAGCATTGCCATCAAATCGGCCCAGTCCCAGCCATACCGACAACGACGACGAAAGCTCTTGAGAAAAAGCGAGCGTAAAAAGGCGGAGATGGACCCGCTTGAGGGAGGGGCGTGAATTTATTGATGGCCTTATGAAGGACCAAGATGGGGTGAATAGGAGCCAATCAAAATTCTTTTCCAGAATCGACATGCATCCCAAAATCAACCTCTTCTACAAATCTAGATCACACATGCCAATAAGTGACAAGTTGACCTTATGGTTAACCAGAGATGGCTCAAAAATACTATGGAAGCTACACGATGCAAAAGGGTTTTTTTATGAGAAACACGTACTAGGTCTATATTGAACCGGCCTGGTCTAGCCTATATGCCAACCCGGCTAAGCCTGTTTCCAAACTCGGCTAGGCCGGTCTTGAAACCTAGCCAGGCCTATATGCCAACCCGACCTAGCCTGGTTTCCAAATTTCAGCAAGCTGAACCAACGAAGAAAAAGGAAAAACTCTATCAAACAAAGTCCAAATGAGCTAAAATTTTGCATAGACTTTCCCAACGATGATGTGAAGCTGTCCACAAAAATTCTCTTCCAACAGATCAGAGCATGACCACCAGATTTGAAAACACTCTCACAAATTAGGGTTTTGTCACTTTTTTTAAGAGAGGTTGATTGAAAGGTGCTCGTGGGAGATTGATTGAAGGCGAAGCCTAGGCATGCTTCCCATGTGTCATTCACTACCGCTGAGGGCGACCAATCCGAGGTTGAAGATGACACAAAAAGCACTAAGAGCAATAATCACTACCGGAAACAGTAGAATTGCCGAGTGCCTGACGGTTTGCCGAGTGCATTACATCGGGCACTCGGCAAACATCCGATTTACCGAGTGTTTTTAATGAAACACTCGGCACTACAGCACTCGGCAAAACCCAACTTTGCGAGTGTCTAATAAAAAACACTCGACAAACTACAACGAAACACTCAGCAAACACGGACACTCGGCAAAGTAGATGCACGTGCGCTGGGTGTGTGGCGGCCATGTGACGGCCGTTGGGTGCGCCACCCTGCCGTTATAACATTGCCGAGTGTCCGTTAGAGACACTCGGCAAAGCCAATGCTTGCCGAGTGTTTTTTATTGACACTCGGCAAACTGATATTTTTGCCGAGTGTTGTTTTTTATACTCGGCAAAATGATGTTGTTGCCGAGTGGTTTTTATTGGCATCGGCAAAATAATAATTTTTTTCCTCTCCTGCCCTCCAAACTTTTTCTACTTTCCACATACAACATGTGTTACTACATGTTAAAATTTGGCATATTTTTCGATCTCTTTGCTATATTTAATTAATTTATTGCATTTAGAGAAAATTTTTGGTTTAAGTCAAATTTGAACCGCAAGTGATTCAAATAATGGAATAAATTGAGTGGAGAAATCATATTCATGTTATTGAGGGCCTTACTCGGGAAATGAAAAGAATTTTCGAACATTTTATTCAGGAAACACGACCACGAACGTGTGGTCGAATGATTTTTAAATTTTAAAAAAAGCAAACGAAGTCTGAAAATCACGAGATTTGTCAAAATCTCATGATATCGTACGTGGAGACTGTGGAAAAAAATTGAGAAGGTTTCGCACAATTTGTCACGTACAACCTTTACAAACCGAAGCATCTCCGTAGAAGAATCGTAGCGTTGAGAAAGATCCGGTAAGATTTAGAGTCAAAGTGACGGTTGAATTGAGGTTTGACTTCAAAAGTTTTTGTATAGGCAATAGACAACATAGATTGGTTCACGTCAAATTTTGGTAATTTTTCGGATCCGTTTGATAATTTTAATTTATTAACTGTAATTATAGACTTTTAATTGATATAAATTGGATTTGAGCTATAATTGCATGAAATAATGGATTAATATTCGTAGAAAAATCAAATATACAATGTTGAATGAATTTGACAAGGTATTTTTAAATTACATCGTAACAAATTTAGTAGAACACGCTATGAAGAGGACGGGGGAGTATGAAATATCAATTTATTTTGCCGAGTATTTTCTACCTGACACTCGGCGAAAAGAATAGTTGCCGAGTGTCATATAGGGGACACTCGGCAACTTCGTCTACCGGCCCCACTGCATAGTATCGGGCCGTAATGAAAATAAAAAAAATAATGCCGAGTGCCCCAGATCTTGGCACTCGGCATATCCCTTCATATGACCCCAGCGGCCCGCACCCTCGCGCACACAACACACCCTTCACACACACGCCGCACCGCACGCCGCCACCCCCCGCCGCCTCCCCGCCCCACCGCGCCCCTCCACCGGCGCGACATCGCTGTCTCGCCTTGGCGCCACGCCGCGCCCGGCGCGTCCGCCCCAGCGCCGCCCGCCCTCGGTGCCCGCCCACCCCAACCACTTCCCACCCGGCCGCGTCCGCCCCAGCGCCGCCCACCCTCGGCGCCCGCCCGCCATCTGGCGCCGCCCGCCCAACACGTCACGCCCCGGCGCGTCACATCTGGCGCCGACCGCCCCGGTGCGTCCCGCCCCCGGCCTCCGGCTCCCCGTAGTATCCCTCTGCCCCGGTAAGATTTTCTAAATGCTCCATATAATTGTAGGCACCCAAGGACTTAACAATATTTAGTCTAGCTTTGGATTGATAATTGCTATGTGCCATGCCTATATATAAAACATAATAAAAGAGTTCAGGAGTTATAGCATCTCAACTAGATTCCTTTTCCTGAAATCTAAAGTAGGAAGTTGATGCAGTGAAGGCCTCTCGTTTCTAAAGATAACTGCATTCCTTCGCTTCCATAACTGCCAGCATGCTAGTGCCACTAGTGTCTCAAAACATTGTTGAGGAATACTGTTTGGCCAATCAAGCTTGTGTAGTTCGGACAGATCTTGTCCAGACGGCATAGCAACTCGAAATGCAGCCCAGTAAAAGTTGTCTTCATTTTTGGCATCATGTCTCCCTGTCTCTTGTTCTTGGACTTATAACTATCTTATATTCTTGCTTTGGTTACACTGCCATGAACAATAATACACTGCATGTACAGAAAAATTGTTAAAGAGTGAACATGTGATAAGTAGCTACTAAGCTCCTGCTCAGTCTAAGCACTTCTACTATTAAGTGAGGATGCCTCTAGCAGATAAATATAGTTAGGTGTTTCAAGTGCCTATATGTCACCATAATACTGATTTATTAGCTATATCATGATCAAATGCTTATTATTCTAAAATTGAGCCACAACCAAACTTGTAGCTGTAACAGATAGTGCACATGCAAATGTTAGCAATCTAAACATGCACTGACTATATGCGTGTCTCAACTTGCAGGTTTTTGTCGCCGCTCCCTGCCCCGCCCTGCCGCCTGGTTCCACCTTGCCCTCCTGCCGCCCCACAAATTCGAGTTGCTGTGTTTTTGCACGAGTTGCCGTGTTTTTGCAAGGTATAAGATGTGCATGTGGTTGTCGGCCATCGTGCTGTTTGTTTGGTGTGGATGTGGTTGTCGGCCATCGTGCCGTTGTATTTGTTGCAGGTTTTGTAAAAGCCTCCCCATGCAGGGGAGGTGCTGTCGAAATTTAGATTTGACACTACTATGTTCCTTTTATTGCAGGAGAGGCTATTGCAACGTCCTCGACTCGTCACTTTGCAGGACAGCAAGGTGAGGCATACAAGACCCTTCTTTCCATATCATGTTCGTATATCACATAACCTAGCTAGGCGTCTCCCATTCGAAAGAGATACGGTTGGAAATATGCAGATCTTTGCATATCTATAACCGTATCTGTTTCGAATTGTCCACGTTTTTTGGACAGCCCGAGGATGTGTAGATGCGATTAGTTTCCATGCTCTACTCCGATCCGTGATAGAGTTTCAGCAGCATCTCCCTGTTGTTCTCTGGATACACAATCTCGCTTCCAGGATGTGTATTTGGAGAACAACAGGGAGGTGCAGCCAAAATTCTATCTCGGATAGGAGTAGAGATGGAAACTAACCCCATCTATACATCATCGGGTGGGATTAGGACCTATCTTCACCTATTAGATAGTATAGGAACGTGTAGATGCAACGTGATTTTTATATTACTCGCTGATATGCTAGAGGATGGATGACCGTGAGTGGATGTACACGGGACGCTTTAGTCAGACTTCGTTGACTGAAGAATGGATTGACAAGACCGATGCTTTCTTGGAACAGACATTTGCAAGGGTTAAAGGAGCTAGTGTCACTTGGTGTCCCTGCAGCAAATGTGCAAACACGCGTCGGCAAACCAAGCTGATCATGGGTAAACATCTTTGCAAGAATGGATTTACGGTAGACTATACCAGGTGGATCTACCATGGTGAAGCCGATCGTGGGAGAGACGAGGTCGTGAGACAACGCTTCAAGGAATATGATGGGGATGCCGGGGTAGGAGACATGTTAAATGACTATCATGAAGCACACTTCGATGAAGGACGTAGGGAGGAGGAGCCAGAGGCTACCGCAAAGGCGTATTATGACATGTTGTCTGCGGCACAGCAACCCCTTCATGGGTATTCCAAGGTTTCTCAACTGGATGCCATTGCACGCCTAATGGTCGTGAAGTCCCAGTTTAGCATGAGTCGAGATGCCTTTGATGTTATGCTCACAGTTGTTGGCAGCCTGCTCCCGGATGGTCACATTTTGCCAAAGAGCATGTATGAGGCACAGAAACTCCTTCATGCACTTAAGATGCCATACGAGCAGATACATGCTTGTCCGAAGGGGTGCATCTTATTTAGGAAAGAGTATGCGGAAGAAAAGTATTGTGTGAAGTGCGAATCGTCTAGGTTCCTAGAGGTAGACTCTTGTGATGGTCAGAAGAGATAGCTCGCAATCCCCGTGAAGATCCTATGGTACCTTCCTTTCATATCGAGGATCCAACGGCTTTACATGACTGAGGAATCCACGAAACAGATGACATGACACAAAAACGGACGTCGATACAATCCTAAGAAGATGGTACACCCATCCGATGGTGAAGCCTGGACAAGGTTTGATGAGATTCATCGTGAGAAAGCTCTAGAGTCTCGTAATGTACGTGTTGCGCTGGCAACAAATGGGTTCAATCCTTATGGAATGGCGGTTGCCCCGTACACATGTTGGCCCATGTTCGTTATCCCCCTCAATCTCTCCCTGGCGCCCTCTTTCAACGACAGAACATATTCTTGTCGTTGATAATTCTAGAACACCCGGGGAGTAATATGAGTGTGTACATTGAGCCTCTGATTGATGATTTGGTCCGTGCTTGGGAGGAAGGGGTATGGACATACGACCGAGCTACAAAGACAAACTTCAAGATGCATGTTTGGTACCAGTACTCCCTGCATGACTTGCCGGCATATGGGATTTTCTGCTGCTGGTGTGTTCACGGGAGGTTCCCATGTCCGGTATACAAGGCTTCTCTGATGTTCATTTGGTTGACAAAGGGTGGCAAGTATTCTTCGTTCGACAGACATCGACAATTCCTCCCTCCTGACCATCCATTTAGACTAGACATCAAGAACTTTACGAAAGATGTCGTAGTTAAAGACCCTGCACCGCAGATGATGACAGGAGCCGCGGTTTGTGCTCAGTTAGACGGTCTCGAGGTCAATAAACAAGAAGGTGGTTTTGTGGGATATGGCGAGCAACATGCCTGGACTCAGAAGTCGTGCTTGTGGAACCTCCCCTATTTTGATGATCTTCTTCTTTCACATAACATTGATGTAATGCACACTGAAAAGAATATCGTTGAGACAATTTTTGGTACAATCATGGACATTCCTGATAAGACAAAGGATAATGTTAAGCCTAGAGTGGATCAAGCGAGGTTATGCGATAGACCAAAGCTGAACATGGCGCCTCCCAGAGCCGGCAAGTCATGGAGAAAGCCTAAGGCCGATCCTAGCATCCACAGCCGCGTTAATGAGTACACAGCGATGGCAAGACAGGTTCATGGGCCACAGTTCGATCCGAGCACCCAGGATCTTGATGGAGAAATCGTGATGAGGGTGGGAGGAGGCAAAAAGCATGGCCGGTACTGGATTGGCGACAGTACACTCGACACGGCCTCTACTCCCACTCTCTCCTAGATCCGAGCAAGGAGCACGAGCTCGAGCCCGACGATACGCCCACAGCCAACCGCTACACAGTTCTAGATGGAGGCTCTCCAGATTATTTCTATTTTATTCATCATTCGTTGATTGTTACGTACTTTAGCTTTGCATTGTAACATTGGCCTCGTTCGCTTGTCTTAAATTTGGCTTGTTCGACTTATTTTTTCAGCCGAAACAATGTTTTTCTCTCACAACAATTCAGCCGGAATAGTGTTTTTCAGCCAGTTTCAGCCAAAGTTCAGACCAGCGAACGGGGCCATTGGGATGAAATGTTATAGGCCCAGGTGGAAGCAGAAACGAAGCAACGGGAGGAGATGGAGGCGAGGATGGAGGAAAGGATTCATCAGAGGATAGGGGCCGAGCGGCAGAGGATGGAGGAAGAAAATCGGTTGAGGATGGACCAAATATTCCAATACACGTAGAATTTTGCATCGAGTATGGGTCAACCTTTACCACCGCCACCGATGCTATTTCCTTCACCTCAGCCACCCACAACTACTCACGTGAGTCACTTGACACCCTATACTGTAGATTGAATGTTTGTTGTTGTTGGTCTCAATGTTTCATTTGACGCTTGCACCTGCGATATGTTTCGGGCTCTTGTCAAATCCTCGATTGCACCTGCGATATGTTTGTTAGCAAAAATAACCGGACTTGGAAGGCATTTTGATCTGCATGGACATGCTCTCCTCTGTTCCCATAGTCGGAGCCAGCAGCAGCCACCAGTTCAAACCCACTCACCCCAGCGCCTTGGCCTTTGAGTGCGGTTGTAATCTGGTGGATGGCGTTGCAGACATGGCTGTTGATTGCAGTGACGCTGGAGAGATTCAGTTTAGCTGAGGGCACCGCGCTAGCTAGCACCTGCATGCCGACGGTGAGGAGGCAGCCATTGGCAGGCTCATCTGTGTTACCTGGGCTGCTTTCGCCATTGCTGGAGCTTGTGCTGGTTGCTGCTGGCGAAGGGTTGGTGGCTGGGAAGATGGCAAAGCCCAGGGGGAGAAGGAGGATGTAGGAAGGGTCCTCGCCACTCATTGTCACTTGGATGGCATCCACATCCACAGTCGCAAACACCACAAGGCTCCCGCCATCAGGGTGGGTGCTGGTCTCCTGCAGCATGAGCTCCACATTCTGGGAGGAGTTGCTTGCAGCCTGTTGTTTTCATCACATGCAAAAATTTCAGTTCTTGAAACTTCATATCAATACATAATGCTAAAGTAAACTGTATTTCGGGGATCATATATAAATAAAAGAACCGGAAAATAATGACTTCTTACAAGAAAGATGAACAGAAACCAACCACAACAAACATTTACGTTATATGCATGACTGTAAGTTTCACAAGCATGCATTTCTTCAGTATGCACTTAGCGTTAAATGAAACATTTACTGCTGATATAGCTCATTGTGTCTGCAAGTAGATTTGTTTTTTTGATATAAATTGCTTTTCATGGACCAGCTAGTATTTTACTGCTTTTCATGGACCAGCTAGCTAGCTACTCGCTGGTGGACCAGCTAGCTACTGCATTACATCTGCAAGTATTTTACTGCTTTTCTTTATATAAATCTGCAAGTATTTTACTGCTTTTCATGGACCACCTAGCTAGCTACTCGCTGGTGGATGCAAGTAGATTTGTTTTTTTATATAAATTGCTCGAAATTAACAAGTTGTGCTTAACACCATGTTGCAACTGGCAGCAGCAGTTGAATCTAGATGGCTCAGTTAACGCGGCGAAGGCAATTGAATCTATTATCATGTTGAATTTAACAAAAATATATATGTTTTATTGTCAGTAAACATTGCTAGAGTTGTTAGTACTAACCTATATATCATTTTTCAGCAACTTAAAAAGGAAGCTAACACTGTTTCGAATACTTCTCTTTTGTGCAGAATCAATCGGCGGCATCAAATAATCAGTCTCAAGACCCGGATTTGTCGCAGAGGTTCCAAGGGCCTCCGCAGTGATTGCATTTGTATTTATGGCCTATTGTGACTTAGTTGTGACTTGTGATGATGGTTTATTGTAAATTGTGATGATGATTTATTTTGACTTGTGATAATGGTTTATTGTGACTTGTGACCATGGTTTATTGTGAATTATGATGATGGTTTATTATGCCTGTGATGATGTTTTATTGTGAATTGTCATGGTTTATTGTAAATTTAGAGGGATCCGTTATACGTGACAGATTAGTAAAAAGGAGGGATCTTGGTCGCTTTGCCGAGTGTAACACTCCGAAAAGAGAGGAGTTGCCGAGTGCCAAGGCAAAACACTCGGCCAAGAGGCCATTTTCTGTTATCTGGAACCTTCTTTGCCGAGTGTGTTGATTTTGCCAAGTGTATTCTAATGGACACTCGGCAAAGTGACCATAAAATCTGGTCGTTGCGCGCTTGTTTGCCGAGTGTTTTGAGCGTTGCACTCGGCAAAGTTTAGAAACTTTGCCGAGTGTTTTCGTCTTGACACTCGGCAATTTGCCGAGTGTTTTTCCATCGTGCATTCGGCAAAATCGCCATCACCGTGCCATCCCATTAACATTTTTTTGCCGAGTGTTTATTTTTGCCGAGTGTTTATTGACACTCGGCAAACTATTTGCCGAGTGCGTGATAAAAAACAATCGGCAAATTGCTGTTTGCCGACAAATTAATGCCTTGTGTTGTATGCCGAGTGTAACACTCGGCAAAGCATTTGCCGAGTGTTTTTTGTCCTTTGCCGAGTGCCCTGTATCATGTAGTGAATGACGGTCGGACAATGGCGGCACCAAGCGGGAAGAAGACACCACCATATGAGACTCAAATTGAGGTTTTGACAAATTTTCAAGAGAGGTTGATTTGAGGGTGCTGGTGGGAAATTGATTGAAGGAAAAGCCAGGCATGTTTCCCATGTGTCATTCACTGCCACTGGGGTGACCTATCCGAGGTTGAAGACGACGTAAACAACGCCAAGAGCAATAATGATGGTCGGACAATGGCGGCAGAGGGAAGAAACAAACTATGTAGATGATGGGAGCCCACCTCTCCTGGCTTCCGACTTGAGTGCCAGAGGCAGGCTTTTGGTACCGTAGACCAATCAGATTATAGTGGCATTGTCCTGTTAGTGCTGACTGTTCTCTAAAAGAATGTTTCAGTAGGCGACTTTTCTATGGTAGTTTGAAAAAGATGGGCTTGGATGCTGCAAGCAACTTGCAATACAAGATATTGACGGAGATGTTTCTCAAAAAGGTGTTTGGATTGAAAGTAAAGTGGTGTAGCATTTTCATGCTCCTTTTTTTCTGTTCATGCTCACATGATTCACTATAAGGTAAGTGGTGTAGCATTTTCATGCTCCTTTTTTTTTTTCTGTTCATGCTCCATTATCATATGATTCACTATAAGGTAAAAATTAGTCTAATATGATGGAGTCATTTCATCAAATTCCATATCACCTCATCTATGATAGTACCTAAGTTATCTTCAAGCTACGGTTCTCCGGAGTGGACTCGGATGTTTTTAGCCTTTTGGACACTTATATTAGCCATATAACTAGAAAAAATAAATAAATAAATAAGTGGTGGTAAACACTGAGACTAAAACCTGCATGAAAAAAACACCGAGGCTAAAACCCATCAACCCATCCCAATCGAATACAAAAGCAAATTGAACATACAGAAGAAATCTCCAAAGGATAGCCAATTGCCATTTTAACTCAAAACTAAACTAATTAGGAAACAGTACAACGTCAACAGCTAATAAGAGAATATAAGACCGATTTTCCACTTTGAACTAAATAAAAGACCTAGAACACAACTGAGAAAACTAGTAGGTTACTTGACCAACTGACTATTATGCAGGGTTGTTCTAAACATGAGTGCCAGCGCTCACATGAGCATCCTTGTAACATCAGGGTGAAGCTAGTGGTGTATGGTTATCTTCCCCACCGTGACACGCACGCGTGGCCCACAAAAACCCAAGCGAGTGGTGGTTTCTCTTCGTTGTTCATCCCGATTGGCTGCACACTTTCGTGGTCTATACAGGGTGAAGCGTGCTTCGCTCTGCTTCCAAAATAATTTGTGTGGCTGCACAATCTGCACATGGTAGAAGGAATCTTTAATTTGTCTTTACATTGCCATCGCTGCAGTATACAACGACAGCACCGACTTTTTTAGTTTTTAATCTTTTTAAAAAAAATATTCACATTTACACTTAGGAGACCTATTTTTATTTTTTGGACCCTAGGCGTTAGCGCCACAACCCATGGCGCTGAGCTTACACGCCTCGAC
Organism: Miscanthus lutarioriparius; assembly: GCA_904845875.1. Taxonomy (NCBI): domain Eukaryota; kingdom Viridiplantae; phylum Streptophyta; class Magnoliopsida; order Poales; family Poaceae; genus Miscanthus; species Miscanthus lutarioriparius. Next base: position 61,946,575 of record CAJGYO010000018.1, read on the forward strand.
GCTACAAACCATGGTGCCGAGCCTAGAGGCCAGGCTTTGGCATGGTGGTAGCATGGTGGCAACGTGGCTTGAGCATGGCACCGTGGATCTTGGCGCGGAGCTCGGCGCCACAGAAGAGCCTACGACTATAGTGTCCGTGATCGGTGAGGCTGCCAAAACAGAGGAAACTCTGCCGAAATTTTTTGGCGTTTTTGTAATATGTATCATAGGACTATTATGGTTGTTGGAAGAACTATGGACTTAGCCTTGTGGTGTGTAGATCTATAATGGTGTAGATGGAACATTGAACTTCTGTAATGTGGTGCAGACATGCAACAATTGTTATCACGATTATCGTTTGTGGATCATACTTAGAAATATTGGTTATTGGAATTGACGGACTTCTATTTAAATAATATTTGGTTTGGCCATGCTTAGTTGTTCTCCATAAAATATCGATTAAATGATAGATTGCAATTTACGATGGGGGAATGGAAAATTGGTACTTCAAATGAAACACAGTTGTTATTTTGAAGCTCGAAGTTATAGGTGGTAAACACTGGGAGGACATGACACAAAGTTGTTCATACCTAGTACACCTGATACATCACAATCCTTAGTACACATGATACACTAGTAGGCGGATTCACGCGCTCTGCTGCGCAACAAGGTTTTATACATCGGAAACGTTGTATATATATCTCATTGAGAGTTACAACTTTGATATAAAATGTATTGAGAGCTACAACTTTGATATAAAATATATCTTTATTTGACACCGTACAAAAAAAAGATATCATTTTTCTAATGCGACAAACACTAGTACGCGATTATTGTGCAGCTGAAATTTTATATTATTTTTTCGAGCATCTTCGACCTTAAATATAAAAAGTCAAAACTATAAAGTTGTAGATCTCATTGAGAGCTACAACTTTGATGCAAAAAAAATCTTCATTTGACACTATAAAAAAAGCTATTATTTTTTTAATACGACAAGCACTAGTACCCTATTATTATGCTTCTAAAATTTTATATTATTTTCTTGAACATTTTAGGGTCCTCAAATAAAAAAAACTCAAAACTAGAAAGTTGTATATTTCATTGATATCTACAATTTTTATATAAAATTCATCTTCATCGTACGTAATAACGAAAAGTTATGATTTTTCTAAAGCTTAGCCTTGTCATGCCACTCTGGGTGACGCGACAGGCTAATACTGTCACGCCACCGAGAGTGGCGCAACAAGGTTTTATACATCGGAAACGTTGTCTAACGTATAGCAAATGTTATTGCGCCATTGACAATGTTATTTGGTCGAGCCGATGGCACTGGCGCGACCAAAAGGGCCAGATCTGCAAAAAAAAATTAGGAGTAATTATTATTAAAATATTGAATAAATTGATCGTGTAAATATAGAAACAAGGTCACCTTACAATGAAGCTCACGATCAACTCGAGCGGTGATATCTGGAGGCCTCGTGCAATGAATGGGGTTCAAGAAAAGGGTAGTGTCGGAATACCGTCGGGCAAATAAATAAACATTTTCTACCGTGAGAACCATAGGAAAGCTATAGGTCTTACTTAGCCCTGTTTGGCATAGCTTCACGGATAGCTTTATGAGTTTTTTTTTGCTAAACATCATCTTCAAAAACAGCTTCATGAGAGAAGTGCCTTTTTTTTGCTCTCACATAGTGACGGGTGGGATGAAGCTGGAAAAAGTAGCTTATCCTAGCTTCACCTGACACATGTGGGGCCCAGCATGCACAAAAGACTGCTTTGCCTAGCACAAGGAGAGAGTGCACACACTCGGGGAGGGAGCGCGCATGGCCCGCCAGGGGTGCGGCCATCAGGGCTTGACCCGCTAGGGTGCAGACGCCGGGGCACGACCTAATGGGGCAGAGGAAAGGGGCCAGAGCGCCGCTGTTGGGGCGTAGGGCCGGGACTCCATCGCCGGGGTCACGGGGCTAGGACATGCCGGGGTCACCGCCATCGTGGTCGCGGGGTCAGGTCGTGCCGAGTGCGCCGCCATCGGGTAGCGGGGTAGGGGCACGTCCACCGGGGTCGCAGGGCCGAGGCGTGGCCGCCGACGCAGGGCTAGGGTGCAGCTGCGTGGACGTAGGGTCGGGGTGGGGCTAGGGCATGCATGGCCACCTCTGCGGGGCCAGGGCACAGCCGCCTAGGACGCAATCGCCGGGGGCATCCTCCTGGGTGCGGTCACTCGGGCACAAGCTCTTGGCGCCAGGATTAATGAGGAGGAAGATGATGGAAGAGTAGATAGAGTAGGAAAAGAAAATAAAACAAAAGTAAGGGCATTGGGGTCTTTTATTTATTTTGTCTTTTAGGTGGAGCTGTATTGTCAAAAGTTTTTCTAAAACAGCTCAACTTCACTAAGATAGCTGCTCGTGGAGCAGTTTTTTTTTTAAAAAAAAAGGAAAGAAAAAACTGTACCAAACGGGGCCTTAGTCCTACTGTGCCATTCAAATATTCGATGCGCTCCCATAAAACAAAAGGCATTATTTATATCCACCCATGCATGGGTTGAGCATCTAGTTAAGCACAAGAGCAAACCTCCCAAAGCATAGTATAAATACATGCGTGTGCGCGCAAAGTCGATCCTCAGTATACTATATTCTACTCCTACCTTTCTTAGGCTTTGAATCCGATTGTTGGAACCAAACAGATCCTGGGAGCTGGGGTAGTAGCGGTTTATATTACTAGACTAGACTAGAGAAGATTGTTCAGTATCAGCATGGAGACCTCGTCACCGCTGCCATATGCTGGGCGCCGACGCGACCATTGCGTGGTTCTCCTTCAAATGCTGCCGGCGGCGGCACCCGCAAGCTGCCCCCGTTCGGCGCCGTACTTGCAACCTTACGTGAGCGTGGTCGCATTGACAGGGGAGGCACAACAGCCGCCGCCGGCCGTCGAGGTGGAAGCAGGCGCCGTGGGTAGCCTTCGTTCCGGGTTTGATCACCTTGACGGCCGCATGGTGGAGGGCGTCCGTCGCGAGGGTGGCGTGTTCATAACGTGGGAGGACGTCTGGGTGACGGCGGTCGACGGCAGGGGGCAGGCCACCACCATTCTGCACGGCGTCAGCGGCAGCGCGCGCCCTGGCGAGGTGCTGGCCATCATGGGACCCTCCGGGTGTGGCAAGACCACACTGCTCGACACCTTGGCCGGTAATTCACACGAATTATTACTCGTTCCCATGCATATCTTTTACGTTCACTCTAAAAAAGAATTGGAAGAATGATTGGTTCTTTTAATTAAAAATATTACCTTAGAAAAAGTCCATCAGTCAAACTTCTGTGGCCGCATGTCACGAGTCACATGATTTTTTCATGTGAAATATATCTGTGTGGCCACTAGGGATTGAATGCCTCGTACATTGCTTTCTTTACCACTGCGTTTCGGAGTCACGTGTGACCAAGTGGCAAGTATATTTCTTTTGTATACAATTTAATAAATATTGTAATGCATATTTGAGACTCAAAATGAAGTCAAATAAAAAAATTATGTTGGGAAGGTTTAAGACAACTTTGATTATGCCATTTCACTATTCCAGGCCATTTGAAAAATTCATATTACAAAATCATTTATTTTAAAATAGATTTTTCAGATCCTAGATGATTTCAAATAAAAAAGTAGTAGTCAACTACAAAGTTACAGATCTTTTCAAGTACTACGACTTTACTTTAGGTTGTTTTTTCATTTGAGATTATTTGAATAATTCAAAAAATAAATTGGTGGATTTTGCCATGTGTGCGGAAAAAAATGGATTTGTAACTTCAGCATGTATGCTAATAAATTACTTGACAAAAATTTTCGAATTTTGGATGTACATATTCATGAAAGATGAATTTGGATGATTCTTTTCAGATTCTTCCAAAACATGTGAGTCCAAACAGGTCAACCATGAACTGAAATATATATAATTCTGGGGAGAATCTTAATTTAAAATTGCAACATGAGTGGTGCCACTTGAATTTTTTGCATCATTTTTAAAAATACAAGATTTTTGATACCCCTAGGTAATATCTATATACAAAAGTGCATTTAATAAAAAGATTAAAAAGTTACTATAGCCTCACGTTCAGTCCATTAGAAAAACACGCGTATGGGACCTTTTATATCTAAGTAGTACATCTAATTGTGTATGTGATTGATCGTTACTCATCACACTAGAGTTGATTGATCCAATTACAAGATATGTTGCCTACTGTTTTATCTACTTCCTAAACTAAAAAAATAATATATATTTCTTCTATTACTTCCTAGAAAGTAACGTATACTCCCTCCGTCCTAAAAAGAGTGATGTTCTGAGATTTTTTAGACAGATTAGTGAAGAAGAGAAATGTCCCTAATACCCTTAGTATGTCACACATAGTTCCCTTAAAGAAGGGATGTAGCGTGGTTTACTTTCTAATTAAGACACGCGGCATGCAAGCGTGTCTTAATTAGCATTCAGATCAGCGTGTCTTAATTAGCATTCAAATCAACCACATGTCTAAAACTTAGAACATCATTTTTTCTGAGACAAATTTTAAATCATAGAACATCACTTTTTTTTAGACGGAGGGAGTAGTAAATAAGCATTCAGATCAATGGTTCACCGTTATTTGGGAGCACCATAACAAGACCCTTATATTATAAAACATATTGCTGCAAGAACTACTAAGGATATTCTGCTTGAGTAATCCAAGCCGGTTATAATAATGATATATAAACACAGGGAGATTAGACACGAACTTGAGGAGTAAAGGAGATATTCTCATCAATGTTCAGAGACAGAAGCTCGCCTTCGGAACCTCAGTAAGATCTTGATCTTAACTCAAAACAGAAATATTAGACATCACCACAATTTTGGATGAAGTTTCAGTTGTGATAATTCAAAGGCACTTCAACTTTTATGATGCTTTATAGGTTACACACTCAACAACATTCATGCTTACTTGTGCATCTAAGTAGGTAGAGCAATTTGCTCTAGTTATACTAAGAGCAAAAGCAACATTTGATCCATTTTCCGATTGACTTATAGCTGAAGCTTTTGTATAATTCTTCTTATTTTCTTTGTGACCTTCACTACTACAGCAAGCATTTGTAGGGACGGCTGGTGATGATTTGTAGAGGCGGTTTTGCCAGCTGCCTCTACCACACCGTCTCTACAAATCAAGGGTTTATAGGGACAGTTCCCAAGCCGTCCCTACAAATCGATTTGTAGAGGCAGACTTGTGTCACCCACCGCCCCTACAATTGTATTTGCAGGGGCAGTTGGTTACAACAACCACCTCTATAAAAATAATTTATAGGAGCGGTTGTAACACCAGCCGCCCCTATAATTCCCATTTGTAGGGGTGGTTCACTTTAGAACCGTCCCTACAGTACATTTTCGCACTAAAAAAATTTGAAAATTCAAATCCGACCAAAACATATATACATGTATACATATGTATAATATATAATTCACAAGGACATTATATCAACAGCTAATTGATAGGAAGACATATACATTACAAACCAATAATAATTTAGTTACTTCATTACAGACCCATTCATTACAAAAACATAATAATTTAAATTTATTCATTACAAACCATAATAATTTAGATCAGTTCATTATTACAACCAACAGTAATTTAATTTCCTAGAACTTCCTAACGTCGTACCACATACTCGGAGAAGTGCATATCATCCATTTCATATGTCAAAACGTCAACTGATGTAGCGTAATGTATTTACTAGTGTACTCTCTCTTACTTCACAAGATCGTTCACAAGGTCTACTAATGACTATCAGCATTGGTCGAGAACCTTTCCTCCTAGTCACAAGAATTTTTTCCTGGATTCCCTCTGAAGTGAGAACAAGGTCACCATATTCCCATTTACAACGGCCCAAGTGATATTTGGCCTGATTTAAAATGGCTTCAAAGCTACAACTTATGTATGTTACGTCATTCTCCTAAATCTGCAAGTGTTGGAAAAAATGTGGTTATCAGAACCATGCATATATATAGACATAACAATTAATCTGGATATAAGTTATGAGACTAACCACATAATTCATGTTGTCCTCAGCAAGTTGTGCACAAAACAGTTCAATATCGTGGTGGAGGCCCACATTCAAAGCAGCAATCCTCATGCAGGAGTATGTAGGAATATTATACCCAATATTTTGAAGTACCCTTAAACATGCTTGCACAACATATTTTTGTGCACTGATGTCATGAGGTTGACCGCTGCTCATCCTATCGATGTATAAATCCATACCTTGTTGGTTACCCGTCGTAGCAAGAATAGAAAAGCCAATTCGACATTGCTTGAGTCCACCATCTATAGAGAATATACCAACATTGATGAAATCAACCCTGAAATTTAAGAGTGACTCTCTGAACCATGGTATATGATGAATTGTCTATATTTAAGAATTATATATATCATAACAAAATATCTATAGAGGTGTCTTTAAAACATGTTACTTACTATGGTTGGATATGGGTGGTTTGGCCTCCCCAATGTTGGTTGGAAGCCCAGATTAAATGCATAATTATTTAGCAGATCCGGCGAAGGGAGTTCGGCCATCTCTTCTCCTAAATTTATGTCAAGGAAAACAGTTATAGTAGATGAGGACAGGAGAGGAGAGGAGTAGGAGAAGTAGGAGCAGAGGACAGGAGAGGAGAAGAGTAGAAGTAGAAGGACTAGGAGAGGAGGGTCTACAAAGCAGTAGTTGCGTGCCAATGGAGAGTAGTAGTAGTAGGACAGCAGCAATAGTATTAATAGTAGGACAACATCAGCGGTAGTATTAATAGATAGAGTTGCATTATAACCAAAATATAGCTGTCAACATACAATTAGTGTTATCAAACTAATAGGCCTCAGACACCATAATTAAATCATCATACAATTGTGTTATCCAACTACATCAACCATCTAATTGTGTCATCACAGGCCTAAGTATTGCAATTGCATTGGCAGCTCAGAGAAAGCCTCATCCAAAGTCCAAGCACCATCACCAACAGACTGGTAATCACCACATTCTTCCAAGAACCAGTCTTATCACCCTGAGGGGGGATGCTTTCACCACAATCAGCTGGGACCAGTTTAGGAGAGGTAGTTGATGCTCCAACATAGGCATTGAAATCTCTAAGTGCATGGTCATAGTTGTTGTACTTCTTGTGTATATCATTTTTGAACCTAGGCACATGTTCACTACACTCATGCCAAAATATGTAAATCCTAGGTTTCTTTCTGTTGAAAACAACATAGCAAGGGCCCATTTCCTATGAGTGGAAGTTAAGAAAATAGCCATCAATCAGGAGTAGTAGTGGCAGCAGTAGTATTCATTACTACACAAACTTTACTGGAGGCGGACGTTTTTGGTTTTCCGCGGCGGGCAAAGCCGTCCGCCGCGGCCTAGAGGCCACGGTAAATCGTGGCTTAACCGCGGCAGGCGGCCATGCCCGCCGCGGTTAACTGATTTACCGCGGCGGGCGGTGTAACGCGCCCGCCGCGGTAAATATACTTTTACCACGGCGGACATGTTAGGATGCCCGCTTCGGTTAATCATTTAAAAAAACAAAAAAAACCAGGAGCCCACAGGAAAGCCCGTTCTCGAGCCCACTAGCGAGCCCACCGGCAACGGATCCGGGCTTCCCACGGCTGCAGATCCGTGCCGCTTGGGGAGGGAGAAGAGGGGGCCGTGGTGGAGGGAGGCCGCTGCGCCGAACCATCCTCGCCCGCCGGATCTGGCCACCGCGCGCCGCCACCGACCGGATCCGGTCACCGCGCGCCACCACCGGCCAGATCTGCCTCAGGACGGGCTCGTCGTTGCCGTCCCACGATCCGTGGAGGAGGAAGTCGCCGCCATCGGATCTGGAGAGAGGAAGAGGGAGGAGTGAGGGAGATGGAGAGAGGAAGAGGGAGATGGAGAGGAAGAGGAAGATGAACTCTCCTACCTCGGATCGACGTCCTCCACGCCGCTGGCCTGCTAGATCCGAAACCCTAGCCCCGCGCCATCGACCCGCATGCTGTCGTCCCACGCGCGCCGTCTTCCCGTGCGCCGCCGTTGCTCCGCACGTGCCATCGCCCAGCGCGCCGCCGTTGCCCCGCGCGCGCCATCGCCCAGCGCGCCGTCGTTGCCCCACGCGGAGAGAGAGAGGGAGTCGGGGAGGGGAGGGAGTCGTGGCGCAGAGAGTGAGATGAGAGAGGGAGGCGCAGCTGCTGGGAGTGCGAGTCTGTGTATATATATGATGACGGAAATAGTGGGCCTTGCTTTGTTATTGGGCCTCCGATTTTCTGTGGCGGGCCTTAAACGATGCCCACCGTGGTAAATCAATTTACCGTGGCGGGCACCTTAAGACGCCTGCCACGGTAAATAGGGTATTTTCCATGGCGGACGTCGTTAGGCGCCCGCCGCGGTAAATCGATTTACCGTGGCGGGCGCCTTAAGACATCCGCCACGGTAAATAGGGTATTTTCCGTGGCGGACGTCTTTAGGCGCCCGCCACGGTAAATTGATTTACTGCGGCGGGCAAAAAAACTTTGTCACGGTAAATAAAAAATGCCCGCCTCGGTAAATCGTTGTATGTACCGTGGCGGGCAAACTCAGTGCCCGCCACGGAGGCCAAAAGTGCAACGCTGTGCAAATTCAATCCTGTAGTAGTGATTAGTAGTAGGACAACAATAGTAATAGTAGTAGTATTACTAGTTAGTAGCAGTAGAAGTAGTACCAGTTAGTAGTAGTAGAAGTACAGGGAAGAGTAGTAAGGAACATGAGTAGTAGTAGTAGGATAGGAAAGGATAGTTGGACAACAGAAAATACTTGACAGCAATAGATGATAAAAAGAGTAAAAGTAGAGGTCTCAGAAACATGTCAGTCATCATTTGATCATGAACTTGAAGCATAATGACATCATAACAAAGAAGCGCGAGAAGGTAATGTAGGGGCGGCTGGTAATGATGTCAAATTCCTCATAAGTTCTTGATCATCAGCTCATATTCCAGATAATGTATGGAATTGGATAATTTCATCATAGGCAAAAACAGAGGAGAGGAGAGGAGAGTTGGCAAAAAAAAGCAACAGATTGGTTGCCAAAAAAAATAGAGCTGCTGCTGCCAAACCAAACATAGAGTAGAGGAAAGCAACTAGTGCTTGCCAAATAAAATAGAGCAGCGGTTGCCTGCCCAAAAAAATATAGCACCTGCTGCTTGCCAAATATATAGGAGAGGAGAGGAGAGTAGTAGTACAAGTAGAGGAGAGGAATAGTAGAAGTAGTAGGATAGGAGAGGAGAGGAGAGGAGTAGTAAAAGTATTAGTAGTAGAGGAGAGGAGAGGAGAGAAGTAGAGGGAAGTGAGAATAGGAGAGGGGAGGAGAGTAGACTAAAAAAACATCAGCTACTGCCATATATAATCACAGAAATAGTGGCACTTGTTGCAAAGGATATGAGAGGAAAGGAGAGAAAAAAATAGCAAGTTAACTAAAGATATAATACATAGTAATCCATAGTACCAGGGATATAACATATAGGGATCAGGTTCACACTTAACTAAAAATTCATCAGAAGGAAGCATTGCTGCACAAACAAGCTAATTAATATTTAATACACAGATAGGTGGCTAATGAGCTAAGCCAACTTTCCTACAACAGGGATCAGCCAAGATCGGTTACAGTGCTAGACATTGGTTTCAATCATCACAATTATGCCGGCCTGCATAATCAATCAACATTTCAGTTGAGCAATGTTGTAGGTGCAATTGACAATTTAACAGCATAGCAGTAACATGACTGACTCAAAATTTTAATTTCATGATATATGACACAAACAATTTTGCTAGACCCACTATATATGACATGGAAAGGAGAATTTGCTCAAGCTAGCTACCTAATCATTCATCTATTCAAAGGCTAGTACAATATGTTACTGAATCTAAACAATTATGCGCCGATATCACAGTCCAGCAAAGACACAACAAGCATACCCACTATATATGAACAGAAAATGACATGTTCAAAAAATTCAGAATAATATGTCTCTTGCTCATACGGCCAAGTCAAACTATATACTCCACTTGGTATATACATTTCTACCAAATTGCCAACCTAATAATCCACAAAAAAGGCCAGAGCTCTGTTCTTCGTTACTAACACATCAATGCAGCAGGATTGTAGCAAAAGGGGTTGGGGCATACCTACAGAACACCTGAGCAATGGATGGGGGCGGGGGATGTGGAGGTCCGAGACCAGCCGGCGCGGCTGGTCTCAAGGTCAGAGATGACACCGGAGTGCACGGCCACCGGGGAAGGGGCGTGTCTCCTCGGGATAGGCGCACAACCCGTCGAAGGAGGGAGCGCGCGACAGCCGGGGAGGGGTCGTGCAAACACCGGGGAGGAAGGGAGGGAGCGCGCGACCACCGCCGCCTTAAACCCTAACCGGCGGGGATCTGACTGCCGAGGAGAGAGGAAGCGCCGCCGCCGCCGCCTCAAACCCTAGCTGGCGGGGATGCCAGCCGGGGAGGGACCACCGGGGAGGGAGGGAGCGCGCGACTACCAGGGAGGGAGGGAGGGAGCGCATGACCACCAGGGAGGGAGCGCACGACCGGCGCCGTCAACCGCGGCGGTGGCGGCAGCGCCAAAAAATCCAGCAGCCTAATGGCGTCGCCCAGGACTTAGCCAATTTTCTAGCTCATGCACCCATTTCCTTATATAAGAGGACCAATTTGTAGGGGTGTTGAAGTTATGAGCCATCTCTACAAATCCATTTGTAGGGGCGGTTCCTGATCCAGCCGCCCCTAAAATTATTTTACAAATTTTTCAATTGTTAATTCTGTATATTATATATTATAAAAATACAAAGTAAATTAATACAATATTTTTATTATTCTATATATGTATAAATATATATATTAACAATTTGTTGATATACATATAATTCCATATTTTCTTGTTTACAAAGTTAAAAACATATTTTAAAAATTGGAAATTTGAAATTCGAAACTTTGAATAGAATATTAGGACACTAAATGACCTCAAATAAAAATATTGTAAATATCAAAGTTGTATAACTCATCAAGATGTACAACTTTTATTTTGATCATCTTTTCATGTGACAAATTTTGACAATTCAAATTTTGAATTTCAAATAACTATAACTTCAAACCAGATTTTGAAACACTAAATGATCTCAGCTGAAAAAGTCATGAATATAAAAGTTGTTCAACTCATCAAGATCTACAACTTTTAATTTGGTTATTTGTTCATTTGACAAAGTGTTAGCAAATATTGTTCATAAATTGACATATCTCTCATCTAGTTTCATAAACTATGTGTGAGATTCATGAATTTGTGACCAGTGTTTGTTAACACTTTATCAAATAAAGAATTGACCAAAATAAAAGTTGTAGATCTTGATGAGTTCTACAACTTTTATATTGATGACTTTTTTAGATGAGATCATTTAGTATTTCAAAATCTGGTTTTAAGTTGTAGTTTTTTTAAATTCAAAATTTGAGATCATTTTAGTTTGGTCATCTTTATCATGTGATAAAGTTTGGATAATTCAAATTTTCAATTTCAAAAATTGATAACTTCAAACCATATTTTGATACTCTAAATGATTTTAGCTAAAAAAGTCATGAATATAAAAGTTGTAGAACTCATCAATATATACAACTTTTATTTTGGTCATTTCTTTATTTGACAAAGTTGTAGTTACACACATACATAAATATAGTCTCACACACATATATAAATCACTACTACACTCGCACCTTTCATAGCTGCATCGTAACCCACATCATAGTCCAATTTTGGCCTCAGCAGTAAGCTGTCGGCAGTGATGGTCATAGCCTTCACCGTCGCCATGTGGGACCGACTGCGGTGTACACTAACACCGTCGATTGGCTTATAATCCATCCGTGATTAGGTCCTTACTTCAGTCGCATTAGAGCTTGACTTGGTTGTGAATGTACACCAACACCGCCGCATTGGCAAATGATCTGACTGTGTCGAGGCTATCAAAACCGTCGTGTGGGCACTTGAATCGCTTGTGTAGTGGTCACCAGCACCGTCACCTTGTACTTCAACCTAACTGTCAGCGGTGTGTGTTCACTGTCGGTTCGATGGCCGAGACACCTGTTCAGAGGTGAACACCACCATCACTTCAGCGTATGATCCGCCAGTGCAAAGTCATGGTCACCGTCACCTTGCACCACGATCCGCCTTTGATGATCATTTAGTCAGTGTTGGGTTACTAAACGATTTGGCGGTGATACACTTTGATCCCTGCCGCATAATACGTATAGCAACGGTGTTGGACGTTTGCACCACCAACGGCGATGGTGATAACAAAACAATAAATGGCCCTTAATAGCTTATTGAACACAAAGCATACAGATATAATCATTGTATCCATAAACCATGTTCTTACAATAGCAATGGACGCTTACCATAATATCTTTCTCAACTGATGTCCTGACACAAGCGGTACATAGATTGCAAACTAAAGGTACTGATCTCTATAGGCTTACATAACGAAACAACATAGCTATGCTCCTCCTATGTGGCACTCCTACTTGCTAGGCAAAAATGAATATAATTAGTGCATCTTTCGAATTCGTAGGCAATGCAACATGGAACCCCTCTTCTTCCTCCTAGCCAATGTAGGAAAATTGTTCAAAAGCACTTAGACTCCACCTACACAAAGTAGCACAATTAATAATATTCAACACACCAGTCCTTTAGTTACGAAGCCCAAATTGGCCTATATATAGAATCAAAACAACTACCTACCTAAACAAAGGCATGACGTAATTACAACAAAATACAGCATATGCATCTTTACTGCTCTGCTAATGACTACATGAACAAGAAACACATAAGGAAGATAGTGAGGTTTGCTGCTCATACATAATAGTTTCCAGGTACTTCTAGGATAGCCGATGGCCCGAGCAGGGAGGACATGAACTTTACTGCGGTTCATGTCATATGCAAGCAGTGATTTGTCCTCCCCAACAAGGAAAATCAAATTCCATTCTGGATGAATTGTAATCACTCTATAGGCCGCATCACAAACCTCAGTACCAATTTCAATATTCTTCTTTCCAAATTGCTCCAACGTGGTCACCTTATGCTTCAATGTCCATTTACTAGTGCCATAGTGTTCAAGGATCCAAATTGAAAGCTCATACCTATTCAAAGTATTAGCAGTACATAAACACAGCTGACCCTGAGCTTCATGGATGGAGATTGCATCACCAGTTGGCCTATGAATTTTCCTCCATGTCTTTCCCTCCATATCAACAGCAACTATCTGGGTGAACTCTAGCATGTGCATAAAACCATTAACAAACACACATTTCCCATATGTGGATACTACAATACCCTCGCCCCATTCAGATTCTTTAAAGATCCATACTCTAGTTTTAGATGAGTAGATGTTGACACCTAAGGAGTCACCATCGTTGATCCCATATTCAAACACATGGAAGTGCGAGGAGACTGTCGAATCAAACCCCAAGCGAGCTGAACCACAAGAATGGTTGCTACCCCATAGTAGCAACCATTTCTTTGTCACCGGATTATAGAAAACATAGCAAAACCCAGAGTACCAGAAGAGGATGAGGCCCCAGGATCAATTTGAGATCACGACATCCTGAATGCAGAAGGGCAAGAAGGACAAGGAGGGGACTTCACCGTTGATGTTGGTGAAGTTGTGTTTGCATTTCTAGCCGTGGTAGAAGAATCCGACGAGAATCTAGGGCAGCTCCTTATGATACTCGGATCCCGAGATGAGGCTATTCTAGGAGCGACATACACACTTGCAACTGCATAAGGAGCGGGCGGTGAGGTGGCTGAGGATGAGGACCAAGATATGGTCTAAGAGGATGGCCACTTCGTTCCTCTAGTTCGGGGCCTCCTCCTCCATCTTGACGAGGATCTGGTGGAGCGGGGACGGCGATGGAAGCAGCGGCGCTATCGCCTGAATCAGAGAAGGAGCGACTACAGAGATGTGTTCGTGAGCTCGTTAATAATCAGACAGAAGCTTCAATCGTACTCAGATGAGTGAAGAAGGGACTAAAAATCTAAGAACAATGCATAAGGGAAGTGCGAAAGCATTACCATTGCCTTTGGATCTTGCAGCATTGAGCTCGAGTGGCGACAGCGGTGATGAGTACCACCCTGGCCACTGGTGGATCTATGCTATCTACCTACCGGTGAGGTGTACCGGCGTGGAGCACTAGCTTGTCGGCGTTGACTGGCGGCTTGCACGCCGCTGAGTTGGGGCGTTCGTGTAGTTCAGCACTAGGGAGCAGGGGCAGTGATGAGGAACAGCAGCACTGAGGAGGAGAAAGATATGGCGGGGAACATCCTTTGTTAGCAACTATATTAGACGTGGGAATGCAAATTTTTGAAAAACATTGTAAATACACGTAGGAGTGATGAGTAGTCTCACGCGCGAGCTTGAAAATTGATGAAAGCGGAGGTGAAGGCTACCGGCAGTGATGATTGGGAGATGTTAGCACCTACTAATGACGGACGTGTCATACGGTTTGCGAACTCTAAGGCACACAAATGGAACGTTCAAGTCACAGCAAACAAAGATGAACTCAAAGTAATAACTACTAATATTATGAACATTTTTATTTAGAATACAGAGGCATGTTACAATCAAACTACTCATGAGGAGTGTTATGAACGATGTCCTCTACATCCATCGCCGCCAGGATGCCATCGCCCATGGCAGAGAACTCGTTGATCAGGTTCTGGCGCTACCGATAGCTCGTCTCTCCCGAGAACCCTGGCTCCACCACGGTTAGGTCCTCACCCAGCCGAAGCTAGGCGGCGGCCATGGACGAAGCGACCCCTAAGCGAATGCAGTACGTGGCCACCTCCATGACCCACGGTGTCACGGTGCGGAGGCGGTCCGCTAGGGTCGTCCCCACAGGCGTAGGAGGTGAAAGCACGTGGATGGTGTTGCCTACTGCCGCGTGGAGGTCCTGGTAGCGCCTGTTGCTCTCGACCGCCATCCAGGAGGAGACACAGGCATTGTCCTTGGCTACCTAGCGAAGAAGGGTCGCCTCCACCACCTCGCCGTGCATGGCGATCAGCTGCTCCTGGATGGCTAAAAAGGAGACAAGAAAACGCTACAACTGAAGACTCATCGTGAAAGAGCAAGATCATATCGTGCCGAATGACTTACCAGCAAGGCGTGCCTGGGCCTCAGTGGTGGCAAGCTCCGCCACAGCCATTTCCTGCTTCGTAGCGGCAACAGAGAGGCGCAGCCGGTCCGCCTCTTGGCTCTCCTCGTGGAGGGTGGAGGTGGCCACGTCTAGCTGTTCCACCAACATGAGGACATCATCTACCTCCCTGTCGTCATCGTCGGAGATAGCTAGAAGCGGGGATCGTCTCTCTAGTGGTGGCGCCACTGAGCTACCCTCCTTGTCCCATCGCAGCATCACACAAAAGTAGGGACGAGCAGGGACAACCTTCGACGACTCTTCCATTGGGCGCTTCGTTACCCAGTCCGCCATTAGATGAGATGTGAAATGGTGATGGAACGGTATTGGAAGTTGGACGGAGAAAATTGACTCGACCACGTGACTCAGCCCCTCTAGCGCTAACCACGATCTTAGGGGAGACGAAGTGATGAACCGCTAGCCTATTTTATTCTTATCGACTGCTTTGAATTATCTTTTATAATGGCAGAGGTGGGTAATTTACCTACAAAATTAGGGGGTTCACATGGTTTACATACACGGTTTACACCATTGGGCTAGGCCTCTAATTAGTAATCATAAGATAGTAAGATAAAAGATATTTTCATTCTGAATTTTTTTTGCATTTTCATACACGGTTTACGTGATTCACATGGAGGATGATGATTGACTTCCCTGAGATGTTCGACATCCCCACGCTACGGAACCTTCAAGAACAGAACGATCATAAAATCCTAAGAGGGTTTTTTGGAACTCACCTTGCTCCACTCCGATCCCCCTCTCCAGTGCTCCGCTCTACCATGATGTCGCTCCCCAACCTGAGGATCTGTCTTTTGTAGACGCCACATGTGTCCTTGTTCCATGGAGAAGCTCCCAAAGGATATGGCTGTTGAGATTGCTAGCCACGTCGCTGCGGCTGTAGCAGATCCCATGGAAGATCTTGCTAGTCTGCGGGCAACCTATTCGTAGATGCGTAGGGTGTGCGGCGATGCCATAGTGGGTCAGAGCATACCACTATGGTGGGTGCTGTTGCGTGGGATCCAACGTGGGACATGGAACCGATTCTATGACCACGAGTACCACGCCAACCTCATCGCCAGGCTTGCTAGAGTCGGCAACCCAGAGGCCTGCTTCTACACTGGGGATGCATGCCGTCTTCGTGGAAGACTGCACCGCTCTCATGCCGTGGCTCGACATGCTTGAGCGCTCCACCATGGTAGGTCATGATGTTGTTGCATTTGTTCTCTACCTTATGCTCCACAAGTCCAATAGCGGTGCCGGCAATGACAACATTGCCCGTCGGTGGTTGAGGAAGGTCGAAGGTGATGAAGTGGGTCTGGCAGCGAATGTGATGTGGAAGAACAAGATATGTACACGGCGCCTCCAATAGGCCATGTTCGTGTTGGAGGACTTTGTTGGGCGGCCGACGTTGGGTCAGTCTAGTCCTCTGCCTCCTCTGGCCATGCCGGTGCATCGCCAGGATGGACATCAGTGCGGAGGCAGAGGCTGCAGCAACCACGTAGGATGAGAAGGTTGGTAAGAGTGGGCTATGTTCTGCAGCGAGGAGTGTAGGATCCGCTATGATTGTGATAGGTTCTTCAGATCAATGTGGTAGATTCTGTATAGATCAATGTTGATATGTATATATCTAGATGACGGGATTTGTATGATAAACTCTTTTCTGTATGACAAACTCTTCATTCTCCTTAATACAATGATACACCAAGTACGATTATTCCTTTCTAAACTCGTTATAGTTACCTTCCTTCTCATATGATGCAGTTCAGATTCCCTTGCACATGTTTCCAATTTCTTAATACAAGTTAAGTCATCTCCACTAATAAACACAATTAATATCAATATAAGAAATATAGAAGTATGGTTGCCAACATGGCGGATATGGTGGAGCGCCAGCCGGAGGGCATCCAAGTACCACTGATCTAATTGCGCACATGTACATGTTTCCAATTTCTCAAAACAAGTTAAGTCATCTCCACTAATAAACACAATTAATATCATGAGGACAAGAAAGCGCTACAACTGAAAAGGCTAACATTACACAATAATAAAGTGGTGCAAGAAACTCTTTAGGCCTTTGCCTCTCTATCTCTTGAACCAAGGAAGTTCCTTTAGGGCCAATGACTTTCATATGAATAGCCCGACGACGACTAGAGCATCGTATGCCATCGGTTTGAGTCACTACGGGCTGCTGCTCATTCTCTACCATTGCCTGCAAAATCAAAAAACTCAATGCCTCTATCTCCCTCACGCTCACAATGTTTGGCCGCTTGTGCTGCTCTTAGTGTTGTTCTTGTTGTCCTTGACAATTGGGACTTCTTGCACTTTTTAACCACTATGGCCTTTCCTTTGAGTTTCTTGTCCCTTCGAGGGGGTCCTCCTTTTCATTTTGATTGATTGCAGCTGCAAAAGTTTACAAAGAGAGAGACATAGTTATAAATAAGCCAGTGGTGAAACCTGGGCAGCAAAAATGATGTCTATCATAGTGACCAAAAATAACAACTAAAGTATATGAAATTATGAAACATACCAAAAATAAAAACACAATCTAAAATATATAATGAATTACAAACAACAGTTTCATATTTACCTCAACTTGCGCTTTGGAAGCATGTAACTTCTTTAGAGGGCATTCTGCTTCTGTTTTTATAGAACTTGAATTTTTGGAACTAGAATCAGCTTCTACACCATCAACAACCCTAGAGCGCTTATTTTTCTTACATGAGTATTGAAGAAGAGGTGATGATTGAGTCACTTTAAGCCCATTTAGAGCATCAATTGCAGACTTCAATTGCTGATCTTCGGTAGTCATCACTAAATAGTGAAGAGCTAACTACTATATGGGTGGGTTGAGAGAAGGCTGCAAAGATCCTTATAGCCGGTCTCTAAGCGAACCCCCTTAATCGCAAAACTTCCACTAGCACCTAGATCGAGCAGCCCCCGCTGCGCCTTGATGCCGGTAGTACCCAATCTTGAAGGCCTTCTCCCAATGCCGCCGTTGCCATGGAGGAGATGGAGAAGGAGCGCCACAGCGATGAAGAAAATATAGATGGTTGTCTCAAGAGCTTTGTCTATATCTATCTGTATCTAAGGAGGAAGGAGTGTGTAGATTGCCAAGAAGCGCATCTAGCCCTGGCTTAAATAGGCCAACCTTGAAGATGAAGAAGCAGAGAGGAGCAGTTAAAATAAGCATTAAGGAAGACAAGGCATACTCCGTAGGAAAGTAGTAATGGTGATGCAACTGTGTTGAGGGTAGTTGGGAAATGGGAAAATAACTCACATTGAATTTACTACCGTCGGTACACCAAATGGTCGTGTAGGGCCGACGGCCATAACGCATATCCCAGTCGGCTCGGCATTCCAAACGACGGTGGAAATCAACCCCACTACCACCACCATATTGATGGTTTTCAACTACCGGTTTCATTCCTCAGGAGGCCTCCCTATCGGTCCAACCAATAGTGAAAGTATCACACCGACGCTTTTATCGCTATAGCAGTGAAAATGGCGATAGTGATAAGTCAATCTATAGTAGTGAATATAGTCTCACACACATACATAAATAAAGTCTCATCGATACACACACACTTACACAAACACTCCATGTTGAACAACTAGCTAGCCCATAACAACTTTCCCCTTGACACCTTTTTGTTCCCATGGTAATATGTCTTTGGGCAGGTTCTTTTCCACAGCACTGATCTTCTTAGGAAAGTCTATGAATAGCTACATTTTAGCGCAGTTATTGTACTCATCAACATCGTCCATGCCATCAACTCCGATAATGTGCTGTTTCCCGGAGGCAACCATGTGCTTTGTCTTCTTCTTGGGGGGAGGTTACTTTGTGGGTCGGGTAAATAGAAAACTTGTGCGACACGTGAAGCCTAGATTCTTGAGGTCCACGACTGTCAACCCGATCTCATTCACTTAGTGTTATTTGATCCAGCGGCATCAAAACAGGGCCACCGTTATATTCATTCCATAGTCAAGTTCCCATATATCTTCAATGATGCCAAAGTATTGGATCTTTCGCCCCACTTCGTCAAGAGCTTCTATTCGAACGTAGCTATTTTGGTTCACACATGTACTATCCTTTGCGTGGGTATAGTATGTGTACCCATTGATCTTGTAAGCTTTCCAAGATGTCACTTATCTTAATGGCCTCGTCGCCAACATACTGATGGTAATATCATCTGTGGTTTCTCCAATCGGTATGTTTTGGTCCTTCAACCATATAGTTAATCGTTGCTTGTGATGTTTCATAACCCACTCATTTGTACGACCATTTCTCTCCTCATTAATGATAGCCAAGTGTTCATCAATGTATGGTTGCATCAGTTCTGTACTCTACAAGACACTATGATGCGCCCGACTCACTTCTTTGTAATCATTGTCAATGGACACTTTTCTCCCATTGGTGCCCTTCCTAGCCAGCCTACCCTTGTGATGAGAATTAGGTTTACCAATTCCTCTCTATACTTTTAGGTACTCTTGACAGCACTCAACGACTTCTTCAGTACTATAACCCTCTATCATGGAGCCCTTTGGGTATGCTCCATTATGCACGTATCGGCTTAGAACCGACATGAACCGCTCATAGGACCACATTTCATGCAAGTAGCAAGGGCCCAGGGCCTCTATCTGATGAACCATGTGAATCATGAGATGTGGCATTATATCAAAAAAAGCAGGAGGTAAACACATCTCTAGTTGGTTTTGGGTCACCACCATGAAATCATGTAGGTCACTCAGCTCTTTCTTGCCAATCGTCTTCTATGAGATCTTCATAAAGAAGTAGCACATGCGGGTGATGGCCATTTTCAAGAACTCTGGCTTTATAGCCCTGATTACAATGGGTAGGAACACTGTCAACATCACATGACAATCATGAGCCTTGAAGTTTTTTATTGGCAGGTCCTTTATCGACACTAGCCTCTTCATGTTCAATGAAAATCCTGTGGGAACTTTGATCCCCTTAAGGAAAGTGCATATCGCCCTCCTCTCTTCTGGGGTCAGGTTGAAGCTAGCCGTGGGCAGAGTGTATTTTCCATTACCCTTAGGTACCGGGTGACGCTCTGCCTTCACATTTAGCTGCACCATGTCTTTCCATGATTTTAGACCATTCTCTGTCTTGTATGTGTCCATCAAGATAGCAATGAGACTCTCAAAGACATTCTTCTACACGTGCATAGCATTAATGGCATGAGGGACCTCCAAGTCTGGCCAATAAGGCAGATACAAAAAGAAGATCGACTGTTTCTTGACAGGTACGACTGTGACAGGAGGTGTGCTTCTAACTTTCTTTGTCCCATCTAGATTCTTCTTTTCGAGGATGACACGTATGTTTTTCACAATTTTGAACGCGTGTTGCCCGATTTTACGTGTCTCTAGAGGGGGTTCATTCTCCGACTTGTTGTCATAATATCTAAAGTATATCTTGCTGTGGTACTTGTGATTTGTCTTTAAGAAGCGTTTATACCTGAGGTAAATTATCTTCTTGGATGCATCTAGGTACACCCATGTAGTACCATCCAAGCAGACTAAGCATCCCATCTTTCCTTTGATCTGTCCAAACAAAGCAAATAGCATGGGGTAATCATTGGTAGTAACAAAGATCATGGCTCCACAAATGAAGTCCTCCTTTCAGAACACATCGTACATCGGCTCCCCATGCCTCCATAGCCTCTACATTTCTTGCATCAAAGGCTCGAGGAACACATCTATATCAATGCCTGCATATTTTGGACCCGAAATGAGAATAGTGAGGAGAAGGTACTTTCTCTTCTGACATAGCCACGTTGGGATGTTGTACATGGTCAAGATCACTAGCCATGTGCTGTGGTCGTTGGTCCTCTCATTGAAGGGATTCATTCCATCGGTGCTCAAGCAAAACCGTACATTCCTTGGGTCAGCGCTAGAATCTTTGTGCTTGTCATCGAAGCATTGCCACTAAGTACTATCGACCGGGTGTGCAATCACATCATCAACCACCTTGCGCTCATCATCCCACCATGTCATGAGTGTGGCTTCCTTAGGGTTTAGGAACATATGCCTCAAACGGTCAACCATTGGCAGGTACCACATTATCAAGGCAGAAATTCTTCTCTGCTTTGCATCGTTGCTTAATGGAGTGTCATCTGGGGGTTGAGAATCTTGTACCACCTTTTTCCCACCCTTCTTCCTCTTGTTCCCCGTGGAGGCTTCATCCCCATCGTAAAGGTCGTTGTTCTTGTACCAACTAGCCCCACACCTGGGACATTTATCTAGTGACTTGAATGTGTCGCCACGAATTGAAAAAGGATATGGTGGTTGGGGCATGCATGGATTTTTTCAACCCTCATTGTCAATAGACTTATAACCTTCTTCGCTTGGTATGTGTTGGCAGGAGCTGAGTTTGGCTTGGGCAGCAATCATGATAGGAGACGCAATAGATCATTGAAACTATAGTCTGACCAGCCGTACTTAGCCTTTAGGATGAGTAGCTCAAGCACAAAATATAGCACTGTCCAGTGTGTCAGACAACCCTTGTCAACACCATACACAGTCTCCTTCGATGCTTTTTTCACCCTATCCAAATTTTCTAGATCTTTTGGGCTCCTTAGTAAAATCTCTGGTCCAACGGCCCAAATCATGTCCTCCAAATCATCTTCATCCTCGACACATGCTCCGCCATCATTATTGGCATCACCTTCGTCGTTACCATCCCAACCACCAGCATCACCACCTTGTTCATTGTCAAACTCGGGATCCATTCGTGCGTCAAGCTCTGCTGAATATTGGGACAGGGATTCTAGGGTTTCGTCGTCGTATTCCTCCTCATCGTCGTTAACAACAACCGTTTCACCATTATGAATCCACACTGTGTAGTCCTCAACAAATCCTCGCATAATCAAATGTGATCTGATGATAGTCACATCTGTCCATGCCATACGGTTCTTGCAATCTTTACAGTGATAAATAATTGTATCTTTATTATCTATCAACGTCGTTGCATGCTTCTCTGCGGTTTCAATAAATTTATCCACCTCTTCACGGAAACCTATCTTGAACCTTAACGAACCATACATCCTAAAGTTCCTATATTCCATCTTTTATAACAACAACCAAAGAAAATACATTTAATGACTACTTATTCAGATATATATATAAAATAAATTAAATTAATAATTACTTGAGAATAATTGTATATACTTTAGATATATATAAATATAAATCAAATATAATTATATGAAGCATATCAAACACACCATGGTAGAGATAATTAATTAATGACCTATTTATCTATAAATAATTAAAAATACATATTTATTAATTACAATAAACAATTTCAAAGACAACAATTAGCAACAATTAATATTTTACCCAATATCTTTCATGCAAACCCTAGTCCAATTTCATCAAACATAAATTTATAAAAATAAAATTAATAAAAAAAATCAAACCCTAAATCTAGATTTAAATGCACATGAAACATCCATCAAACTAACTAATTGTTCACTAAAATCAAGAAAATCGACTAAATAAGGGTATGATCTTATTTCTCTACCTAATTTATCCTAGTACATTCAAAACTTGGGTCTAATTTGCTTCATAAGTAGCTCAAGTACCATAGAAAAGAGAGAAAAACAAAACTCTAATTACTCACTAACCAACCATTTAAACTTAAAAAAAGTTTGGAATAGCATTTCCTTACCTTCAACAACCCCACAACAAAGGATTTAAGACCAAAACCTCCCCCTTAGTAGAGCAATTTTTGGGAGGTGTCCAAGGCCTCCCAAGCCTTTTTTTTCTCGAGTAAGAGTGAGTGACTCGAGGAGGAAGAAGAGGGCTGCAACATTTTATACGTGGAGCATTTGTAGGGATAGCTAGAGATTGAGCCGCCTCTAAAAATCGCAACAGTGGGGGCGGCTGGTGAGTGAGTCGCCCCTACAAATCGATCTATTTGTAGGGGCGGCTCGTATCACTAGCCATCCTTACTGTACCATTTATAGGGGTGGCTGGTCTCGTGGGTACCGAGCATGTCCACTGTAGGGACGGCTTCATCACCCGTCGTCCCTAAAAAAAAGATCCCACTGCTATAAACCTTTTTTTTAGTAGTGCTTTTTTGTTTCATTTCATGAGTTTAAGTTTGTACTCTTTTACTCTTGTTTCAGTAAAATTACCGGTAGGAGCTTTAACCCCTCCTGTTTCGTAAAAAAAATTAGGTCGAGTAATACCAAATGAATGATTCAATTCAGGCGTACGTGACGCAAGAGAACGTGCTGATGGCCACGCTTACTGGGCCTGTTTGGATGGTGACTGCCAAACAACTCAGAAGACAGGCAAGAATGCCAGGCGTCCGATTTCTTGTGCCTGTGGCCAGGATGCGTTGCCTGGCAGACAGCCAGGGGCCAGGGCGTCATCCAAACAGGCCCACACGTGAGGCTATCTACTACTCATCTCAAATCCAACTGCCGGACACCCATGCCACTTGCCAAGAAGCTCGCCCTCGCCGACGAGACTATCCAGGAGATGGGGCTCACCAGCGCACTGAACACACGCATCGGCGGACGCGAAACCAAGGGCATCAGCGGCGGGCAGCGGAAGCGGCTGAGCATCTGCCTGGAGATCCTCACGCGGCCGCGGCTGCTATTCCTCGACGAGCCCAGTAGCGGGCTCGACAGCGACGCCTCGTTCCACGTGATGAACCGCATCGCCAACCTCGCCGTCAGGGATGGCATGATCATCATTGCCGTCGTGCACCAGCCATGTAGCGAGGTGTTCGAGCTCTTCCATGGCCTCTGCTTGCTCGCCTCCGGACAGACCATCTACTTTGGCCCAGCCGCCGATGCCGCTGAGGTAATTGTTGTCATCTTTCTTTACTTTCTATTAACTATGAGAGACAAAAATGTTTATTTATAGCTTTCTAAGAACTTTCATTTACAAATTACAATACATTATATTTGCAGTTCTTCACATCAAACGGCTACCCTTGCCCACCAATGAGAAATCCCTCAGATCATTTCTTGAGGACAATCAACAGAGATTTTGAATCGGTATATAAGATTTATCTGATCATGCCCTTATTCTCCAATAGTTAATCAAAGCAAACATGGAAAGACATATTTGGATTAGATTCAAATACTTGTCAATGTAGGTTCTTACTATAGCTATTGTCGTAGATTACAGAGAGATCATTTCATTTCATGGAAGTATCCTTTTAACACAGTAATAACATACAGGAAAATGAAGAAAGATCAGTATTCAAGCCATCTGCAGCAGACGAAGCAATAACAATTTTGATGAATGCCTATAAATCCTCCAATATATTAGAAAATGCCAAAAAGGAAATGCATGACATAAATGAAATGGTTAGTATATATACTCACGTTTTCTGACTATTGTGTAATCTTCCACGGAGATGACATATAAGATATTATTTTGGTTTGCTAACCTATAGGGTGGATTGATGGTCAGAAGAAACCAAGCCAGTTTCCTGACCAAGGTGTTTGTACTCACCGAAAGATCATTTGTAAACATGTACAGAGATGTTGGATACTACTGGTTGAGACTTGGCATATATATTTCCATGAGTCTATGCCTTGGTTCCATATATTACAATTTTGGCTATGGATATGATTCTATTCGTGTAAGTTGATTAAATCTTGTGTTAGTAGTCTAAGATATGAAGTAGGCTAGTTGTGAAAGTTGTTAATGTTATTGATTCTATTGTTTCAGTCTAGATCATCAATGCTAATGTTCACCGGTGGCCTTCTAACCTTGATGGCAATTGGCGGATTCCCTTCCTTTGTGGAGGAAATGAAGGTATCACCCTTTTATTTTTAATTATATACATCTATGGTACTAATTTGGGAAAAAACTTAATGAGAAGATACTTATGATCATGAGGCCAAGATGTGTTACTAGGAGATCTAGTAAAATATAACCTCATTAGCTTATCTTGATCATGAGGTGACATGTAAAAGAACGTGAACCGCATGGTGACTCTGTAGTCTCGAAGTTATTGAATGTCAATCAGGAATAGCAAACTGTTGGTTAATCATCTATTTTGTTGCTATCTATCTAGATTTTTCCTATAGCTCAATGTTTTGTTAATTATGAAATAGACCTGACAAATAAAATATATTGACTCAAATGAACTCGAGGTTGCAAAGCATAAACATTTAACAATACAGTCGCAGTGAAATTAACCCACTCAAAATATCTAAATATAATTATAAAAAATAACAATAATTGCTAATTTATATGCACTACTTGTTTTACGTAACATTATATGTGTGTGTGTGTTCAACTGTATACTTCTTTTCACAAAGTTGCAAAACCATACTGTAACTAGCTACACTAGAATTCAATAACATGTTATCCATCTCCATTGTTGTTACTATATGTTCAATTCTCATTTTCTAGCTGATATTTGTAGCCTTTTTTTTTTTGAACTGAAACCGTGGGGCAAAGAGCCCCCTGGCGGCAATATATATTAAAAGAGAGAAAGATCCGAAGGATCCAAAAGAAGGTTACAAGGCTAGCCAAAAGTTAACCAGCCAACAAAAGGGGTAAAAAAGAGGAAAAAAGTCTGACAGAAAGAAAATTACAAACTGTCCAACCACAACCGGATAGCAGAGTGAAGATTGGGCTTAATCCTGTACAGAGATGGAGTTCGATCTCTTGTTTGAAACTGCTTTTCCAAGAAAGTACACTAGGCACCATTCGATTGAAAATAGCTGCATTCCTTTCATTCCATATGCACCAAGCAGCCACCGTTACTACCGCCTTGTTGTCCCGGGCGGTAACGGTCTTTAGTTCCGGTTACCGCGCTGAGACAATGATCCCATGACTGAAGGTGTGTCATCGAGCCGAGACTAAAGAGGGACCTTTAGTCCCGGTTGGTGTGTTACCAACTGGGACTAAAGGCCCTCCAATCGAGCAAACGTGGCCGCACCCTTTAGTCCCGGTTGGTAACCCCAACCGGGACTAAATGTTCCTTTTCTTTTTCTTTTTTTTTGTTTAATTTGTTTTCAGTTCAGTTACACATATTTGTTTAATATATAATATGTTTTTATGTATGTATTCTACGCTGCTAATATAAATACACGCACGCATATAATTACATCTAATTCTCATCTCGAGCATTATTATATTCGAATAAAGTATGGAACTATATATATTATAGATATATATGTATATATACAACACTTTCATAATCTTGTTCTCGAAAATAACGATATCAATAAACGTTTAATTTACATCATTTATTCCTTAGGATCAAAGTAGAACTCGCCGTTGGGATTTAGCACTTTTTCTAGAAGAAATCCTGCTATTGACTCTTGAACTGCTTTCAGATGGTCTTTTTGCATGACCCTTTGTTTCAATCATTCAGTCTTGCATTTGAAATAAAATAAAAAGTATTAATATATATATATATATATATATATATTCATTTAAAAATAAATAAAAATTGATATATATGTACTCTGAGGATATCTTTATGAGTTCTTCTTATGTGCGCAGTGATAAATTCACAAACGTAGTATCCACACAAGTTATTACCTGGTTGCTGCCGCAAACACCACTGTACGAGAAGAAGATTATTCTAATCATCTCACACGTAAATTGAAGTACGATATAGTAATTAAACACGTGGGGAAGTATATATAGTACAACTTACTAGTATTTCAACTACATTAAGTGGTGCCTTGCAATCCTTGCGGTGTTGCCGAATAAATTCTTTCCAAACCCTGTGCGACCAATAATGTACGATCGTTAATAAATTATGACAAAGTCTATTCAATAATAGTTGTGCGCGAGAGATCGAAATTACCCCTGGATAATGTCTATCATATCTTGGTATAGTGCCCGCTCTTTTCTCTTCGAGTCCAAGATTACTAACCGACTTGAGTTTAACTCAATGACAATGAGTATCCAGTGAAACCTACATTGGTTTATACACACACGTACATGCATATAAGTTGTATTGATATTACATAAAATGTGTAGACTACATTATTATTAACACTTACTCAAAGCTGTACGGGAAAAGTATTGTTGTCTTATTGTGCTGCTTCACGAAGAACCTCATGATATTGTTCTGTGCTTCAGATACCCACTGCTCCTTGGGAATAATATCGGTTTTGAATACGATATAAGGATCAATGAAGCCAACACTGGTGTCTTGTATTCTTTGGAGCTCTGACATCTGGAATCTGTATATAAATATAAGTTACATGTGAGGATAATTATATACACGTACGCATGGAAGTGAGTTTATTAAATAAAAGTAAGAATCACTTACAAACAAAAGGAGCTAATGATTGATTTGTCTAGAGCGTCCATGTGGCATAGTTGATGCAATTTTTTGAAACTAATATGTAAGATGTCATCGCCACAGAAGCAATGATGGTCTCTAAATCTGACAAAGATCCACTCCTCACCCCTGCCACACGCCTGCATGTACTACTTGTTGAGCAAGTATATTTGCGTACCTAATTCATTCAGAGCCGCAGGGTTGTACAGACTTTTGCCAAATTTATAAGTCTTCCAGGTATCAACTTCCAGGTTCCGGATTGGAGCTTTGCCCATCAATTGATCCAAGGTTAAACCAGTATCTTTAAAAAAGCATTAAGGTCTTGAACTGACACTTCTCCAGAGTTGTCTGGTCGATAGATTTCTATGTTGGAACCATATTCATTAGTAACAATAAGATTTTGCATTGGTTGCTTCTGTTGTCCAAGCTATGGGACATCCTTCCCTGATGCTCTTTTCCTTTTCTTATCTGCATCATATGACTTCACAAGGGAGCGGTCATAGTCTGATAGTGGCGGAGGCTTACGAAGTTCAAGCATCTTTTTCTTGTGATCTTCGACCTTCTGCCTCAGCAGATCTCGTGGTATGTAAAAGTACGGCTTCTCCTTAAGCTTCGCTTGTCTCTGCTTTTTGATATCTATAAAAAAATCTTTCACTTTTTTGTCTTCTTCAGCTGCTATTTGCTCATCAGTCTTTTCAGGAAGTATTTCTTGATAAATAACTCTTTTTTTCGGGGTCTTCTTTGCCGCCGGGACCTTAGACGTCTCTATAGTGCAACGCTATGGAGGGGGTGGGGGCGGTGTTGGAGACCGGCGTGGAGGCGATGAGACCGGTGTTGGAGACCGGCGTGGAGGCGTTGGAGATCGTTGTGGAGGCGGTGGGGCCAGTGTAGGAGTTGGAGATCGTTGTGGAGGCGATGGGACCGGTGTAGAAGTTGGAGATCGCCGTGGGGATGAAGTCGTCTCGCCCCCCGCGACGCTGTGATGAGATGGGGAATGAATGATTGGGCTAGGATGGGGGGAGACCCTGCTACAAAAACAAGTTGTGAGTCAATTATTTTTTAAGCTAATATAAAATTAATGGAAAATAATATTTCATTCACTTTCATTCGTACCTAGGGTGAGGTAGGGGAAGCGGTGGCGTCCCAGGAATGATGATGAAGCATTTGCGCCATTGAATAAATGTCTTCTCTGCTTCTCCTAGTGTCTTCTCCCCATCACCGCCTTCAATGTCAAGAGGAACATTGCTGCAACCTTTGAGCACTCTATCGACCGAGACGCTAGCATATCCAGGTTGAATAACTGACCCATGGATTCTTAGTGTCTTCGTTCGATCTATTGGAGATACAATCCCGACAGCCACCATGATTGATGCATTATTACCATCTGGAATGTGCAGCTCACATGTTGTTAGAGGCTCGGTAATGTCATCAATAGGGAAGCGCAACCCAGCGTCATCTTGAATAACTGGTAGCTCCGTGGAAGCACAACTGCTTTTCATCTGACCAACGGGGCTAATGGTGACTCCCGGTGTTGATTGCGATTGCATTTGACTCATTGCTAGCTGCACTTGCCTCTTGATCTCCTCCTGCATTCTTGCCTCGAGATTTTTCTCGTTCACGTGATTCAAGCAATGCTTGTCGTGACTCATTAACAAATTGCTCCAATACACGGATTTGGTCTACCTCCTCATCCTTCTTTCTCTGGCGGCTTCTGTAGGTATCCTTGTCTGCTGGGAATGCTTGTAGCCACGGAACCGCCCCATAGCCTCTTGTTCGACCACCGTGTTCAGGATTCTCTAGGGCATATGTCAATTCATCCTTCTCTCTGTTGGGCTTGAAAACACCGCTATCAGCTTCTTCCCTAGCACGAACTAGTATCTATGTTGCTCTCTCAATTTTTTGGTCGAAAATTAGCTTGCCAGTGTCTGGGTCTAGGTTTCCCCCATGAGCGTAGAACCAATTCTTCACGCGTTGAGGCCAGTTCTTCTCTATTATTTCAGGTATGATTCCCTTGGCAGTAATCTCTACTTCTAGGTTCTGCCACTTGGGAATAGCACTCCTATAACCACCTGATCTCATGCGATGATGGTATTGCTTCTGTCGGGCATTCTGCCGATTCCTCATCACACATTCATCACTCTCTTGAGATGTCTTGTATTGTACGAAGTCATCCCAATGGGACTCCAACTTGACAAACGCCTTAGCATTGAAATCCGGCGTTTCATTCTTCAAGATAAACTTTTTATACAATGTCTTCTTCCAACTCTAGAACAATGTTGCCATCTTCTTCATTGTCCAATCCCTCACTAGCTCCTTCAAAGCATCATCTGCTTGTAATATGAAATGCTGAGTGATATCTCTCCAAGCTAGGTTTTTGTCACGATCAGATACAAAACTAACATTAGGAGCGGATATCTTCTGCTTCCTTTCACGAGCACTAACTGGGATCCTATCCTTTACAATGACCCCACATTGATTGACATATGTCTGAGCATGTGGTCCCAATGGTTTACCGGTGTCGGTGTCGAATTCTGATATTATGAAACGGCCCTCTAATGGCTTTTTTGGCCCTCGGATTTTCCTACTCTTGCTGGTGGTTGATGTAGATCCAGAGACC
Source organism: Miscanthus lutarioriparius (assembly GCA_904845875.1). NCBI lineage: Eukaryota > Viridiplantae > Streptophyta > Magnoliopsida > Poales > Poaceae > Miscanthus > Miscanthus lutarioriparius. Next base: position 61,976,699 of record CAJGYO010000018.1, read on the forward strand.
GGCTACATGAGTAGAAACACAACGATTAACAACAAATATACGTATGCATACATCTATAAGAGATGATAGATAATCGAATATAACTCGTCAGTATTTTCTTACGCGACAATTTGTTGATCTTCAACCACTAGGATATTCATGATATCCTCATAATCAGCAAAGTACTGACTCGTGTCATCTATATCCACATTGGTGCCGATGTTGATAATATCAGCCATTATGTCATCATTCAAGTTATCATCCGGAGCAGCCATTTGTATCTTCAAGATAACACATAGATAGAATTACTATTGCACATAACATAAGTACATGTGATAACACATATAGAATTACTAAATCCAATTAAATATAATAACACATAATATTTCATAAGGATAAACAATAATAAGGTATAGGCTTTGGAATCAAATCAAAAACACTTTCGATCCAAAAACATGGAAATAAGTACATGTATATATACATATAGAATGATACAATTTTTTCTCTCTCTCGACACATAGAAATAAGTGCATATGTATATATCTCTAGATATGCATGTGATAACACATAGAATGTCTCTCTAAATACAATTTTCTCTCTCTCAACACATGAAAATAAATACATGTATATATACACATAGAAATAATTAAGTACATATGTATACATATAGAATCTCTCTCTAGATATGCATGTGATATAGAGATAGAATTACTAATAAAATATCCAAGTGATATATAGATAGAATTACTAAAATAAAATTAAATCTAATTAACATATATATATAGAGATAGAATATATAATTACTAAATCCAATTAAATAAATCTAACATGAAATTAGATAAACTAGTAATAGATAATACATTTTAATCTAACATATATCAAAAACTATAATAAAAAAGTATTTAAAAAACTATCTAAATAAAGTACTAATTAAATTTTAATACATTTAAATCTAACATATATCAAAAACTATCTAAAAACTAACTAAAAAACTAACAATAAACTACTAATTAAATTTTAATACATTTTAATCTAACATATATATCAAAAACTATCTAAAAAACTATCTAAATAAACTAGTAATTAAATTTAACATACATTTTAATCTAACATATATATCAAAAACAATCTAAAAAACTAGAAACTTTATAAAAAAATATGGTCGAGAGCAATTTAGCTAGCAGTGCTAGTTGAGGGCGATGGATGGCGGCCAGGCAGCGAGGCGTCTTTGGCCACCACGGGCGAGTGAGCACCTCGCTCGCGAGGACGACGTCACGGTGGAGACGGCGAGATCGATCACGGTGAGGACGACGACGACGGTGCTGGCGCGGCAAACGAAGCTCGGCGACACGGTCACGGGCGGGCTCGGCACGACGAGGCCAGGCGGGAAGCGGTCGGCGACGGAGGGTGGGCTCGGGTGCGGCGGCGGAGACGGGATGTGGTGGCGAGACGAGCTCGATGGCCGGGCGGGGCTAGGCGACGGAGGCGAGATCGAAGATGGCGGTGGCGGCAGTGAGGATCGACATGTAGATCAAAAAGTAGAAGATGAACAGAACAGGAACCGTTCGATATATATAGGCCGGGACCCTTTAGTCCCGGCTGGTAACACTAGCCGGGACTAAGCGCCATTTAGTCCTGGCTGGTAAGCCGAACCGGGACTAAAGGTCCAACCCTTTAGTCCCAGCTCGGCTTACCAGCCGGGACTAAATGGCGTTTGTCCCGGTTGGTGTTACCAGCCAGGACTAAAGGTATTTTTGGGCGGGCACCGAAATTGCCGCCTACCCTTTAGTCCAGGTTTCTGGCCTGGGCCGAGACTGAAGGCCTAAAAATTTTGGCAGCCCGCCAGAGTAATTGGAAAGGTCTGGGATTTTAATTTTGTTCTCCTTGTTTAATACTAGGTAAATCAATTAATTCTATAGCAACTTCAATACTTTGCAATATTTATTTTAAAAAATACTATTGATTAACTAATTATTTATTGTAAATAGGAAAATTTTGTAACCTAAAGTTTTTAATTTCTTTTATGAATATAGAATACAAATGTTACTAATACTAAGTATTTTGTTAATGCAAAAATATATTTGTAACTTAAAATTAATAAAACTAATATTATTTGATAGGAAATTTATTATCACATTATTATAACGTCAATGCTTCAATTTTTTCTCGGTTTTTGACCAAACTGTCAGGAAATTTTTGTTGAACCTATAAAAATAAAGAAAATATAGTATTTTTGTTCTATAATTTTTACAAATGAAAAAACGGCCTATATAAGGATTGTAGATCTTGATGAGCTGAACAAACTTAGTATTCAAAACTTTTCAATTTGAGACAATCTAGGGTTCCGAAAACTAGTTTGTAGGCGCGAAATTTAAAAATCACAAATTTGAACCATCCAAACTATCTCAAATGAAAAGTTGACCAAAACAACAATTGTAGATCTTGATGAGTTTAACAAAGTTGGTATTCAACACTTTTCAATTTGAAGTCATTTAGAGTTCATAATACTAGAGTCAAAGTGTTGTTTTTTCATTTGACCAAATTTGACTTGGTCAAACTTGCTCAAATGAGACACTAAATGACCTCAGATGAAAAAACTCTGAATACCAAGTTTGATCATATCAGCAAGATCTACAATTGTTACATAGCTTATTTTCTCATTTAAGAAAGTTATATCAAACACTAGTCACAAATTCTTGAATCTCATATAGACGTTCTAAAACTATGTCACACACTTGTGAAATTTGAACTACATTTTGTTCAAACTTTTTCAAATGAAAAAATGGCCTATATAAGGATTGTAGATATTGATGAGCTGAACAAACTTGGTATTCAAACTTTTCAATGTGAGACAATCTATGGTTCCGAAAACTAGTTTGTAGGCGTTGAAATTTAAAAATCACAAATTTGAACCGTCTAAATTTTCTCAAATGGAAAGTTGACGAAAACAACAATTGTATATCTTGAGGAGCTGAACAAACTTGGTATTTAAAACTTTTCAATTTGAGACAATTTAGGGTTCTGAAAACTAGTTTGTAGGCGTCGAAATTTAAAAATCACAAATTGGAACCATCTAAACTTTCTCAAATGGAAAGTTGACCAAAACAACAATTGTATATCTTGATGAGCTGAACAAACTTGGTATTCAAAACTTTTCAATTTGAAGTCATTTAGAGTTCATAATACTAGAGTCAAAGTGTTGTTTTTTCATTTGACCAAATTTGACTTGGTCAAACTTGGTCAAACGAGACACTAAATTACCTCAGATGAAAAAACTCTGAATACCAAGTTTGATCATCTTAGCAAGATCTACAATTGTTACATAGCTTATTTTCTCATTTGAGAAAGTTTTATCAAACACTAGTCACAAATTCTTGAATGTGAGACTTTCTAAAACTGTCACATACTTGTGAAATTTAAACTACATTTTATTCAAACTTTTTCAAATGAAAAAATGGCCTATATAAGGATTGTAGATCTTGATGAGATGAACAAACTTGGTATTCAAAACATTTTTCAATTTGAGATAATCTAGGGTTCCGAAAACTAGTTTGTAGGCGTTGAAATTTAAAAATCATAAATTTGAACCCTCTAAACTTTCTCAAATGGAAAGTTGACCAAAACAACAATTGTATATCTTGAGGAGCTGAACAAACATGGTACTCAAAACTTTTCAATTTGAGACAATCTAGGGTTGCGAAAACTAGTTTGTAGGCGTCGAAATTTAAAAATCACAAATTTGAACCGTCTAAACTTTCTCAAATGGAAAGTTGACCAAAACAACAATTGTATATCTTGATGAGCTGAACAAACTTTGTATTCAAAACGTTTCAATTTGAGACAATTTAGGGTTCCGAAAACTAGTTTGTAGGCGTCGAAATTTAAAAATCATAAATTTGAACCATCCAAACCATCTCAAATGGAAAGTTGACCAAAACAACAATTGTAGATATTGATGAGCTGAACAAACTTGGTATTCAACACTTTACAATTTTAAGTCATTTAGAGTTCATAATACTAGAGTCAAAGTGTTGTTTTTTCATTTGACCAAATTTGACTTGGTCAAACTTGCTCAAATAAGACACTAAATGACCTCAGATGAAAAAACTCTGAATACTAAGTTTGATCATCTCGGTAAGATCTACAACTGTTAAATAACTCATTTTCTTATTTGAGAAAGTTTTATCAAACACTAGTCACAAATTCTTGAATCTCATATAAACTTTCTAAAACTATGTCACACACTTGTGAAATTTAAACTACATTTTGTTCAAACTTTTTCAAATGAAAAAATGGCCTATATAAGGATTGCAGATCTTGATGAGCTGAACAAACTTGGTATTCAAAACTTTTCAATTTGAGACAATCTAGGGTTCCGAAAACTAGTTTATAGGCGTTGAAATTTAAAAATCATAAATTTGAACCCTCTAAACTTTCTCAAATGGAAAGTTGACGAAAACAACAATTGTATATCTTGATGAGCTGAACAAACTTGGTATTCAAAACTTTTCAATTTGAGACAATTTAGGGTTCTGAAAACTAGTTTGTAGGCATCGAAATTTAAAAATCACAAATTTGAACCATCCAAACTATCTCAAATGGAAAGTTGACCAAAACAACAATTGTATATATTGATGAGTTTAACAAACTTGGTATTCAAAACTTTTCAATTTGAAGTCATATAGAGTTCATAATACTAGAGTCAAAGTGTTGTTTTTTCATTTGACCAAATTTGACTTGGTCAAACTTGCTCAAACGAGACACTAAATGACCTCAGATGAAAAAACTCTGAATACCAAGTTTGATCATCTCAGCAAGATCTACAATTGTTACATAGGTTATTTTCCCATTTGAGAAAGTTTTATCAAACACTAGTCACAAATTCTTGAATCTCATATAGACTTTCTAAAACTATGTCACACACTTGTGAAATTTGAATCATGTGGGCACAACATTGAATTTATTCTTGATGTATGACCCTTGATTATGATCTTATCGTAACCATGGAGTATCTTCATCATTTAACATGATGCTTGGATCTTTCTTCACTATGAAGTGTGGAATTCGGACATTTCTTTCATAATCTTCTGACATGTCTGACTTGTCTTCAATTCCGACTATATTTATTTTCCCAGAAAGAACTATATGGTGCTTTGGCTCATTGATCATTGAGTTGATGTCTTCGTTTTTTCCTCTCTTTGATTTTGTAGACATGTCTTTCACATAGAACACCTGACTCACATCGGCAGTAAGGACGAATGGTTCATCTTTGTACCCAATATTGTTGAGGTCCATTGTTGTCATTCCATACTCTTTGTCAACTGTTACCCCTCCTCCGGTCAGCTTCACCCATTGGCATCAGAACAAAGGGACTTTAAAATTAGGTGCGTAGTCTAGTTCCCATATCTCTTCTATGCGGCCATAATATGTTTGTATATTCTCATTTGGATCTGTGCCATCTATGCGAACACCACTATTTTGATTGGTGCTCCTTTTATCTTGGGTAAATGTGTAAAATGTATTCCCATTTATCTCGTACCCTTGGTACGTGAGGATATGCCACGATGGTTGCCTAGCCAACAAATACAGTTGCTCATCAATATTGTCATCGCCTTGACATTCTTTTCGCAACCAACCACTGAAACTTTCCATGTGCTGACGCCTAATCCAAGCTTCAGTCTTCCCTATAAACTTGGATCGTAAGATCTTCTTATGTATCTCGATGTACGGATGCACCAATGACGAGTTCTGAAGAACTGTGTAGTGTGCTTTATTGAAATAGTCATCTTCCATGCTGATATATGTTTTCTTCCCTAAAGTTCCTTTACCACTGAGTCTCCCCTCGTGTCGTGATTCGGGAACGCCAATCGGGCAAGGGTGGGAATAAAGTCAACACAGAACTCAATGACCTCCTCATTTCCATAGCCCAGGCGATGCTTCCTTCAGGCTTAGAACGAACTTTCACATATTTCTTCAAGACTCCCATAAACCTCTCGAAGGGAAACATGTTATGTAAGAACATAGGTCCAAGAATACTAATCTCCTTCACCAAATAAACTAGGAGGTGTGTCATGATATTAAAGAAGGATGGAGGGAACACCAACTCAAAGCTGACAAGACATTGAACCACATCATTATGTAGAGTAGCTAGTTCCATTGGATTGATTGCCTTCTGAGAAATTGCAATGAGGAATGCACATAGCTTCACAATGGCTAGACGTACATGTGGAGGTAGAATTCCTCTTAAAGCAACTGGAAGCAATTGCGTCATAAGCACGTGGCAGTCGTGGGACTTTAAGTTTAGGAATTTTTTCTCTGGCACATTTATTATACCCTTTATATTGGAGGAGAATCCCGATGGGACCTTGATGCTGCTTAGACATTCGAACATGCTGTCCCTCTCTTCTTTGCTAAGCATGTAGCTAGCAGGACTTAAGTAATGACATCCATCATCTGTCTTCTCTGGATGAAGGTTGTCTCGTTCTTTCATGCCCTGCAAGTCCTGGCGTGCTTCAAGTGAATCCTTTGGCTTCCCATACACACCCATGAATCCTAACAGGTTCACACAAAGATTATTTGTCAGGTGCATCACGTCGATTGTGTTGCGGACCTCTAGGACTTGCCAATAGGGTAGCTCCCAAACGATGGACTTCTTCTTCCACATGGGTGCGTGTCCCTTAGCATCTTTGGGAACAGATTCGCTGCCTTATCCCTTTCCAAATACTACTTTCACATCCTTGACCATTGCGAGTACATCTTCCCTGATTTGGTTATGAGGCTTCTTCCAATGGTCTGGCTTACCTTTAAAATGCTTCCCTTTCTTTCTTACTTGGTGATTCAAAGGAAGGAATCGACGATGGCTAAGGTACACGACCTTTTGACATCTTTTCAAATATATACTATCAAGGTCATCAAAACAATGTGTGCATGTATTATATCCTTTGTTTGTCTGACCTGAAAGATTACTTAAAGCAGGCCAATCATTGATTGTTACGAACAACATTGCTCGTAGGTCAAAGTGTTCTTGTTTGTACTCATCCCAGACACGTACACCTGGTTTGTTCCATAAAACTAGAAGTTCTTCAACTAATGGCTTCAGATAGACATCAATGTCGTTGCCAGGTTGCCTCGGACCTTGGATGAGGATCGGCATCATAATGAACTTCCGCTTCATGCATAACCATGGAGGAAGGTTGTAGATACATAGAGTAATTGGCCAAGTGCTATGACTAGTGGTCTGCTCCCCAAAAGGATTCATACCATCTGTACTTAAGGCGAACCTTAAGTTTCTAGCCTCATTTGCAAACTCTGGAAATTCCCTGTCTATCGCTCTCCACTGGGACCCATCAGCTGGGTGTCTCAGCATATTGTCTACCTTACGGTATTCTTTATGCCACCGCAACAACTTTGCATGGTCTTTATTTCTGAACAAACGTTTTAAGCGTGGTATTATAGGAGCATACCACATAACTTTGGCGAGGATTTTCTTTTTCTGGACGTTGTTCACCCTCGGCGTCACCGGGATCATCGCTTTGATCTTATACTGCGATGCTTTACATACCGGGCATTCATCTAAATTCTTGTATTCATTGCCATGGTAGAGGATGCAGTCATTAGGACATGCATGTATCTTCTGGATTTTTAATCCCAAAGGGCAAACAACCTTTTTTGCTTCGTACGTAGTGGTGGGCAATTCATTTGGCTTCGGAAGCATCTTCTTTATGAGGTTCAATAAATTCCCAAATGCCTTGTCGGATACACCATTCTTTGCCTTCCACTGTAGCAATTCCAGTGTTGTACCCAGCTTTTTTTGCCCCTCTCCGGCCGTCGGGTATAGCAACTTCCTATGATCCTCAAGCATGCGCTCAAACTTAACTTTCTTTTTTTTTACTTTCGCATTCTTGTTGTGCATCACGAATGGCATCGCCAAGAGCATCACCGAGATCATCTTCTGCCGCTACCTCTTCTTCATCTCCCCCCATTGTAGTATCATCAAAGGCACCATACTGAGCAATAATGTCATCAATGTCTAAATCTTCTCCTTCACATTCTTCCATCATGACCCCGCTTTCTCCATGCTTAGTCCAACATATATAGTTTGACATGAAACCTGACTTAAGTAAATGTGAATGAAGACTCATTGAGCTTGAATATTTCTTTAAATTCTTACATAGGGCACATGGACAGCACATGAAACCATCCCGCTTATTTGCCTCGGCCACACCTAAGAAATAGTGCACGCCCTCAATAAAGTCTTGGGAGCGGCAATCGGCATTGTACATCCAATGGCGTGACATAATCTGCATTACACGACAAATTATGAAAACCTTGAACATAATTAAGTATTTTATTACACAACATAGATGACACACACACGGTTGATTAATTAACTAAGCCTGGCTACAACGTAAGCAATCCCAACTATCACTAAACAAACTAAAACTATAATGCACTTCAGTAACATAATTATTTTGTGACCGTACACAACTAAAACAGACAAATCATTCGTCTGTTGAATATCAATAAGCTTCTCCTGCTGGCTCACTGCCTCATCATCAGCAGCCGCTACCTCAAGCGCACCCGAATTCTACACGAATGTAGCATAATCTTCCTCCCAGTACCAACCATCGCATCCATTGCCCTCCCACTGAAATTAAAGCCAAAAAATATTTAGTAAAAATATTCAAGAAAAGCAGGTCAATTAGCCATAATAATCAAATGCGTAAGAAACTCACATCGCTATCCAGGCACTTGTGGAAAACACGACCCTTGTTGGGTCCCTGTCTCTTGACTCGGTACTCCATCACAATCTTCTGCTTACACTTGCCGCAGATAATGAGAGGGAGTTCTGGCCTCAGTCGTTTCACAACCGAACGAGAGGCCAAGGATCCGGTACCAGTTGTCATCTACTTTCTATACTTATTTTTGCAAACTAGTGTAAATTTCACATTTTCTAAAATAATATATTTAAACAAAACTAAAATTATTTATTTATCTAACTAAACCATGAAATATGTACTATGTATAATAGTAAAATACCAAACTATCAAGTGATTTTACTATTGTAAATCATCATGTGATTTTGAGCTAAAAATGACATAGAAATCACATAGCTCAAAAACATGTTTCAATAAATAACCATCCGTACTAGTTGACCTTGCTTACGTGATCATCTCGGTGAGCATTTCTCCACCGGACGGCACCGTACTTGGCCAAGGAAGAGCTCCGATTCTACGAGGAAGGGAACATGGTCTTCCACGACCCTTGCTGCTCTCCCTCGTAGAATCAAAGCTTCTCCTTGACGTCCGTTACCGCTCGGCAGAGAACATGCTCACCGAGATAAACACGGTCCGCAAGTTCAACTAGTACGGATTTTCTATAATTTTCTAACTATTTTCTTAGTTTTTCATTTCATGGAAAATTTAATTCTAAAAAATAAAAGGCATGATTTCTAAGTATTTCATTTCATGGAAAAAATAATTCTAAGTGACCTGCTCGATATCGGCGAGCTCGCGAGCGTTTAGGTCGCCGAGGATAGTAACATTTGTTGATGACATTTGTAGGTCTGAGGTTATCAAATATCCATCAAATTATAGCTCAAAAACATGTTTCAATAAATAACCATCCGTACTAGTTGACCTTGCTTACGTGATCATCTCGACGAGCATTTCTCCACCGGACGGCACCATACTTGGCCAAGGAAGAGCTCCGATTCTACGAGGAAGGGAACACGGTCTTCCACGACCGTTGCCGCTCTCCCTCGTAGAATCAAAGCTCCTCCTTGACGTCCGTTACCGCTCGGCAGAGAACATGCTCGCCGAGATGAACACGGTCCGCAAGTCCAACTAGTACGGATTTTCTATAATTTTCTAAGTATTTTCTAAGTTTTTTATTTCATGGAAAATTTAATTCTAAGATCACGTAAGATTTTGATGAACTAATTTATCTTTTGTTTATCCAAACATATATGCAAATCATCATGTGATTTTGAGCTAAAAATGACATAAAATCATAATAAAGTCCAACATATAAAGTTACACATGCATCTACATCGCAAAATGAGATAAGCTACTGATAAAACATAAGAGGATTAAGTTTGTTACCTCTAAACTCGAAGAGCAACACCAATGCAGGGGGAGAGAGCAAGAACAACAGCAAGCCGAAGAACAGAGGCAGTGAGTTTGAATGGAATGGCTCGGTCTCGGGGAGGAAGAAATGAGCTGGTTTATAGGCCGGGATAATTAGTCTCGGTTAGGGGGTCAAACCAGGACTAAAGATTAATCTTTATTCCCGGGGCATCACCCAAACTGGTACTAAACGATTTAATCCCGGCTGGTATTACCATCCGGGACTAAAGGTTGCCGGGACTAAAGATCCCTGCCCCGCGGACGACCGTTGGGCACCAACCGGGACTAAAGGAACCTTTAGTCCCGGAGGCAAAAAATGCCGAGGCTAATGCCAAATTGGGACATCGTTCTAAAGTCTGTTCTCTAGTAGTGCACCATGAATACCTCCATGAAAAAAGGGAAAGGAAAAGCATTCTTGGCCAGTATGATCTTGTGATGTACCTGAACTTCATCATTCCATACTATGCCAAGAATGAACCACCGAGCAGCAGCACAAGGACAATCAAAGAAGAGATGTTCCAGTGTTTCTTTCATATTACCTTGCACATGACACAGGGATCTTCAGTGAGCACATGTAGTATGTTGGCAAAGAGGAAAGAACTGAGTTTACTAGCTGCAGCCTACCAGCATAAGACAGGAATTGTGCACTTGCAGAGAGCCTCCTCTCCACTCTACAAATCAGAGGTGCATAGTCCTTGACCTGTGGCTTGGTGAGTCCCAAAGGAAGCCCAAGGTAGGTAAATGGAAAGCTGCCAACTGTACATCCAAATATACAGGCCAAGTCAGTGGCCTTTCCACTTTCCATATTGATTGGTACTAAACATGATTTGTGATAATTTACTCTCAGGCCAGTTGATACAGTGAAATTCTGTAATAATCCTTTGAGAGTTGCTAGCTGCTGTTCATCCCCAGGCATTACAATAATTGTGTCATCTGCGTACTGGATTACTGGGAAAGCCATGTCACTGTTTTGAGGGAAAGGAGCAGAAAGAGCTCCTTGTGCATATGCATCATTAATCACACTTTGCAAAAGATCAGCTGCCACTGCAAATAAAAGAGGAGAGAGAGGGTCACCTTGCCTAACCCCTCTCTTACATTTGAAGTCCTTCCATGCAACTCCATTGAGCAAAACCGAGGAAGTGACTGTGGAGAGAATGTCAGCAACCCATGAGATCCATTTCTGTGTAAAGCCCTTTGCAGCTAGCATTGTAAGGATGACTGAGTGTTCAACCATATCGAAGGGTTTTTCAAAATCTAACTTCAGTATGATGATCTCTCTTCTAGAGTGATGACATTGATGTAGATATTCAAAAGCCCACCCTAAACAGTCCTGTATTGACTTTCCTTGATGAAGCCATATTGGTTTTCATGGACCACTTTTGGCATTTCTCTGTGCAATCTGTTGGCCAAAATTTTTGTGATGATCTTCATGGAGGTGTTGAGTAAGGATATGGGTCTAAAATCATTCACAGTTTCTGGGTTATCCTTCTTGGGCACTAGAGTGATATAGGAATGGTTGATACTTTTGAGGTCAGCTATATGGTCATAAAAATCAGTACATAGCTTATATAAGTCATCTCTAATAATGTGCAAGGTTTTCTTTACAAAAAAACCATTGAATCCATCAGGTACAGGGGCTTTGTCAATTGGGAAATCCACCACAATAGAGTCAATCTCAACAATATGAGGTCAAACACATGTCTATGTCCAACAAAAAAAAATGCAATGGCACAATCAGTTTATATCACCATGAGTTGGTATACCATTTACAATAGAATAAATATAGTTTTCAAGTAGTCTGTTTTAGAAATTTCTTATGTCTCATGCATTAGGTGAAGAATTCATGAATTTAGAGATGTACACAATAAAACTAAATTGTGCTCCTCTAACTTGTGGCTTTGTTTCTGGTCCCTAGATATTCAGGAGAGAGAGGCTATAAACGGGCATTATGGTGTGTCAGCATTTGTGATCTCCAATTGGCTATCAGCCACACCATATCTTGCCCTTATTGCTATACTACCTGGTGCAATTGCCTACTATCTGTCTGGTCTAAAGAGAGGAGTAGAACATTTCGTGTATTTTACGCTAGTCCTTTGTTCATCCACGATGCTAGTTGAAGGCCTTATGATGACCGTAGCTGCTATTGTGCCAGATTTTTTAATGGATCATCACAGGTGCTGGAATACAAGGTATCATGATGCTTACCTGCGGATTTTTCCAAATACCTAGTAAACTGCCAAAGATAGTTTGGAAGTACCCAATGTTCTACATCTCTTTCCACAAGTATGCACTCCAGGGATTTTACAAGAATGAGTTCTTGGGTTTGGTTCTCCAAAATAACCCAGGAGTAGGAGACAGAACAATAACTGGTGAGCAAGTGATCAGTACCTTATTTGAAACAGAAATGGGCCACTCAAAATGGGTGGACTTTGCAGTGCTATGTGGAATGATTGTAGCATATAGGCTACTATTTATATTGATTATTAAGGTTGTGGATAAGCTAAAGCCCATAGTTTAGGGTGAAATGTTTAGATGTCCTACTCAATGTATTTGTGGCATGCAAAACCCATGTACCCGCCTTTAATATCTTTATGCAGGAAATGTTCTAAGTTGATAAAGGGTGCTATTGAAGACAAAACATTTACAAGATTAACTCTAATATTTTAGATCTATGATTGTGTATTGAATCTAGACTGATGTATGTGAGAGGAAAGCATGAGTGACAAATATATGGTAAAAAGATGTGAAGTGAAGACATTTTGTTAAAACAAAAGGTAGCTTTATAATTTGACATCTAAAGGAGCATATATTCTCCACAACACAAAATGTTTCCTATGCTCTAGAAGCTATGTGACTTCATGGATTATCTGATTCTCCTTCTACAGAGGGGTCATTAATTAGCTATTTGGGACACATCATGTGCCATCTATTAGTCAATGTTTAGCTAGCTTATTATATAGATATTTCACAGATGATAATGCTGTACCACTTTAGGGACATAACAGCCATCAGCACTAGTGTGGGAGTTTGGTATGTGTTATTGTACTGATTTTGGGACATCTCGGCATTATGAACATTGAGAAGCCGGCATATATGACCGGATATGAGATTGGGCTGCAAATTGATGTTGTTCATATGTTGTGATGTCCTACTGCTGTTTTTGGTACAGCTCGTTTATTTTATTTGCAGCAGTAGCAATAATTGCTTCATTTGGGTGCTTAACTGTCTTATTGATTATTAGTAAGCTTACTGTTTGTGTGTTGGGAGAGGCTTGAGTTATCTTTATTTTTATTTTTTATTTTTGAATCTGTTTTACGCACTGTTTTGGGAGAGCGATTTTGATGGGCAAAGCCGTCACCTTGCTATGTGTTATTGGAGCAATGCCTAATATCGCGGAGTGAACAACATCACAATGCACGCTCTTGGTTACCCGGCTATAGTCATGGCAAGGATGATCAAGCGTAGCATTTGGGCCCAAGGTTGCTAGCTGTTTATCTGTTTTCTTATCCGATGTGTTTAGTTCGATGTGTTTAATAATGCATTCATGGTGTTGTATAGGTTGGCAAGACCAACCCTGATTATATGAACAACTGGATCCTATCACGATCTACAATGAATAATCGGGCCGAGCATGCGCCAACTATGGCCTACTCGAGCCATTTGCTTATTTGACATACTTGGTTTAATTGGAGATAGGCATACAAGCACAATAGTGCCCTTTTTATAAAAGTATGGTTTTGTTCATGCTACCGAGTTCATGAAGGTCTGGTTGGGCAAGGTCGACCTTGGTAGTGCTAGTCCATGAGATTCCCCAAGTCGACTGTCGATAATGAACCATCTAGCCTCATTTAGAACCTTTCCGTGTCAACATTCTTTTGCATTTTTTTCATCAAAGCATTCTCTTTTTCCACTTGTGATAGAATTCATTTTGCTGTATTCAAGCCCCATGGTTAGAAGTTTGTAGGGTAATCTCATTTGTGTGCTAATAAGTTGGTGTAACCAAATCACATCTATTTTCTTAAATAGGGAAACACTGCCAAAACCTTTGCCACAATAAGTAGTTGTGGTCATTAGAGAGCAGACGGGTACCAAATCTTATGAATGGAGTGCTCTTGGTTCTTGATAACCTGTAGGTTATCGAGATACCGATTGCGTTTGAAACAGCACCGAAGGAGGACCCGCAAGAGGGGGCCGACACAGAGTACGACCTTGAGGAGTTCGGAGACGACCTGAACTATGAAATGTTTTTTATTTTCCCATCATTTATTCAAAAATATTTGAGGTGAGTTCGGTTTAAATTCAAAAATAGTTTTCAAGGAGGGAGTACCACCATATGTTCAACAAGCAAACAAACACTCCAAAACATGTAGCATGATTTCTACTATGTGGATCTATTCGCGACCAAAATAATCCTACTTGAGTCATATTTAATTAATTTATAGAAAGTTTTAAAAAGTTCAAGTGTTTAGTGATTTTCAAAACTTGTCAAAAATTTAGTTTGTTACAGGCAGACTCATCCAATGGAGCACCGACCTCGCACAGTGGCACATCAACATGAGCACAAGGGCATTCACTACCCCAGATTTGGACATCATTGCCGGTTCAAAAGTCCACTTCACTGCCGGATTTTGAACCAACAGTGGCATACCGGTAGTGACGGGGGGTTGACATCACTACCGGTCCTTAAAAACCGACACTGATCTATAGGAAACAATGTCGGTTCCTGGCTCCACTAGGCAGTGTCCAGTTAAACAACACTGCTGGTTTGTAGTGCCAACCGACAGTGAAGGTTGCTTCAAGAGTGTCGGTTCTTGGCTCAAGCCAGCAGTGTTGAGCAAGCTTACACTGTCGGTTCATGGATCAAACCGGCAGTGTTGTAGTAAATATCAGTGTCGGTTCATGGATCAAACCGGTAGTGTTCTCGTAACTATCAGTGTCGGTTCATGGTTCAAGCCGGTAGTGTTGAACAAGCCAACACTGTCGGTTTGCTTCTAACCGGCAGTGATGGTTACGACAACACTGCCGGTTTGTTGCTAACCGGCGGTGATGGCCCGTTTGTATTTTATTGTTTTATAATTTATAATTTTTCGTGGAATCGGATTTCGCTTTATATACGCTGCGTAGATGACAGGTCCATCAATATTAAACATTACAAATGTTACGATTACAATTCAAATGTTCTTATCCACATCTCTGATCCCTCAAAATAAAAAAGAAATGTTCTTGGACTTCACACATGCTTCTCGGACTTCTTACAATAATCTGGCGAGCCGCTCTGGGCCATACTAGTCCTTGTACTTCACGGATTGTGCAATGGAAAATACGCCATCTTTTTCCAATACCTCGGCTAAGATGAATTTTGCCAGCTCCGATTGTAGTGCGACGATCTCCATGTCTAGCAGCCTTTCGTGCTTATATTTCTTGCGCTGTCGTTCAAAAAAGATGATATCCAAAGAGGATTAGTAAATCATTTTGTTGAATTATTAACAGACATAAATGAAATGGGGATTATACACACCAACTTATCGGCTTCTTCCGATTTCTTGCCGATGTAGTGAAGCATTGCCCACATTACATAAAACCCGCATTCATTGTTTCCCGCCGGCTGTGATAGGTACTTCATCTCCATTTCGACAACCTTGAATGGGACCGGCGTCCCACCGACATGTCTTCTTTGGACACTGAGCAACATTAAATGAAGAAACATTAGAAAGCGGTATGTGTGATTAGAAAATAATAGTTATTAGGATCGCTTACTAATTCAGCACTACCACCAGTGCATCCAGATGATGAAATGTTTTTTTCTTCGAGTCCCACACCTCGAGCAGATTTTTGGCAAGATTAACACAAATGAAGACGAAATGGTTGCTGTAATCATAGAATCCTAATTATCGAATAATCTTAACGAAAAAAGAAGCATAAAATTAAAAGCCGAGAACACATACTCGCAGTTGTAGGCTAGCACTATGTGGGTTTTCTTGTTCATCGTGAATTCGTCGAAAACAACAATCAATCTCTGTTTTAGGTCTTCCACGTCACATCCATAGAGGCCTAGACATGTCCTCTCATTGACTCGCATGGGGTCCAAGAAGCCTATATAATCCCATTTGCTTTTTAGAATGCAAAATTTTGCTATACATCTACATAAAATCATGGGAAGTACTCAAAAGTTAACAATTTATGTCTCTAGAGAGTAGTTAATTGTAATATCGTGCGTGTAGGGTACTTACATAGTCCACAGCGTCAACATTTGAACATCGAGAGAGCGTTTCTAATATAGCTGGAATAAGCACTCCCACTCGACATTGAACTTCTCTTCTTCAGGATATTAGAAAACATGTGGCGAACGGATAATAACCTCAAAACCAAAGTCGTCCGTCTCTGTTGCTTGAGCCATGTAATATTCATGTAACTGGCGCGTATATGTTGTCAGATTTTTATACTCATGATCGGGAACCAAAAGATTGTCCCTTTCATACTTCATTGCCGGTGTTCCCGTCCCTTATACATCATAATAGATGTTCACGGCCTCTTCCATGGTTAAATCAGGGTTGTCTTCGACTAACTTCATAATGTTCCTTAAATCTTTATTGTGTATTTCTTCGTCTCTTGTTGTAGCGTATTTATTCTGTGTTTGCCTTTTGAATTCAGACTTCAACAAAAATGGAGGCAGTGAGGCACATAGATTGAAGAAACTAACGCAATCTTCCTTTGAGATGTGTGCTGTAAATTTTTCTTTCATTAAGGTGGTAACGCTGCCACTAAATGGCCTTTTTCTTTTCTGTTGGTCCACTTTGGGAGCATTAGCGACCGAATCCAAGGACCTTTTCTGTGACTGTGAGGATGTCCTTGATCTTGTTTTGGGCTGAGGTGGAGGAGGATGACGACGAGAATTCTGTTTTCCCGGTGCTGATGAAGATAGAGGAGGAGGAGGAGGAGTCTCTTTTCTCGGGGCTGATGAAGATGGAGTCGGACGAGGAGGAATAGAAGGAGACCTCTGTCTTCTCGGGGGTGATGGCTCTGAATGAGGAGGGGAGTGATCTCTATTGGGAGATGGTGAGTGATCATCGCGGGTGGGCGAAGACTCGTAGTTGTCCTCATCATCAGAGGACAATTGATGGTCAAGCTTAATGAAGCGCTTGCGCCAGGCCACTTGAGAGCCCTTGTTTTGACCAAGTTTTGGCATGTCTTCCGCTATGGGGTACTTAATGGGTATCTTGTTATATTTCTTATCAAGTATTCTGTCAATGGTGACGCGAGCGTACCCCAGTGGAATTGGGCGGCCATTAATTGTCCCGTCTCCCGCCAGGCCAAGCCTGGCCGAGCGCCACCTTGTCCTTTGTCCATTCCTGATGGATGTACAACCTGACATTGACGGGTTCAGTGATGTCATCCATCGGATGAGGCACATTCGCCTCTTTTTCGTCGAGCGGGGTCGATCCACAGCTGCTGCGACCCCTAAACTGTGGGCTAAAGGCACTAGGAATAGGGTTTTGTGGTACTACTGACCCCTTGGACAGCAAAATTTGCTCGACTCATGCTTCAATGGTCGCCTCAATCCGTGCTTCCATTCTGTCTTCCATCTCTTTTAGTCTCCTCAAATACTTTGCCTCATATTCCGCTCTACCCCTCGAGCAGCTCCGGTAAGTGTTAGATTCTTGGGGGAATGCTAGTTTCTAAGGAACAACACCGATTCCTCTAGTGTGACCAGGGTGCTCCTTGGTTCTGAGTGCTTGGGTGAGCATGTCTTTCTCCCTATTAGAAGTGCGAGTCCCTTGCCTCACCTCCTCAGTTACCTAGGAGATCCTCTAGATGAGTTCGCTCATGGGTTGATTTGAGGAGCTAAAGCTCCCGTCCTCGGCGTGCCGTACATTTCTCCCCATACAGTATAATACCGATCTGGGCTCCCAATCGGCGGTCTCAACCTGAACGCCTTCCTCAGCAAGATGATCCATCTTTTGAAGTTCTGCTTCAAATTATGGCATCTTTTTGGCGTAGCCATGAGAGCCGAGATGATGAGGATTCGTCGCTTTCTATGAATTCTCCTTATTCTTCCTGCTCAGTTCTAAGTACTCCTCGGATAACCTGCATTCCTTAAAAGCCTGCCAGAAGTCCTTCTGCTTGCTAAACTATCCATCATCAAATTTAGCTCTTTATTTTGGAGGACAAAATTCTTGTACAATGTCCCCTTGAAATTCTTGAAGAATGTTCCCATGATTTCTTTTGCTTTTTTCTTGACTAACTCCCTGTCATACTTGGCTAGAAAAGTGAAATACTCTGGGATCTTGACATCCCATATGTAATCCTTCTCGCTTTTGGAAACCCTCCACCGGTCATCATCTTTCCCAATCCACTTCTTGTACTTAACCGGGATGAAGTCCCTAACAAGTAACCCGAGGATAGTCTTGTATTTGGTCAAAGCTATAGGCGGTGAGAGTGGATCCCTGAATTCATCAAACTCAGTAATGTGCCAGTGTGCATTCCTACCAATAGGAATCTTTGACACGCCTCGCTTGGATATAGCCTTCCTGCTACCCGAACCCTCTGGCTCCTCGGCCGACGGAGGCTCCTGCTAGAGACACCAAGTAAGCTATGACTCTCTCAATTGATTAGCGTGTGTGGCTACATACTGACATGATAACAAAGTTACCTGGCCATCTTGGTCATTTTGACCTAGATCAAGCAGGCTGGACGGGGTCCATGGCTGCTCGTTCTCACCGACCTGATTGACACCATCACCGTTTGTTGGATCATGCGGCTCTCCCGTCCCAGCGATATCAGCCGCTTCTTTTTGCCGATCAGTTCTTCGGCGATGGGGTAACAGACGACGATGAGTCATGGCTGTGACACGATCGTGGTTAGTTTTGGCCGTGGACAACTACTAATAGCATATGTTCATATATATATAATATGTTTAATGCAAAGTCTAATAATAAGTCCACATACAACAAAGTCAAATAATAGCATATGTTCACCTAGAACAAATTCATTGTTTGATTGACCACATACAACAAAGTCCACCTACTCTTCTACGAAACTAAGCCTACATCAACTTCCAAATAAGAAAAGCGATGACCATAGCCATAAATAAAAGCATGACATCTTTTTAAGACCAAGGAGCAATTCTCCTAATCTTCACATCTCCGGTGGGTGGCTTCTCTTCGATCTCCAGTGCCAGCGGATGGCCATGGTTTGCATTCATTGGACCATAGTAGGCTAGTTGCCCATGGTTTGCAAGGTAGGCTGGATGACTATAGTAGGCCCTCAAAGCTTCAGCTTCTGTGTTGTATTTTTTGTGCAAATTACCAGGGTAACGATTGACTTGAGCATAGCAATCTTCCCAGGTTTGATAAATCCTAAGCATGTGACCAACATGCACTACATACCATGCCATGGTTGCCTATACATTTAAGTAAATTAGGCAAGTGGTAAGTTTCCATTGCTTGCAATAATTACAAAGTACAGAGATATCATAACATTATGCAACTACTATTTGAGACAGATATGCTCATATCATTGTCACATATTCAATCTAACTATGTCAAGAGGTGTTGATGATCAATGTTTAAATACTTAGACAGCACACAGCGCAAAAAGGTCACTTAGCTGTGACTCAAGGGAATAACTTGTTGCGACAACATGCAAATAACACCAATGGTTCTTAAACAGTTTAGGGCCATGATTACTAGGTCCTCAACAAATCAGTAGGTAGCATAATCTCTTCAGGAAAAAACTAGCTGGTTTATGTAACAGCATGTACATATAAGGATAGCTAAACCAAGGAGTAACAGCATGTAACTCAATTGAATAGGAATCGACTGCTATTGGGAAGACAACAACCGTGAGGCATTTCATCGAACACTTAGCGGGCAGTGAGCCACGCACTCACCGTGGGCGTGGGAAAGCAGTTGTCCGCGCGTGCTCCTGAAGGCCTCGGTGGTGCTCCGACGTCGGGCAGTGGATGGCATGGGGAGTGCTCCGGCGTGGGGCGGTGCATGGGCATCGGCGTCAAAGAAGAGGAGCGCGGCGCTGGGAACGGCGGCGCGGGGGGGCGGTGGATGGGTGCTCTAGCGTGGGGTGGTGCACGGGCGTCGGCGTTGAAGAAGAGGAGCGCGGGGCTAGGAACGGCGGCGCAGGGGGTGGTGGACAGGTGCTCCGGCGTGGGGTGGTGCACGGGCGTCGGCGTCGAAGAAGAGGAGCACGGGGCTAGGAACGATTGGTGCGGGGTTGAAATTTTTTAACCCGTGGTGGGCTTTTATACCAGACCTCATCACTGCCGGTTCTAATTAGAAACCGACAGTGATGGGGGTACATCACTGCCGGTTGTAAGTAGAAACCGACAGTGATGGGGGTACATCACTGTCGGGCCATTCTTTAAACCGGCAGTGATTGCCGTATAGCGGTTATAGCATAAGTAACTTATCTTTTCCACTTCTTTCAAATACCCCCTACTGTCTCAATGGTTAAGACCCCGCAACTTGGCCCCCCGATACCCATGTTCGAATCCCGGGCGGCCTGATTTTTTTGGTTTAATTTTATAATTTATTAAGCGGTCTAAAGAAAGATAAAATAAATAAACTTGGCACACATCATATACTAGCGCAGCGGTTAAGTGTATGAACTCTGTAGCCTGAGACCCGAGCTCAAACCCGAGGGCTAGCATAATTTTTTTTATATATCACTGCCGGTTTTCAAAATAAACCGACAGTGATAACAAGCATCACTGTCGGTTTCTTCTCATCACTGCCGGTTTTTTGAAACCGACAGTGATGTTTATATATATTAAAAAAATTCTTTTATATACTGAATAAATAGAAGCATATGTAATGCTATGTTGAAATGACTTGAAATTTTTTTGGCAAGCTTGTACACCTAAATTAAGATCCCACACGGAATCTTAGGTTTTTCTAATCATTTTTTTATTAATTATATTTTTCTGTGTGCTGAATGAGACAAAAGAGGGTGAATTTCATCTTGGACCCAATAGATTTTTTCATCCACCTCTACAAAATTCTTATCCCTAGGGCACATTAGAGCCTATGTAAAAGTTTGATACCATTCCGGATCTTTTCGTGGGTAGACTCAGTTCAACCTATAATTAATAGATGTCGTCGCGCGGAATTTCAATTAAACCTCAAAAAGTAGCAAACCATCTCCAGAAAATACTAAACTTGGTGTTTCCTTCACACGTGGCACGTGCAAGCCTAATAAAAAGTTTGAGACCAATATGACACCGAAATGCCTATGAATCATAGAAACCTTAATAACCTATGGTGTATAGTCATGGTTCGATGAAAGGGCACATGTACCTCTGTGAAGCATGTATACTCCGCTTATGTCGAAATGACTTGAAATTTTTTTTGACAAGTATGTACACCCAAATTAAGACCCCACATAGGATCGTAGGATTTTTTGATCATTTTTGTATTTATTATATTTTTCTATGTGCTGAATGAGACAAAAGAGGGTCAACTTCATCTTGGACCCAATAGATTTTTTCATCCACCTCCATAAAATTCTTATCCCTAGGGCACATTAGAGCCTGTGTAAAAGTTTGGCATCATTCTAGATCTTTTTGTGGGTAAACTCAGTTCAACCTATAATTAATAAGTGTCGGCGTGCGGAAATTCTATTAAAGCTCAGAAAGTAGCAAACCATCTCCGAAAAATCCCAAACTTGGTGTTTCCTTCACACGTGACACGTGCAAGCCTAAGAAAAAGTTTGAGACCAATACAACACCGGAATGTCTTTGAACCACAGAAACCTTGATAACCTTTGTGTATAGTCATGGTTCGATGAAAGGGCACATGTACCTCTGTGAAGCATGTATACTCCGCCTATGTCGAAATGACTTGAAATTTTTTTGGCAAGCATGAACACCCAAATTAAGACCCCATACAGGATCTTAGGATTTTATGATCATTTTTGTATTTTATTATATTTTTCTGTGTGCTGAATGAGACAAAAGAGGGTGAATTTCATCTTGGACCCAATAGATTTTTTCATCCACCTCCACAAAATTCTTATCCCTAGGGCACATTAGAGCATGTGTAAAAGTTTGGCACCATTCCGGATCTTTTCGTGGGTAGACTCAGTTCAACCTATAATTAATAGGTGTCGTCGCGCGGAAATTCAATTAAACCTCAGAAAGTAGCAAACCATCTCTGAAAATCCCAAACTTGGTGTTTCCTTCACACGTGGCACGTGTAAGCCTAAGAATAATTTTGAGACCAATACGACACCGAAATATATATTTCTAGTTGCCTAACAAATGTTACACGAATTAAATGCATGACAATAATTAAACACACAAAGCCGTACATATTAAAATTAGAACTCAATTAAACTACGACCTTGAAAACATAGCTAAATAAACATTAATTACTATCAAAATCACTGTCGGGATCGATCGAGCCACGCACACTAACATGCCTCTGTAGCCATATATGGTAATTGATGTCACGGATTATGTATCCGCTTGTATCGATGAAGTGCAATGCCCGTATGAGTGCACTCTCTCGTGCCTCACAATACCGAAAGAATGGTCGGCCATAGATGTAACCTACTGAACGACCACTGCCCCTGTTAGTAATCCTTATGCAGTATTGGCGTCCTTCTATAGTGAGTTGGCCGAGGTTTCCATTGCAGAAGTCCAAATCGTACCCGAGTTGCTCCGTAGCTTGGTCTAGAACGGCCCACAAGCCACATGCAGCATAGGTAAGGTCCTGTAGCGCAATCTGCATGGGGAGAAAAAGAAAAAAAATTAGAGAATGTTATTACAATAATAAACAACAAATAACCACGACTCAAGTATAAGTGACCATTTTACCACATCCGCATGGTTGCAGCGTGCAAACCATTCGCTTGCTTGCGGGACGGGGATATCACCAGCATTCAAAGCAAGTGCCTTGAAGTGCGAGAAATCAGGCACATCATAGCAAATACATCGAAGTGCCTCTAAACAGATACGCACAACACTTAATTGGGCGCTTATTACGTCCGGGCTCTGTATTCCCGTCCCGTGGATATGGTTCCGATGATTTGAACCCCTCACAAGGATGAAACAACTGAGTTCACACGTCCATAGCCGACCACTCGCATTAGATGCCGTGTTCTCAACGATGTCTGAGATAAAGAACCAGCTAAGTGCTGTTCACAGCCAATCTATTAGGGATATAGTCTGTGACATATATACATGCAACAATGATATTAAACTAATTACACTTATTTATTAGCATCAAAAAACAAAAGATGTTGGAAAATATTTCATACAATCGCTGGAACAGGGAACCATGGAATGGCCACATTAGGAGCGAATGGCTCATCGCCAGGGTGGAAACCTAGTTCTTGTGGTGGGGGAGGTCCATTGTTCATACCACCTGATCGATAAAATGAAAAAAATATGAACATAAAATATATGCACAAAAAAATTCTTCCAAGTAAAATGTGGCAACATAATTAAATATAGATCGAATGCAAGAAATAAGAATATATATAAATGTAGAATGCAAAGAAATATGAATATAAATATAGATCAAATGAATATAGATAGAATATTGGAGAAGACAACATATCAATACCATTGAAAAATATAGGAGCCATGACCAAATCACATAGAGAGAGAGTGGATGTCTTGAGAAGTGAGAGTGAAACGTGAGAAATGAGACTAAGAGAGTTCGTGGGTGGGGGGGGGGATCGATGTATGTGGCCGGTAGTTTGTTTTATATAGGGGGGCATGGACATCACTGCCGATTTTTAAATAGAACCGACAGTGAACGTGGCTATCACTGTCGGTTTCTAAATAGAACCAACAGTGAAGGTGCGTATATGTAAAGGATATATTTATTTAGATACTACAGTGGGAAAGTTTTAACAAGAACGATATATTTATTTAGATAGTAATAAAATACATCAAAAAATTATAAAAAATTAGAAATAAGTTACATATACGATAACAAAGACCTTACACTAAAATTCCATATACGATAACAAAGACCTATTTGCGTACAGGTCAATGTTACCATCAATGTGTATCAACACATTATAATTTAACCACCTCAGTAGCATTCTTCTTGCACCAACAAGGGTTCAAACAACAGCACCGAGGTGGTGTACGAGCTATACCGGTTGAAGATGATAAGGTGGCATCGATGAATCCATGCCTCTATTGTACATGGCCTTTTTCTCGGTACAGTCCAGAGCACATCGGATTCAGCTCGACACCACAGCGGATGGCTCTGTGAACCTCGTGGCATCTCCAATCTTCGACGTTGCTCTATCTTCAGTAGCATTCTTCTAGTACCTCATGTGTGCACCATTTTGGTGGACTACGATGCATAATAATATATGTGGTTTGTTGTGAGAGAAAAATATTATATCATGACTGATAAGGCCTGGCTGAAATCAACATGCATGGAGAGGCTAGCTCCTGGCCGAGGGCCATTTTATAGGGGCTAGCAGTCATGGTACATTTTTATTTCTGAACTAAAGTTGTTGGGGTAGGTGGGAGCAGTGTTCCAACTGTTGTGGTCATGGAAGCACTGTTGGCATGTGAGGAGCATCTACACATCACTGTCGGTTTTAGTTTAAAAACTGACAGTGAATGGACCCTTCTGTGTCGGTTTGAGCAAAACTAGCAGTGAAGGGCCTTGCCGCCAACTTTTAGTAAAAAAATATAAAAAAAAACACTGTCGGTTTGGAGCCTGCCATCGCAGCCTTTTTGTAAAAAATATAAAAAAGTTTGGCCCGCCTGAGATTCGAGCGTGGGTCACGGGGTCGAGAGTGCGCAGCCTTAACCGCTGAGTTAGGATAGGAAGTTCGGTAGAATGGTTTTATTTTTTTTTCTTTTATCCTATTGTAATGCACTACTAAATAATAAATACAAAATCAAAAAAGTTTGGTCCACCTAGGATTAGAGCGCGGGTCTCAGAGTATAGAGTGCGCGGCCTTAACCATTGAGCTAGGATAGGAAGTTCGCTTAGTTTGCTTTTCTTTATTTATTTATTAATAGAAATAATGCAGTTAGTTTATATTCTAAAATAACATAAAAATTTGTGTCTTGATTATTTAATTCTATGATAATTAATTAATGGTCTATAATTATCAAATAATAGTGTTTGTGAACATCATCTTAATATTTGATTACATAGTCAATAATTAAATTATAGAGATGTGCACAAAATATAAATTAAATATTCAGTGTGAATTACTGATACAACGTTTGCATAATGATTACATAGTTAACAATAATCTAACTATCTTTAGGTGCATCAACAATGAGGGCCTCATTGTGATCAATTCGTACATAAGCAGGTTCGTCTTCCTCTTGAAGGATAGGTAGGGGTACGTTCGCCCTGAATGGAGGCATTTCCTGATAGCCCCTGTAGTCTTCTTTGTCCGTCACTCCATCGACACTGACAATCTTCCTTTTCCCTTCTAGGACTACTTTTAGCCTTCCTTTTATCTTGTTGTCCCTTGCATAGAAGACTTGCATAACATCTCTTGCAAGGACGAAGGGGTCGTCTCTGTATGCGGTCTTAGTGAGATCAACGGTAGTAAACCCTTCGCTGTCAGTGTTGATTTCCTCAAGCCGGACCCACTGGCAGCGAAAAAGAGCAGCCTTCAACGGACCGTAGGCTAGCTCCCATATCTCCTCTATGAAACCATAGTATGTCGCCTGCACGTTGTCATTCTCGTCGTGAGCATCAAAACGAACACCACAATTTTGGTATGTGCTCTTTCCATCTTGCTTTTTGTGTAAAATGTGAATCCATTGATCTCATACCCTTGGTACTTAAGATATGTACTCAAAGGCCCCTTGGCTAAGGCATCCAGTTGATTACCCAACTTTATTCCAAGCAAGCGACGTCGCAACCAGCTGACAAATTCCTCCTTATGTTTTTTATCCAGCCAAGCCTGTGACTTGCTCAGATACAGAGTTTGCAGCGATTGCCGGTGCTCGTCAATGTATGACATCACACCCTAGGCTTGCTGGAGAACAGCGAACTGTGCCTGTCTAAAAGAAACAGGGTCATCTACTATAACAGATTTCTCCCCGATCGTTCCTTTGCCATGTAGTCTTCCCTCATGATGAGATTCTGGGACTCTAACCCTTTTGATGTCCAGATAATATGTGCAGAATTCAATGGCCTCCTCCGTTGACCATCCTTTAACCATGCCCCCTTCTGGCCTGAATCTGTTCCTAACATACCTCCTGAAAACTTTCATCAGTCTTTCGAAAGGAAACATCTGATGCAGGTACATTGGGCCAAGGGCTCTAATTTGGTCAATAAGATGAATGAGCAGATGCAATGAGATATCAATGTAAGTCGGCGGGAAATGTATCTCAAGCCTAACGAGAGTTTTGGCTATGTCCCGCTGTAGCTGCTCTTGCGTGGACACATCAATGACCTTTTTTGAGACCACGTTGAAGAACGAGCAAAGCATTATGATTAGGGCGCGGACCTTTGGGGGGAGGATACCACGCAGGGCAACAGGGAGCAGCTGAGTCATAATGACATGACAGTCATGGGCCTTCATAGGGCCATAGTTGAACTTGAGTTCTCTCATGTTCACTAGCCTCTTTGGGTTCGCACAGTAGCCCGTCGGGACTTTGAGTTCATTGAAGAAAGAAATAAGCGCACGCTTTTCTTCCTTCTTCAATGTCCATGACACAACCGGAAGTTTGAACTGACCATTCTCTAGCTCCACGGGATGCAGCTCCTTCCTGATTCCCAAGTGTTGTATGTCCAGGCGTGTGGCTAGTGAATCCTTCGATGTCCCCCCGGTGTCCATCAAGGTGTTAAGAGTGTTAGCGCACATGTTTTTAGTGATGTGCATGGGATCAAGACAGTGGCGTACACTCAGAAATGGCCAGTAAGGTAGTTTCCAGAAAACCAATTTTTTCTTCCAAACGCTCCCATCAGGCGCTGCTACTGCATTGTCCCCCTTCCCAAGGACAACCTCTAGTTTGTTGAGTTCTCGAAGTATCACAAGCCCGTCTCGATATTTTGGAGCTAAGCATTTCTCAATAGTACCGTTGAAATCTTTTCTGTTCCTGCGGTAAGGGTGATCCTTAGGTAGGAACCTACGGTGTCCCATATAAACTATCTTTGAGTTATTTGGCAGATTTACCGCATCGGTGTCGTCCAAGCACTCGACACATCCAGTATGGCCTTTTGTCTTCTCTCCGGACAACGAACCTCGACTTGGCAGGTCGGTGATTGTAGCGATAAGTACTCCCTTGATTGTGACATGTTCCTTTCTGTACTCGTCCCAAACATCCGGCACACCCTTTTCAAACATCTCCACTAGTTCATCGATCACTGGTTCTAGAAACACATCGATGTCATTCCCAGACTGTCTTGGCCCTTGGATCAGTAGTGGCCTCTGGATGTACGACCGCTTCATATAGACCCAAGGTGGAAGGTTGTATATACAGAGCGTCACTGGCTAGGTGCTATGATTGCTTCCAACCTGATCGAAAGGATTCATCCCATCTGTGCTCAAAGCAAACCAAAGGTGTCTTACCTCTCCACCGATGTCCTTATAGAACATAGTATTGATAGTCCCCCAGTCATGCCCATCGGCGGGGTGCCTCATTATTGTATCTTTCTTACGCTCTTCGCCATGCCAGCGCAACATCTTGGATGACTTTGCACATGCAAACAGCCTATGCACCCGGGGAGCTATAGGAAAATACCAAACGACCTTTACGGGACCTCCTCTAGTCTTGGTACCCTCATCTGACGGTCCTTCCTTGTACCGTGGAGCTTCACACTTGGGGCACTTGTCCAAGTCTTTATATTTTTCTCCACGGTACAATATGCAATCATTGGAACACGCGTGGATTTTTTCGACCTCGAGGCCGATGGGGCAGATCATTTGCTTGGCCAAGTATGTCTTTTCTGGTAACTCATT
This sequence comes from Miscanthus lutarioriparius, assembly GCA_904845875.1. NCBI lineage: Eukaryota > Viridiplantae > Streptophyta > Magnoliopsida > Poales > Poaceae > Miscanthus > Miscanthus lutarioriparius. The sequence goes on from CAJGYO010000018.1 coordinate 62,004,724, forward strand.
TTTTTGCTAGAAGCATTTTCCTTATTATACCTAACAACTTATCGAAGCCTTTATCGCTCAATCCGTTCATCGATTTGAACTCTAATAGCATGATGTCGGCTTCCAGTTTGCTCATTGGACAATTCCTATACAATGGTGTTTTGCCATCTTGTCTCATTTTCTCTAACTTTCTCAGTTGTCTTTCATTAAGACATTCGGTCTCTACATTACGTAGCAGCTGAGAAATGCCATCGTTATCCTTGGTGTCGTCAGCTAGCGTGTTCCTAAACACATTATTAACTGTGGCCATAGGTTTCGTGTTGACACCGGGTTCCTCGTCAGCATCGTGGATGGCTACGTCAGGCATGTCCACATCATCATCGTTTTCCTGCAGAACATTCACACCAACCTCGCCATGCATAGTCCATATCGTATAGTTTGGCATGAACCCCTTGGTAATCAAGTACGGTCGTATACACTCAATTTGACGAAAGTTCCTATGATTCTTGTAATCTTTGCATGGGCAGAAGACATGGTTCCCATTCCCAGCATGGGCTTTGGCATCCGTGATAAACTGGCTAACGCCATGCATGTACCGCTTGTCCGTTCGGGACAGATGCATCCACTCTCGATCCATCTCTGCACAAAAAAAAACTGAGACAGTAATTACAAAGAATTAATAAGAAATTGAGCTTCATGAACAACAATTGTAGCTCGAAAGTACCATTTTTGAAAAATATTATTGTACACTAATTATTGAACAGTTGAAATTGGTAGCCCCGGCCCTGTAAATTGAAAATCGTAGTAAAAAACAATTATTGCACAATATTGAAGAACAACTATTCTACTCTACTTCTAAGAACTAATTATAGCATCACATACTAACAATGATGATCTTGACCACCATAAAATAATTAGCTAGGAATTTAAATGTGTTCATAGACACCAACCTTTTGGATGATGGATTCACCACAATTTGAGCCTTGCACAAATGTCCAATTGGAAAAGTGCTCTCTAGGATGGAGAAAGAACTAGAATGAGAATCAAGCAATGTAGCCATCAAAACAAAGCTAATTAAGAAACAAAATCAAAGGAGTGGATATTTGTTACTAACCTTAAAGAAAAAGATCAAGCCATTCTTTAAAATCCAAGCACTAACTTCATGGTGAAGAGCAACCGCAACAATGGAGGGAATGGTCCAAACGCGCGCCTCTGTTCTCGGGATGGAAGAGAGAAGGAAGGAGAGGACGGCTGCAGCCTTTTTGTGTTGTAGGCTTATCACCGTCGGTTCTTGGCTAGAACCGACCGTGATAGTGCCCAATCACTGTCGGCTCTTGGCTTAAACCGGCAGTGATAAGTGCCCGCCAAAACACTGCCGGTTCAAGTCACAAACCGCAAGTGATGTGGTCCTTCACTGCCGGTTTTAGCTCAGCACCAATCATTTTTTCATTTTCAAGCTCATAACCGACAGTGAAGGTACATCACTGCCGGTTCTTACAAATCCGACAGTGATGTACAAATCTGGCGTAGTGATTCATGTCATTTCGTCAGCCACTTGACACCGTTACTGCCACAAATGGACGTCAGTACCATTTAGAGAAGAAAACTTCAACTCGATGTAAAACAAGGAAGTTTAAATTTTTAGTGTCAAAAAAGGAAGACTGATTTGTTTTAGTGCCAAATACACATATCTCTCCATTTTCATTGGCATTTGGCTGACCATAGGCGGATGCAGTATTTGCATTCTGAAAATCGATTTTGGATTAAAAAAAGAAAAGAATAATTAATTTTACTTTTCTTGACTAGGCCAGCCCACCGAGCAACTCTAGAACACATAAGTGGCTTAAGGGCCCATCTCCGAAAATCATTTTTTTTAATCATTAAGTCCGTGTATAAATTAATTTTAGAGGGGATCATCTCAAGAAGCGTCTTTAAAAATGTTTATTTATAAATCCATTGTCACTAAAAATTTGCTAGCTAATAGTTAATAGCTACTAATTTTTAGCAAGATGCCCCATTTAGATCGACATAGATTGGATAGTGTGTAAAGAGTGTATTAGATTATTAGTACCTATTAGGCTATTAGCAACTCCAATCCAGCTAATAGAACGAATAGTTAGTAGCCATCGGTTAATAAATAGTAGGTTTGTTTTGATCTGTTAGACCCTGTTTGGATCTCATGATTTTGACTTTAGTCACTAAACTTTAGATAATTTTAACCCTTACGGGCTCCAAACAGGAGCTAATTGCCTAAGCTAACCGCTCGTCAATCGGGGTCGCCGGTGGCAGAGCGTGACTACACGGAAGTAACGAATCTTCCACACATTCTCGTGTCTTTGAAAAGTCAATATATATTTTTGTATTTTTTTAATGAACACGGAATATGACTTTCGGTCTGTTCGGATCCCCTCGTCTAAACTTTAAAGGCTTTAAAAATTTTAGAGCATTTTAGCTCACATTTAAGGTCTAAAACTCTAATGTGAGACGGACTAAAGTTCATAACTAACTTTAGACCACCTATTGGATATTATAGCTCTAAATTTTTGGGCTCTAAAGATTAAAAGAGAATATCCAAGCAGGCCCTTTCACATGCATGGCCGATCGATCGACTGGGGAGGATATAATCCATGAAATAAAGCACGATTTCCACGTAGCAACAATTTTGTAGACTTTTACACGAAATCGGAGCATGACATTGATGTGGCTGACAGGGAAAGATAATCCATTCAGAGCTATTGCAAAAGAATTGCAAGCAACAGTTTTTTAGAGTTTCCACGGAATATTCTTTTGGGGGCAAACTGTACGAGCTTTCCTTGAATAAGCATAAGATATTTTATGCAATAGAGCACCACTCAAGAGAACAACCAAGCATAGAGCTACTCCCTCCGTCCCGTTAAGATTGTCGCTCGGGAAGCGGGATTGTGAGGGGGGCACGGTTTTCCAACGACAAACTCAATGGGACGGAGGGAGTAGTTGCTTCTATTCCCTCCGTCCAAAACATATTTATTTTGGGAAATTCATATTTCTTCTATTTTGATAAACAATTTAAACTATGAATCTATATCTATATCTATATCTATATCTATACCTACCTAATAATAAAGAGATAAAATTTCAGTCTATTTTTTTGTCCATCTATTTTTTTTTGTCCGTCTCTCTCTAACTACCGGACAACGGAGATTTTCTTTTGTCCGAACTTATATATGTAAATAATCCATGCTCATACGAGTTAAAATAGCTCGTGTCTAGACCAATATAGAGTAGGAATCCTAATCTAAATAGTTCCTCAGATCCTGAGTACTCTAAATAGAACTCTTAATAATCAAGTAGAAAAAAGGATAAGAGTTACATACATTCTTTATTTTGCTCCGCTTTCTTTATTTAGTTCTCTGTCAAAAGAATGGCAAAAATATCACATCCGTGTGTTCCTTATTTTATATTCTCACACTACAGGAAACACGTGATTTGCCGAGTGCAAAAATCTTTGTCGAGTGTCAAATTTCAGGCACTCGGCAAAGACTTGCTTTGCCGAGCGCCGCACTCGGCAAAATATGGCACTCGACAAAGAGGCACTCGGCAAAGACCTGCACTCGGCAAAGACCTGCTTTGCCAAGCGCCGCACTCGGCAAAATATGGCACTCGACAAAGAGGCACTCGGCAATTGCTGAGTGCCTGACACTCGGCAAAGGCAGACACTCGACAAAGATTGGTAGGGGCCTAACGGCATCCAGCGGCGTCCTCTTTGCCGAGTGCCCCTGTTTGACACTCGGCAAAGAATTTATTTTGCCGAGTGTCAAAACTTGGCACTCGGCAAAATATTTTTTTTTGGTTTTTTGCCACCAATTTTTTTTGAAGCTTTAGAACACTACCACAAACAACATGTTTAAATTTGGGACATTTTTATTGCCTTTTGGCATATTTCTATAGTTTATTTTGTTTTGTTGAATTTTTCTAGAAAATGTAAGTTTGAACTGCAGGTGCATCGAATAATGGATTACATTCGTTCAAAAAATGTTATCCTTGTTTCTTAGTGTAAATTTAGGCTAAATCCAGAATCTGTCTCGAAATTTTGATCAACGTGCTCACGAGCAACGCCACCAACTTACGTGGGAGTGGTTTTTTAATTCTATAAAATGCGAACGAAATTTCGAGACAGATCCTGGATTTAGCCTAAATTTACACTAAGAAACAAGGATAATATTTTTTAAACGAATGTAGTCCATTATTCGATGCACCTGCAGTTCAAACTTACATTTTCTGGAAAAATTCAACAAAACAAAATAAACTATAGAAATATGCCAAAAGGCAATGAAAATGCCCCAAATTTAAACATGTTGTTTGTGGTAGTGTACTAAAGCTTCAAAAAAATTGGTGCCAAAAAACCAAAAAAAATTGCCGAGTGCCTAGGGTTGGCACTCGGCAAAGAGCTGCTGAATTTTTTTTAAAACTTCGCCGAGTGCCAGATCACGACACTCGACGAAGAAAATTGACTTTGCCGAGTGCCGCCGATCTGGCACTTGGCAAAGTCGCCCTTACCCCTACACCCGCGCCCGGCCGGCGCGCTCTCTCTCTCTTTCTCTCATTTCTCTCTCCCTCTCACCTCTCTCTCCCTCAGCCGCCGCCGCCGCACCGCGGCGCCCGTCCCGGCCACCACGCCACTATAGAAGAGAGGAGGAGGCAGAGGAGAAGAGAGGAGGAGGGGAGAAGAGAGGAGGAGAAGGAGAAGGAGAGGAGAAGGAAGGTGTCGGCCTAGGCCCATCGACCCTCACGCCGCTGCGGTCGTCCCCGCCGTCGTCGCCGACCCTCGTTGCCATTCTCGTCACGAAGGTATGCCCTACACCTGTAGTAGTTAGTAGTAGTACTCAGTAGTGTTAGTAGTAGTTAGTAAGTAGTAGTAGTTAGTAGTTAGTAGTGTTAGTAGTATTGTTAGTAGTAAGTAGTGATAGTAGTAGTGTTAGTGTTAGTAGTAGTTGTAGTGGTAGTAGTACTTGTTGTTGTACTACTTCGATACTTTCATCTACATGGAAAGAGAACTAAAGTACATGGCTCGTCTTGGTATATATATGTTTGTTGGCCTTCGTGCCTATGTTTGGTATATATGTGGTTGTTGGCCATCACGCCTATGTTTCTTGCAGGTTTTGGAAACCTTCCCGTGTAGGGGAGGTGCTGCCGAAATTTTCAATGGATTCTAACCTATTGCCTTTTTATGTAGGAGAAGGACCCGTGGGAGGGACTCGGCGACCCCGATCGTCTTCGTCGGCGCTGCTGGTCTGCCTGCACCGCATCGCCTCGCCACTGCACCGACACGCCACTGCCCCGCTAGCCTGACTCCACCACCACCCTAGGTATAACCCCCTCCTCCTTTGCATGCATGTTTTATATGGTCACGTAGCCCAGTTAGGCGTCTCCCGTTCGAAAGAGATACGGTCGGAGGTATGCAGATCTTTGCATATCTGCGACCGTATCTCTTTCGGATTGTCCACATATTTTGGACAGCCCGCGGATGCGTAGATGTGGTTAGTTTCCATGGTTCACTCCGGTCCGAGACAGACTTTCGGCATCACCTCCCTGTTGTTCTCCGGATACACACTCTCCCTTGTAGGACGTGTCTTAGGGATGAAGAGTCATGACTACCACATATGGATTGAGTGGCTCCTTCCTGCGATGACCCGGGGATACATCCCTGAGCATGTGTGGCGCGTGCTTGTAGAGTTGAGCTATTTCTTCCGCCAGCTTTGTACAAAGGAGTTATCTCGGGACGTGATTGATGACTTGGAGAAAGTGGCACCTGTGTTGCTCTACAAGTTGGAGAAGATCTTCCCACCCGGCTTCTTCTTGGCGATGCAGCATCTGATTTTGCACCTACCGTATGAGGCACGAATGGGGGGGGGGCTGTGTAGGCCCGTTGGTGTTATACAATTGAGAGATGTCTAAAGATTCTTTGGAAAAAGTGTAGAAATAAAGACAAAATTGAGGCTTCTGTGGCAGAGGCATTCATTCTGGAGGAGGTGTCAAACTTCACAACAGCATACTATAAGGATGGCCTTCCCAGCGTGCACAATCGTCCCCCTCGTTACAACGCGGACGAGAGTTCATCGAACCTCAGCCTTTTCAAAGGGCAACTCGAAAAGGCAAGCGCATCGGGCACCAAGACCTTACGGCATGATGAGTGGTGCACTATCATGCTGTATGTGTTGTTGAACCTTGACGAAGTGAAGCCTTATGTGCAGTAAGTTCTCAATGAGCTTGTTACATACGCCCTTGTCACTATCCTCCTTCTATCCAACCCCATTATCTCTTGTTTTTTAGGGAATTTCTGAATAAATACTAGAGAGGGAATAGGGCTCCTTCCCCTCAAGATGAAGATAGTCTTCTCAAAGATGGTGTGCCCGATTTCATATCCTGGTTCGATACGAAGGTACCGTCCAATTTACCTCGTTCAATCTTTGACATCCCACTTTGCTCCTACAAGCGAGTAATGTAACGATCTATCCGGCCTCACCTTGCAGACCCACAAGGATGCGGAAATGGATGCTGAGTTGAAAGGGCTCACCAAAGGCTTCGCCTACAAGGTCAAGTCATTCACTATTTATGATGTGAATGGCTATCGCTTTCACACAAGAAACTACGAGCAGAGTCGGCCCAATCAGAAAACCATGAATATCGGAGTTCGTATGCCCGGCACCAATGAGCGTGACTACTACAGCATAGTAGAAGAAATATACGAGCTCAATTTTGAGTGTCGCAAAGCTCCTAATCCAGTCGTATTCAAATGCCATTGGTTCGATCCTAATGTCACGAGAACAACCCTTGAGATTGGACAAGTCGAAATTCAACAGGATTCTATCTATCAAGGAGAGGATGTCTATATTGTGGCTCAACAGGCCACGCAAGTTTATTATCTCCCATGGGCGTGCCAAAAAGACCCCAATCTTATCGGTTGGTACCTTGTGCAGTTGGTATCGCCGCACGGTAAACTGCCTGTCCCAAACGATGAGGATTACAACTTTGACCCAAACACACGGGAGTTCTATCAACCAGAGGGGCTAGAAGGGAGGTTTGACATAGACATGTTTTCACTGATGGGCATGGAAGTAGACAATGACATTGATCAGGACGATGGAGATGAGGACGACGGAGAAGAGGTGCAAAATGCTAAGGACTTACAAATGCTTGAGCGATTACAGTTAGGCGATGATAATGATGACAACGATGGAGATGAGCCCGATTTACTCGACAATATTGAGAGTGATGACGGACACCTATGATCCAGCCGCTGCTGATCGTGAAGAATATTTCTAATTCATATAATACTATATTATTATTATTATTATTATTGCAATTATGTTTCGTTCATTTTGCATCTCTTTATAAGTACTTGTAATTTAACTGTGCTAATTGGTTTACTCTTTGAAATTGCAGGCACTCGACAAAATGCCGGGCGGAAGGTAGGCCCGTCGGGGGGTCAACTCCCTCTACATGAGGGAGCGCTCACCACCCCATGCTGAGGAGGACCCCTTGCCGGAGCCGCCGATGAGGAGGACGAGGAGCGGCCGGCCCCACGGCCGTCCGAGGACGAGGGTGCAGCCTGTTGCCACCCCGTCGGTGGACGAGGATGACCAGGTGGTGGGCCTGCACATAGGAGGGGGTGGCACTTCCTCTGACTCGTCGGACCATGGGGAGGCGACGATAGCGACAGCAGGGGGTTTCGCTTGCACTGCCTCTGGCTCTACCTCGTCCGGAGTCTACTTGCGCAGGCCCTCGCAGCTCCCGGCGCGGCCGATCCCACTTCACCGGCGCCCGGTGATTCGACCCAGCGGCGACAAGTAAGTATTATTTCACTACTATTTCATATGACATGTTGAAAATCGAACTAGAGACTAACAATTCTTCTTAATGACTCTTGCAGCAACGGGCCGGCACATCAATGGCACCCTGGGCCTTCTGATTCGGCAGCACTACCCTGGCATGGTCACCTACGCCTCGGTGACTTCGTCGCCCTAGATGTGGGACCACTTCTACGCCACCGAGGACAGCGAGTTCAGCACCGTTGCGGCGCGGATCAAGGCCGAGTTCTGGGTGAGTCTGCATCGCACTAAATTGGTCAATACTACGCATTCATTGGTCGTTCTTGAAATAATGAAACGATACATGATGTCTGTATGCAGGACTTCTTCAGGTGCGAAGAAGGGTTTGAGGACCGGGCGGCGTGAGTGCAGGACAAGGTCTGTAGGTCCCGATTCTTAGACCTGTACCTCGAGACGCGGCTCCAGTGCATCATCAACTACAGCACCGACGTCCTTGGTCAGGTGGTGAGGAAGGCCAATGCCAGGACCAGGACGCTCACCAAGGAGCAGTACCTCTTGGTAAGTACGAAACATTAATACTGACTCCTTCCATGAAGAATAGGTAGGCTTTATTTCATCTTCTGACATATCAATAACTTGATGGCATGCAGCAATGTCCTGATTGGTGCGACAGGCACCGCCTCTGCTGGGAGGTCATTGTGGATAGGTGGCTCTCGGAGGAGTGGGCGGAGAAGCACAACATCCGTCGGGACTGCCGCCTGCAGATGGGTGGGGCGCCACACCACCAAGGCAATCGAAGCCTCAGCACGTACGCCCAGACATGGGTAATCTTCTTTGTGTTTTCATCTTTATTTATTTATTCTAACGCTCAATTCTCATTACTTGTAATCATCTTTGTGTTTTCCTCGCAGTCCAAGGCGCACCAAGGCCAGGAATGCAACGAGTTCATGGCGTACGCCCTGGCACACAAGGGCAAGGTGACGGCCCCGGAAGTCACCTACAACCCGGCGGACGGGCCCGAGGCGTACACCAACGTGAGCGTCCACAGCAAGCTTAGCGAGTACACCTCGGCGGCCCACGAGCGCCATGGGGAGGACTTCGATCCGGCCACCCAGCCCCTGGACATAGACCTCCTGATGAGGATGGGAGGAGGGAAGCAGCACGGCCAATACTGGATGGCGGACAGCACTGTTGACTCCGCCTCTGTTCCCAACCTCGCTGAGATTCGAGCAAGGAGCACTAGCTCCTCCCTCCCCATATGCTCTCGGCAGCAAAGCTCACAGCAGCAGATGGTGGAACTCCAGGTTAGTACTATTTTATTCGTCGTTCATTGCTTTTACATATCTACCTTGCCTTTGCATTGTTTAAACATTACGGGTGAAATGTTGCAGGCCGACTTGCAGAGGTTGGAGGCCCAGCAGGTGGCCCAGGCGAAGGACCATCGGCTGGAGATGGAGGTTGTACAAGCCCAGAGGGTGGCCGAGGTACAAAGGCTGCAGGACATGTTCAGCTTCATGATGAGCCTTCAGGCCTTGCCAGGTGTGGTCGTGCCCTAGTCGCTGCTCGCTCCAGTTGTGGCTCCTCCTCCTCCTGTAGGGACTCCGGTGAGTATATATGGTTGTTTATTCCTTTAGCTTATGCGGCCCTCCTATAGATACTCATGAATTCGCTTCTCCTTTGTGCAGCCACACTCGGCAGGTTCGAACCGGACTCCTCAAGGTGGCCCTTCTCCATAGGTCGGGTGGCCAACTGGCCCTCCTCAAGGTGGCAGTTCACACTCCGGGTGGGGAGGCTGGCAGTAGGTACCGTTTATTTGTTTCTTTTCATGTTGCATGGACTTATGTTAGACTTAGCCTTATGTTGGACTACTATTAGAGACATATATATATTGTGATTGATATTGTCATGGATGATGTGAATGTATGTGATGGATTATGGACAATGGATTTGTATGTGATGTATTATGGATGGTGGATGTGTATGTGATGGGTTATGGATGTGTATGTGATGGAATATGGATGTGTATGTGATATATCACGTGCTGTGTGTTGATATATATGTGATTTCTTTGTTTGTGCTGATGGAAAGCAAAAAACCAAAAAATAGCATTTTTCTCCTCTTTGCCGAGTGCCACACTCGGCAAAGCTGGGAAGCAGAGACCCAATTTCTCAGCTTTGCCGAGTGACAGAGCCATGGCACTCGACAAAGATTTTTTTTTAAAAAGAAAAAATTTCTTTGCCGAGTGCAAGAGTATGGCACTCGGCAAAGAATTTTCAAAAAAAAAAGAAAAAATTCTTTGCCGAGTGCCGCTGAGGTAGCACTCGGCAAAGAGGCTGCTAGAGTTGACGTCGGATTTTTTTTGCCGAGTGCTGACGTGACACTCGGCAAAGGCTTTACCTAGTGCCCGATATGTGGCACTCGGCAAAGAAACCTTTGCCGACGGGTTCTTTGCCGACTGCTCTTTGTCGAGTATGGCACTCGGCAAAGCCTTTGCCGAGTGCAATAGGGACTTTGCCGAGTGACCTAAGCACTCGGCAAAGAGCCCGTCTGCAGTAGTGTCGGTCCGTTTACAAAATAAATTTTAATGTATTTTCTAAGATTAAACAAGATTTTAGAAATCCATATTTTTCTAGAAACATATTTGGATACTTTTTAAAAAAATATATTTCTATATTCCTTCATTAAAGTCTATTTGACCTCGTTGAACTACCGTGAAAGTCTGAGCCAAAACTTGCTTTGAAAATCGTCCACAAAGATAAATTGGGCGGTTTTGAATGTTGGGAGAGTTTAAAAATCCCATTTTCAAATTGAAGGAGACAAATCGACTTTTTCCTAACACAAAATAACCTCTTCTCCGTGTCGTCTGGCGCATGGAGCGGCGACGCGCTGAATCCACATCGCCTCCCCCACGGCCGAAGCGGAGCGGGCGACCGTCGTCGACTTGGATTCCGATTTGTCCCCGCTCCTCCCTGTCCCACGGTTTTTCCTTAATAATCAGGTACCCGCTGATCCTGTTTCGTGATCGCATTGCAAATCTTTTTTTTATTAATCCGATTCCTCCTCGATCTGTCTTTTAATTCTGATTCTAATAACACTCGGATCAGATGCGGCACAACCCGAGATCGAGTTTTCTGCTGCTTTGCTTGCTATAAATCCAAGGCCCTTCATCATCAGATTGATTCGAGAACAAAACACAAAAAGGATCGGAGCAGTCATGATGATGTCTCATAAGCACCGGGGACAGGACGACCGGAAGAACCAACGCGCCGGCGGCAAGAGGTCGCGGTGGAGTAAGCAGCACCTCTATCTAGTCTTGGATGACTGGGACAAGGGCTTCAGCATCCACAAGATCGACGCTGACAGCTTCGACGATTCTGGCTCAGCAACAGTATCATCAGCTCCCCGAGCCTCCGGTGCTGCGGAGTCAGCCGCTGGCAATGATCAGATTTACTTGGCCGCCTCAAGCACAAAGATGTTCATCATTATGAACAACCGTTGCGGTCTCATCTATGACGCTGACATGGCCGTGCTGGCTATTGGCACTCACGCCCCTCCTCGGATGGTCTTTGGCTTCGGCGTCTGCATGCCCGTCGGCGAGGTGCTCTACCTGTTATCGTACCGCCTCTTAGACAATGAGGGGCCGCAGTCGTTCGAGGCAATGTCGTGGTCTCCCGCCGCCGCCGGCGCCTCGGGCGGTGGCTGGGCCTGGAAGACTCTGCCGGCTCCACCGCCCACGTTCACCGGCCGTCAGATCGTCATCTCCCACACTCTGCACCCGGACGGGTGCACCATCTTCATGACCACGGCCTACAGGGACACTCCTGGCGCTCCGGTGGGCACCTACTCATTCAACACAAGGGAGGCTACATGGAGGTGGCACGAGGAATGTGCCTTGCCATTCCATGGGCAAGCTCACTTCGATGCCGAGCTCGGCGCGTGGGTTGGCCTTCACTTGGATGGCTACATACGCTCCTGCCAAGTTATCTCACTACTGGGAACGCGAGCCCCAGGCACACGGCAAAGCCACGAATACACTCTGGCAAAGGGCACTCGACAAAAAATTCATTGGTAAACTCACTTTGTCGAGTGTTTTTCGTCGGGCACTCGGCAAAGACGATGTCGGGTGCCAAAAAACACTTGGCAAACATTTTTTGCAACAAATGAAAAAACAAATTGCCACCGGCCGCCGCCCACCATGGCCACCACGGCCACCACGCTGCCACGCCCGCTGCCCCACGCTGGACGCCGCCACGCCACCCACGCCATGCGCCCACCACGGCCACCACGCCACCATGCCCCACGCTGGACGCCGGACGCCACCCGCACGCCACCCGCTGGATCCGGGAGAGGGGAGGGGCGGCTGCTGGGACGCCGCCGGATCTGGGAGGGGAGGGGTCGCCGCCGGATCTGGGGAAGGAGTGGAGGGGCGGCGCCGGGGAGAAGGGGAGGGGACGGTGGCCGAGGGAAGGAGGGGTGGCCAGGCTACCGCTAGATGCGGCCGAGAGGGGAGGGGCCGCCGCCAGATCTGGTCAGGAGGGGAGGGGCCGCCATCGGATCTGGGGAAGGAGTGGAGGGGGCGACGTCGGGGAGAAGGGGAGGGGGTGGCGGCTGGGGGAAGGAGGGGTGGTCGGGCTGCCGGATCCGGCCGGGAGGGGAGGGGCCACCGGCGGGGAGAAGGGGAGGGGGCGGCACGGCGCGTGCACGTGCTCGGAGAAGGGGAGGGGGCGTGCGGACGCGGTGTGGGGAGAATGGGAGGGGGCCATGCGGGGAGAAGGGTAGGGCGCGTCCGCTGGGGCCGGTTAATTTTTTTTCCTTTGACGAGTGTCTTAGATCTGGGCGCTCGGCAAAGTTTTTTTCATTTTTTTTTCTCCTTCTTTCTCAAAAAAAACATTTTACTTCTTTGCCGAGTGTCAAAAAAAACACTCGGCAAATCCCATCTTTGCCCAATTTTTTTTTGACACTCGGCAAACCTCCTCTTTACCGAGTGTTTTTTTTGCCGAGTGTTTTTAACGCAACACTCGGCAAAGAGCTTGTTTGCTAAGTGCCCGAGAGAATACACTCGGCAAACATAAAAACACTCGGTAAATTTGATGTTTCCGGTAGTGTCCCCGACTTTGTCAGCGCCCGGCCTACCAAAAAAGACAGCTGGGACCTAGGCATAGACCCAAACGTATATTTGGATCACCAGACCACTAAGGAGAAGCTGTTCGGCAACGAGGGGTGCACAATAAGAGCCTCTCTCACCTATATGGGCACAGGCAGATTCTGCCTCGTCGAGTGCGTGCCATCCAAAGTGACGAAGGGGCCAGTTTTCGGAGACAATGACGGCTGTGTGCTCCATGTGACCATGTTTAGTCTCAAGTAAAATCACAAGGGAGAGCTCCAAACCACAAATCACCGGTCCACGCGCTCCTTCTTGGTATCTAGGCATAGAAGTCACTTAAGTCCTTTTGCATTCTGGGCATAGAAGTTGTATGGTTCACCAGTAGAGAATAGACTTTCAGTTTGCATCATTTTTTGGCTTTAGTCCTAGTCATATTTGGGCCAAGCACTAAAGAGAGGAATAGTCTCGGTTGAAGCCACCAACCGGGACAAAAGGTCCCCAGGTGGCCAAGACAACCTGTTGGGGTGGGGAGGCGAGCCGAGAAGGTGTAGGGGGTGGGGAGGAGGTGGCGGACGCCGACGAGGTAGCTACCACCGAAGGCAGCGATGGCGAAGCAGATGCGGACGCTAGGGCGGAGCCATAGCGAGTGAGGCCGGCTGCCTGTAGGGATTCCTCTTTTCTACTGAACTTTTCCGTTTTTTCATGGATAATTAAGTATGTTTATAGATTTTTACTAATTTTGCACGACATAAGGAATTTTCTAATTTGGCTGGTATTATTCTAAATTGCACTTTTATAGACGGTCAATGTCCTAATGTAATTATTGCGACATTGCCGATTGTCGGTGTTTTCGGACCACCGACGAGTAAATTTGTATTTGCGCGTCTGGCTCGGATGGTGTGCTCGAAGAACACAATGGTTTATACTGGTTCAGGTGGAACGTTCCTACATCCAGTTCGTCACTGCTCGTGTTACCAGCACTTGGTTTGCAGTTGGGGTTACAAACAGGCGAAAGAGGGAAAGGATCTCAATTCTCTAGTGGAAAGAGTGAACAGGTGCTGAGAGCTCAATTGCCGCTCAGTCGTGTGCTCGTGTCATACTCTTGTGTTCTGATCTCATGTTTTTTCGCCCCCCTTCATGAGACACCCTGCTTCCCCTTTTATAGACGAAGGAAAAGCGCGGGTTACAGAGCAGGAAAAGTAGAAGAACCAGAGATAGAGAGGAAGGCTTCCAGGGTCGCCACGTCCTTCTTCTCCTTCATGCGGGTCCCGCTGATCCTGTAGATGTCAACAGGGACGGCTCAATGTTGTGGCCCTGTTCGTCACTGGCGCCATGCATAGACGTCAATTGTCGGTCATGGCGCTCCACTCTGTCCCGATGGACGTCGTGGTGAACTGACGCGCCTGTCAGCGTCCGTACGAGGGTTAGGAGAACAGCACCGACACGTCCGACACTGTTCTTGATGTGAATCCCAAGGTATGGCCCATCATGGCCATGGGTCACATCAAGGCATGCCAGTCTCTTCCCTGGCGTCAAAGTTTTGACCTAGGCCCATACGCTTGCACCTAGAGTGGTTGGCGGCGGTATGGGACCCCGTTAGATGAGATGGACCCTGCGTTCTCGATGCCGGGCGATATGGAGCCTGAGGTCGGACAAGACGGAGCCTACGGCCTTATGGTCGGACGAGACGGAGCTCGCGGCCTTGGGGTCGGGGGAGACGGAGCCCGCGGCCTTGGGGTTGGGCGAGACAAAGGCCGTGGCCTTGGGGTTGGGTGAGACCTTTTAATACATCTTGAGCCATCTAGGGAAGTCAGCGTGGGCGCTAACTTCCTTGCTTTGGGTATCCCTACTATCGATACCCGACAGTAGCCCCCGAGCCTACGGAGGAGTAGAATACTCCTTGGGAGGCTTTTCCAGACAGGAGGACTCTGAGGGTTGTGGCCTTCTTTTGGTAGCCCATGACATGTCCTAGTTGGACGGCGATTCCCTTTTGTCGCGATCGATTTTCTTGGGGGCATGCAACCGTAGGATTCGGGAGGTCGGAAAGATTGTTCTTGATTTCGGTCCCCTAGGATCCGATCGGTCCGCCGTCGTACTACGACCGCACATTCGGTCTCCTTGCGAGTCCAACTTCCCTTGAGCCCCCGCGCATGGCAGGGGTCCGGCCAAGGGTCAGCTCATCTTTGTGATCGTCATCCCTCAATCATTTTTTCGATAAAATGGAGGGGCTGAGCCATGCCATGTTCTTCCTCAATGGATGAAACATGGTGCTCGATGAGCTATTAATGGGCTAGTCTGAGTGGGGCCCTTGCTTCCCATTTGCGGGGGTCCAGCATGGGTCAGCTAGTGACCGACTATAGACACTTGGCGGCCAATCCATATAGTTTCTAGGTCCATTCGGCCGGTCTCAAGGGCTCATTGCCTTTCTTCGAGGAAAAACCATGGACTAGGAATCGACCAAGACTCGAGCATGGGCTGGGATGCCCACGACGCTCGCGTGCCTAGGTACTGGCTGCTATTGGGCCCATCCCTTTCCATCCCTTGCTCTAAGGGTGCCCCAGAGCGACTGTGAACCCGTCGGCAGGCCAGCCTTCGAACTCTTGGTCCTAAATGGGCCATAGGAGCATTTTCAACTCTGTTCCCTCCTTACCTGCGACGGTTCTTGGCCCATCGACCGAGCGAACCATCATCTGGCATGTCCTTTGAGGGCGTGGCCAGAGATAGTGTGCACGCGATCTTCAGAGGGAGGTGGCATGACGCGATGCAGTGGGCGCGTGAATCTAGGCAGATGGTTCGCCTTCTCGCCCCGCTCCATCCTATAAATAGAGGTCTCCCCCTTTCATATTTCTGCACAGCAAAACCATAGCCTTACCTTCTCTATTTCTCTACCGCCACCGTTCGGATCTGCCATGCTTGCTAATCCATCGCCGTAGCCCCAGATCTGTAGCTTTTGCTTCTCCACCGCCACCTTTGCTTCTCCACATCCGCCTCCATTCGCCACGGATTTGTGATACCGCTCTGATGTTACCCATGCATCCATGGAGGGCCTCATCAAGCGTGGTCTTCTCCGTGGGAGGACCGATGTGGCGGAGTGGCTCGTGCCTAGCCGTGAGGTGCGCCAGCGCCCCCGATGGCTACGTCGTCTCCTTCACGCTCTTCCATGAACGTGGACTCGTGATTCCTCCCCACCCATTCTTTTGGGGTCTGCGGCACGACTATCAGATTGAGCTACAGAACTTGAACCCCAACAGGATCTAGCACATCACAGCCTTTATCGTGATGTGTGACGTGTATCTAGGGATCGAGCCCCACTTCAAGCTATGGAGATACTTCTCCATCTCCTGGATCAAGAAGGAGAGAGGCCGAGAGACCCCAATGCCGATGGGATGCCCACGCAGCGGGTGACAGAGTACATGCCCTACCAGCTCTCTAGATCCAACAAGGGGTGGCACTCGCATTTGTTCTGCTTGAAGAACAACCCTGCCACTCCCTTGCTGATCTTCTCCGGGCGCCTGGTTGAAGAGGTACCGCCATCATGGCTGTGGGGGCCACTCATCAAGGAGAAGAAGAGGATGTGCAACCTCCTCGAGGCCATCGCGTTCCTGAACACCCACGACCTCCATGGGGCTGGCATCATCAGGGGGTATCACATGAGGAGGGAGGTGCCGCTGATGTCGCATGTCCTCCTGTTATTTGGGATGACGCCTGGCGCGCAGCTCATCGGGACGACACTCACCTAGGGGCTGCTCCACGACAGCGAGGTCACGCAGCACATCCAGGAGGCCATGGGGGAGGCCGACGCCATGTTCCCGATACTAGGGCATCCTGTGATGCGGCCAGACACGGGCTTCCTTGAGCTATCGGCGGGGTTAGTCTTCTGGGACTCTGTCGTGCCGCTGCCAGAGCACACAGCCGTGAGGGCGGTGAACCATGCCATGGATGAGCAAAGGAAGAAGAAGAAGGATGAAGAGGAGGAGAAGTGGCGGTCAAACCAGCGAGTGAAGCTGAAGCAAGGGAAGCGGTGTAAAGGTTCATCCGAAGAAGAGGAGAGGAGGAGGAGGATGACAACTCCATGTTTGCCCATCCCATGGGATGATCGGGCCGCCAGGGATGAGGACCCACCTTCGCTGTAGGTGGGGCCCTTCCTGCGGCATGCAACGGGGTAGGAGGGGGAGGTCGTATCCCCAGAGCCAGCAGAATTAGGCCGCCTCGCCTCGTTTGGGCCTTCGGCGGCGCCTCCGGAGTTAGCGGGAGGCGGTCATTCTGATTTGTCCGAGCCCTCCGAGCCAAGGGAGGGCTTGAAGCGGCAATGTGTCAATGAGGTGCAGCCAGGGTCGGGCATGCCATCCCCAAAACGTCCTCGCATGATGGCGTCTAGGTGAGTCAAGAGTTTTTTCATCCTTTTGTCCTAACGAATTTTTGCCGTGAACTGACCTCCATGTCCCTTGCAGCGTCGAAGGACGTGGGACTCTCCTAGGGCTCCCTCCGAAAAAGATGCTCCTCCGCCCCAACGCTGGTGGTGAGCGTGAGTGGCGTTGGGGCGGCCACGGCATCGACCGGGGAGGCACAGCCGATGGCTGCATCCATAGGAGAGCAGGCGGAGGAGGGCTCATCCGGGGCACCCATGGCGAGCATGGTGTGGACGGTCGTGTCCTCGATGTCGTAGGCAGAGGTGGCATAGCCAAAGACGTCATCCGTGCAGGTGGCCGTGTCTGCGATGGGGTGGATGGAAGGGGGCGTACCCAAGGCATCCTTCATGGATGTGGCGACAGGGCAGGCCTCCATGTCCGTGTCACCCGCCCCCTCTATTGCTAGAGGAGCTGCTCTAGAGGAGCTGCCGCCGCAAGAGAGGTCGGCGCGGGGACGTCTCGGTCTCTGATCCGGGTGGCTGCCCTTGATGAAGAAGCATAGGAGAGGGAATGAGGGAGCATCAACATGGAGGTTGGGGACGCGGTTCATGCCCTGGCCACCATGCTAAGCTTGATGCGCGACATTGTTGCCCCGGTTGGCCAGGTATGATATGACCGTGCTTCTGAACCTTAGGTTATCTTTTCCGTGCCTCTAAGTCTTGTCTTCCTCGCAGATCCTCATGGCCCGTAGTCGGGAGAAGTCCCAGTTCCTTGCTAAGGAGACACGGCGGAGTGAGGGGCTAGCCGCATAGCTTGCTACCGCCCGTCAGGAGGTGGCTAAGCTTGCCCCTACCACCCAGGAGGTGGCCGACCTCTGAATTAGGGAGAAGGACGCTCGCGATGACACCTATGAGGCCAAGGAGAAGCTTGCGACCCTGATCGAGAGGGCACGCATGGATGTCGTGGAGGCTGAACGGCTATGGAAGGAGCAGGATGATTTACTCTGGTCCATAGAGGAGCTCCGCACGGGGATTGACCTGGCTCGCCAGGAGTGCACCGACACTTATCATCGGGTCGGCCACCTCAAGAATGAGATCCAGAGGGAGAGGTACCTGAAGGATGTGGCCGAGGGCATATCTGCAGGGCTCGCTGCAGAGGTTGGTCAGCGCCAAGAAGAGGTCCGGTGCCTGGAGGCCGAGGTGACCCGATAGCACAATGAGGTGTGCAAGCTTCGGGCGGACGTGGACGGTAAGTCTCCGATTTCCCTGGTTGTCCTTCTCCCTAGAATCCATGGTAAGCCTTTTGACACGGTCAGTACGTAACTTAGGCAGGTCTCAATAACAAGCTTGGGACAGAGGTGGTGAAGAGTCGTGACCTAGAGAAGGAGCTTGGCAAGGTGAAGGACATCCTCTAGAAGGAGGGCAACGAACACGACAACATGCGCATCGCCGTCCAGCTGGTCTACGTCAAGCTTGAGCTGGCCCTGGAGCAGGAGATAAGCTCACTTGCGGTTCGCGCCACCCGGATCATGGACCAAGCACGTGATATGGTAAGGGGCGCACTTCACTTTGGCATTCACTGATCGTTCACGATCGCCCATTCTCATTATGAGAACATCGATCTGGCGACAATGAGCCAAGGCTTCACGCCCATCTATACTGACACCGAGCTAGACAACATCAAGAAGGAGGTGGCCCCCTAGGCGCATGACCTTTCTGCCAAGATAGAAGATGAAATCGTCCCCCTGAGGGATTAGTTTAGTCAGATAGGTCAAGCAGTGCATTTGTAATAAGCGAACAATTTTGGACCTTTCTGTTTCGTTTAAACAAGCTTGTTCTTTTATTTCGGTTGAACAAATTTGTTATTTCTCCCTTTTTATGTGTAAACAGGGTTAATGCGTTTCGACCCTTCCTGTCGTTAAGACTATAGAGCTCAAGGTGTGGGCGAGAAACTCTGATCATGTGGTAAGCAAGAGTGCCGTAGCCGTTGGGGCGTAGGTTTCTTGCAGTCCAACTAGTTTTACTCAGCGTTCGTTTACGCAAACTTGCCTCTAGGTTTTTAACATGAGAAAGGGTCGGGCACGGTGACTATTTCAGAAAGGGTATATATATACCCTTATCAGCCCTAGAGTGAAGCCCGACCCCTTGCCATTGCCAAGGTCAGGTTTCACTAAAGATCAAGGAGACGATAGAGAAACTGGTAAGAGCAAGCATTTTTTGTTTCAGCAACGTTATTCTTAGTTTTTGTATGTATCCCTCCCTAGGATCCGAGCCATCGTCCTACAACTGCACATTCGGTCTCCTTGCGAGTTTGACTTCCCTCAAGCACCCGCACGTTGCAGGGGTCCGGTCGAGGGTCGGCTCATCTTTGTGATCGTCATCCCTCAACCATTTTTTTGATAAAACGGAGGGGCTGAGCCATACCACATTTTTACTCGATGGGCAAAACATGGTGCTCGGTAAGCTGTTAATGGGCTAGTCCGAGTGGGGCCCCGGCTTCCTATTCATGGGGGTTCGGCATGGGTCAGCTGGTGACCGACTCCAGATTCTCAGGGGTCAATCCATATAGTTCTCGGGTCTGTTCGACCGGTCCCAAGGGCTCATTGCCTTTCTTTGAGGAAAAACCATGGACTAGGAACGGACCAAGACTCAAACATGGGCCGAGATGCCCGTGGTGCTCATGCGCCCGGTTACTGATTGCTAGTGGGCCCATCGCTTTCCACCCCTCACTCTAAGGGTGCCCCGAAGCGGCTATGAACCTGTCGGAGGGCTAGCCTTCGAACTCCTAGGCATGAATGGGTCGTAGGAGCGTTTTCAACTCCGTATCCCACCTTACCTATGACGGTTCTTACGCCTGTCTATACCGACATCGAGCTAGATGACATCGAGAAGGAGGTGGCCCCTCTAGCATAGGACTTACCTACCGAGATAGAGGATGAGAACATCCCCCTAAGAAATTAGTTAGGTAGATAAGCCAGGCAGCGAACTTGTAATAAGTGAACAAGCTCTTAAATTTCATTATGGCCAAACATATTTTTAGCCCTTCTCCCCTTTTGTATAAAAAGGTTAATGCGTTCCGACCCTTTTCGTCATTAAGGCTGTAAAGCTCGGGGTGCGGGT
The DNA here is from genome assembly GCA_904845875.1 of Miscanthus lutarioriparius. NCBI lineage: Eukaryota > Viridiplantae > Streptophyta > Magnoliopsida > Poales > Poaceae > Miscanthus > Miscanthus lutarioriparius. The sequence goes on from CAJGYO010000018.1 coordinate 62,025,083, forward strand.
GAAAAAACTCTGATCACGCTGGTGAGCAAAAACGTCGTAGCCGCTGGGGCATAGGTTTCTTGTAGTCCTACCAGTTTCACTTAGCGTTCATTTATACAACCCTTGCTTCTAAGATCTTAACGTGAGAAAGGGTCGGGCACAGAGAATGTTTGTTGTGTAGATATACTCTTTAATGTGTTCTGACTCTTTCCAAAGTTAAGGCTAAAAAATTTGGGGTGCGAGCAAAAAACTCTGATCACGCTGGTGAACAAAAACACCGTAGCCGCTGGGGCATAGGTTTCTTGCGGTCCGACCAGTTTTACTTAGCGTTTGTTTCCTCAACCCTTGCTTCTAGATCTTAACATGAGAAAGGGTCGGGCATAGAGAATGTCTACTGGATAGATATGCTCTTATCAGCCCCCGAGTGAGGCCTGACCCCTTGCCGTTGCTAGGGTCGGGTGTCACTAAAGATCGAGGAGTCGATAGGGAAACCTATAAGAGAAAGAGTGCGTAAAATAAGGGTAAAAACGACATAGCAGTTCGATGTTCTAGGCGTTCACAAAGACTTCACCGTCGATGGTCCTGAGCCCCTTGCCGTTGCTAGGGTCAGGTGTCACTAAAGATCGAGGAGTCGATAGTGAAACTGATAAGAGAAAGCGTGTGTAGATTAAGGGTAAAAGCGACGTAGCTGTTCGATGTTCTAGGCGTTGATGAAGACTTCGTCGTCGATGGTCCTTAGGTTATAGGTTCCTAGTCATGTGTCACTAAAGATCCTAGGCTTGAGGCCTTGTAGGACCATGCCATTCGCGCACTCGACCTGTCCATTCTTGCGGGGGTGTGCCACGGTGGCCCAATCGACACGGATATGGTATTCATCGCAGAATCGGAGGAACTTCTTCCCGGTGAACTGTGTGACGTTGTCTGTGATAATGGAGTTTGGGACTCCAAAGCGATGGACGATGTCAAGGAAGAACAGCATGGCTTGCTCAGACTTGACCGATGGGGATGCAGCGCTGCAGGATCCCGGTGTGGCTTCGCCTGTAGAGCTCGCCCTCAATAACAACAAAGGACTTGGCGCGGTGCGCTAGCCATAGAGCCTCTGTTTTGTCCATCAGCAGTGCCTCATGGAGGAGGTAGTCGAGGTAAGGTGTCCTCTAGTCGGCTAGAGGGTCGGGCTCTGTCGCTGGATCCTCGTTAAGCTCCATGACTTCGGGGTCAGATGGAGTCGACGGCTGGTTAGCCCCTGAGCCCAGGGCAGGCGGCCCATCACTGGTCTATTCTGGCTCCTTGTAGCGGACCGAGGGCTTGTACTGATCACTGGCGAAGACACTCATTGGCACCGGCTCTTGGCCGGACGCTGTTTTCGCCAGCGTGTCGGCCGCCTCGTTGAGACGCCTCAGGATGTGATTAAGCTCGAGGCTGTCAAACTTATCCTCTAGCTGGTGGACTTCTCGGCAATACATAGCCATCTTGGCATTGTGGCAGCTTGATTCCTTCATGACTTAGTCAATGACCAGCTGGAAGTCACCCTGGATGAGAAGCCGTCGGATACCCAACTCGATGGCGATGCGTAGGCCATTGATGAGTGCCTCATACTCGGCCACAATGTTGGAGGAGGGGAAATGGATGCGAACCATGTACCTCATGCATACCCCGAGGGGCAAAACAAAGACCAGCCCCACGCCAGCACCTTTCTTCATCAGCGATCCATCAAAGTACATCGTCTACTACTCTTGGTCCATGACTGCTGGTGGCATTGGGATCTTGGTCCACTCTGCAACAAAATTAACCAGCACTTAGGACTTGATGGCCGTTTGAGGGGCATATGAAATTCCTTGACCCATCAGCTCGAGTGCCCACTTCATGATTCTTCCCGTGGCATCCCGGTTTTGGATGACCTCGCCGAGAGGGAAGGACATCATGACCGTCATCGGATGTGACTCGAAGTAGTGACGCAACTTTCTCTTGGCAATAAGGACAGCGTATAGGAGTTTCTAGATTTGGGGGTAGCGAGTCTTGGAATCGGACAAGACCTCTCTAATGAAGTACACGGGACGCTGCACTTTGAGGGCGTGTCCCTCTTCTTCTCGCTCTACCACCAGGGCGGCACTAACCACTTGCGTGGTGGCTGCAATGTAGAGCAGAAGTGGTAACTCGTTGGTCACGGGGACCAGGATCGGAGCCTTCATCAGGAGCTGCTTGACCGTGTCAAGTGCCTCCTAGGCCTCGGGCGTCCATTCAAAATGGTCGGCCTTCTTTAGAAGCCGATAGAGGGGGAGACATCATTCACCGAGGTGCGTGATAAAGCAGCTGAACGCGACGAGGCACCCTGTAACTCGTTGTACCCCCTTTATGTTATGAATCGGGCCTATCCTCGTGATGGCTGAGATCTTCTCAGGGTTGGCTTTGATGCCACGCTCGGAGACGATAAAACCCAGCAACATGCCCATTGGGACCCCAAAAACGCACTTCTTGAGGTTGAGTTTGATGTCATTTGCTCAGAGTTTTGTGAAGGTCTGCTCTAGGTCGGCTACGACCTGGTTGGCCCGTTTGGACTTGACCATGATGTCGTCTACATAGGCCTCGATGGTTTGCCCGATGAGGTCACTGAAACACTTGAGCATACAACGCTGATACATAGCCCTCGTGTTTTTCAGACCGAACGACATTGTGACGTAGCAGAACGATCTGAATGGGGTGATGAAAGACGTCACGAGCTGGTCAGACTCTTTCATCACGATATGATAGTACACGGAGTATGCATCAAGGAAGCAAAGGGTATCGCACCCTGAGGTTGAGTCGACTACTTGGTCTATGCGTGGCAAAGGAAACAGATCCTTTGGACATGCTTCGTTAAGACCCGTGTAGTCAACACACATTCTCCATTTCCCACTCTTTTTTCGTACAAGAACAGGATTGGCTAACAACTCGGGGTGGTATACTTCCTTGATGAACCTGGCCGCCAAAAGATTCGCAATCTCCTCACCGATGGCCCTGCATTTCTCCTCGTCGAAGCGACGTAGGCGCTGCTTCACCGGCTTGGAGCCTGGCCTAATCTTCAAGGCATGCTCAGCGACTTCTCTAGGAATGCCTAACATGTCCGAGGGTCTCCAAGCAAAGATGTCTCTGTTGGAGCAGAGGAACTCGGCGAACATGCTTTCCTATTTGGAGGAAAGCGTGGTGCCAATGAGCACCACTTTGCCTTCGGAGCCGCTGGGGTCTATGAGGACCTCCATGGCGCCCTCTATGGGCTCGAAAGACCCGGCCGACCGCTTGGGGTCGGGCACTTCTTCGATGACCTCCTCCCTGATGGCTGCAAGCTCTTTGGAGGCGACAATTGTCGCGACATGTTCGTAGCACTCAACCTCGCACTCGTAGGCGCGCTGGAAGGAGGTGCCGATGGTGATGACCCTGCATGGACCCGGCATCTTCAACTTTAGATAGGTGTAGTTGGGGACAACCAAAAACTTCGCGTAACATGGAGGTTCTAGGATGGCATGGTAGGTCCCGTGGAACCTAACCACCTCGAAGGTAAGGGTCTCCATCCTATAATTGGTCAGATTCCTGAAGGTGATGGGCAGATCAATCTGCCCAAGTGGTATGGCCAACTTTCCAGGCATGATGCCATGGAAAGGCGCCTCGGTTGGCCAGATGCACGATCGGTCGATGTCCATGGCGTCGAGCGTTTTAGCGTACATGATGTTGATGCCGTAGCCCCCATCCATCAGCACCTTGGTGAGCCACTTCATGTCGATGATTGGGTCAACCACGAGAGGATATCTTCTCGGCTACGGGACGATTTCTAGGAGGTCGATCCTATCAAAGGTTATGGTGGACTCTGACCATCGGAGGAAGGAAGGCTCAGCCATATAGACCTCACGGCACGCAAGCTTCTGGCGATGCTTGGTGTCATAGGCCACCGACCCTCCAAAGATCATGAGGCAGTCATCCAGCATTGGAAATCCACCGTCCTTCCCCTCGGCGTCGTCTACGGCTGGTTTGGGCTCCTTCCTATGCTCCCCCTAGTTGGAACCTCTAGACAAGAACCGCTTCATAAGGACGTAGTCCTTGTATAGGTGCTTGATGGGGAAAGCATGGTTTAGGCATGGCCCTTCGAGTGGCTTCTCAAAGTGGTTTGGGGTACCCTCGACAGGCTTCTGACCCCCCTTGCGGTCGACAGTGGCCACGAGCGAGCCCTCGCGCCACTGCTTGTTCTTCTTCTTGTTGGGACGGTTGGAGGCGCCTTCGCCGACGTCCTCATCCCACTTCGCCTTGCCCTTGGGGTGGTCAAAAATTGCCCCGACCGCCTCCTCGCCCGAGGCATGACTGGTGGCGATGTCAAGGAGCTCCTTGATGGTTCATGGGCCCTTACATCCTAGCTTATGAACCAGGGACTCATAGGTGGTCCCTGACAGGAAAGCTCCTATGACATCGGTGTCGGTGATGTTGGGCAGCTCATTGCACTACCGGGAGAAGCGTCGGATGTACCCACGAAGAGTTTCCCCGGACCTCTATCGGTAGTTTTTGAGATCCCATGGGTTCTTAGGACGCGCGTATGTGCCCTGGAAGTTTCCTACAAAGATCTCTTTTAGGTTCGCTCAACTTTGGATTCGGTTGGGCAGAAGGTATTCCAACCACGTTCGCACCGAATCGGCCAGGAACAATGGAAGGTTGCGGATAATGAAATTATCACTATCCACTCCACCGGCTCGGCAAGCAAGCCAATAATCCTGGAGCCATAGTCCGGGGTTTGTTTCCCCAGAGTATTTTGGGATGTTGGTTGGCGGTCGTTACCATGGTGGGAAGACGATGTTGAGGTTGTGTCGGCCAAAGGCCTGAGGTCCCGGTAAGTCAGGGCTCATGCTTCGGTCCTCGCCACTATTGTAGCATTTGCCATGATGAGGGTGGTAGCTACAGCTAGCCTCCGCCATCTCATCACCATGGGCATGCCTGCGGGCATCTAGGGTCTCGCGCGTGTCATGGTGGAGGCCGAGATGCTCATGCACCGGGACCACAGCGCGCGGCCTACCACCTTGCTGCGCCTGGTGGACTGACACATCCCTGTTGGGTCACTCTGAGGGCGTGCGCTGGCTGGCGACGAGCTCACGTTGTCAGGACAGCGAGCTCTTGGCCTGCTGCATCGCCGCACGCTAGAGTAGCGTGTGAATCTCGTGATGGGCCCGACGATCCTCGGGTGTCCTAGGGTCTGGAAGCCCCCGGAGCAAGGCCGCCATGGCATTGACATTCTGGCTTGCCCGGGTGAAGTGTGGGAGGGCTTCGTCGTCCTCGGTGATCCTCTAGTTCATGTCACGGGCCGCGGCGCGCGCACGCCCATCATCTCTGTGGCGCTCGATCTCTCGCTCGAGCTTCACGCATTCCTGCTCGAGCTGGAGTCATGCTTCTTTGAGCTCTTAGTGCCGCGCCCTCTGCTGCTCTACCCGTAGGCGAGATGGGGGCCCTGCATCCCTGTCGACCTCATCGTCAAGGTCATCTATTGGGTAGACCCTCCCTCATGGATGCTTTTGATGTATCCCTCGGGGGTACCTACCATGAAACATTCCTACAAGGGGTGATGGCTCCCCCTGCTGGAGTCAGAGTCAGAGGGTGACTCCGATTCTCCCACAAGAAGGTCGTGGAAAGATTCAGTGACGTATTCGGTCATCCCCATAAACTCGTCGTTCGTAGGGGATGGGGGCGTGAGCTATGCCACAAGGTGGCCAATGGTCTCTGTGGCATGGCACAGAACAAACGGGAGCGCTGTCGGGGCGCTTCAGATGAGGTATTCCGAGGAGAGCGGCTCTCCTCCGGCAAGCTGCATCATGACATTGGCGGACGATAAGGTGAGGCGGCACGGGTCCTCCCAAGACGGTTGGGGTCCCAGGAAGGCGCCGAGCTGGCGCTCTAGCCTCCCATACTCGAAGCCAAGGAGTTGGTCGCTCTCGGGGGTGCAGACCTCCGGTGCATGCAGCTACAGCTCCAAAAGCACCTCGACGATCACGTCGAGGCTGGCAGAGTGGTGAGGTTGGATGGTGGCGGGAACTTGCGCCAACTCTCCCTCCGTCTTAATAATGAAGTCTAGGTTCCCGAAGCACACGTGCGCGCTCGAGACCCAGCTGACGCCGTGACTAGCCATCCAAGGCCTGATGTGGACCTTGAGACGCGCAAAAAAGCCCCTACCTGGTGCACCAACTATTGATGTTTTTGGACCACCGATGAGTAAATTTGTATTTGCGCGTCTGGCTTGGATGGTGTGCTCAGAGGACACAAGGGTTTATACTGGTTTGGGCAGAACATCCCTATGTCTAGTTCATCGCTGCTTGTGTTACCGGCACTTGGTTTGCAGTAGGGGTTACAAACAGGCGAGAGAGGGAAAGGATCCCAAGTCTCTGGTGGAAGAAGTGAATGGGTGCTGAGAGCTTGATTGCCGCTCTGTCGTGTGCTCGTGTCGTGCTCTTATGTTCTGATATCGTGTTTTTTCACCCCCTCCATGAGGCGCCCTACTTCCCCTTTTATAGACAAAGGAAAAGCGCGGGTTACAGAGGAGGAAAAGTAGAAGAACCAGAGAGAGAGGAAGGCTTCTAGGGTCACTGGGTCCTTCTTCTCCTTTATGCGGGTCCCACTGATCCTATAGATGTCAATAGGGATGGCTCCATATCGTGGCCCTATTCATCACTGGCGCCATGCGCAGGCGTCATCTGCTGGTCATGGCGCTCCACTCCGTCACGGCGGACGTCGTGATGAACTGACGTGCCTATCAGCGTCTGTACGAGGGTTAGGCAGAACAACACCGGCATGTCCGACACTATTTTTGATGTGAATCCCCAGGTATGGCCCGTCATGGCCACGGGTCACATCGAGGTATGCCAGCCTCTTCCCTGGCGTCAAAGTTTTGACCCAAGCCTATACGCTTGGACCTGCAATGGTTGGCAGCGATATGGTTCCCCGTCGGACGAGATGGAACCCGTGTCCTCGAGGTCGGGCGAAATGGAGCCCGATGTCGGACGAGACGGAGCCCGCGACCTTGGGGTCCGACGAGATAGAGCCCGAGGTCGGGTGAGACAGAGCCCACGTCCTTGGGGTCGGGCGAGACAAATCCCGCGGCCTTGAGGTCGGGCGAGACAGAGCCCGCGGCCTTGAGGTCGGGTGAGACGGAGCCCACGGCCTTGGGGTCAGGTGAGACGGAGCCCGCGGCCTTGGGGTCGGGCGAGACGGAGCCCACGGCCTTGCGGCCGGGCGAGACGGAGCCCGCGGCCTTGAGGTCGGGCAAGACAGATCCTGCGGCCTTGGGGTCGAGCGAGACGGAGCCCACGGCCTTGGGGTCGGGCGAGACCTTTTAATACGTCTCGAGCCATCCGGGGTAGTAAACGTGGGTGCTAACTTCCTTGCTTTGGGTATCCCTACTATCGATACCCAACACCGATGGATTAAATGCAAAATATACATATTAGTAACCAAGTAGAGATACAAGTTTTGATTTCCTCCCGTTGCAACGCACCGGCATGTTTGCTAGTGAGTAAAATGCACCCGCAGCCCTCTAACTTGGTTCTTTGTGTCACATAAGTCTCCAAACTCTCAAAATACCCATCTAGCTATTGAAACTTGCCCCTGACTGCCACATAAGTCCAAACAGGATCTGCCGCGACCTGTGTGCCCATATGGCCATTCACACTAGCAAGGAGCGGGTTCTGGTGGGATTTTATATTGGGAAAAGCCCCAATTCGTGGCCTCACCTCTTCATCTTCCTCACCATTCTTGCGGTTCTCGCCACCAGAGAAGAGCATGTTAGGGCCAAAGAGAAGGACAGAGGTGAACGCTGCGGTTGGTCCTAGCCAAGTCACCCGCGTTGATGGCGGGCGGCGACGGCTCCACGACTGCGGAGAAACGGTGACCCTGCGCCAACATACACTGAGTTCCCGAAGCCCCAAATGTGTAAGCTTGTTTTCCTTTTGTCGGGGTTATGATACCACGGGTATCTCAGGACACCGATTAGTTAGCCGCTTGGGCGGTCCGCGACAACCAAACTAGCACAAGCCCAACAACCGTGGCCCATGTAAGCCGCGTAGATCTGGGCCAAACACTAAGGCAGGTGGTCTCAATGACGTCTCCCTTTGACCACACGCCGCGCAGCGTGGCACGATCTCTCCTCTATCCCGACCCTTGGGAGGAACAGGGAGGGGTCGAGCTCCACCCAAGTATGCCTGCTCTGACAAATAATACAGGCACGCTTGCTCAGTCCGCCAGGACCGAGGCAACAGCAGTCTCAGAGCAGGCACCATCCCTGCGCCACACCACAGACAAGACATGACCACCAAGCCATGACGACAAGTACGGTGAACCGCCGTCCAAATATGGCCTGATGGACAGGCGTATGGCCCCACCAACTACGGGATGGGGCTCACAACGACGGCCTTGCCTTTCAAGGCCAGCCAAGCCAACGAAGGCCACGACCCTGGAGCTCCGGATCATGGTCACCGGAGCCACGAACAACAAGACAACCGACGACTCAGGAGCAGCTACCTACTCCTGTACAACGCCCCCGGGAGATCAGGAGACGAGGACGAAGGCCACGATGAGACCACGTCGCATAGGATGGCTAGCGAACCACCACCGTGCCAACAGTGCCATCACAACTGGCACTGTAGCACCATGCCACCCCATGCCGCGACGTGGGTACAATACTACGACGACAACTACACTCGGACATACGCTGACACCAAGACAAGACAAGACGGCCTTCCTTGCAAGCCACTCTATAAGCTTGAAGAAAAAAAGAGATAGAAGTTAGAGTTTGCTTCCTTTGTAAACGGACTGAGAATATAAAATAAGGAACACACGGATGTGATATTTTTGTCTATCTTTTGACAGAGAACTAAATAAAGAAAGTGGAGCAGAATAAAGAACGTATGTAACTCTTATCCTTTTCTATTTAATTATTAAGAGTTCTATTTAGAGTACTCAGGATTTTAGGAATCTATTTAGATTAAGATTCCTATTCCATATTGATATAGACGTGAGCTATTTTAACTCGTATGAGCATGGTTATTCTATACTAATACTATGTAGTAGTAACACGTTCGGATTCGAACTCCGGCGGAACGACAGAGATGTATGGTGTATATAGACCGAGACAACATACATGTATGATAATATAGATATATCATGCCATACAATTATTGTTATTTTGTCAGCTTGATTTGATTGATTGAAGTTCATCGGGCGCATTAATTTACATTCAGATTCAGATGCAATGAGCGGCGGCGCAATTGGTTTTTGTACTGGTACGATCTCTTTTGACGTTGAAAATGAGAGAAAAGGCTAATTTACATTCAGATTCAGATGCAATGAGCGGCGGCGTGGTGTACTGGTACGATCTCATGACGTTGAAGAGAAAAGGCAGCGGGAACGAGCACGACCATGGCCAACGTGGCGTCGTGGTGCGCATGCCAGACAAGAAGCTGGCGTGCGCCGTGCCAATGGCACTGTGCTCGCAGCCGGCGGCGGCCTCCGCATCGTCTATAGGAGCACCTTTCGCCCAGGCGACATCATCGTGTAGGAGTCGGACGTCAGTCGCCAGGTCGAGGTCATCACGGGAGTCTCTAGGGCGCTCGACCTGGTTCACTTTGATGACGCCGGCAGCAGGGTGTCATGTCGAGGTCATCGGAGTAGCTTCGCCACGACACGGGACTCATTTTGGGCGACTACGTCGTGTCTAGTCCGTGGCTCGACAGGGTCGCCGAGGTGTCCCTCCAGGTGGACGTGGCGTTCGATGACGACGCACTTTGCACACTCACCAGGGCACTGTGCAAACTGGTAAGAGACAAAAGGACGGAGGAGGACAATCAAAAGCACGACATGCAGAATGGACGGCAGACAAACATGTCTTGTAGCCAAGGCAGCGCGTCGTCGGCATCTACCCGTTAGTCTCCCAGGCATCCCGATGGATTAAAGGCTACTCGAAACTAGAGCTGGGACTTTAGCCATGCCATTTGAGATTGGGTCATGGTACAGTCTTTTGACATGGCCCGAAGCAAGACACGACATGAAATATTCTGGGCCGTTCCGGCACGACACAAACACGAGAGGCGTGCCGTGCCTAGGATCTTGATACGGCGGGCTACATGGCTCGGCCCGCATTTGGGGTCATGCTTGAGCCGGTACAACATAAAAATGGCACTTAGACACTTGTACACCTCAACAATGAAATTTTCTTACATTTACTATACTACCTCTCATTTAATTCTTGAATATATTATGAAAATCATTAATACTTTCATTAAAATAATACCCACAAGAGATATATATTTTATATCACGAGCGAAAAAAAGAAAACTAGCAGAGATATTTTGAGGGTTGTGCTTGGGCCAGCACGATCCAGAGGCTTGCTGGCATGCGACGGGTCGTGCTTGGACCGAAGAAAAAATTTACCGTGCCATATCGGCATAGCCCGACATGCCTCCCGTGCCTAGAGAGCACGACCCGAAGCGGCATGAAGCACGAGAGGGCTGCACCATGCCAGCACGGCTCGGCCCAAGTCCCACCTCTACTATTAGCCAAATCGCATCAGGTGCACTGCGCCGCCTCCATGCACATATGAACCAACAAGGCGCTTATCCAGGCCATGCGTGCTACCACATAGTTTCGGCCCAGGCTGGCTGAAGACACATGTGCGTGTTGCCATGGCCACTCCCCCATGAGCGTTGTGCCACGGTGCAGTGCCGGCATAGTTCCGCACTGTGGCCATCACACTATCGCCCTAGGTTGCCTGGCCATGGTCAGTGACACCATGCGCACGTGGTGTCGTGACCGCAGGTTAGAGCCACCTTGCTTTGGCCGTAGTGTCTCGCGTGCAGCTCTGTCATAAAACCATGTTCATGCCGCCTGCAACATAACGAATTATAATCCCGTTGCAACGTACGAGCACATTTGCTAATATCTAAAATTAAAGAGCCAAATTTTCAGACATATTTTTTCGTCCAGACTAATGGTAAAGTGCCTTTTCAGCCCAATCACCCGCTCGGCTACCTGTGCGGTCACCATCCGTTTCCTACTCGGCTACTCTCTTTTTTTTCCGTTTCGGTCGACCACACCATCCATCTTCCGTCCGTCCGTGGTCTTTTCAAATTTTCTGTTGCACATACTATTTTCTTCTATTTTCAATGAGCCATACACGTATACAACATGCATAAATGTATATGGGCCCACAAGGTTTCCGATTGGCATGAGTTCAAGTCCTGCACGGAGTTGCCAAAAAAATCTATATCTATATATCCCTCCTTATCTAATCATATTCTAATAAATATACTGCCATTAGTTTCTTTGCTTTATCCCTTTTTTTAGTTTTCATTTTCTTTTTTGTTTGTCCCAAAGTTGTTCAATATGGAGTCCAATTGCAGCTCAATGAAGCTAACCCATGGGAAAAAAAAAAACAAAGAAAAGGTTAGGAAGATATCTGCCAAATAAAAGGAAACGTGTGGGTGAGTAAAAACTTAGCTTCGCAGTTGTATCTCTACCTCAATGGATGTCTCAAACAAAAAAAAAACAAAATCAGAAACAAGATTGGAGAATGACAAGTTCCGGATCGAGTAGATGAAGAAGTAACCCATGCTCTTGCCATCGGCTTCTGTACAACGAGGAGCCGAGGATGTTGGTCGATGCGGTGGACGAACAGGCTCAAGTCGTGGCTGAAAATCCAGTGCTCCACCCTGCTATTGATTCACCCGTCTTGGCCATAGATTTGCCGCCTGTGCTGGCTGTACACGCCTCCCCCACCGACCTCAGTCAGAGTCACGGCGGACCACCCCACCAAGAGAGATCAAAATCAAAAAGTGGATATTGGACAAGATCAACACGCCTTACCACCTCATGACCATGAGGAGAGAGGTGCCTACCCGCCACACCGTGCCTCTTGCAGCAGGCGATGAGGCTAGGCCTTAGGAGAAAGCGTTGCATGGGCTATGGGCTTACAACGATGGTGGCATGGTGGAGACATGCCAATGGTGGAGCGCACTTGGAGGCTGGCTCTTCCCACATTTTTATGGGTCCTGATAGTAAGTCATAAGACTTGATATTTAAATATATCAACACATGAATAGTATAAAAGTTAAGGTCATGATATACATTTTGAGTAAATGTTTTTAGGCTTTACAACAGGAGGAAATAATCTATCAATGTTGTATTTTAATTCAATACAGGCTTAATAGGACATTGTCAATGTTATATTGTCCATTAAATCGTAGTATTATGGATGTCATGGTCCTCATAAAATTGTTTATAGCTTTTAAATTTTAATAGAAAGTGTAAACATAAAAGATATGTACCATTCTTATTCTTGTCTTTTGTTGATACTTCTTAACGACTAGTGGAGGAATTCCGTGAGCGCACAGAACTATCGTATAGCACTTCGCCCGGTGAGTACCGAGTGTTAAATTTATATTTTTCCCAAAGAAAGGCGGGAGACTGATTTATATTTATTAGTTAAGATTGCTAAAGGTAAGCCTGATTGTATCCTATGTGGTTAAACTATAATGGTCTATAGCGTTGCGGTTAGAGTAAAACCATTGCTTAGCCTTTTCTAACAAAGAGAAGGGGAAAAGGCGAAGACATATAGCCTCTTGGGTCACTCCCTTAATGGTGAATGTGCTACAAATCTCCAAAAAGTGTTGGAGGTGAGCATTCGCATCCTTGTGGGTTTTTTCACAAAACGGACTAGTTTGAACCATCGTAATTAACGTTGGCTTAAGTTCAAAGTTAGCGTCCCCATTGATAACATTGGGTCCGGTGGCTACATTAGCAGCCGAGGGTGCGGAAAAATCATGAATGGACTTATCACCTATGATCGTGATGGGTAGTGATAGGATATGAGGGAAAAATGATAAACTGCTTAGGATAACTAAAAGCCTAGTTAGCAAAGCTAACACAAAATATAAATTCGAAGCCAGTTGCCTTCCCCGACATCGGCGTCAGAAATGCCTGTTGATACTTCTTAACGACTAGTGGAGGAATTCCGCAAGCGCACAGAACTATCGCGTAGCACTTCGCTCGGTGAGTACCGAGTGTCGAATTTATATTTTTCCCAAAGAAAGGCGGGAGGCTGATTTATATTTATTAGTTAGGATTGCTAAAGGAAAGCCTGATTGTAACCTAAGTGGTTAAACTATAACGGTGGTTGTGTGTAAACTAATAAGTAAACTACTAAACAAGCTAAACTAGAGGTAGGATAGCTAGGTGGAAGAGCGAGCAATTTATCTTTCAGAAACAAAGGGTAAACAAATGACTAGGAGAAATACGCTAGTACTTCGGGGCACAGCCCGCCTACCAACTAGGAGAGTTAAATAGACAAGGTCTGCCACGAGCCCTACGATTTAATAAAACTAGACCTAACGTGGTGGAATACAGAGGATGGACAAGGCCGTCACCACTTGCCAACTACCACAATATATCCGGAGGCCTAGCCATATCCACAGGTAATTTATAGCCTAAGCACCTCGCTTAATCTACAAACTTACTACTTCGATCCGAGCTCTGATGAAATGAGATCAAAGCACCCTAACTAGATGGTGAAACCGGTACTAACGAAAGACTACTAAACAATAGATAACCTATGATACTAATGCCGAGAGCAAGCACCTAAGCTCACTAATGATGAACAATAATGAACTAGAACTTGGACTAAGCAAAGCAATAATACTAAATAAAGTACTGAATAAAGTAAATGCAAAATGAAAAAATTACAAAGGAGCTATACCAGACCTAGAAGACTCTTCCGAACTACGAGAGAAGCTCCGCTCTTGCTCTACTTCTACTACTAGACTACTACTCTAGAGCAACGCTAAGCTAGAGAGCTTGGAAAAGCTTGGAGAACTTGGAAATGAATGGAGCACTTCTCCACCGAGCACCATTGCCCATTTTATAGTGTGGAGAGGCAGTGGGGGTACTTATAGAGTATCAAGTAAGTCGGTGGAGGTGACTTGGGCGCCGGGCGACGCCAAGGGGTGTCGGCCGGCCCTTGGTTCCACCGCCTCTAGATCCAATGGAGATGGATGGCTCCCAAAGGCGGTTGTGAAGATAGCACATGTCAAAATTTGGTAGGTAAGGCGGTTCCAAGGTTGGTTGGAGGGCTCCAAGTGTATGACAATGGGCCCATGGATCCAAGGCCACTCCATCCTGTCCCTTGGTGCAAACCGACTTAAGACCAGTGGTGGAGAAGGCTTGGAGGACCTCTCCCACATATTAGTGATGTGGCATGTGGGCCACTGGCCCCCCTACTATTGGTATTTCTTAACGCAAACAGAAAAATTCCGCAAGCTCATGGAATTACCGTTGTAGCTTTCACCCAGAAGTATTCAGTGTATCGTATTTTCCACAGGGAATGGAGGTACTTCTTCTAGCTAATTCGTCTAAGGACAACACAAGGGTAAAGCTGGAAAGGGTAGAGATGGATTCCTATGGCTTTTGGGTCTAAGGACAGGTAAACATTACTCCTACTTGCTTACTTTGATCACCGGCTTACACCTGGTCTACCAAGTGATACTGGCCTACGGCTCTACGTCGAACCCTGATGTGGGGGATTACAAGGGATGGACAGAGCTGTCACCACCTGTCGCCTACCCCTCAACCGTGGGGAGCGAGGCAAACAAAGGTAACCACTAGCCTAGACACCACGTCTATGCTATCGACTGCTACTCTAGCGTTGCACAGGGTTATCCATTTTTATCAGGGACCTCTACTAGAGTATCCATCATAAGGACGAATGACAAACCCACAAACAAGTAAGAATAGAGATTAACTAATCAAAAGACTTGTAACCATAAGAATCACGAACACTCACTTAGCGAAAAGCTCCGTTGAGGCACAAGTGTTAGTCGAGGTACAAGTTCGGGGAGACACCGACAAGCCCGGTGCTTCCCCGTACTCTCCCTCACATCTCTCCCTACTAACTCTACTAGCTAGCTAGGGCCTAAGCCCATGGAGTGAAGCTCTTATTTCTCTAGTGGTGTAGCTCTTGCTCCTTGGATGTTGTTTCCAATGAGAAGGAGAGGGCCTCCTTTTATAGGAGGAGAGGAGGGGGGTTCTTTGGAATATTCCCCATTCCCATATGGAAGGAGCAAACCAATGTCTCAGCATTGATTTTACCGCCATCACCACATGAACCGACCAAAGGGAGGCGGTTTGAACCACCCTGACAAGGTTGGGCTCGAGGCAAGATACTAGGGGTGCGCCCGCACCATGGGTGTGGCCACACCCTAGGTGCAATGCCTTGAGTCCAATTTTGTTGTGTGGTGTTCCTTGGTCTTCTAGAGTGGACCTACATGGGTTTTGCGCTGATTGGTTGGGTTTGGGTTTGGGTTTGTCATTCTTCTCCTATCGTATGGGCCCTGATTCTTCTGGTATCTGGGCCTCCTTCCTCTGGGCTTGTGTAGAATGATGTTTATGATCTATTTCTCTGCACATTCTTTGCCCTTTATGTATATTTCCACAAATGCCCTCCTGCAAATGAATAAACACCAAAACTCATGGAATTCATTAGTTAAAAACCCTGTCACTAAGTTTGGTGTTCATTTGAGTGGATTTTATGCGAGTGTTGTTGGTTATTTTAGGAGTTAAGGACCGCCAACAAACTCCCCCACACTTACCTCTTTGCTCGTCCTTGAGCAAAGCTTAGGGATAAAAAGCAAAGCTTAGGGATAAAAGCAATCACGAGCACAACATCCCAAGATATACAGCTATACACGAAAGTTATTCCAACACATTCTTTACACAAGTGGGATATGTAGCGTTAGCTCACATGTTTCCTTAGGTTGTTGAAAAGTGGAACAATTCTCGAAACAAAGTCATCTTCCCAATTTCTCATCTTAGCACTTCGAGTTTTGAAGGTTTTTCTTAAGAAAATCATAGTTCACTTTATACTCCTCAAATGGCACTCTCAAATCACACAAAGGTGTATACTTCCTCTCCAAGGCATAGCAATGTTTTGCCTTCTTTTGTTTTCTCCTACTTCTAAAAGGTTTATGTGGAGCTTTAGGTAGGGATAAACAAAATAGCATACTTGTATTGCATATGTTGTAAAGTCAAATCAAAGATCCATGGAGAGAAGTGACATACTCTTAGATCAAGATGTGCATGTGTGTGGGAAAAGGTGAACTAAAACTATACTCCATTTGTAGATATGATCTCTCTCTATAACTTAATGTTTTGAAACATGGCTATCTTTCTTTCCTCTCTTTTTTTCAATACATGAGCCTTTATGTGCTCATCATTTTTTTCTTTTTGTACTTGGACCTGAGCATTTATGTATATAGAACAAACTTTATGCAAGCTTCTATCTTAAAGATGTTATGAACATGTCACTTTTCAAAATTTTGAACAAAGTGTGGTTTGTCAAATTGCATGCAGGTATAGTTGGTTTGTTGAGTCTAATTCTATTGATCAAGATTATGTTTGTTTTAAACTCAAGATTGTAGGGAGACTGGGAGAGAGGATGCACAGACCAAGTTTGGAACTGCTGATCTGTTGTGCATCATTTGTGGGTGAGGTTTTGAAGGCTTGTGTGGATTGTCTCCCCCATACTTATTCTTGTACGTGTTTATTCAATCAAAAGAAACAAAAAGCTAAGACAAGCAAGGTCTCTACCGGGGAGCCTAAATCTTATTTTTTATTATTATTATATTATTAGTAGTAGTATTATTATCTATAAAATTATTAGCCTACCCCAACTTGTTTGTGACTTAAAGTCTTTGTTGTTGTTGATTATCTATAAAATTATTATATTTATTTATTATTATTTTATTTTGTTCACCAGACTTTGTATACTGAAGCAAGGCTAATGTAAAGTTTGCAAATTAAATCTAGCCTTGATTTATCTCCATAATAGATTATTTTCTTTGTTTATGAAAATAATAACTCAAGTTCATTAATCAAAATTCAACACCATATTAAATTTTGATTAAGGAAGGCTATTTTAACCTAAGCACCATGCTTAATTTAAAAGAGCCTATGGATGTACTACATGTGAATACACCCAAGCCAGAGCATATGGCATAAACAAGGGAAGCATGAGTTTGTATGAGCAAGTTATTTTCTTATGGAGACAAATATGAGTAAAGGAGTTGGTGAACAATGAGTGACCTTTGCAGACCTGAGCATACTTATCGGCAGCATATGTGGATGAAGCTTTGAAGTTGCTGCAATGGTTGCATGATCACGTATGGTCTAACTCAGGCAAACACCAAGGCTAGGCCACACACACAAATAGTCTTTATGGACCATGGACCTTGGTGATAGCGAAAGGTCTAGAAGAGGAGAACCCGTCTTGTGGTTCCTTCTCTCTCTTCTTTTAATTCTCTCATTTTTTTATTTTCTTCTTTTTTTAATATATATCTTCTTTTTTCTCTCTTTTTTATCATCATTTTTTTATAATAATTATTTTTTCTACTCTTTTTTTTACAGCAAGGTAGATCTGACATCATTTTTTAACTCAAGATGGCTTTTTGTGTGGATGGAACTTTGTAGTGAGATTTTCACCACCCTCCCCCACACTTGGACTTTTGTGTAAAAGTCAAGTGTGCAATGTCGAGGGTCTCCCTTTGAATGTGTTCCATCACAAAAGAACCTTGACGTGTATGGTTGATGCAGCTCCCATGTTCTTTAGCATCATATGTACCTTGTTCTTCTTGATCTCAACCTAAAAGGGTTAGCAACCAAGAATACCCAAAGGTGCATACTAACTTCACAACATGTTCTTGCTTTTATTAAAAAGGAAAAAAAATCTTTTATGATAATCTAGGGTATCTCCTGATAGTGTTTTATTTATGGTCATAAGCTTGACCACGGGAACCTCATCCTCCAGCTATCAATGGTGGTATAGTTCCCAGCTTTACCACCAAACATTTAGCAATAATGTTCAAGCTGCAAGATTAGTGCCACGATGCAACTATGAGATTTGCAATATTTCTGATAAACATATGCATCCATAACCATTCTCCTAAAAAGTTTTGAAACGAGGATCAGGAGATGGTTGGAATCCTCGTAGGGGCACGGGGCACTAAGCAACATGTCCATGGCACAAAATTTTTCAATGTGTAGGATCAACGTTGAATCTCGACCATTGAGAACAACATTTGGATGGCCAGAGGGACATGGCTTAGGTTTGAATGAGGGTGACAATGATCGTTCAGTTTCATAAGTAAGCTTAGGTGAAATGAATGGGGATATAAACTTCACCTCCTCGAATGGGTTATGGTTGGGTTGCTGCTTCGCCTTTGGACTTTCGAGACAAGGGATAGGAACGGCGGAAGCAGTTGTTCCCAACTTTTCATCAAGGCCCCATGGAAAGGTTTTTATTGGATAAGATTTTCCAAAGGGTAGCCTATGAGAATATCAAACTTAAGGATGGCATAGATATGGAAGTCTATGAAAACCTCAATTTTGTCAATTATGACTGGCACGGCCCTGGTGATCCCACAGCACTCGAAAAATAGTCCCAAAGGTCTTTCGAAGAGTTTATTGGTCGGGGCTAGCGGCATGTTACCCAAAAGGTTTTTTTGCTAGAAATTCTGACATGATACTAGTCCCGACTATGGGGTTGTGTAGGGCTTCTATGTTTGTTCCCCTTAACGAGCAAGGTATGGTCGTGGAAGGTGAAAGAGTCTAAATTGCTTCAGAAGAACATTTCACTTCCATTAACCATTCCTTTGACGATTCCACTCTAGGGGAAACTTCCTTTGTGTGCTTTTCGTGCCGTGATATCTTCGAGGTATTGTGATAATCTTCGAATTTGATAGGGAACTCCGAAGGATGTACTCTTTCCTTCGGTGTTCGTAGTTCGGGTGAGGGCACATGAGTTGAATCTAAGGATGGGATGGGTTTGGATTTGACTACTGAGGACTCCTAAACACTCGACATGACTTTGGCCTAGAGAGGTTGGGTTCTTATGATGGAAGAAGTGTGTTTGTCTATGAAGTTTTCAAGGAATTTTACTTGTTCTATCATAGGTTTATGTGTAAAACGACCTCCGGCAGTCATGTCTAGGCATAGGTCAGCATGTATGTCGATACCCAAATAAAAGAGTCACAGCAATATGCTATCGGGTAAAGACAAGTCTAGGCTAGCATGTATTAACGCTGAAAACCTGGCCTAGGCTGCACCAATAGACTCCTTCGTATGCTGCTCAAAGTCGAGGATCGCCCTTGGTAGAGAGACGATACAGGACATGGGGAAAAAAGCAAGACAAAACTTGTCGTTAAGTTCATCCCAGTCCCCATTCGTACTTTCTATGCTGAGCGTGTACCATTGCTTCACCTTCTCTATGAGAGAAAAGGGAAACAATTTCCACCTTAAAGTTTCTTGTGTCATGCCAAGAATGCTCAGGCATGAACACATTTCCTCGAACTCTCCGTTGAGTCAAATGAAATGCGAATTGAGACACAATATTTGTTTTATCGAAATTCGGACTCCGTTGAGTCCTAATCTCCGTTGAGGGGGCTGCGGGCGACCCAGCGAAGGTCAGCCCTAGAGGGTACCACGAAGGTCACTCTAGCCGAAGTCTTTTGCAACTCCTTTTCCTCCTTCCACTAGTTGATTCCTTCCCTTGCGGCGATGAAATCGACCGTTACAAACTTTCCGAGACACGTCCAGTATGCATACCGGATATGTCCGGTATAACTTGCACTACGCCAACGGTAACTGAGTTAAAGTATACGAGGTGTTGGAACTCCCGACGCTTCCTGGGACTTCTGACTACCGGAACTCCCAACCAACACATGTCGGAACTCCCGACCCTTAGCCCATTTGAAAACTAGCCGTTGGGCTCTGGTCGGCAATACCGGACACGTCCGGTATTACCAGGTCAGTGAAGCACGAGACGTTGGAACTACCGACGATTGCCGGAACCCCCGATCATCAAAACTCCTGAATCACGTCGGAACTCCCGATGAACCAACCCGAGAACACCAAGTATTTTGCCGTGGCTGGGCAAATATCGGACACATCCAGTACGGTATTGCCAGACCAGCAAATAACCAGTTAGGTCTTTTGTCTCTCAAACACTCAAAACTCACATGGGTTGGCTTGAGCACTTATGAAACATTATCTATCAACATGTTGCATCCCTCTTAATAGTATGGCATTCCTATTAACTCAAATTCAAATATATAACGAATTTAAACCTTTTGAGTTGATCTCTTTCAACCGAAGCCGTGTATTCTAATCTTCATCAAGTGAGGGTGCCAACATGTCAACTTTGATCTTTTTCACTTGAGCATAGCCATCTTGAGCACGTGACTTGATTCCATTCATCAAATATAGATAATCCCAAATGTATCAAGTCACTTCCATCAAACACTCCAATAGTGATTTGATCCTCCACATCAATCTAACCATCATAGCTTGATTAGTACCTCAACTAAATGCACGTACTTCCTTCTTCACCCTAGCTAGGTTCTTCGGCCACCAAGCCGTCGCTTGCCCTTCACCCTTGCTTAGTACCTCGAAACCTTTCCTTGCTATCTTCACCATCTCAAGCCATCAAGTCACATCTTGTGTTGAATCATCCATTCATTTGTATTGTTATCTTTTTCATTTCCATTTAGCAAGCTTCAAATATGAGACCATTCCATATGCAATCCCTCATGTCTCATTAATTAATTCTTACCGTCCTTGCTTTCACATAGTACATGGAAATCCCACGATAAATAAGCATTTGCATAAATTTCATTTGCATTGTTGTCTTGTGCCTGAACTAGATTGTTTATACAACAACATATCATTTTGGCTTTATACAATTTAATCAAGTATCTGTGAGCTAACCAATTTCCTATCCAACACTTAGTGAATATGTTAGATCTTTAATCGTGTTGTTATTCAATCATCTAAAACCCACTAAAGGGCTCGATGCACTTTCAATCTCCCCCTTTTTGGTGATTGATGACAACTCGATTAAAGCTTACAAAATGATATAAAAATTTAGGCTTTTGGGTTCAATAATTTATGGAAGGCTCCCCCTTAATATGTGCAATATGAATTGAATTCACAAATGACCTCAAATGTCAATTTGCACATACTAAAACACATAGGAGACTCCCCCTAAATCATTGCATCCGTGGAGTGCAAGTGTGTGTGATAAGATAAAATCCATGATGCATATGACATGATATATCACACAAGAATAAATAGAAAGCATCACACCATACATTTTCAATCTAAAACAAGCATGGTCCTTATGAAAGTAAATTCATCATATATATCACACACATAGCACTCATCACAAAGATTTCTCAAGTCCACAAGCCACTAATATAAATAAAGATCATGTCTCATGAGATACATAGATAAAGCTCATTAGTTGTCTCATCTCAACAAGATATAACAAAGAAGATATCACTAGAAAAGACTATAGCTGTAGTACATATCTTTAGGTACAAAGGATAAACTTATAAAGCACAACCCTGAAGCTTTAATCACTAATTCTCCCCCTTTGTCATCCATCACCATAAAAGGTCTGACAAAAAGAACTAAGCACAGAGAGGGGCTACTAGCTGTATCTAATCACTAAGATCACTCATCACCATCGCCATCGCCCTCGTCGTCTGAACATGGAGCACCGGGTGGGCGACAAGAACTCTAACCTGGGGCACCAAGACCTCCGTAGAACTAGGACGTGGTTGCTGATGTGCTTGCTCCTAAATCTAGGACGTGGTTGTTGCTGTGCCTGCTCCTAAATCTGCTACTGCTGAGTCTGCTGCTAAGCCTATTAACGCTGAAAGAACTCAGCAAACTATATGTCATACCTGGCCTGCTGCTGCTCCTTAGTCTCAGGCTCACTGGCTGCCTCATCTGATAGTGGAGACCTAGGAGGCTCAAGCTCAAGTCTAGCAGCAATCTGCTTCAGAGTCTGAGTGTCCTTCCTCCTAGCCTCCCTCTGCTGCTGCTGCTGCTCCCCCTGTACCTGCTAGAGGTACTCCAATCTCAGGCAGATCTGCAACTATCTTCAGGGCCTTATGAATCTTGTCATACTCAAATGTATGCCCTGTGACCTACTCAATCATCTGCATAATGTACGGAGCAAAACCACAGCCCTTGAGGGACCTCTCTCCAACACTCCTGATCTCACACCAGATGAAGTCGAATACACTGAAGGGTCGTGCATCTGGTGCCATCCTATGGAGCAGGTTCCTAGAATAGTCTGCAATGTTTCCCTTATCTCCACCCTTGCAGTCAATGGTCTTCCTGAACATCATGTCTAGGTATCTGTAGGTGGGGTGAAGACGAAGAACCTTCCCCACTGCTCCTCTCTCACCTCCTGGTGGATACATGTAGGTGAGCTGCTCTAGAGGTAGCACCTGCTCTATGTGGACCCTGTCTCTCTAGAGATCATCCTTTGAGAAGCCAAGTAGAGCTGCAAAGGCATCGTAATCCACACTATACCACTGGCCCTCAAGCATCCAGTGCATACGCCTCTCATCCTCCTCAACATATAGGGTAGCATAGTACTAAGCTATCACCTCTGTGTTCCAGTCATACTGGAACTCCGTGATCTCATACACCCCTATACGCTCACAAATGGCAATAGCATGATCGATGGAGGACTTCTGCAATTTTTTGACGTACTGCCAGTCAATCCACTGAGATCTAGCAATCACTGGGTTTCTGGTGAGGATCACACTAGTGTAAAAATCCATGTGAAAGGCTGTCTGAAATCGATGATCAAACTGAATCCAAGGCAAGCTCGTTGGATCAATTCTCCTCTCATCTCTGGCTCTTCTGGTCATGCCTTTCCCTCGATAGTCAACTCTAGAAACATAAGAGGGTACACTAGGTGGATGTGTCTCAAGTAAGCCATAGTGCATACCCTGACCTGGTTGGTGCTAAACTAGAGGTACTGCCTGCTCCTCCTCAATCTCTTGCTCATCATCTGAGCTACCACCATCAGAACCTCTGTCAGTGCTCTTCCTCTTTCTATTTCTGGACTCCAATCTATACTCCTCTGTATCTGTGTCAGAGGAAGAACTGCTATCTCCCTCTCTATACTATGGAGCACCCCTAGTAGCTCTAGAGAGTCTCCTGCTGCTGCCCTACTCCTGCTGACTAAATCTGCGATGCAAGTCCTGCCTTGCCTTCTTGTATTTCTCCAATGCTGGATCATGCCTATGCTTGGATCTAGGCTCCTGTCTTCCACTCATGGCTGCTGCCGTGTATCCAAATGAATTTGCAAAGAATTTTAGATACATGCCCAATAGATAGCTTATTTCAGTTGAAATGTAGAAATAAGAGTAATTATCCTATGCTTTGCAATCACCTCAACCAAACTAGGTCACAAGGTTCACAAAACATAATAGATAATTAAACTTAGTCCTAAGAATCAACCACTGAGAAGATTAAAACAAGGGAGCAAAATCTGCTCTGCTGTCTCATACCGGACACGTCCTTCCGGTATGAGCAGACAGCAACCCTAACCAGGGCCCTTGGCTCAATCTTCAACCAATCCAATCCAAACTCTAGGCATAGCTTCTTGATAGGTAATGTAGCATCTCTACCAAAGGAATTTGACTTTGAAGCATTAACCACTTAGATCGGATGAGGTCTAGGATTAGGGTACCTTGAGAGAGGGGATGAAGATGAGATTCGAAATCCAAAGTCCTGGAGCCTTTAATCTTGATGCAAACCTCCTCCGATCCAATCTCCCTTTCTTCTTTTTCTTGGTGGAAGCACTTGGTCGCCAAAATGATGGAACAGAGGTGGCGGCGCTGGCTTGGAGGAGAGAAAAGAGAGATAGAGGACCAGGGCCGAAGGGGTACGGGCCTTTTATTGACCCGCGCATACCGGACACGTCCGGTATTTGTGGGCTGGCTGTTTTTGTTCTAAAAATTCATTCTCTTGACTCCAATCCCGTTCTCTGTTATTACTCAGTCCAAAAAGGTATACAATCTTAATCCAAACTGAGTATCATCAATTTTCTTATCCAATGCCATTAATTGATTTTCTCTTTTCCAAATATTTGGCATATTCATGATTTTGAAAATTTTGAGAGAGACTTAGAGAGACATAGGAGTTTATGAACTTGAGAGAGTCATTTCACTTGTGATTAGTCAAGCAATCAATCAATGGGAGCAATAATCACAAATGGCATGACTTAGGTCACAAAGACCAAGAACCAAATAGGTTTTCCAAAATCTCACCACCTATGCATTCTAGTAAGGGATTTTGAAAAACATCTATCCTATGTTACACACATGCGTACTCTAGCATATAAAGGGCCTTAAATGCACTTACAATGCATGTATGTAAATACATACCTTTGCCTTGAGCCCACAAGAATTCCACTAAGAAGATACATAGCATGATAATCTTTATGTTGACCTTAATTGCCAAATAATCATGCTAGATACGAAATCAATTTTCATCCAAAGGACTACAAGGAATGCTAGATAAATTTGTTAGTCCACAAAGGTGCAAAATAGAAACTGAGCTCCCCCTAAATAAGTGCTTTAAGTAATTTGAATGACTTTCAACTAGCACTTTATTCTATTAAGAATTTGGGAGTCAATTTTCTATTTAAACCACAACCAAATAATTTACCATATTTAAATTTGAGTTCAAGAGATGCTCATAATCCACTTAGATTTGGTAAATCACAAGCTTCTGAGTAAATTAAGGATATATAAAAATATATGGATAAAGACTCAGTTGCAATCCAATTAGTGTTCAGGTTCTTGCAATATCGGACACGTCCGGTAGTTATACCGGACACGTCCGGCATACGCAGAACAGAAACATTTTCTTTCTGCCCCTAGCCATACCAAACACGTCTGGTAGGTGCAGGACAGAAACAATTAACTCGCTGCTTGTGATTCTTTGTTTTAGCTCTAGTATTTCTTGTATACCTACATCTCAACAAATGAATTGCTCTACTAGAGAGCCATTAAAAGCACCATGTGGCAAAATAAAATACTTTTCAATTGAATCTAATTAGCCACTTTCAACATTTCACAAATAGACTTATTTGTGAGCCATTGAGCACAAAATAAACAAAGTGTCTATCCTATAAGGTTTAGGCACTTGTTACCAATTGTGAGGATGAAGTAGATGATTTGTTCAATAATTTATCTTCGGGTCAACCATATAAGAGATTATGATAAGAATTGGTTGATAGATGGAGTGAATATTTTCAATTTGCTTGCTCAACCACCCCGAGGCCTTCATCTCATCACCAAGTACCTACATCATTAACCTAAGCACACTTTGGTACCCAACTCTTGTTGGGTCCTTTTGGGTTAGTCAATAAGTGCTTAGGTACCCAAATGGCTTTAGTACTAGTTTGTGGTGAACACATCACCTTGCTAGTGCTAACTCCATTTGTGGTCTTCCTAAGCATATCATTATCAACAAATGTGTTCTGCTTAGGAGTGTTACCATTTGGGCATTCATAGCTTAGATGCCCCTTTCTTCTACAAGCATATCATATGTGGCCTTTGTTTGCTCTATGCTTGTTTTGCTTATATGGACATCTATCAACCTTGTGGCCCATCTCATTGCATCCATAACATCTTCTTGTTGCAACTTGGGCTTCCTTTCTTGCCTCTTTGTACATTGGGCATTTCTTGGTAGGATGCCCCAATTTCTTGCACATGAGACAAGCGCTTTGTCCATCACTTTTCTTTTGGTTGGCCAACTTGTTTGGCGCCTTTTGTTTGGCCGCTTCACACTTGTTGGCCCAACTCTTATGTGGACACATAGCCCACTCATGTCCATATAATCCACAACCATAGCATAACCTTTTTTCATATTTCTTGCTCTTGGTTGTGTTGGCCTTGCTTGAAATGTGGTTCTTTTGTTGGGCTTTGCAGAAAGCAAGGTTTGAATCCTTCTCAAGCTTCTTCACCATGTTATCACGGTTATCTTGAGAAGGTTGTGCTTTCTCCTTACCCTTCAACCGAATCACATCTTTCTTTAATCTTTCCACCTCTTCTTTGAGCTCTATGTTTTCTATGAGATTTAGCTCAATCGAGGATTGGCTTGCTTGAGGAGCATACTCATTAGTACAAGAAATATTTAATTGAGATGGTGTACTAGTGAGTGAATGTGTGAGAGGTTGAGAAAATTTTACCGATGTGATCATAACCTCATGAGCCACCTCAAGCATGATGCTTGATTCCACTACTTTCTCATGAGAGCACTTTAGATGAACATAGTTTGCTTGTAGCATATTATACTTGCTTGATAGTTCATCTAGCCTTGCCTTGAGCTCAAAGTTTTCCTTCTCTAGTTGTGAAACACTAGAAGAGGAGTTAGTAACTAAAGCATGCTCAATTGACAATTTTTCATACCTCTCATTGATTTCCTTTAGTTCTTCTAACTTGGAGATGAGAGACATTTCTTGCCGTTGAAGTGATTGCTCTTGCTTCTAATTCTCTTCCTCTAGCTCATCATTCTTCTCAACTAGCTTCATGAGGACGAGCTTGTCTTTGCTACTTAGATGATCAAGAGTGTAACTATCTTCAATTTCAATATCACTCTCCACTTGATCATCTATTTGTGCTATCTCCTTGGCTTGTTCTTTCTTGTTAGTCTTCTTCTTGCTTTTCTTGGCCATGAGACACAAGTGATGAGAATCATGAGATACTGAGGTTGACTCATCACTTGGTCGCCACCGGTCTTAAGCATCCTTGCAAACAGCTGCTTGCTGGTCTGCTGTCTCGGCCATACCGAACACGTCCAATAGGCATACCAGACACGTCTGGTATATGCAGGCAGACAGCAGGTCATGCGTTGCTTGCACTTCTTGCTCCGGCTCAGCGCTCTTGAGGTCTTGTGAGGCTTCTTCGCTACATGAAGACACAATGGACATACTTTCCATTGAATTACACTCAATAGCATCGTCACATTTGGATTTTCTAAATAATTCAACAAGTCTAGTCCAAATGAGAGAGCACTCTCCGGAGGTGGTTGTCCATTAAAGATTGCCTCATTTTGAACCTCTGCACTCAATGTACTCAAAATGACATTAATAGCTTGAGCATTGAGTTACACGCATATCTCTTCCTTTTTTGACAAATTTTTGTAGTTGCTTCAATCAACTATAGGAAGAGGTATGCTTGCATCCACAATATGCTCAACAAGAGGACTAATATCCCTAAAAGCATTGAGTACATGAATTGACCAAGGTAGAAAGTTAGAACCATCATTTTGGAGAAGCACCGGCTCCAACTTGATAGGCGTCGACATCCATTTCTCACGACGGTAAAGCTTTAGATGAGAACCTCGCTTTGATACCACTTAAAAGGACCTATGAAGCTGCCTAGAGGGGGATGAATAGGTGTTTCTGAAAATTAATACCTTTAAATGCGGAAACAATTTAGTAATGGGAGTTTCCAAGTGGAAACTCCAAATCAGAGTAATACAACCCCTCACAAGTTAGCCAATGAGTAAATAAACAATATTAAATAATCCTAGGAGCCTAGAACCTGCAACACAAGAGTTAGAACACGGATCAAATAAATTCAGCACTGAGCTCTAGTACCGGACCTGTCCGGTAGGTATACCGGACGTGTCCGGTATACACGTGTTCTACAGAACAGCCCCAAACTTGCTCCTTTTGATTTCAATCTTCATACCAACCTGTAGGCACCCACTAAAGATAGTGCCACACACAGGTAACCTACACAAGAGCTAGAGCAACATAAATATCAAATGAAATGTGAATTGAGACACGATATTTGTTTTACCGAAGTTCGGACTCCGTTGAGTCCTACTCTCCATTGAGGGGGCTGTGGGCGACCTAGCGAAGGTCAACCCTAGAGGGTACCACGAAGGTCACTCTAGCCGGAGTCCTTTCCAACTCCTTTTCCTCCTTCCACTAGTTGATTCCTTCCGTTGTGGTGGCGGAATCAACCGTTACAAACTTTCTATGGCACACCACAATCTCTCGGGTGCTCTCCGACGACGCCTAGCCATCTAGGACTGAAGAGTCCAAGAGTAACAAATGCGAATCACGAAATAGACAATATGCAAAAGTGCTCAAGTGGTGGCTTGCTCTCTTTTTCGAATTCTCTCTCAACCCATAAATGGATTTGGCAATTAGGATGAATAACTCACTAAGAGAGGGTTGGAGAGTGTTTGCAAGGCTCAAAATGTGCTAGAGGATCAGCAAAATCAGCAGCCTCCAAAGGTGAAGGCTTGGGGGTATTTATAGCCCCTTTGAAAAACTAGTCGTTTTCTAGCCGTTGTCATACATACCGGACACGTCCGGTATAACTTGCACTGCGCCAACGGTACCTGAGTTAAAGTATGCGAGGTGTTGAAACTCCCAACGCTTCCCGGGACTTCCAACTACCGACCAACACATGTCGGAACTCCCGACCCTTAGCCCATTTGAAAACTAGTCGTTGGGCTCTGGTCGGCCATACGAATACCGAACACGTCCGGTATTACCAAGTCAGTGAAGCACGAGACATCGGAACTCCCGACGATTGACGAAACTCCCGACGAACAAACCCAAGAACACCCAGAATTTTACCATGGCTGGGCAAATACCGGACAGGTCCGGTATCAATATGCCAGACCAGCAAATAACCAGTTAGGTCTTTTGTCTCTCAAACACTCAAAACTCACATGGGTTGGCTTGAGCACTTATGAAACATTATCTATCAACATGTTGCATCCCTCTTAATAGTATGGCATTCCTATTAACTCAAATTCAAATTTATAACAAATTTAAACCTTTTGAGTTGATCTCTTTCAACCAAAGCCGTGTATTCCAATCTTCATCAAGTGAGGGTGCCAACATGTCAACTTTGATCTTTTTCACTTGAGCATAGCCATCTTGAGCACGTGACTTGATTCCATTCATCAAATATAGATAATCTCAAATGTATCAAGTCACTTCCATCAAACACTCCAATAGTGATTTGATCCTCCACATCAATCTGACCATCATAGCTTGATTAGTAGCTCAACTAAATGTAAGTACTTCCTTCTTCACCCTAGCTAGGTTCTTCGGCCACCAAGCCATCGCTTGCCCTTCACCATTGCTTAGTACCTCGAAACATTTCCTTGCTATCTTCACCATTTCAAGCCATCAAGTCACATCTTATGTTGAATAATCCATTCATTTGTATTGTTATCTTTTTCATTTCAATTTAACAAGCTTCAAATATGAGACTATTCCATATGTAATCCCTCATGTCTCATTAATTAATTCTTATCCTGCTTGCTTTCACATAGTACATGAAAATCCCATAATAAATAAGCATTTGCATGAATTCTAGTCGTATTGTTGTCTTGTGCTTGAACTAGATTGTTTATACAATAACACATCATTTTGGCTTTATACAATTTAATCAAGTATCTGTGAGATAACCAATTTCCTGTCCAACACTTAGTGAATATGTTAGATCTTTAATCGTGTTGTCATTCAATCATCCAAAACTCACTAAAGGGTTAGATGCACTTTTAATTTCTTAACGCAAACAGAAAGATTCCGCAAGCTCACGAAATTACTGTTGTAGCTTTCACCCGGAAGTATTCAGGGTATCGTATTTTCCATAAGAAACGGAGGTACTTCTTCTAGCTAATTCGACAACACAAAGGTAAAGCTAGAAAGGGTAGAGATGGATTCCTATGGCATATGAGTCTAAGGACATGTAAACATTACTCCTACTTGCTTACTTCGAGCATCGGCTTACACCTGGTCTACCAAGCAATACCGGCCTACGACGAACCCGAACATGGGACATTACAATGGATAGGGGGACATTACAATGGATAGGGATGAAAATAGTACAAAAATATTCCGAACCAAACTACATCATTTCCTACATTTGACCCAATTGAATTCATATTTTTAGACAAATTTAAATTCGATTCAAAACACAAAAAACTAAATTCATAATCAGAACCAAATCAGTTTAGACTTTTTCCAACCAATTTCTACTTTTAATTCAAAATATCCCAAATTCAAATTTGATTTAATCCGAATTTAGTCCGTGCATGGTTTAACCAAATTTGACCCACTAGGATTTCCAATTAGGAATTCCAATTTAGCCACAGCCCAGCCCAATCAGGCATGGAACACAATGGATTGTTTATGAGTGCATCTCATTATATAAATCATTGCCTCCCTCACTCCCAGCTGTGTAATCGAGGTGGGACTAAAGAAGTGTGCCTGGCTGCAGCTTGCTGGCTGGCTCTCTTGCTGCTGCGCTGCTCATTGGGCTGGCGCTATGCAGTGGGCCGCTGCTCGTTGGGCTGCAGACCTGCAGTGGGCTCTCGTGCTGCTCCACTGCTCTTGGCCTGCCGTTGCTAGTTTGGCTGCTCGTTAGAAATATTGGCTTCTTCTTTTCTCGTTTCACAAAAAAAAGCTTTCGCTTTTGCCATTAATTAATATTTTGAGCAAAAATCTTGAATATACAAAGGAATATTTCTCCCTCCGTAATCACATGTACAATACTACAAAATCCCCATAGCAATGCGTGGGGCATTGTCTAATCTTTATCGAGTATCATATATTTGTTATGCATTTGGTTCTATGGATCAGTATTCCGTATTGATTTTTTCGTATACCGACCATGTTCGACATAATTCCGCTCGATTTGGTTTGTTTTTTATATTCCGTAAGTTCGCGTTCGTTTTCGTGTCCGATTTGACCACTTTCGCTTTCGTTTTCATATTCAAATGTAAAAGTAGAAAACGGTTGAGTAGTTTTTCGACCATTTCCGACCATTTTCATCCCTAACAAGGGACGGACAGAGCTGTCACCACATGCCGCCTACCCCTCAACCGTGAGAAACGAGGCAACCGAAGGTAGCCTCTAGCCTAGACACCACGTCTACGCTATCGACTGCTACTCTAGCGTTGCGCAGGGTTATCTGTTTTTATCAGAGCCCTCTACTAGAGTATCCATCATAAGGACGAACGACGAACCCGCAAACAAGTAATAATAGAGATTAACTAATCAAAAGATTTGTAACCATAAGAATCATGAACACTCACTTAGCGGAAAGCTCCGTTGAGGCACAAGTGTTCATCGAAGTACAAGTTCGGGGAGACACCGACAAGCCCAACGCTTCCCCGTACTCTCCCTCACATCTCTCCCTACTAACTCTACTAGCTAGCTAGGGCCTAAGCCCATTGAGTGAAGCTCTTATTTCTCTAGTGGTGTAGCTCTTGCTCCTTGGATGTTGTTTCCAATGAGAAGGAGAGGGCCTCCTTTTATAGGAGGAAAGGAGGGGGTTCTTGGAATATTCCCCATTCCCATATGGAAGGAGCAAACCGACGTCTCAGCATTGATTTTACCGCCATCACCACCTAAACCGACCAAAGGGAGGCGTTTGAACCGCCCTGACAAGGTTGGGCCCGAGCGAGCCACTAGGGGTGCGCCCGCAACATGGGTGCGGCCACACCCTAGGTGGGCCACCTTGAATCCAATTTTGTTGTGCGGTCTTCCTTGGTCTTCTAGAGTGGACCTACGTGGGTTTTTGCGCTGATTGGTTGGGTTTGGGTTTGGGTTTGTCATTCTTCTCCTCTCATATGGGCCCTGATTCTTCTAGTAACTGGGCCTCCTTCCTTTGGGCTTGTGTAGAATGATGTTTATGCTCTATTTCTCTGCACATTCTTTGCCCTTTATGTATATTTCCACAAATGCCCTCCTGCAAATGAATAAACACCAAAACTCGTAGAATTCGTTAGTTAAAAACCCTATCACTAAGTTTGGTGTTCATTTGAGATGATTTTATGCGAGTGTTGGCAGTTATTTTTAGGAGTTAAGGACCGTCAACACCTGCCACGTCCACTTACCTCCTTTGTCCATATTTTGCACCATTTTGGCTAAAATTCCTACATACAAATAATTTTCCTTGTACAAGTGGAACTAGGTGAATTATAAACAAAATTCAACACATGTGATGATGATTTACCTTACTTTATCATGCTTTTGGGTGAAATGTTGATGGTCAAAATGGGTATTAGTGACCGTCAACAAGCTCACCCAAGCTACTCCTTTGCTCGTGCCTAGCAAAGATGCGGGTTTAGCATGGTATAGGTGTTAGATCAGGAGTTTCTACTATGTAACGCCCTGCAAAAACTTATATATAAACAAATACTATCTCTTGAATTGAACATGTTAGCACTTAGAAATCCATCATCAGTCTTAGCAATGTGGGACTTATAGCTTTCACCTTGGCACAAGCAATTGCAAGATTGTGTAGCTAGACAGATACTTTTTCCCTACTTTGCTTTAGTTCAAACTTCATGTAGGTTTTCAATAGATTTGAAAAGAAAACTTGCCTAAGTTCCTCAGATGGTACACTCAAGTCTCTCAATGGTGTTTGAAACCTCACCAAAGCCATGGATCTTAGCCTTAGCATCTATCCTAAAGCTTATGTGGAGCTTAAGGTAGGGAATAAAAGCATAGCCTACTTAAATTGAATATATTTCTAAGTCAAACACTTGGATCACAAGGAGCAACAAATCATACTAATTGATCAAGATGTGTATGTGTGTGGTATATTTGGTGGAAGTGATACTCCTTTGAGAAGTTTCCCTCCTCTAGCTTCTTTTTGAGAGGGCATGGCTACTTTTCTTTTTCTCTCTCTCTTTGAACACTAGAGCTTTTTGCTCTTTATTCACTCTCTCTTTTTCTGTAGCCCATGCCTCTCTTTCAATGAAAGATAGCTAGAGAGGTAACGTTGATTCTCATAGAGCAATAATGTATGGAAAGCATGTGGTTGCGTATTCCTAGTGTAGGAACAGCATAAGTATATGGGTGTACGTGATCTTGATAAAAAACATGACAGGTTTCTCTACTCAGATCAACAAGGCTTGAAAAAGCTCAAAACAAACAAGTAGCTTTTATAGTGGCTTTTTCATGTATGATTGAACATGTATTTGGCTCTGGTAGGAATTTATCACCATTGAGGAACTTCTAGCAAGAGAGTTTTAGCATTTTGCAAAACAAAACTTCAGGTTGTTTTTACCATTCCTCAGATAGGTTAAAAGATTTACTCTAGTCTTAACTACAACATATCTCACAAGAACTTAGACTCGGTTCTAGCATTTGTAACCCACAAAAGCATTCAACCTAAGATAAACTCTAAGTTATCATGCTCAAAACTTAAGAAGTATCAGGTTGTATAACAAGCTTTTGCAAAGTATCATAGAGCAACTATTCATCATCTCTAGAATAACTTATCATCATTTATTAGAGCAGAGTTTCTTTTAAAATAAATTTGAAGGCACTCCTCTCTACATTCTATTATCATAGATATTGGCGTTGTAAAACAAACATGAATGCAAAGAGAGGGTTTATGATTTTTCATACCTGAACGAGGCGAGACATCTCCCCCAAGCTTGTCTTTTGCATAGGTTGGACTCATCTTATGGCGGCTCTTTGATTCTTTCTTTATTGACTAACTACTACTACTAGAATGATGCATAAATGACTAACTTAATTTTATTTATTACTACTAGATAATTTATTCATTATTATTAAAAAAATTTAGTTTATTTTATTTAAATGCAAACCCTATCCTATCATGCATAGCTACTACAGAACTTTATTTATTAACACAGACTACCTAAATGCACTAACTAATCATGCAATGCAAAGCAAATTTTTATTGGAAATTTAAATATGAGATGCAACTACTGAAATACGATAAATATGCGAGGGATAGAAAACTTTCCTTTTGGATGGTCTCAAGGTTATTCTTCCTTGAGTGGGGGTGTTTCCTCTTGTTCCACCTCGAAGGCCTTGTCAGGATCAAGGGATGATGATGTTGAGGACGGATCTTTCTTTTTACACCATCTCTTCTTTTTCTTCTTCTTGTTGACAGGCTTCTCCGGTTCTTCAATCGGCTTTGGTTTCTTTATCTTGATTGTCTTCGTTGGGTGCTTCTTCTTTTGCTATTTCTCATCAAAGAGGGGTTGTCTAGAGGCAAAAGCAAATATTTCCTTTCTTCCAGCAAAGTAGAATTGGATTTGCCTAGAAGGCACATATATGCAAGCATTTGCAGTATTAAGGAAAGGACATCCAAGGATTAAGGGTGTATCCTTGTCATTGCCCATGTCTAAGATCATAAAATCTATAGGGACATAAGCACTCCTCACTTTGACTAACAAGTCAGTGGCTACTTCCTTGAGATAACGGGTAGATTGATCGGCTAGCTATAGGTAAACTGAGGTTGGAGCAAAGGTAGTGTAGAACAATCTATCATAAGTTTCCTTAGACATAATATTAACACTAGATCCTAGATCACAAATGGCATTATGAAAAGTATGGGTTCCAATGGATCAAGTAATGATGGGGTTTCCAGGATCACCTTTCTTAATAGGAAATCCCCAACCATTTACAGAAAAGTTATACCTTGTTGTGACAAGGTTGGCTATCTCCATGGTTCCTTCAGGTTTGCTAGGAATCTATCTTTTTCATAGGATGGTATGGTAGCTGCTATTTGTGCTAATTGGGTTTCTATCATCTTATTAAAACTAAGTTGATTCTTTAAGGCAGAAGAAAACTCATCCAATTTAGCATTTATATTTTCCAACATCTTGTCTTGAGCATGCAACTTTTTATTAATGCTATCAGTCATTCTACCATTGCTATAAACAAGATCTTTAAGGAAAGCATAACTAATACCTTGATTACTCAGACGTTGAGAAGAGTAATAATTGTTACCTCCTTGGTTGTTGCAGCGTTGATTCCATCCTTGATGTTTTTGTGGATGAAACCCGTTGTCGGTGTTGACGAAGTTGAGATCTTCTTGGGTCTCGGGACAGACATTTCTCGAATGTCCAACATCTCCACAGACTTCGCAAGTCATGTGGGAATCCATGGCTTTGAGTGTCGCTTGGGCACTCATCTTCTCATAGTGTTCTACTCGCTTTGCGAGCAGATCCATCTTAGCTGCAAGCATGTCAACATCTTTATTTGAATGCATACCTTGTTTACGGGGATGGAGTCGATCGTCACTCCATCCTTGGTTGGAAACCATCTTCTTGATTAGCATCTTAGCATCTGCAACACTTACCGAAAAGAATGCTCCACTAGCAGCAGCATCTAAATGGCTCCTATCTAACGGAACTAACCCATGGTAGAAGTTCTAAATCAAAAGTCAGTCTTCCATACCATGGTGTGGGCATGCAGAGACATATTACTCTTGCATTTGTTCCCAAGCTTCGGGAATCGACTCATCTGCTAGTTGTTGAAAACTAGAGATCTTATTGTGAAGAGCATTAGTCTTTCCCATAGGGAAGAACTTGACTAGGAAAGCGTTGGAACACTTGTCCCATGTGTATATAGCATTGCGGTTAGAGTAAAACCATTGCTTAGCCTTTCCTAACAAAGAGAAGGGGAAAAGGCGAAGACATATAGCCTCTTGGGTCACTCCCTTAATGGTGAATGTGCTACAAATCTCCAAAATGTGTTGGAGGTGAGCATTTGCATCCTCGTGGGCTTTCCCACAAACCGGACTAGCTTGAACCATCGTAATTAACGCTAGTTTAAGCTCAAAGTTAGCGTCCCCATTGATAACATTGGGTCCGGTGACTACATTAGCAACCGAGGGTGTGGAAAAATCATGAATGGACTTATCACCCATGATCGTGTTGGGTAGTGATAGGATATGAGGGAAAAAGGATAAACTACTTAGGATAACTAAAAGCCTAGTTAGCAAAGCTAACACAAAATATAAATTCAAAGCCAGTTGCCTTCCCCGGCAACGGCGCCAAAAATGCTTGTTGATACTTCTTAATGACTAGTGAAGGAATTCCGCAAGCTCACAGAACTATCGCGTAGCACTTCGCTCGGTGAGTACCAAGTGTCGAATTTATATTTTTCCCAAAGGAAGGCGGGAGGCTGATTTATATTTATTAGTTAGGATTGCTAAAGGAAAGCCTGATTGTATCCTAAGTGGTTAAACTATAATGGTGGTTGTGTGTCAACTAATAAGTAAACTACTAAACAAGCTAAACTAGAGGTAGGATAGCTAGGTGGGAGAGCGAGCAATTTATCTTTTAGTAACAAAGGGTAAACAAATGACTAGGAAAAATGTGCTAGTACTTCAGGGCACAGCCCGCCTACCTACTAGGAGAGGTAAATAGACAAGGTCTACCACGAGCCCTACGATTTAATAAAACTAGACCTAACGTGGTGGAATACAGAGGATGGACAAGGCTATCACCACTTGTCAACTACCACAATATATCCGGAGGCCTAGCCGTATCCACAGGTAATTTATAACCTAAGCACCTCGCTTAATCTACAAACTTACTACTTTGATCTGAGCTCCGATGAAATGAGATCAAAGCACCCTAACCAGACGGTGAACCCGGTACTAACGAAGGACTACTAAACAAAAGATAACATATGATACTAATGCTGAGAGCAAGCACCTAAGCTCACTAATGATGAACAATAATGAACAAGAACTTGGACTAAGCAAAGCAATAATAGTAAATAAAGTACTAAAAATAAAGTATTGAATAAAGTAAATGCGAAATGAAAGAATTACAAAGGAGCTATACTAGACCCAGAAGACACTTTCGGACTCCGAGAGAAGCTCCGCTCTTGCTCTACTTCCACTACTACTCTAGAGCTACGCTAAGCTTGAGAGCTTGGAGAAGCTTGGAGAGCTTGGAAATGAATGGGGGCACTTCTCCACCGAGCACCACTGCCCATTTTATAGTATGGAGAGGCAGTGGGGGTACTTATAGGGCATCAAGTAAGTTGGTAGATGTGACTCGGGCGCCGTGCGGCGCCAAGGGGCGTCGGCCGGCCCTTGGTTCCACCACCTCTTGATCCTACGGCGATGGATGGCTCCCAAAGACGGTTGTAAAGATAGTACATGTCGAAATTTGGCAGGTAAGGCAGTTCCAAGGTCGGTTGGAGGGCTCCAAGTGTATGATAATGGGCCCATGGATCCAAGGCCACTCCACCCTGTCCCTTGGTGCAAACCGACTTAAGATCAGTGGTGGAGAAGGCTTGGAGGACGTCTCCCACGGATCAGTGATGTGGCAGGGGGTAGTGGGCCATCGGGCGGTGCCTAGGTGGCGTCGGCCGACGTGGCATGTGGGCCACTGGCCCCCCTGCCATGTCCACTTGCCTCCTTTGTCCATATTTTGCACCATTTTGGCTAAAATTCCTGCATACAAATAATTTTCCATGTACAAGTGGAACTAGGTAAATTATAAACAAAATTCAACACATGTGATGATGATTTACCTTACTTTATCATACTTTTGGATGAAATGTTGATGGTCAAAATGGGTGTTAGTGACCGTCAACATCTTTCTCGAATGTTTGATAGCTTTTTTTCTCCGTTGCAACGCACAAGCATGTTTGAACGTACAGAACATATTGTCTGCACACGAACACGTCACCGTGTGCCCCAGCGTTGAGCGCAATACACAGGACATGTCGCTCGAGAAGCCCGGCTAAAGCGCGATATACAAGACAGCCGATGAGGTCTCTCGAAACCCCACTTACCCAGGAAGGATCCCGTCAGGGCGTGCAGCAGCTATGGGCTGCCCTAGCTGGCCTGACCGCTCTAGGGCTTCGCCATCATTGAAGAAACAAAGAAACGAAAAGCAACATAATGGTTTAGAGATAAAAGACATAATGATAAAATAGTAAATGTGTTTGATAGATTTCGATTGTATATTGTCAATGTCGTCACCTTTTATATTTATTTACTAGCAAACGTGCACGTGCGTTACAAGGGAATCGATACGTATAGGAATCGAACTCCATATTATTGCTAGACACGGGTTGTTCTGACTCGTATGAGTATAGGTTATATGAGTTCGAGTCATATACGATATACAAAAGGCACGACCCAATTCTTTGTTGAATCATATTTTCTTTCGATCATTGTTGGACGTGGGTTGTTCGAACTCGTATGAACATAGGTCATGAGTCTAAGTCATATACAACATACGATGACGTGAGTGTGAAGATATTATGGGAAATATAATTAAGATTAGTTATATATAAGAGTATAGATATAGCTATAGATTAGATTGGATAACAGTTTTTAATTCACGGTTTGATTACTTACATCATCAGTTGATTCAGGCTCTAATAATTTTATTCCTAATCAAAACTACATCAACATATTTAGAAAAAATCCAAAGTATTTGTTTATCAGAAAAGCGACAAGAGTTCAAAGACCCATAATATTACATTTATTATTTATTTATCTTTTTATAAGAAAAACTGAGAAATATTGGGGAAAAGAAAAATAACAAAAAAAATTCACAGAATGGACAACATATAAAACACAAACGGGAGATACTCGAAAAATGTGGAAAGAAGAAAACGCATAAAGCGTAAAACCGGAGATACTCGAGAAAAGAAAAATAATGGGGGAAGTTCACGTAATGTGCATATCCATGTTGAGTTTCATTTGGTTGCTTTACAAGTTCTTACATTATGTTGTTGCATATCCATAGTTACCGGAAGAATTGGATATCAAAAGCACAACACACCTAAACCAAGGAAACACTTACATCACAAGTACTACACCACCTTCAATGGTGAAAATGTACCAACAACAGTTACTGAAAGATTTCACTGTTTCTTAAGCTGCGCTCCGAAGAACTTTCACCTGGTGGGCAAATGCTGCTGACTTTACTAGGAAGGAAGAACAGAGATGCATTCCATGGAAATCTCAATCATGATTATGGATTACTTGGGCAAGCTATGCAGTCTCTTGTAGCAGAGGTACATGAACATATATATTATTTATGATATACGTTTGTGTGTCTAATAATTATTATTTTATAGACGTTCTTGTTTCAACAATTAGGTACACATCATGCAACACACATGCTTTGATCTTATGTGCATTATCAAATTGTAATGAATATTTACTGAAGTTGTATGCACGTACATGTGTAGCAAAGTAGGTCTCCTTTTAACTTTAACGTGGCCATGAGATTAAATAAAACTAGCAAACTTTATTATATTTCGGCCACTTTTTTCATCCATTAGATCATCAACATATATTAAACAACTCACATGTCTTGTTTTCATACGAGGTGTTCGATGGTAGTAAACCTTACTAAAGCTGCATATGTGCAGTACTACCATTTTTTAGCATAGTAGTGGGAAATTTTAAGTGACCGAGAAATAAAAATATTTGTTTGAGAACTAGAGAAACTGAGAAAGTGATTATGTATAAACACATACATCTAGTTCGTGGCATCTGATAACTATTTTCTAAATGAAAAGTTGTATCTGCAAGTTCTTTTAACAAACAAAATGTAAGTGAAAGAGTCACCCTACCTAATAGTCTTGTGCCAGTGACTAATTTTGGAATCATTGTTAGATCCACAAACATTTTTGAGTTTGTTGGGAAATTTTTTTTAAAAATCAGGAAGCAAAGTGGTGTGACTAAATGTGTTTCACCTGAGCATAAAAAATATCATACCATACCATTTTAAGTAAAATAACATTATCTCTTTTCTTGTAAATCTTGCAAGACAGATTGAAGAAGTTCTTGTTGGGGTCTACGATACGTTGTAGGGTATAGTGGACAAAATGTTCTTGTAACCATTCGTTGTAGGGTATAGTGGACAAGGAAAATTTGAACTCCTTCAATCTGCCCATTTATGGACCATCAATTGATGAGGTGACAAAAGTTGTTATGCAGAGTGGTCTTGTGGGGGTATTAACCCCTATACCCTTACGACTAGGTTTGGGCCGGTCCGGACCAGGGGGTCCGGCCCACCAGAAGACGACGCGCGGCCCAGCCGATCTGCTCGGAGTCCCGCGCAAGGAATCAAGGCAAACTTGGAGATCAAGCAAGATCCTGGTCGGTTAGAATAGGAGTCCTTATTCGGTCGCCAATGGCAATTGTAACCGGTTGGGATTAGTTTCCAGATCTATAACCCTGCCCCCTAGACTATATAAGGCGGGCAGGGGATCCCTCTCAGAAATCATCTCATTTACATACAGCAATACAATCAGACGCAGGACATAGGTATTACGCCCTCATGGCAGCTGAACCTGGATAAAACCTCGTGTCTGTCTTGCGTCACCATCTCGTTCGTAGCTTGCGCACATGTCTGCCGATAATCTACTACCTTAGGCATACCCCTAGGTAGACTGCCGAACATATTTCGTCGACAGTGGCGCGCCAGGTAAGGGGTGTGCGTACTGCTCCCCAGACGAACAAGATGGTCATCATCCCCGGCTCCATGGCTACGCCGAACGGCCTCACGTTCACCATCGGCCAGATCACCTGGACCACTGGCTCCGACAACTTAATTGCCATGACCACGGAGGAGGCGCAGATCCAATCTGCGTCGACCACTGCTTCACCAGCATCGGCTACGGCTCTGACCACGTTGGATCTGGCTCCGGCCACGCCAGCATCGTCTTCAGTGATGAGTACAGGCCCAATCTTTCGAGAGGTAGCCGATAAGTTCGATTTTGTGGAGATCTCGACGTTGGCGATCTGGCTTCAAATCAGACGCGATTCGAACCCTGCAACCGTTACACCACTGCTCCGTTGGTTATCAACCAAGCACAACTTGATTGACCTTGCCAAGAAGGCTTTTCCTGCAAGCGAATCGAAGAGCACAAGCAAGAAGGTAAAACACGTAATCTGAAATTGCAAATATGAATGACGCAGATATCAATAGAGGATTCAAGAACTCGGTTCCAAAGGACTAATCGACACAGTGGAGGAGATCAAGAACGGGGGCCCTGGATCACTGTAAAAGGATTTGTCACCACAGTTACAATGAACGATTCAGTTTCTCGATGGAAAACTAAACTCTAAACAAAACCCAATTGTGTAGCAGTGGCGACGACTGTGTTTATAGTCTAAGACTCGACCTAGGGATGGGGACGGACAGGGGTTGGGCGCCCACAACTTGGGCTTAAGGCCCGACACGATACATGGCCAAGTTGGCCCAAATAGGTGACGCAGCACCTTGCCGTGGTCACACAGAATGATCCACGGACCTTCTGGAGCTGGGGACCAGATCCAAAACGACGGCGTCGTCGTCCCCTTTCCAACGCATCCAAGAACGGCCCATTTTGATGTCATATGAGAAAGTTATGACCGAAACAGTGACGACGTGTCTGCTGAATTCGAGGGCGACGTGGCAGCTGAGTTGGGAACGAATTGCAACTTGGGGAAGACCATGGCATCGGTGTGTCCAGCATGGCGATGTCCTCATCATTCAGCCACGCCGACAACCCGTCGTTCGCTTCCTCGCTACAAAGGGAGGCAGATCGACTACACCGACCTGCTCAACTCCATCGATCAGGTCGGCACCAAGCTTGCTGAAACCCTAGCTCTGGTAGATTCGATTCAAAATCAACCTTCCGAGCAGGTAACCACTACCCACAACAGATCTACCCGACCAGCTTGGGCCGGTCATCCTACACGACTCGGTACGGATCTTGTGGTCACGTCTACTCCTGAAGGGCGCTTTGTTCGTCGCCGAACCGCCCCACAACGGGTCTCTGGCTCTCCGAGTGCGAAGCCTTGATGGAGAATTACCAGGCCCAGCCCTACGCCCTGCGGAACACTGCTTCCAACTATGCGTACAATATACAACGCTGCTCGGATCTATGTTTTATACATCGACCTCGGCCAAAGCCACGCAACTTCGTCAACAAGGTTCGGATTGAGGAGTATCAAGAAGGATCGGTCCACACAGTTCAAGAGGGCGGCTCAAGCTCCCCATCCAGCATCACATCTAATGGCTCCATCCACACTGAGCTTCAGCTTCGTGACAATGAAGAAGTTGAATACGATCTGGATATCCCAGACCACCCCCCGGAGTTCCCACGATTCCCATCCTTCCGACCAAGGCGAGAAGACTTGATCAATGTCGTCAGTAATGATGAACCCCCGGCAGTTGGTGAAATAGAACAAGAAAGGCTAGCACACGAAGCACGCAATACTGACCGGTTTAATCGCAGACAAGCCAAAGCCGAGGCAGAAGAGGAGGCACGACGCATAAGGCTCCAGCCACGTGATCTTAACAATGCATTTGATAGGGTAGGGGAAAAGTAGGTCTTCAGGACTCCAAGCGCCAACGTAGCTGTTGCTATGGCGACAATGCAACGACTACCCAATACCCCGGAAATCCAGGCAATTCGTGATGATATGCAAGCCTACCTGATGGCTGCTATGGCCCAGACCGTAGAGATTGCAAACCAAGCCCGGGCTCTGTCCGTCTCAGTCGAATCAAGCCGTAGTTGTCAGTACTCAAGTCGCCCACAGCCACCCAACCAACGTGGCTCGCGCAACAACGACCCATTAGACAACCGTCAAGGCAAAAACGGTGGTCATGATGCTGGTCGGGACGACAACCGCCGCGACTACCGGGACGACAACCGCCGCAACAACCGGGACGATAATCGATGAGACAACCGTGACAATCGCAGTGATAACCACGGTCGCGGGGTCAACCACGGTGGCAATCGGGATCGTCGTGATGGCAATAGCGATCTCCGCCATTCCCTCAGAGAACGCGATCTACGCGATCGCATTAACCAAAGAGCCAACGATCATGCATCCCACGAAAGCTATCACCGTATGGAATATGATACTACCCACGGCCCTCTGGGTTTGAAGCAGTTTACTCCTCACCTTCGTCAAGTCGTGTGGCCAAAAAACTTCAAGCTCGAAAAACTCCAGAAGTACGATGGCAAGGAGAACCCCGAGTTATGGGTCATGCTCTACGAAACCACGTGTAGATCAGCCATGGCTAACAAGCACGTCATGTCTAATTACTTCCCAGTCGCCATCGGCCATGCAGGCCACCAATGGCTGGTCAGCTTG
Source organism: Miscanthus lutarioriparius (assembly GCA_904845875.1). Classification (NCBI taxonomy): domain Eukaryota; kingdom Viridiplantae; phylum Streptophyta; class Magnoliopsida; order Poales; family Poaceae; genus Miscanthus; species Miscanthus lutarioriparius. Next base: position 62,067,853 of record CAJGYO010000018.1, read on the forward strand.
CCGGCAAACTACTTTGATTCTTGGTAAGAGCTCAAGCAAGCATTCATCGACAACTTCATTGATACTTGCGAACAACCCAGCAACAAATATGATCTACAGCGGATTCGAGATCGCAAAGATGAGCCACTGCGCGAGTACGTCCGACGTTTCTTGGAGATGCGCATCAAGGTCCCATCAATGTCCGACAACGAGGCAATCTAAGCTTTCATCACTGGTCTCCACTTCCACGATGCCCTAAGGGACAAGCTCCTCCGCAAAAGACCTGAATCGGTCACAGCGCTCCTAGCTACTGCTAAAAAATATGCAGACGTCGATGATGCTAAAAAGATAATCATCGAAGAAGCAGCAAGGGTTCCACGCTCCGACCACCCCCCACACCGCGACGACTACCACGGCAACCGTGGTCGGAACGACAATTTTGATCGCCGCAACCAGCGCAACGATTTTCGCGACCACCACGACCAGCGTAATCAGCGGCGTAATCGCCATGACGATTACAGGGGCAAGCGTGCTCGGGAAGATGACGGCAAAGTCAACATCGTTAAAAAAGGTGGCGGACATGGCAACTATGAAGAAGACTATGACAAAGCATTGAAAGGACCCTGCCAGCTCCATCCAAAGTCAAACCATACCATGGAGAATTGCCGTGTTCTCAAATCCATCTACACGCGCCAACAGGCTCTGGATAAATCCGACAAGCCTAACGACGTAGGGGAGCAGCGTAACGAGGACAACAATGATGAAGACATAGATCCCCATCACAAGTACGTCAAGCCAACTGACCGCGTCCACACCATCATTGGGGGCAAGGTGTCCATCGAGACCAAATGAGAGCGCAAGCTGCTCGCCCGCGCTTGCTTGAACGTGGCCAATGCCGACAACCTCATCGCTGATCCGTGGCTCCCTCCTTGGTCTCACCGCGAGATCTCCTTCAGCAGAAAGGACCAATGGGCTGCAATACCTGAGCCAGGGTGTTTTCCTCTAGTTCTTGATCCTTCTATCAACAAGGTTCAGTTCGATAGAGTGCTGATTGACGGCGGCAGTTCCATCGATATATTGTTCAAGAATAGTTTGCCAGCCTTGAAGATAACCTAGGCTGATCTCAAGCCATACGAGGCACAGTTCTAGGGTGTTCTCCCCGGACAGAGCTCCACACCTCTCGGGCAGATCACGCTACCTGTGCAATTTGGTACCCCAGACTACTTCCGCACCGACTACGTCAACTTCATGGTCGCCGACTTCGAAGGCACCTACCATGCTATCCTTGGCCGACCAGCGCTCACCAAGTTCATGGCCATACCTCACTACAGGTATTTGGTGCTCAAGATGCCTACTGAGAAGGGGGTTCTAACTATTAGGGGCAACATATACGCAACTTACACCTACGAGGATGACAGATTCAAAATAGTAGAGGCTCATGACCTCTCTATTCGCATGGCCGAGACCATGCTCGATGCCAAGCAGACCCCAGCCGACCACCTAGAGATCCCAGAGCTCAAGGCCCCACGCAAGAATATCAAGTCCAAAGAGCACAAAGAGATCCAGCTGGTCGACGGTGATCCCAGCAAAACGGCCCTTATCGGGGCCAACCTGGATCCTAAATAGGAAGACGCGCTCATCAGGTTCTTGAGGAGCAACGTGAGTGTGTTCGCATGGAAACCCGCTGACATGCCCGGTGTACCTCAGAACTTGATCGAGCACTCCTTAAATGTCGATGGCAAGGCCAAACCCATCAAGCAGAAGCTACGACGATTCGCTCGTGACAAAAAGGAGGCTATTAGGGTAGAAGTTACATGGCTTTTAACAGCCGGATTTATCAAAGAAGTGTATCATCCGGAGTGGTTAGCCAACCCGGTTCTTGTACGCAAAAAGAATAAGCAATGGAGAATGTGCGTTGATTACACTGATCTCAACAAACACTGCCCTAAAGACCCCTTTGGCTTACCTCGCATAGACGAGGTCATAGATTCAACTGCCAGTTGCGAGCTGCTTTCCTTTCTCTATTACTACTCTGGTTATCACCAGATCACTCTCAAAAAGGACGACCAGATCAAGACATCCTTCATCACGCCCTTCGACGCCTACTGCTACACGACCATGTCGTTTGGGCTCAAGAACGCTGGGGCTACCTACCAACGTGCCATACAGGCCTGCCTCAAAGACGAGATAAAAGACGGCCTCATCGAGGCTTATGTTGATGATGTAGTTGTTAAAACCAAGGAAGCATACACCCTTGTCGACAACCTAGAACGTACCTTTGCAGCCCTTAACACATTCCAATAGAAATTAAACCCAAAGAAGTGCATCTTTGGTGTTCCATCTGGTATACTGCTCGGCAATGTCGTCAGTCACGACGGCATACGCCCTAACCCAGAGAAAGTAAAAGCTGTCTTGGACATGAAGCCGCCCAAAAAGGTGAAGAATGTTCAGAAGCTTACCGGATGCATGGCTGCCCTCAGTCGTTTCATATCTAGATTAGACAAAAAAGGACTACCGTTTTTCTAGCTGCTCAAAGCATCCGAAAAGTTTAAGTGGTCAGAGGAAGCAGACGCTGCCTTTACACAGCTGAAACAATTCCTTACATCACCTCCGGCCCTTACTGCTCCCAGAGAAGACAAAACCCTCCTGCTTTACATTGCGGCAACTAATCGAGTGGTCTCCACTGCCGTTGTGGTCGAGCGTGACGAGCCCGACAACGTCTACAAGGTACAGCGACTAATTTATTTCATCAGTGAGGTGCTCAGCGAATCCGAGACCAGGTACCCATAGATTTAGAAACTGATCTACGCTATACTAATTACATCCCGAAAGTTGAAACACTACTTCGACGGATATCGTGTGGTGGTCATGACCGAGTACCCTCTGGGAGACATCATTCGCAACAAGGATGCAAACGGGCGAATTGTCAAATGGGCAATGGAGCTATGCCCTTTCTCCTTGGAATTTGCAAGCCGTACTACAATCAAGTCTCAGGCACTTATCGATTTCATCGTCGAGTGGACAGACTTAAGCACACCTGCCTCTCAGGGGCCCGTCGAGTATTGGAAGATGTACTTCGACGGCTCTCTCAACATCGACGGCACAGGAGCAGGAGTCCTTTTCGTATCACCATCCAAGGAGCAGCTCCGATACGTCCTCCGGATTTATTTCCCGGCATCTAATAACGCCGCCGAGTACGAAGCATGCCTACACGGTCTGTGCATTGCGGTCGAGCTCAGTGTCAAGCATCTCTATGTCTACGGAGACTCAGCTCTGGTCATCAACCAGCTCAACAAGGACTGGGATACGACCAGCGAAAAGATGGATGCATACTGCAAAGCGATCAGGAAGCTGGAAGGCAAGTTCTATGGCATCGAGTACACACATGTGGTCCAGGACAAAAATCAAGCAGCAGATGCGCTGTCAAAGTTAGGATCATCCCGAGCCAAAGTCCCACATGGCGTATTTGTTCAAGACCTGCTCACGCCCTCCATCAAAGAAGAAGATCCCACGGTCGACAAGCCTCCAGACCAGTCATTGGTGGCTACGGTTCTGGCATCAATCACCACCAAATCACCTTCGACCACTAAGAAGCCTGACTAGAGAGTACCTTTCATCAAGTACCTGACAGATGGTAGCGGTTACACCGATCGGACAGAGAACGAACGCCTGATGCGTCGTAGTAAGCAGTATCTACTCGTCGATGGCAAATTGTGGCGCAAGAACTCGAAGGAGGAAATCTTGATGAAGTGTATAACCCAGGAGGATGGTGAACATCTCCTAGACAAAATCCACTCTGGCTCCTGCGGCAACCACGCGGCCTCAAGAACGCTGGTCGGCAAGGCTTTTCGAGCAGGGTTCTATTGGCCGTCAGCCGTAGCCGATGCAGAGAAGCTAGTTTGCCATTGTGAAGGTTGTCAGTTTTTTGCCAAGAGAATCCACGTACCAGCACATGAGATTCAGACTATACCAGCCTCTTGGCCCTTCGCATGCTGGGGACTGGATATGATCGGGCCTTTCAAACCGACCCCTAGAAAATTTACATGCGTCTTTGTGCTGATCGACAAATTCTCCAAATGGATGGAGTACATGCCCCTGGTCAAGGCATCTTCAGAAAAGGCTGTCGCGTTCCTCGACCAGGTCATCCACTGCTTCGGCATACCCAACAGCATCATCACTGATCTGGGTACTCAGTTCACCGAGAACGTTTTTTGGGACTTCTGCGATGAAAGGAGCATAGTAGTAAAATACGTCTCAGTGGCACACCCTAGAGCTAATGGACAGGTCGAGCGGGCAAATGGTATGATCCTGAACGCACTTAAGAAGAGGATGTATAGAGAGAATGACAAAGCTCCTGGAAGATGGCTCAAAGAGTTACCAGCCGTGGTCTGGGGTCTCAGAACCTAGCCCAGTCACAATACCGTCGTATCACCATACTTTATGGTTTATGGCGCTGAGGCAGTGCTCCCAGCAGATATAGCCTTCGATTATTGCATACGTACAGCCAAATACCTTGCTGTTTTACGTAGGTACTACAACAAGAACGTCAAGGAGCGGTTCTTCGTGGTCGGGGACCTGGTCCTGAAGTGGAAGACGAATCAGGCTGGTGTCCACAAACTCACAACCCCATGGGAAGGACCCTTTATGATCAAGGAGGTCAAACGCCCTATGTCTTACAAGTTAGCTCGCCTAGACGGCACAGATGTACCCAATTCCTGGCACATCGACAAGCTTAGGTGTTTCTATGCTTAGCTACTAAGATATGTACCCCTCTTGTACTTTTGATTTATTTCCATAAAGCTATTATGATTTCTCCGACCACTCTAATGTGTCACTTCGAAGTCTATTGTTATTCTAACTCTATCAGTTAAAACCGACCATCATTCCTTCTCGGGTTTTCAGAGCAGGCCCTGTCTTCGGTCCCTCCCAACGCATGCACGGGATCCGCTCTCTACGCTACGGGTGATCGGTAGGTGCTCTCTGGTTTGACTTGTGTGTTTCTACGTGTGCACAAGCTACGCACCTCACACTCTGACCGCAAGTCAAACCAGGGCCGTACAAACCTTTCAGGATGACGTGTTGACTAAACCGGTACAACTAAACAGAACACCAACATGTTCTAACTTAGTTACACCAACATGATATCCGAGCTTAAATATGTTTTCTACAAAACAAACAAGCTTATATTGATATACAGTTACGTTATTACAAGCTTGCCTAAAAAGGTCCAAGTTTATAATAACACAACAACATCTTCTTCTACAGCTATAGCCTACACTATTGGCTGGTCGGGGCACGCGGTGCCTACTGCTCGCTGGGCCTGACATCGTGCTCGGGTCTCGGGGACTCTGGCATTGATTGAGCTGAAGAAGATGGCCCCGCCGATGCCTGGCTGGTCGAGACCGTAGGCTTCACCGGTTGGCTTGAAGATGCTGGCTTGTTGACGGCTTTCTTTGTACGGGTGGTGTCGCACCTCCACACAGGTTAATATTGCCAATTATTTTTGCCGACAGGTCTAGCTGGGTCATCTGTAGCTCCTCGGCCTTGTCTGGATCTACCTCCTTCGGGTATCCAGCCTCCAGGCGCTTGAGATCGATCAGGGGGTAGTGAGCACGTACCATGCTTAGCACATGTGTGCCTACGTACTCTCCCGCCTCCTTCACGAACTCCTAGAACCATCCCCATGCTCTTTGGCATCTCGGGGACTACCCCGACTACTCTCCGACCATTGCTCAGGGACTGCTCTCCTCGGCTACATGTGATTTGTACTCACATACAGTTGAGAGGCATTTATTTTTTCTCACTTAGACCTTGCTACAAGGCTCATACCTCGCCTTCCAGCAAGCTCGGGGACTACATCGGTACGATGCACCTGCCGGTGCAGCTCGTATCGCTTGTACGACGATTGGATTCTCAACTTAACTAGGAGTTCTTTTTTAGACCCTGGCACCACGTGCCTACGTCACCTACTACCAGGCTCGGGGACTAAGTGGGCACACTTCACCTTACGGTGAATGTGCTTATTTTATCGACCCCTACGCTCTGACTGTTGGCCATAACTACTCATGTACAGGGGTTACTTACATTCTTTTCAGAAATACAAGTGGGCACACTTGATCAGGAAAGAAATCTTTTTTCTTTTTTCTTTAGAGCACCATGCATTCTTCGGACAACCAGAATCTTCGGCTATAATCGTGGTCTACTGCTCTCTGTGCTGACCAAAATACTGGCACATTTGTTTGGTCAATGTTTCAACCAGTTGGAGATGACATGAAGACAGACCGCATTAGCCGAAGAAGATCAAACGGCGTGTCGCAACATAATACATGGTGCTCGGGGACTAGCTGTGGGGGTATTAACCCCTATACCCTTATGGCTAGGTTTGGCCCGGTCCGGACCAGGGGGTCCGACCCACCAAAAGACGACGTGCGGTCCAGCCGATCTGCTCGGAGTCCCGCGCAAAGAATCAAGGCAGACTTGGAGATCAAGTAAGATCCTGGTCGGTTAGAATATGAATCATTATCCAGCCGCCTATGGCAATTGTAACCGGTTGGGATTAGTTTCCAGATCTGTAACCCTACCCCCAGACTATATAAGGCGGGCAGGGGACCCCTCTCAGAAATCATCTCATTTACATACAGCAATACAATCAGACGTAGGACGTAGGTATTACGCCCTCACGGTGGCCGAACCTGGATAAAACCTCGTGTCTATCTTGCGTCACCATCTCGTTCGTAGCTTGCGCACCTGTCTGCCAATAATCTACTACCTTGGGCATACCCCTAGGTAGACTGCCGACCATATTTCGTCGACAGGGCTGTTCAACATCGGCCACATCCAATTGTTTGAGTCGAATTGGGACCCGTACGATATATGATAGTGAAGGTGATCTTGTACCGGATAGTATTTAAAGTGGAGTGAATGTTGCTAGGAGCCTTAGAGCAGTGATGGAACCTTTGTTTGCAAGCCACTTTGGTGAACAGATACTTGATGAACTCTTGAAGAGGTGTGCATGTAATGTGGCCAAACATCTCAAGAAGGAGAAGACCAAGTGTCGGTGTTTTGAGAACCGACGAGTAAATTTATCACCGAGCTGCTCAAGGCAAATGTGTCACACACCCCTAACATTTTTTCTACTATGATAATATTTCTTTCCTCTTAATAAAATATTGCTTTTTTCTACTCTAGAAGTTGTTTCTAACCCGAAAACATATTTTACTACAAAGGGGTAAGTAAAAAAATGTTCTACCTTTAGAAAAAAAAACATTTGTTCCATAAAGGACAACTAGTGTCATGTAAGAGTGGCAACATTCCTAATTTATTAATTATGCAGTATTGTTATTTGTACAATACTTTTTTTGAATTCATAATTGTTTTTATGGTCAAACTATTTATATTCCTATCCTGTCATGTCAAGCCTTCTTCCGCTCTTGCCTCGTAACAATGTCTATCTTTCCAACTTGTATTCCTTTGTTTTTGGTTGGAACTTTTCTATGGACTTAACGCCACTATGTGCCTCTACTGTTACTCACTTAGCCAGATTTGTTTAAGGTTGATAAAATGTGACAATTCTAACACACAAAAGTATTTTGCAACCTAATCTTTAACCCTGTTATAGCATAAAAATCCTCAGCAAATTATAGAATGAAAAGAGAGTGCTAGGAAGACTCAATTTTTTCACGAGATATTGAAGTGTCGGTACTCTTTATTAGTTCTTGTTGGAGCATGAAATTTATTTAATGAGTTCATACCATTTTTTTTATTGATGATAGCAATGTTCCTAGTTCATGGAACTATTGTTTCATGTTTAGCACAAAAATATTTAATATATTCACTTGGGAAATTGTCACAAAGAGAAAAATGTTTTTATTTTAGAAAAATGTTATTATTGCTTCTTGGTTTGTGAAATTGGTATATGTTCTTGTGAAAATGGCTTCTAGCTTGGATAGAAAAATATTCAACCTTAATAAAATATAAAAAGTTCCATTTACTTATTTACAATGTATTATATATATTTACTAGCCACCGGTAGTGTCCAATGAAGAGAATAGATATGAAATTTTTGTTATGTTATTTAAAACAAATGTTGTACTAGCCATTGATAGTGTCCAATGAAGAGAATAGATATGAAGTCAACAAGAATAAAAAATTAAAAGCGAGAGAAAGAAAAATAAAAAACAGAAATTTTCAAAGAAACTGAAAAAACGGCCCACAAGAAGCCCGTGCGTTTTTTTTTCCCCGCCGTCGATGCATAAACCTGCATTCCCCTTCCGTCCGCTGCATCCCTCATCCCTCCTCGTTCTCTCTCTCTCTCGCTACCCTCTCGCTCTCGGACGATTGTTGGGCCGCCGCCGCCGCCCTAGGCCTGGTGCTGAGGCTTTCGTTGGTCTCTTCGCCGGCGAAGAGCACCCACCAGGTACTCCCACCCCTTCTCTTCCCTTCCCTTATGCTGTGCGAAGCTGAGCACCGAAACCCTAACCTAAAGCTATTTAGCTATTTGACAAGCCTCCTAACTTCGAAGTTTTTGCAAAAATTATTGGGTGTACATGTGTACACCCATGTCCCTTTACTGGATCCGCCCCTGGCTGCGTGAAGTTGAGTGATGAGGAAGCTCAAGTTCCATGAGCAGAAGCTTCTCAAGAGGACCAATTTCTTGGAGTACAAGAGGGAGGGCGGCCACCGCGAGGCGCTCGTCACACAGCGCTACGGCCTCGTCGAGAGGGACGACTACAAGAAGTGGGTTTTTTTTTCCCCTATCCCCACTGTCTCCTGCTTGCCTGTTTAATCAGCTCTGTAGTTTGTATTGAATCAGTAGTAGGATTGCTTTGTGTTGATCTCTAAACGAAGCTTTGATCAAGGATACATTGAAAATCTCTGACTTTCGGGTGGCAGGTACAACGGGATATGCTTAATGGTGCAAAAGCTTGTTAACATCATAAAGCAGATGGACCCAAGAGACCCTTTCAGAATCGAGATGACAGACATGCTTCTCGATAAGCTGTAAGACTGCTAGTCCACTTTACTTGATCGTTAGATTGTATATACCATTGATTATGTAAATTTTGAGCTGGACTATTAAGGTTACATCATCAAGTACCAAAACCTTACAATTTCGCCTCCTGTGTAGCTATTGATTGTATCGTTGACTTCTTGTAGAGTTAACAGTATGAGCTTCACCTGTACCTGTATGTAGTGTGTCAAGGAAGGGCAGATATAGTCCAACTAGACTACTGTCTCCTTTACTACCTCTCATATATGGGATAATTTTATGAATTGCATTCTTGAGTCCTGCGTTTTTCATGTGAAATTGAATTGATTGACTAGTTGCTCAGAACTTCCTGCAGTGTAAATGTGCAAAGATTGCTTGGATATCTGAAATCATGATATTCTAATTATCTTTTATTCTCCCTATGTCTGGTCATACAATCCAATATTGAGCTTCACTTGTGGTAGTACTATCAACATTTTTTACATCTGCATTGGGCTTGATTGCCATTGGCCATCATCTGTACTAGTGCTTGTTCTCTGAACATGGCAATTGATTGATTTTTTTTTTCAAAAGCCATTATTCTCATTTCCAGACTCTCTAGCATGGGTCACGAAACATACTATGATGTTGTTTTCTTGACTTAGTCGCTGAGATCTATACCTATTTCATTTTGACTAAATCATAATCATATAATGTCATACTCATGGGATCTCCAGTATTTTGGTGTTTTTTTGCCATGCTTATTTTTTTGGTCTGATGGAGCTACTTAAATTTCAGGTATAATATGGGTGTAATTTCAACAAAAGAGAGCTTGATAAAGTGTGAGAAACTTTCAGTGAGCGCCTTCTGCAGGTCTCCCCCTCCCTCTCCGTCTCTCCGCCCTAGAGTGTTTGTTTTCCTTTGTAGGATGTTACATTCTATTGGTCATCTTACTTCAGTTCAAGTGTTTTTTCTTGACTAAGAGGTCTGTGACTCTGTGGTAGAGTATTATCCTACTATTCATTTTGCTAACCGCTTGTATGGTAATAGTAGAACAAAGTAGGAAACAATATGACATATGCAGTTCTGTTTACCTTGTTTATTACTCAATTATTGCAGGCGGAGACTTGCGTCAGTTATGGTGAAGCTCAAGTTTGCAGAGCACCTTAAGGAGGCTGTGACATACATCGAACAGGGGCATGTGCGGGTCGGTCCAGAGACAGTCACAGATCCAGCCTTTCTTGTGACCAGAAACATGGAGGACTTCATCACTTGGGTGGATTCCTCAAAGATCAAGAGGAAGGTCATGGAGTACAATGATGCATTGGATGATTTTGATGCAATGTTCTGAGAAAATCATTCTGCAGAAATTTCTGTGCCCATCAATGTAATCTTAGGCCACTCACATATGGCTTTTTCTGAACAAAATCTGCGGCGGTTGTTTTCTGCAGGGCATTTGCATTGCAGATGTGATGCAATTTTGTGGTTGGTTGAAGGCACATTATAATTTATATCTGATGTAGTTGTGCAATTATCTTTGTTAAAGAGCGTGTTTATGATACATCACGGGGTTTACCCGGATTTCCCCATAGTCTGAATTTCTTGCCCCATGCTTCATTCTGCAGTGCATTTGTGCTTGCCGGCATTATTACGTCTAGAGATTAATTTAGTGCCACCATTTCAATAGATCCTTGATAAGGGCAGCAGCAACGCCGGCTGTTACTGCCATAGGCTTTGAGTCCTAGGCAGTGTTTTCCTATCCTAACAAATAAAGGGCCATAGTAAGGTGGTTCTGATTTCTGAACATCGCGCTGCACGTGCACGACAGACTGATTTCTGAACAGACTGACTTTAATTCACACTTTCGCGGGCATTGATAAAGAAAAACAAGGAAAACGAAGAAAATAATCCCCAGAGAAGCACTGTAACAACTAACAAAACATGAATATACAAGTTTCCCCTTGCGCAAACTGATAGTGAAAGATTTGGCAATTGACGTGAACTTGCAACACTGCTATATACGCCTTTGACGGTACAACACTAATTGTAAACTTTAATTTTGAGTTTATAAAGATTATCACAATTATAAAGTACAATGCAGGGAGCTTTGCCTTACAGAATGAAACCATATCTTCGGTCCTACATGATTCCAATTATGCCACCGAACTTTAAATTTTATGCCACAAAACAGGCAGTTCAGACACGTCCGTGCGGTCAGATGCTGATTCAAACTTGAAAGCTTGTACCCTGCATAAGGGACCACCATGACCATTTTTGTGTTCCCACACCCTGTAATTGAGCTTACGAAACAATAGTTTCACAAATTCCAGGCTTCATCGAAAGCCAAACACCTCATTTCTTATCATTTCAGAGTCTGTTCCGGTAAGGGTGCTGCCCCGGGTATTATGTGGACTTCGATCCCAATCTCCTCTATCAGAAAGCCCAAACTATCAATAGTGTACATATCGATTCAGTTTGGTCAATATATCTCAGGATGTACTGTTTCCTATACACAAACATATGGAAAACAGTAACGACGCATACAACAAAGTGGATGACTTGATAATGGTGGATTTACAGCAGCCGTCTGTCATTGTTGATCAACTAGGGGTAGTCCTGGAGCCCAGAGCTCTTGAAAGCTCTCTAATGATGACAGACTTCTCCTTTGCTTCTTTATCGCCTTCGAAATGCCATTTTCGGGACATTTCTTCAGCCTGCAGTTACAATACATGGAATGGTGAGTCAATATTGTCACAGACCCACAATAGTCCACAGCTGACAGCCCCAAAGCAAACTTGAACAAAACTGAAGGGCAATGTGCTGAAGGGAAATACAATAAGCAATTGTTTAGCCAGAACAAGAATGGCAGAAGTTCACTTACCCAGCTTCTCAATGGAGCTATTTGTTCTTTAATCATATCAGCTCGTGGCTGCAGTGCATCTTTTCCTTTGGTTTTCACGTCATCTACCTGAAAGCAGAAACAAGAGTTGTTTAAGAGGGGCTACTTGACACTTGGATTTTTTATCCTGAATGCAGGAGGTTTCATCTTCTTCATTGCTCCTCCTATTAAGAATTGAGTTAATATCAAATGTTCAAGAGTTTGTTAAATAATATGTTTTGCCCACGAGACGAAAGAAATCCAATTTGGCTAGTTCATACAAGTATAATGGCAAAGGAGAAACTTGATTTATCATTGCATTATCCATGTGAAACCATATTATTTCAAATTTCCAATTTTTGAGACTAATATCACTACCATTGAACTTAAGAACCCCTTGACAGCCTCAAGGCTAACATCCAAAGTTTCATCACATAAATATATCCACAGCTTATTTCAACAATAAACTCCTAGGCAAACTATTTCCAACATGAATTTGTTAGCTAGGGCCCCATTGGTGGCACAGAACTTTGCTGTTTCGCAGATAGCTCAGACCTTATTTTTAAAACTGAATTTCGCTTTCCATGGTTGAGTGGCAAACAGAACAGTCTAGCAAGGGCTCCTATGCCCTATTGCCATTCAGAGTGGCAAGGAGAATGTTACTTATAGGATTAAATAATAAAAAAGTTCCACATTGACTCTGCATGATTATGGATCACTAAAGAATGCTAGGACCCATTTTTCTCATCCCTGTGCAACGAAAGTTTGTAGCATAGTGAGAACCATGCAAATCAGCAATTTCAAAATGAAGAGAGCAGAATTCAAGAACTAAAGATAGAAAGGCAAAAGAAGTAACTAGGAATCAAGAGATAACAATGAATAAACAACGACAAAACCCTGACACAACTCATTGGGTTTACACAAAGCAAATGAAGAGCATGCTCTACCCTCTAGGCACAAGCTTAGCATCATTATTTAAATTCTGGCACATTGTACTTTTCTTTTCATTAAAAGGTCCTACATTCCCTCAGATATGTTGTTCAGATTACATGACTTACTGAATGCAACTGTAGCTTATCTGCTGTGTACAACATCACAGCTGTTGCTCCTCCAAACACCAAAAAGGTTGCAGCAATGAATGCCGTCCCAACTGTAACAATCCAAAATAAGAACAGAAGATCTTCAAGAACGCTTGAACTCAATTTTTTTAGGCAAGAAAATATACTCTGTGAGTATCCAGCAATTACGGCTTTCAACTTCTCAGGGTCCATGGGAGGTGGGGTCCTATATCGCCACCTTTCATTGGCTGTTGACGCCAAGTAGTTAGGTTGTTCATTCGGAAGCTGCCATCTGGAAAAAAGAACATACAAAAGCAAGTGAAAACACATTAGTAAGTTGAAAACACAAGTAGGTCACAGGATGCATGAGCATAAGAAATACACACATATCAATTTGGAACTACAACAAATACTTCAATGATATACATTAGAAAATGTTTCTTTACAGATCCTGTAGCAACACATGGTAAAAAATAAGAGTCATCCACGAGTTAGCATCCAAGCTTCAGCTGTTATATGCATCTGTGTAGGGCCATGTTTAGATTGCAAATTTTTGTAATCTGGACACTGTAGTATGTTTCGTTTGTATTTGACAAACTTTGTCTGATCATGGACTAACTAGGCTCAAAAGATTCGTCTCGTGATTTACAACCAAACTGTGTAATTAATTATTTTTTTACCTACATTTAATGCTCCATGCATACGTCCAAAAATTGATGTGATGGAGAGAGAGTGAAAAAACTTGAAATTTTGAGACAATCTAAACAAGGCCTAGGCTTGCATGCATTGCAGGTTGCAGCTGCTTATTTTCATTTTGTTTCCTTGTTTTCTTTTGTGTCATCCTCTACGTCTCTCGAGTTTAAATTCAACGGCGTGAAGGTCTATATTAAGTTATTAACAATATAAGTGTCCCATTTAGGGATTTTTGCGATAATAGTAATTTCTGTATAGTCCATCTATCACGTGACAATGTAATTGCCAATAATAAAGGGCTCCCTTTGTACCACAACCACAAGGTTTCACATTAAAACAGATTCTTAGAAAACTGCTCGAACTTTGACAAACAAAATTATTTAGATGATTGAAAGCTCGAAAGGAAACACATTGGACCATTTGTTTATATACACCATAAGAATTTTATATAAAAATTCCAAGAGGAAAAAGGAGATTCGAGCATGATTATAGAAATATTGTGCTTTTCTTTGACAAAATCAAGTTCTTGCCATTTGTTTACATACAAGAGATCGTTTGGATCCACTTTTTAATAATTGGTCGGATAGTGAGTTAAAAACACATATAAACTATTATAGCAACTCTAAACTAACTAATGGAACTGATAGTTAGCAGCCCACCATAAAAAAAAATAGTTTTTTTTTAGTGTTGACGGATAAAAAGGCCCTTACACAAGGCCTTGTGCCTCTAGTTAGGTTCGTGCGAGTGTTGTGTACTTGTATGAGTGTTGTGTACTTGTGTGTGCTGCACCTGCACGTGTACATTTTAAACGTATTCTCCAAAACAAAACTGCAACTCCTGAAAGGAAATTCAGAAACAAGAAAAGGAACAAAATAAAGAGAAGTGTGTCTAACCATATGTCTTGGGAAGCAAGTCGTTCCAGCTGAAGACCCCTTACCTTTCTGCAAGACTGCATTACCAGTTTCTTTGCCTTGGTCAACAAGTCCATTTGCCACAACAGTCAACTATTGCTCATCTTATGATACTCAGCCTGTTCGCTGGTTGGTTTCTGGGCTGATAAGCCCGGCTGGTGCTGGTTTGTTGTGAGAGAAAAACACTGTTGGTTGTCTAATAAGCCCTAGCTGAAACCAACAAGCAAACATAGATTAATGAGCATGAAGTATGGCTTCTTCAACTATCTAAGCATCATGAGTTATGCAAGAGTAGGCATGAAGTATGGAACACGTCAAATGTTGACTCTCTGGCCAGGGCTCTATTTAAGATAAGCGGCATGTTCGCTGGTTGGTTTCTGGACTAATAAGCCTAACTGATGCTGATTTATCGTGAGAGAAAAACACTGTTGGCTGACTGATAAGCTCTGGTTGAAACCAACAAGCGAACAGGCTGAAGAACTGTAACTATCAATCCAAAGGTCTCCATACAAAATGCCTTCCAATAACATTCATCACAACACCAGACATCAGGTGGTTCTAACATCACACTGCGAATCACAAATCTGACCGAGTTCATTCGCAGTTTCAGGGCATTGCAAGAGAAAATTTGGAAACCCAAGAAAATAGTCAAAACATTAATATACAAGAGTGCCCTTGGATGAGCACATATAAAGCGTGCACAAAAAGGAAGATTTCTCTCACTGACAATGAACAAAAGAATGGTAAAAAAAGGAATCAATATGCCACCTGGCTCCATCGCACAATAGCAACAATGGAGATGGCAATACACGGTTGGCAGAACTCTGGCAGCATGATTTGTTGAATGGTAACCCGAGTAGAATTGAGGCACGATAGCAATAGCAACAATAAGAATGTTGTTGCTCAGTTCGGTCACCAGAGTCAGCTGCAGATGATGCACCTTCACTCAGAATGATTTAGCTGACCCCAATCTAAAATATGACAGCATTGTTGTCCAGATGCAAAATTTAGTCCCTGGTCTACTTCTTCCATCAAACATGAGACAAAATTCTGCCAAATACTCCAAATCCAACATGATGCCTAGCAGTAGATCATGGCAGTAAGAGAATGGATGAGCTAGTCAGCTATATTGCTTCTCTGATACAAACAAGAACTCAATCACTGTATTTTCTTTTTTACAGTTTGATTCCAAAGTAGTTCAAGGGCAAGAGATATATCCATATTTCAGCCGAAGCACAAAAGAACTACCTTTGGCGATCTCATTGGTATAGTCTTTCTTCTGAAAAAGAAGTATTGGTATAGACACAAGAAACTATCAAAAATCTTAGTGCTCTGTTCTGCACATGCATTCTGGACATCGTGGATGTCTAAATATGCTTCTTGCAACAGGCCTCTCATGAATTTGCTTAGTTTGCTGTATGAGTTTTCTTACTCTACTTTCAAATTCATTCCACTCAATCGTGGCATTCTTCACAAGTATGCTGGCTAGCCGGCGCTTGTTTGGCCTTACTGTGGGAAGGTCCCCACCACCATAGTACATGCGGTAACCTTGAACGAGAGAAGAGAATTGACTTCCTGGGTCAGTCATAGCAAATGCATCGGCAGCTGCACATGCAATGAAGTCCAGGGCTGCCAACTGCAAATCAGAGGAGCACAAAGAAATTATTCAATTAAGCGTAGCCATAGTTCACAAGATACTATGTAAATTAGCAAATGTCACAACCATTTTCTTATCCTTCATGTCACTCTTGTGGTTACTGGTTTGCTGCTCATATGAAACTCTAAATTGAGAGCAGAAAACAAAATTAGCACTTCTGTTACTGGTTTGCTGCCCACATGAATTACCTCTAAATTGAGAGCAGAAAATAAAATTAGCACTTCCTGACATTTCATGTTTTAACCTCTATGTATGTGACAACAGTTTGAGGAAATAATCTATTCAGTCAATCTGCAAACAAATAATCAGGTAGCTACTACCTGAATTTTCTGTTTGGGTGCTTATTTTATATGTTTTTACATGCTAACACTGTCTATATATCTTTTCTACCTAAATGATGCAAGAGATCACATGAGATATCTCACGGAAATTTACCTGAGATGAGAAGTTCCTAAATGGTTCAAGCTCTGATGGAGACAGAAGGGTTTCTTTAGTTACTAAAGCAGGATAAAGACGACTTATGGCAGCCATCCTATCCTTCCCTCCATAAATTTCAGCGCCTGCAATGTATATATTTGTGCTGCGCTTGAAACCAATAGCGGCAAGCATAAGCACAGCCTCTTCAGGTGCAAGGGGGCATTTGCCTTCAGACCGTAAGAAAGCAGCAGAGGGCAACCTAACAAGGTACGGTTCTGTCAGAAATGCTCATTGATGAAAAATAGGCAGCAACAGATCAATACTAGGATGCTACTTTTGTTTATTATGGTTTATTGTTATGCAATGTAGAACTGCAAACATACTTTGTCGTCTTCCTGAGTTCTGACAGAACAGGAAAGTGAATTTGGCGATAAGCTTCTAGTTCATCTTCCTCATCTTTGCCACCACCAAAGTAACACAATGAGTATGCAACCATATCAATCTCAAACCGGAGATGAACAGCCAGATATTTGGATGCATCACTCTTGTTCGCACTGGGGTCAGACTTGATGGCAAACTGGCCTAAAAGATTATCCTTCAAAGGCGACGAAGAGGCCCTATGGCCATGCAACCTCTCTACAAGAACTGCACCAGTTTCTTGAATTTTGTGTACAAAGCGAAGAGCGTGAAAATTACATCTGCATCGCAATCTCTGTGGAACAGTACCCATACAGTCAGAGCATGCACTTGATTTTTTTCCCCTTATGTGAGGAACAGAACAAAGAGAAGAAAACAGCAGCACAGTAACCAATATTCATGTGTAGTACTATCAGCTGAGTCATTCATATCTTGACAGTTCATCATATAAGTTAGACTAGAGTACTAAAGGATTCTATAACACTGATGCAAAAATAACCATTTCCCATCCCAGTAAAAGTGTAAATGCATCATAGAGTTTAGTGTCAAATAATCATATCTTGACAGATCATCAAGTAATTTACACTAGAGTACTACATGATTCTAAACAATGATACCAAAATAACAATTTCCTATCTCAGTAAGAGTGTAAACACATCATAGTGGGAAACAATTCAAGAAAATTAACAAACTCTGATATGCGGATAAATGGTATTGGTAGCAATCAGCACAATATGGCAACTCCAGTAAAAAGTACTCCTGCCGTCCCAAAATAAGTCTCCATCTCGCATTTGAAGGTGTCGAACAATCTCAATTTTGACCGAATATATACAAAAAAATTACTAATAATTGTGATACCAGATAAACATCATTAGGTTAATTACATCATATATTTTCATAGTAAACCTATTTGGATTTTGGAGATACAAATTTTGATACTATTTTCTATTAACTTAGTTAAAGTAGAGATTGGTTGACTCCTCGAAATGCGAGATGGAGACTTATTTTGGGACGGAGGGAGTATGACTGTAAAGAGTGTACTAGAAGTCTGGAACAGGTTCAGTTGAATATTTTTTTAATGACAAACAATATCTTTATGAATACATAAATAGGTCAATAATGGTACTGCATAGTAGATTTGTCTCAGAAAATACTTTCCTACTGTCACAATTTTATTAGATTATACAGATATATCACAAATAGATTGGCAACCCAAATAATGTTAAAGAGAACATTTCAGTGTCCAAAATGAACTTGCGTCACGTGACTAGTTGGAGTAATACCTGAAGGTCAGAAGGTATAGGGTCAAAAGATAAGCGATTGCCAAATCCTATAAAATGAACAACTCTGTTTCTCAGTAAAATTGGCAGTACTTTTTTCATGTATAAACTGGGCTTTGCCTCTTTCATGACATCTGTATCATTAACCTGCAGAGGAAAAGTTCAGCAATAATGAATTACAAGTTCATCTTTCTACCAATGTACTTTCTATAACTGAAAAAACTGAGATTAGTTACTCACAAGGCTACCGATCGCCTCCAAGTCTAATGACTGCAGCTCTGCTGGAAGATCCTTTACAATCTGAATATCAGATTTCAGATATTTGATAAAATAATCCTCCTGATATATATCGCCAAACTGACTAAGATATTGAACTCAATTTGTCATTTATGGAGAATATAATAATCAGTTATTGAAATAAGCTATCTGAAACATTAAACGTAAGACAGAGTTGTATTTTAAACAAAACAGTGTACCTTTTGTCCAGCCACACATTACTGTACAAGAATTTTGGGAGAACAAGAGTTGCATTGAGCAACCGTGAGATTGTAACTGCATTACAAATCTGTTAAACATAAGAAGGAAAAAGAAGATTGAAATCAATGGCATAACTGCAAAACCAATTCACGCACCAAAAAAATGAATTACTTCTCCAAGCAGATTTGCTAAGATTACCAGCAATGTTAAGAATGTTAGTAGATTACTGAACTACTCACCGCAACCCTTTGCTGGTTTATGCCACCATTCGCACTGATCATGATGTAGCCATTGGTTCCCTCTTCAATTACGAAGAATAGATGTTAAATAAACAAGGCACAAACATATGCGGGAAATATGAAAAATATAAAAAAAAAATGCCACTATCAAGATAAATGCACACCAATAACATCGAGTAATATAAATCAGCAACTACCTGAGGCTTTCCAATCCCTTTGGTCAGAACACGGTCTCCACATAGTAGCATTTATCGGCTCTTCCCACAAATCCTTAGGTTCAGGCCTGGTCTCTGCCTAGGTAATTAGCATTACACATTATGTCATTACCAAACACATATTTCAATGTGCATGTATGTGCAATATATGGCCAGTTTAGAATATGTAAAGAGCATGTAGCTGCCTTTATTAATGTTACCTCTGCCAAAGCATGGCCTGCCAAAGCAAGCAACCGGGTGAGCATAACCCTATGTGCCCTCTTCCCCTTAGCAGCACCAGCCACCTCTTCCTTAAAACATTTCAGTAATAAAAACCATGCATTAGAAATAATGTGCATAAACACCAAAAGCGGGCAACGGTTGCCATGGCACCCAAGAATTACATTATCATAATACAGTACTCTATCCATTTCTTTTAACAAGGAAATTAGGATTTGAGGAAGTCTTTCAAGGTATACTTTGACCATTAATTTACTGTACAATATATTATCAGTTACTATAAAACCCAGACCATACTAAAAGACAAGTGAAGTATGAATCTATTGATGCATCTGCCCTAAACATGCAAATGTTCTAACAAATCGAACGTCAAAATCATATTTAACTTTGTTTTATTCTAGGGACAATTGTCTGGTGGACATCCAAAGTGATAGTCCTTTGCTGGCGGACACCCACTTTGGAGCATTTTGCCAGAAGACACTCTGGTTCAGTGAAATTAGGCCACAGGACACCGCGGACCGGTTGCAGCCGGTTGAGGAGAGAGAACAGCAGTGAAATGACATTCTTGCCCCTGCCGCTTTCTTCTTCCTCTCTCCCTTTCTCTTTTTTTCTGTTTCCTGTCCCCGCCACCCTCTCCGCCTCCCGCACCCGCCCCCTTTCTTCTTCCCCCGGCTCTTTCTATTCTTTCTCGCCGGTGCCCCTGCCATGGCCGCGAGTTCAGAGCTCGGAGCTCGCCGGTGGCGACACCTTGCACCTCCTGGGTCTGCCTCCGGCCCCGCTCCGCCGCGCCGCCGCTGGCCTCGGTCTGCAGCCGCCCGCGTCCGCCCGCAGGTTGTGCGCAGGTCCGCAGCCGCCCCTGCTGGTCTGCAGGTCGCCCACGTCCGCAGCTGCAGGTCGCGTCCGTCCACACGCAGGTTGCGCGCCCGCTCGCACGCCCGCAGGTCGTCGCCGTACTCAGGCCAAGCCCCGCCATGGCCACGAGCTTGGAGCTCGCCGGTGCCTGGCCTGTGAGCAGCAGCAGTGCACGCAGCAATGGAGACGCTGCGCTGAAGGTAGACCCGGGCGCACAGCTTGGTAGTCGCGACCGTGCCAAAGTCGGCCCGCGGCGGCACCGCCGCCAGAGTCGGCAGCCATGGAGGACCCGAGCCGGGGCGTGCGGGCAGGGCTGTGCGCGCACGGCAGCGACCAAGGCGCAAGCACGCTTCGGCTGTGAGTGGGGCCGCAGGTCGCGGCAGCTACGGGGCATGAGGAGGCTGCGGCGGCGTGTGAGGCAGCAAGGCGCGGGCGGCAACAGGCTGCGGTGGCACGTGGGTCCGCAGGGCGCACCGGCAGCGGGCCGTGATGGCACGGGCGATGGGAGCTCGGCAATGGTGGTCCTGGCACAGTGAGGGAAGAGGGGGACAAGTGGGGAGGGGAGCTCAACCAATGGAAGAAGAGAAGAGGAGAAGAGGAGGAAGAACAAGATGATAGGTGGGGCCCGCGCGTCAATGAGAGGGAGAGGGGCGGACCCAACTGTGGCTCAGGGGCACCGGATGTCCAAAACGAAATTTTCTCTCTCCTCAACCGGCTGCAACCGGTCCGCGGTGTCCTGTGGCCTAATTTCACCGAACCAGAGTGTCTTCTGGCAAACTGCTCAAAACGGGGTGTCCGTCAGCAAACGACCATCACTTTGGATGTCCAACAGGCAATTATCCCTTTATTCTAATACGCCCAACACTTTGAAATGGAGCGAGCATGGCTTTAGGTGCAAGATAACATCATAATATCATGCCTTGAAGACCTTGTTAATGTTACTGGAGACTTAGCCTGAATTAAATTATTAAAAGCTAGATGTAGAATTACAAAATTGCAACTGAACAATAGAGCAGTACTAATTTTTATGGCTGTTGACTACAAATTAGCACAGCTTAAGAACACTCCTGCTCTCCCCCAGCGCAAAATAACTTAAAAACCAAGGGAGATTCAGAAGTGGAAGTAAGAAATGGCACAACCACTCTCTTGGCTAGGCTAACCTTTTGAATTGGTAGCTACGGAGTCATCACCCTATATCAATATCACTCGCCCCAGCAAACTAATCACATCAACCTCACCGGATGATAGCTACTAGACACTCATCAGTCAGTAAAGGAGGCCAACCACAGCATTACCAGAGTGAAGAGCGACGAATTGGCAGTGGCAGGCGCGCGGGGCGGGTGGCGCCTCAGACGGAAGTGCGGGCGCGCCGAGGGGTCCTGAAGTCGGGAGAACATCCACCAGTTCATGATGAAGAAGAAGGCCACGAGGGCGCCCCAGACCAGCAACCTCCGCGGGCGCCGCCACCCCCTCCGCTGCTGCTGCTGCCGCCGCCTCGCCCGCGGCAGCGCGGCGGCCGCCGGGGAGCTCGCCGCCGCCAGGAGCGGCAGCGGCGGGGGTGCCGCCGCCTCGGGCATTCCGGCGCTGGATTTGGATCTCGACAAGCGGGGGTTCGGTGGGAAGCGAGCAGAGGAGCACGAGATGCCCGGGTGGCTCGTCGGATCCTGCGATCGCCGTGCGATTAGTTTAAGCTGCAATTTGATGGAGAGGTTAATTTTTTATTCGTATGATTGTGCGGCCTGAGCTCGGCAGATCGGAGCAGAGGTGTAGATAGTCGGGGGCGGGAGTGGCAACTGGGCAAGGAAGGGAGGGAGCCGGGCAGCCGGCGAGCCGCGGTCGGCCTCGGTCATGTGCGGCGCGCGTGCGATTTTGGTTGCCCCTAGACTCGAAAGAATTTGGCGAGTGCCATTAAAAAGAGATCGCGATGTCCTGGAGTCTTTGAACAAATTTAGTGGTCTTCAGTATCACTGATTTAATTTTTTTTGTCCTCTATGTTACTATCGTCAGTCTGGGCTCTAACGTCGTCGAACTGCAGGTGTGAAAAGTCAAAAATACCCTTAATGCTAAATATGTCATTAATTTTTTTTGAGCATTTTAACAACTTCAAATGAAAAAACTCAAAATTAGAAAGTTTTAGATCTCGTCGAGATCTATAATTTTCATATAAAAATTATCTTTATTTAATTCCGTAAAAAAATATGATTTGATATGATTAATATATCTTAAAAAAATCATATTTTTTGTGAAATTAATTATAGATCTCGACGAGATCTACAACTTTCTAATTTTGAGTTTTTCATTTGAAGTCGTTAAGATGCTCAAAAAAAACTAATAACATATTTAGACTTAAGGATATTTTTGACTTTTCACACCTACAGTTTGACGGCGTTAGAGCCCAAACTGACGGCAGTAGTATGGAGGGCACAAAAAAGTTGGAGCAGTGGTGCTAAAGACCGCTGAACTTTTTCAGAAGCTCACAGGACATCGCGATCTTTTTTAATGGCACACAAGGAATTTCCCCAGAGAATTTAGAATTGCAAGTGTCAGCTGTCAGGTGAATGTATCCTCCATAGTCTCTCTATGGTGACATGTTAATTTAGAATTGCAAGAATTTAGAGTTGCCCCTGGACTCAAAATACTTTTTTTATTTCTAGGTCCTAAATTTATTCTGGGCTTCGTATTAGTTCAAATGTTTTTCGACCCGCTCCATATGCCATCATGACATGCTAATTGAGTACTGGCAACAATTTAACATATTGGGTTTAATATATCTAAGGGTCCGTTTGGACCGAGATATTAGATGGCTGGCATTGAATTAAGTATCAATGCCAAATCAGACTTCTATTGGAAATGGACTACAAAATGTACACGAAATTGCTATTTGGAATCTCGGGACATGGCAAATACCAAATATATGTTTGGATGTACATCTAGTTGA
Organism: Miscanthus lutarioriparius; assembly: GCA_904845875.1. Classification (NCBI taxonomy): domain Eukaryota; kingdom Viridiplantae; phylum Streptophyta; class Magnoliopsida; order Poales; family Poaceae; genus Miscanthus; species Miscanthus lutarioriparius. Next base: position 62,091,051 of record CAJGYO010000018.1, read on the forward strand.
ATTGAATTGAGTCGTCTTCTTCCACCCACCCCGTAACGCACCGCTTCACTTGCTTGGCGCCGAAGCTCTAGTCCACCACCACCATCACCCGCTTCCGCCCCGCCACAGCCTCCTCCATCCTGCAGAACCCGCCGCCACGGCGGTGTCCCCGCGCCCTGGCCTTCTTCCTAAACCAGCGCCGCGACCCGCGCCTGCTGCCAATCAGCCTGTTCGGGAGGCCGTATCGTATCGTATCGTGGATTTTTTACTACTGGCTGGTTTGGTGTGAGAGAAAAACACTGTTCCCGCCTGGAAATTTACGATCGTTTACGAGCAAGCGAACAGGCTGAATGCCAGTGCCGCCATCGCTCAAACTTAGGTGCCGCAGGAAGCGCTCACTGCTATCCCCGCTGCTCCCCATCGATCCACTCCCCGTTGCTGTCGGACTTGAAGAAGGGAAAGAAGGGAGTCTCGGCCATGGCGGATCTCGGCAGTCGGCCGACGATGGGGAAGAAGGGGTCGGCCACGGGAAAGGGGGGGCTTGCATCTCCTCCGTCCTCCCCGCGCGAGCTCTTTCGCTGGGAGTCGACGGGGAACCTTTGGTGGCAGCGGCGGTGGTCGAGACTTTGGTGGGTGCGGCGACAGTGGCAGGGAACCTCTGGTCGCGGCGACGGCGGTGGTCGGGACCCTTCGCGTCTCCTCCATCCTCCTCCGACGTTACTCTGGTTCCTGTTGTCCAATACGGAGGGGTCTGCCTCGTATTGAGGGGTCAATGCCATCTGGCAATGCCAAAGACACCCAAACAACAGATTTGGGGAAACTCAATTCCAATTCTAAATTCCACACCTCAATATCTACATCCAAACGGGGGTGTAAACTTGCATGGCAATACCCATCTATATATATCATAAACTTTCAAAATTACATATTCGGAACCCAAGCTTAATAATAGGGCAACACAAGATAACTAAACATGCGCGATGGTAACATCTAAATCCCTAATAACTTTGAAATTGCATATTCTGCACTCCAAACTTGCTAATCAGGACATATGAAGTCCAAATTGCCATTTTTAATAAACTGCATGCATGGCTATTGACTGTGCACCTGGTATGTGGGCCCTACATGTCGTCCCTCGTCCTCATCTTCTTCCCTACTCCCTCCGTGTTGTCGCCACCACTCTCTCTTGCGCCACCGTAGCCCGAGCACCAACAACAGTAGAAGTAGCACCACCGCTGTGACCTAGCGACGATGGGATGGTCTCTGCACGCTCCATCCTATCCTTCACACGCATGTCGAGCTATGCCACGAACAAGGCCCTTGGTGGCCGGACATGGGCAAGCTAGGCTTCTCGCCCTCGGCTCTAGCGGCGGCTAGATCCACGCTACAGCGGGGCCTTGATGTACAGTGTTATTCAAATGCCACTGGACCAAGGGCAGAGAGTGTTGTTAGGACCGGGACAAGAGGGAGTGGGGAAGGAGATGCGAGAGAGGGACGACATGTGGACCTGCACATGAGGGATTGGGAAGGATATGAGAGATGAATGTCATGTGGATCCACATGCTAGGTGCACCGGTCAGCATCCATGCAGGTGGTTTATCGAAAAAACTGTAAGTTAGACTTCATGTGGCCTGAGTAGTAAGTTTAAGAACCTAGATCTACAATTTTGGAAGTTAGGGACCAAGATGGCACCATCGTTCAATTTCTGGTACCTCGAGTAGCCCATTTATCAAGTTTGGGGACCTATGTGTAATTTTGAAAGTTTGAGATATATATGTGCAAATTTAGATACTAGACCCACCATGTTAGATCATGTCAACATTGAGTCTGCATGCCATGTCAGTATATGCAGTGGGTTGAAACCAATTTGAACTAGTACCGGACGCCGTGATAAGTTTAGGGATCCAAAAATCAAAAATAAAAGTTTGGAATCTAGTTAACACTATCTCTCAAGTGTAGGGACCAACAATATATTCTACCCTTGTCCTATGCCTATATAGAGCTAGAGAGATAAAAGGCGCGCTTGATTTCTTTGCTAGGGACGGAATTCCCTTGCACAGCCAGGATAGCGAGCACCGTTTAAAAAAGATGAGCAACATTTTCTTAGAATAGACAAGATTTGGACGTTGTTGGTCGTAGAGCCCGTTTAGATCCCCTAGAGCTAAAAATTAGCTAAGGTTCCATTTAGGTCCCTAGCTAATAGTCTAGTTAGTGTCTTACCTACTACCTAGCTAACAATTAGCTATTAGCTTATTTCCTCCAACTAACACCACTAATAGTTAGTTAAGAGGATCCAAACAGGACTATTATTAGTGCAAATGAGCAGAATCAACTTTCTCGGGCTCACAGGCTGGTAAGGCAAAGCTTATTCACACAGACAAGGCAATCAAAGCTACGAGGCATGCCCAAAGACAACAACAAAAGAATGCAGGATGAGAACAAGTTGATGAGGACGCTGGTCGAGGTGCCTACTGCCAAGGCCATCTTGAAGCAGGTTTCAGTTTTGCACATGGCTTATTAACTCAAAATGTAATCGCATTCACATTCTAAACCCTGAGATCAAAGGATGAACATCAATAGATGTTTGGAAGATAGATTATGGTCTATGAGTAGAAAGTAAACGGCGTCGCAGATTCGTTTGATTGGATGTATTTCAAATAGACTTGTCCCTTATGACCTTATATATAGGGTGGGAAGTAATTCATTTTTAACTAACAGATTGTATGTCCTACCATCATATAAACAAAAAAGAATATTAGTTTTTAACACAATTTTTGAAATTAAGAATTCTTTGACATGTTGAGAAATCAGACTCCTCGTCTTGCTACAAATGCTTAATGTCAAAATATAAGTGAATTGTTCATCTTCTATATATATCAAATTAAATTTTTGGATTGAATTGATCATCAATGATACTTAATATGGTATAATTTTATTAGGGATAGAGATCCCGAGTTGGAATCCTAGTGGCTAGCACAATTAAATAAAATAATATTAGCTCATTGCTTTTTCCTATTCTACTTGTGAGGCCTAAGAGAGACTCCACGTTAGGGGCAGTATTGAGATATAGTGAATTATATTACCCACCTTACCTTCCCGCTTAAGTTTGGGGTTGAAGTGGCTTGTGCATGTAAGGGCAACCATAATGTATATGGACCAAGTAGTCTATATACATGGGAGCCACACAATTAGTCTATAGTTGATATTATTTGCTCCACAATGTCTAGCCAAGAAATAGTCTATAAGATAGGTCCCTAAAGATAAAAAAAATCCATTTAGCCGTCTACCTTGCCTCTTGTTTCTCTCTCTCCCTCGATCCCATGATGCAGTCTCTCCCTTTCCCCTGATTACGCTGCTATTCATCTTCCCCACCCTCGGATGCCCGATGCCACTGCCCATGTCCAGAGATATGCCGCCCCCGTCCCCACATGGATGTCCGGGCATTGCCGTCCCTATCCTGAGGGACGTTGCCCCGCTTGTAGAGAAGCCGCCTAGATGCCGCTCGGAGGAAAGCCGCCCGGATGCCACTGCCTCTAATCGGAGGAAGCAGCCCTTCTCGGACATCGGTATTCAAAAGTTTATGTGTAATCTTTTACTATGAACTACTCTATGGACCGATTGGATAGTATTTTAGGTAGCTAGTGGGGATTATTGTAATTCCTATATAGACTGCTTTTGAATAACATTGTGATTGCTCTAATTCAACACTCATATTGTTTGGACTTAACGGCTCTAAATTTTTCTTTGGTGTGGTAGCCGATGTGCTTATGAGATGTCTATGGTGACTTTGTTAAGCTTAACATATGCTCACATCTCAGTGAAGTGATCTCCACGTGTTTTGGGAAAGTGTGTGCGATGCTGTCCCTGCTTTGTCATCTCACTTATCGTGATCTTTATCGACTAAAGTAACCCAGCGCTCCATGTGTGCAAATGGCATCTGATCCAGGTGTTGATAACTAATCAGGTTTCTGCTATGATGCACCTGAAAAATTTTCTAATAAATTTCAAAAAAGTAATACTTTTCTTGGCCAATGTCGACATTTCATCTTTAAGGTCAAATCCTAGTGCTAATTTCATTCTTAATAAATGGGATGCCATGTAGAATCATAGAACCGAAGACACGCATTAGAGTTATGAAGAAGAGATAAAAAGAGGTTTCATCCGTATGAACAGGGACCGAGCCAAGATTATACAAAAGAAATCTCAAAACTATAAAAAGATAAAAAGAGAACAAAATTAATTAGCTCTCGGTCTCTAATTAACCTTTATCTGATCAATCTAATTCTTAGACCAAAGATATATCACGGTAATAACACAACATGAAGACTAATCCTAAACAATATAGATGCCATTGGAGATCAATTCTGAGCGAGGAGGACAATCGAGATATTTGATAGGCAACAATAAAAGAACAAAAGAGATGAAAAGGGTGGTTGGGCAGAACCCCCCCCCGCCGCCAAGGGCTAGAGGTGTCATTGTATTGGACCACCCAAATCACATGAGTCACAGTCACAACTTAAACAAAATAATCATCCTAAGAAACATCAAACTTGTTTAATTCGTCAATTCAAAACACTCTAGATAATGTAGCACTATCACAAACAATAAAAATAAAAAAATCCATTACGGTTGCCCTATAACAAGAAACCTATGCCCATAGGCGAGTGCCGAGTGGCGCCGTGATATCCATATATACTGCAATACTTAAGGACGTCTAGTGAACTGTCCTACGACACATTTCTTGCCCTTCTGGTACCATATTTTTGCGATTGCAACTTTTCATCATTAAAAATTTAGATAATGGATTTAAATTCTTCAAAGCATTAAATAGAAACAGACAATTTGTAAGTAGGAAACCCAATTCCAGTTAGGACTTAGGAGGAATTCATAATTCAATGGCACATCCTTCTCGTGAGGAGTCCGAAATTAGGTGACATGAGTGCTCAATATAATTCAGGTTTGTTTGGGCTTTTCCTTTGCATCGGTGGAGGTTGACGATTAGCCTCTGATGGAGCATCACACAGGATTGGGTTTGGGTGGCATCATGATTGTATATGTTGCAAGAAACAGTTAAAAGAGAGAATATCCACCTACTTCAACAGTCAACACACGGGTTTCACTTTCATCGGCCGCGCCTAGCAGAGTAGCAGGTGTGGTGGGAACCACGCACAAATTGTCAATATCAACAACAATTTCTCGTATTCTGTCTGCGGACCTGTTTGGCAGAGCTCTGGCTCCTCTGAAAATGGCTCTAGCTCCTCTGGAGGAGTTGAAGCCGTTCTGAAAAACGTTTGGCAAAACGGCTCCTTCGCACTAGACGACGTGAACCCACAGCAAGGAGCCACGCGAAACTCGTTTTTTAGGCTTCTCCTGCGCAGGTAAAAAATAGCTCCGGCTCTTGACCGGCTCCCCATGCGGAGCCCTTTCCAAAACAGACGTTTGGCACAGCTTCTGCAGGAGCCGAAGCTGAAGGCCCTGCAGAGCCCTGCCAAACAGGCTTTGATTCATCGGCGCAAGAATATGCAACGGAGCCGCCGAAGAAACCGAGGCCATCTTCACCTGGGAATAGGAATCCCCAGACAGACATTATTGACATCGTCGCTCAGACAATTATGGCCATGTTTAGTTGGCCACCGATTTGGCGCCGCCGGAAAGTAGCGACACTGTAGCGTTTTGTTTGTATTTGGTAATAATTGTCCAATCGTTGACTAATTAGGCTTAAAACGTTCGTCTTGTAAAGTACAGCTAAACTGTGCAATTAGTTTTTGATTTCGTCAACATTTAGTACTCCATACATGTACCGTAAGTTTGATGTGACGGAAAATCTTCTTTTTGCATAGTGCCAAATTCTGGAAAACGGGGGAACTGGCCTATAAGTCGAATACTCCAAAGGTACGGTGGATATGATTATGTATTAATTTCGTCAAAAACAAGTATATGTTTTTCGTCCATTCACAAGTACATGTTTTTCGTCAAAAACAAGTCTATGTTGCAAGACTAAGCTAGCTAGCGACAATCTGCACAGCTAGCCCACAGGTCCTGAAAAAGATCGAGGTCAATTTTTAGCTTTTTCTTCCAATCGTGTGTGTTTTGCACTAGCACGAATGTACATGTACATGTACTAGTAGCAGCCCGGCGGCCCGGCCTGATCAGCTGGCTCGTTCCTTTGCCGGTCTTGTGGAGAAACCACCATCGCCACGCAAGGGGCCATCTCCATCCCCCTGAGCAAAACGAAACTCCTTTTGTTTTGCTGAAAAAGCCAGGAGCCGGTCACTTTGTGTTGGCAGTGGTGGATTCCACTTCCTCCGGCGCGGCACGGCTAGCCGTAGAAGCTAGCGTACCCCCGGAGGAGATTGTCGTCGTCGTCGTCCCATTTATTTGCTAGCTTTTGCGTTGGTTTCGTCGTCGTCGTCGCACCGAGTGCGCGATGTGTAATCATGGGCCTGTTCGCTGGTTGGTGCTAGTGCTGGTTTGGGCTGGCTGGTGCTGGTTTTTTGTGAGAGGAAAACACTGTTGGCTGGTTGGTTTGGGCTGGCTGAAACCAACAAGCGAACAGGCCGATGGAGAGCAAAAAGAAGCTGCTGGTGCCGTCGACTCGGCGGTCCGTCGGATCGCGCGGGCGCTATAAGTACGTGATTCCCACAGGAATAAGCCGAGCGACGAGTCACCAGTGTGACGCTGACGTCTGGTTCGCCGTGGCGGTGCGACGAGCGAGCATGTCGGAGAAGACGCCGCCGACGAAGGCGACGCTGAGCCGGCCATGCGTTCTGATCATAGGTAATCAACATTGCCACCTCTACTCAACGACTTTTCCGTTCTTTTCTTTTTTCCGGTGCTAGCTGCTAGCTTGAAGCACAGTAATGCGGTTCGAGATGAGCCTGTTGATCGATGCGCCGACGGTTGTGATGTGGCAGCGATGGCGGGCGTGGAGAGGTTCGCGAACAAGGGGGTGGGGTCGAACCTGGTGACGTACCTCACCAGCGTGGTGGGGATGAGCACGGCGGCGGCGGCCAAGAGCGTCATCACCTGGAACGGCGTCAGCTTCATGCTGCCGCTCGTCAGCGCCATCCTGGCTGACTCCTACTGGGACCGCTACTGCACGATCGCCGCCTCCTCCTTGCTCTACGTCTTCGTAAGTCCATGATTGTAGCCTGCTAACTAATTTCCACGCATGCTCGACGATCGTTGATGATCGATGCCGGCAAAAGCCTCTCGATCGATCGGAGACTCCGATTAGTCGTGTTCGTTCTGCTGTTGTGTTTGTTGTTTTGTGATATTAGCTGGCAGGCTCAGAGTGCCAATCAGGAATTCTGGAATAAATATGCAATCTTGGATTAATCAGTAGAGTATGTCCATTTCTGAACATTGTAAAATGAGCAAATGCTGTCATGTGCAGAAAAAAAAAACAGTTCTGAACCTTGTGATTGCAGTCAAGGAACAGACGTGCTCAGAAAAAGCGCAAGCGCAATGTACACACATAAAAAACATTTGCTTCAAAGCCAGTAGCTAACTAGCTATTGCAATCTCCAGATACAGATATTTGGCATAGTTTCTGATGATTCAGGACATAGACAGCCGAGTACAACGAACAGTTCATTTGTTCTAAGTCAAACTATTCTAAATTTGACAAAGTTTGTAGAGGTCATTATGAAAATACATTTCATAATAATGTATCTAATAAGGTTCATTTGATATTGTAAATATATTGTTCTTTTTCTATAATTTTTTTTTGAACGTGACTTTTTTCTATAAATTTGGTTAAACTTAAGATGGTCACTATTTCATCACATAAAAATGGCCATCATTGATACTTGCCAAGTGCAATTTTTGGTTAAAAAACAGCTTACTCTGCTTCCCACTGACACTGCTCCTCCTTGGTCAGGGAATGGTAGCACTCACCATATGGGCACTGCTGCGGACACGGATGCCGCGCTCCACGCTCTTCTTCCCGCTCTACCTGATGTCCATCGGGCAAGGTGGATACCAGCCTTCACTGCAAGCCTTCGGCGCCGACCAGCTTAGCATCGGGGACGACGACGACGACACCGAGCCAGGCGCGACGCCGGAGGAGAAGGCCAAGGTGAAGAGCATGTTCTTCCAGTGGTGGTACTTCGGCATGTGCAGCGGCAGCCTGCTGGGGAACTCCACCATGTCGTACGTCCAAGACAACTTCGGCTGGGGCCTCGGTTTCGCCATCCCCAGCGCCGTCATGGCCCTGTCCGTCGCGGCCTTCTTCTGCTGCACCCCTCTTTACAAGCAGCAGACACAGCCAAAGGGCGCCGGTAATAAGCCGTCTCCGAATAGCGTCTTCAAGGTCCTCAAGTCGATTCTCGCTAGTAGCCGAAAGATCAGTCTGCCGTCGAGAGACGACAATGGCGACGCCACTTCTGAGCTTGAGTATGTGTATTTCACCTCGTTATCCTAGGAGCAATTCTTGTATCTGTAGCAGTACATGCTAATCGTGCAACATCTGGAACGTTGCAGGTTGCAGGAGAAGCCACTGAAAGCTGAACCAGCAGATACAAAGGAGTCGTCCCTGGATGAGGCTGCTCCCACTCCCAGCGTGGCCAAGGTCATCCTCGGCTTCCTGCCAATCTGGGCGATCCTGCTCGTCTTCGCGGTGATCTTCCAGCAGCCGATGACGTTCTTCACCAAGCAGGGGATGCTGATGGACCACACGGTCGGCGTCGGCGGCGGCTCCTTCGTGATCCCGCCAGCGATGCTCCAGAGCTCGATCACCGTCTCCATCATCCTGCTCGTGCCCATGTACGACAGGATGATCATCCCGCTGATCAACGCCGTCACCGGGGGCAGCGACGGCATCACGGTGCTCCAGCGGATCGGCGTCGGCATGGTCCTCTCCGTCGTGGCCATGGTCACCGCGGCGCTCGTCGAGTCGTGGCGGCTCCGCGTGGCGCCTGTCCGGCTGAGCATCTTCTGGCTCCTGCGGCAGTACGTTCTGCTGGGGATCTCGGACGTGTTCACGGTGGTGGGGATGCAGGAGTTCTTCTACACACAGGTGCCGGCCTCCATGAGGACCACCGGCATCGGGCTCTACCTCAGCGTCTTCGGCGTCGGCGGCTTCCTCGGCGCGTTCCTGATCACCGTGCTCGAGATGGCCACGGCGAGACCCGGCAACGCCCGAGGATGGTTCTCTGACGATCCGCGGGAGGCGTGCCTGGATAACTTCTACTGGTTCTTGGTTCTCCTTTGCTTCATCAGCTTTGTGATCTTCACGCACTTATGCAAGTACTACAATGGCAAATCTGCGTCAGGGAGGTAGGTTCAGACTTCGGAGTAGGTGGAGTGGAGACTAGGACGATTGGCTGTTCGATCTTGATTTTGCTTGACAGGTTGAGTGAAAATTCCATACTTCTATTTGCAGGATGATTTCAGGGGTAGTGTAATGTTTTCAGAATGAGAGTAAAGGACTTCAGACGTGTTCTGTTCCGTGAGACACTTGTACAAAGCTTGTACCCTTCTGATTTGTCAGATCAAAAGAAAATACATGCTTGGAAAGAAAAGAACATGCTAAATACGTTTTTTCACATTTTAAATAATAAACCATGCGCATGTGGATCACATGGGCAGACATTACTTTGAAAAGTTTTTCTTGACAGGGTTACTTTGGAAGGTTTTAGGCCATTTTTGTCTGTGTGCATGATTTTAAAGAAGACTCACATGTACGGATGCATACTCACCAATGAAGTCACCACAGAAGTTTTGGTGATCTCATAGTTTAAAGTTTAGCCATTAAACTTTAGCTCTAAAGGCTCTAAACAGATAGTGTAACATGATGCCTAAAGTTTAGTCAACCTAAAAAGACTATTAGTTCATTAGACAACATAAGTATGTAAAAATGGTCTAAAGTTTAGCATCCAACTAAACTTTAGAACCACGGATTCCAACAGGGCCTAAGCCCACAAAATAAACCAGCAAGTGCCAAGAAGTTGTGTTGTTTCATCACAAAAAAAAAAAGATTAGAAAACAATTAAATGTGGAGTTGAATAGATTTTTGTTGTGGAACTTGCACATTAAGTTAGAAGTTATGTGGACACCCCCTTTTTATCTTCTCGAGTTTTTTTTTTGATTCTTGACGTAGGCAACCTGTTATTTGACAAGATACGATCATCGTGACTTAATTTACGATAATGCTATAAACAGGAGACTTCCTTCGTACGAATGCATGGCATAACGTGCACCGCAACTTTGACTCCCTCCACCTCTTATTCTCATCCAGGCACCGCTGGCTCACTCTGCTCGGCCTTCTCCCCACCGTGCTTTGACCCTGTGCCGCTCGCTTGGTCCTCGCTCCCGCGCTCGTGCCGCTCGCTAGGCTAAGCCAAGGCCGGTGTTCGTGGCGCTGGCTGGTGATGGTGCTCGCGCGCGCTGCTAGTGCGATCGAGGATGTTGCACAAGTTGCATATGTTGTAAGTGTTTCATAGGCATGTTGCAAGCGTTTGTTCAAAATGTTTCATCTGTCCAGACGTACGTTGCAAGCGTTTTGATCTGGATGTTTGCATATGTTTCACACATATGTTGCAATAACATGTTTCATATGTTTCGTCTAGTTCAGACGTATGTTGCAAGCGTTCTATCTGGATGTTGCATATGTTATAATGACTATATTGCAAGTGTATATTTCATCTGTTTCAATCTTATGTTGCAATTGTTTCATTTGAGTGTTGCTAAAGTAGATCTCAATGTAGGGCTATTTAGCGAGGCAGAGAGCGTGTGCTGGGAGCCATGGCGGCGTCAGCTGTAAGCTGGCGGCAGCGCTCCACCAGAGGACGAGCAGGCGTCCGGGCTAGCGCACGCGGCTCGTTCCCATACGACATGCTGCCTCCGCGGGCCCCGCGGGAGGTCCTGGAGCAAAAGCTCGTGGCATCTCCCCGCACGACGGAGATGCAAAACCTGGCTATGGAGACGACGCGGGCACGACGAGGTTGAGAGCCCCTGCTGGCGCGGCGAGTGGGCGGGCTCCCCTATTACGCAGGCACGGCGGACACAAGATGCGTCCGGACACAGGCCCGGGGCCGGACAGCCGGGTGCTAGTACGCTAGCCTGCTGGTCTCTCCTAATCATGGGTTTGAGACTGAGTGAGTGTATATAAGCAACTTCATCTACACTTCGTTTCCAAAAAAAATATGAGCAGAAAAATACAAGTATATAAATATAAATATCCTTTTATGTACATCGAATTCAGTAATCAGCAGACACCAGGTACGATGAAACTACTCTACAACTGCAACAGCAGCGAGATCAGATCACCGGCTATATGCAACATACTATGCACAAACCAACAACAAGCAGAAAAAATAATTTACTGTCTACCGGGAGCGGCAGCTAAGCGTGTGGAAGCCGAACAATTACAACGGTGACCTGATGATGAGATGGTTAGTACCCCGGGAGCTCCGAGCCCTGCTGCTTCTTGCCGCCGCCGCCGCCGTTCTTCCGCTGGCACTTGTCCTTGATCCACTGGAACCCCTGCGCCGTGCCCTCCTTCACCTTCCTGATCCCGGTGGCCGCGGCCGCCTTGGTCTTCTCCCCCACGCCGCCGCCGCCGCCGGCCTTGCCCCCGTGGGCGTGGTCACGCCGCGCCCTCGGGCTCGGGTCGCCGCCGTAGTCCCACTGGTCCGCCCACGACGTCCCGAACGAGTTGTTCCGCTGCATGCCTGCCGGCCGCTCGAAAGCTGAGAACGAAGCACAGGAGAAGCCGAGAACGAGAGCTGCGATCGAGACAAAAAAACTCCGCCTCGGGAACCAAGGAACAGGCGCTGGATTATTTGGTCTCGTGGTCTCTGGCTCCGGGAGTTTTAAAGGCGCCGCGAGCGCGCTGCGCGAAGAAACGCGTCGCCGTCGGGGACAGCTCAGGGGCGATAATCTTGAGGGGTGACGGAAAGGGAAGGGATCGATTCGGAAAGAGAAAATCGTGAGGCGCCCATGGCCTCACGCATGATGCGTATACTCCGCTGCGACGTGTTCTAGAAGCGTGTCGCTGCGACTTTGGGAGCTGGAGGTGACCAGGCGACGGCGGCGCACGGGCAGGGAAGTTTCCGGCCGCTGTGGCACCGACGCGTGGGGTCGGAGAGGGACGACGGTCCACGTGTCAGGGACTCTCCTGGCGGCTGCGAGAGGTGAGAGGAGGAGAGCAGTTGGCATACCGGAGCAGATTGCGACGGGACGGGAGAACGGGGTCTCGTGGCCACGGATTGGATGCTGGACCTGGGCACCGTCGCGTTTGGCACGCCTTTTTTTCTTTCAACTCCTCATGCGTGGAATGGAAAGGAAAAAGAATTCCGAATGGGACGACACCAGCGGACGGTGGTCGGTGGCCGTCCGGCAATGGACAGCGTAGCGAGAGACGGATGAACGTGCACGGCGAAAACCGGGCCGCGGCGCCGAAAGCGCACATGGCTACCGGTCGTTCAAGCTGCTGTGCTGTCTGTAACTAGCGGTTGGAGCGTTGGACAGATAATAAACTACTGGTCATCCATCCTCAAAGGTGCTCTATCTAAATCGCTGTGGAGTTGTTAATCTCTAGGTCAACCATCAATTATATGAACTTGTGAATTGTGATCTCCCGCTCAGAAAAGATTTCGCGCAACCCTAGAACAAATAGTAGTGAGAGCGATCCTAAAAGTTTCTTTATCTCCTTTAGTATCGATAGGTATATAGAATTTATAGAAAAAAAATCCCCTGAAAGGTTTTGTTAAAAAAAGTCTCTCGGATAGCTCCTTCGACTAGATCTCCAAATAGTTTTACCTTCTATCACTACTTTTCACGAAAATAGAGAGTGGAGCTAGCTCTCCAAAATGCCAAACAAAATATAGATATTGTTGGAGGGTGGAGAGATATAGAGAGCAATTTTTATTAGAATAGTTCTCTAAATGAGGATTTAGAGAATATGTTTAAGAAAGACTATTGGAGATGATGCCAGACTTCCTTCTCTGTTATGCGCTACTATGGTGGAAACTAGAGTATAGGTCGTCGTGTTAAACAAAAAATGTTCATCTATTTAGCCATCTAGGCCTTGATTGCAACACGAGAAAATTTTCATGTGCTTGCGTGTTTCTTATGAATTGAACTGATTTTTATAAAATTCATGCATTCCAAACACACCTTCAGAATTATACAGACCACTTTCAGTGGTGACCACCCTGTGCTCGGCCCAACCAAAGCCAATTGGATCCAAAGGCATGAATTATTTTTCGGAATTTCTATCCATCATCCGAGTGATGGGTATTTATGTTTTCATTCACCCTTTGTTGGTTGCGTCATGTGGGCTCAATTTATTTTGTTGTTTTGGCCCATTTGTATGTCACATGTAGTCTAGAGACGGAGAGGGAATTAATTTTTCAGTTTCTTGTCCACTTCGTCTTCTATCCTCTTCATACTCGGAGGAGTTGCAGCCTGAGCGGCGTCGCCCCTCACCTCAGCTGCGGCCTGCGGGCGTCGTCCCTCACCTCAACCCCACTCCCCTCGACAGCAGCTTCTATCTGCTCGCGGCCGTTGTGCTCCCTCTCACCTCAACCCCAATCCCCTCCACAACAGCTTCCGTTGGCTGTGTACAGGATGTCACCGACGGGCGGAGTGGGCTGCTCCGCCCAACAGGTGCGCGTATCTGAAGACTAGTGTTGATTTCCCCCCGACGTGATTTGGTTTCCCCATTCTATTTAGGTTCGTGTGATGGCGCCTCCATCCCCTTCTGCATTTCGCTTCCAGCATGCCGTGTCAATTAGTTTGGCATATGTTTATTCTGTTGAATTGGATCCATCATTTCTAATTGCCTATCAGTTAGTTGTCTTGTAAATTCACTGTGTATTGTTTTTATGAACTGTAGTTTGTTATAATTATTTCTTCAGTGAGAAATTCATTGTGTAGTGTTCTCATAATTTGTAGTTGTGTGATAATTATTTCTTCATTGCGATTCAGTTTTCCCATTCTATTCAGGTTCATCTGATGGCACACCCATTTGTTTGAAATTGAATTTGTATTATTCATTTATCTGTGTTTTCTATGCTGGAACAAATTGGTTCTTGGCTTTTTGTTCTTGTGTGTTGTTTGTTCAAGAAAGAGAGGGAGAGGGTTCTATTTTTTCTCTATTCGCTTTGCGTCTGGTGCCTGCATTGCACGCGTGGCCCCTTGCGCATGTATTTCAGTTTAGTCTTGTTATTCTTTATTTAGGTTTTAGTTTTTGGAATTCCTATGTGTATGGATAAGTAGCCTTGATACATTTATTCAAGAGTCTCTATTTTTCAGAGCTTGTTATTTCAGTATTTCATCAGACATTGTAATTGCATGGTGTGTCATTTTCAAGCAATGGTGATGTATTGTCAATGATCAGTTTCAGTTTTCTGATGTTTACAGTTAAAATGTTAGTATTAGTTTCAGATTAATAAGTTTAGTGATTCAGTGTTTTTTTGTTTGTGAAATTAAAGGAACCACAACAGACGATTCAGTTCGCTCAAATAATATAATTCTTAACAGATTATTGCTTGTGGTGGATAGTGCTCTGGTTCCTCTGTTTACTGGTTTTGACAGGGCTAGGATGCGGACTTGTGTGTTTAATTATATGTGGTGGTTTATTTTCTTGAGTTGTTGCGTTGATATAAGATATGATTTGTGGAGTCTAAAATGCGTCAATCGATCTGCCTGAAGTTTGATATTGCTAATTATATTGGAACTGAAACTCCTAGACAGGTCATGCAACACATGTCATTCAACACTATTTGGTTACATTGGTTTTAGTGAGGTTAGAGAATATTTGCAGATGAAACATGTAAAATTATTATCTTGTACAGAGTACTATGCTATTCAAAAACAAGAACATGCATTGCACATATTTCATTAAGAGAACAGGGAGTGCAACCACACATCAAGGTACTCTGTAGTGCACCTGAACTTTCCAATTCCAGTTATCTGATGTTTCCAGTTAAAATGATACCATTAGTTTCAGTTTAATTAGTTCAGAGATTCAGTTTTTGTTTGTGTGGCTCACGTTTCACAATCCACCTGAACTTTTCCACTTTTTTTCTGTATTGCACGCGGGAAACATTTTTAACTGGAACGAATTGGTTCTAGTGTGCTGTTGGTGCAAGAAAGAGAGAGGGAGAGGGTCTGCTCGATCCCCGTCTGGTGCCTGCATTACACGCATGGCCTCTTGCGCATGTAGCAAAATCTCATGAGTTTCAGTATCTACCCACCCACCCACCCTTCCTCTCTTCTCACGATTTCTAGTTGCTATGTATAGTCGTTGAATTATTTTTCTTTTATTTTCGGTTCACTGTTTCAGAGCACTTATTTTTTCGAACCATAACTAATATCATGTGCTTTGAAATTATTCATCACCCAGTTTTCCAAAGAAAACCAAGCTCGCCATATGTGTGTCCAGGAAGTCTAAACATACAACAACAGAATAGAAATTATCAGAAACAATGTTATTAAATAACATATAGATAGCTATATTAACACTTACATCAGAGTATCGCGGAACGGTAATTAATATTCAGGCTCCATTCTTCACAGGGATGACTGACTGGGGTAACATACGCCTAGCACTTCCGTTAATCTTCAACTCCTATGTGTCTTCTTAAATCTTCTGAGCAGCTTCTATTAGACACTAGGGTGTGGGAAAATAGCAAGAGTGAGCACATGTCGTATTCAGCAAATATAATATGGGGTTCATAAGGCTCAAAAGGTTGACACTGGTTTAACTGCAGTTAACTTTTAATTGAGTATCAATTTTAAGCAATTGAGTAGCGACAAGGTTCACATAAAGCTCATATAAACACATGATCAGGTAAACATGAATAATGAATAGCATAAACAATTAATCAATAGTGATCATCTATTCTATAAGGGTCCAAGGCCGCTCGTGACCGTGAACACGGTTGATATACCAGTTTTACACTCTACAGAGGTCGTACACTTTCACCGTGAGTCATGATTTACCCTTTCGCCCGAGGTGATTAGCCTCTTGACCCACTACCAAGGAAGGTCAGCAGAGTTCACTACGTAGTCTTTCAGAAGTTCGTCTAACAAGTTAGGGCCGCTAGGTTTCCAATTGGCAAGAGAATATAGAGCCCCCCTTCGAATGACACATTCCACGCAGGCTATACACATAGGGATAGAGACCACACTATACTCAGCTCGGCAAGCCCCTTTTACGCCCTTTCGAGTAACCACTAACAAGCTAGAAAATGTCTTAATACTGAACTAAAGCCAGAGCCATATAGCTGTCACGGTTGTACTTGTTAGTCTCAGATGATCGCTTACAGATAAGTTATTAAAGAGAGGAATCTAGAGCATCACAAAAACTATGCTCTAACGCCCTTGTTCCTTGTTGCTAAAAAGCATATTTTATTGTTTATTGCATAATCCATTAATCAAGTTATAAGATCATGGTCTTTAATTGAGCACTAGCATCACTACCTAATAATGCAATAAACCCATAGGTGACAAGGTATAAGTACAAAGCTAGGAAATCCTTAATGACAATTAGGGTAGACACATGCAGTATGATTTAAATGATTTATAGTGAATAGGACAACAAGGATGATCCTATGCTATACTTGCCTGCAAATGCTCAAACTTTCTCATACTTTAGCTTTCGGTCAACATCTTCTGATCTTCAGCGCTTGCAAACAGCTCTTGTTCTCCTCACGCTCGCAACAACCAAGCAACTCTAGCAAACATACGCAAATAAGATAGACTAAGAACAACACACCACACAAGAGAAAACGTCATACTAAAAGAGACATAGTGCTACGAGATCACAAGAACGCTGAAGACGATGACACTATTGTTAAAAAGAAACTACTACCGAAAGCTTTATATTATAAAAAGAAAAGAAACAACTACAAGCTCAATTTATTGTAGTTGACAAAATCATGGAAAAGTTATTAGTTCCGATTAGACAAATCATATTTGAACCTAAAACCGAGTTGAAGCTAATCATAGTTTATTTTATAAATGTTCTCACATAATTTATTAAGCAAGTTATGCTTTATCTTTGCAAAAGAAATAATCATGAGAGAGCATTTAAATGTATTTTATATTACGTCACAGTGTTTAGCCTAAGCAAATTACAAATTAAGAATATATTTATGTTAGCATTTAATTATATTAATATTTATTTATTTACATATACAAAACCGAAGTGTATCACCTATGTTGTTTTTAAGTTGAAAACTGGTTACACACCCATTAATCAAATTAATATTTAATTATGAACACATAAACATGTGACATGATAAGTGCCGCTAACAGGCCATAGATCATAGCGATATGAAACTAACGCAACAAATGAACTGAAACAGAGCTAAAATAAATAAGATGTGAATTGGACAAGTGCACGAGTGTCAGTTGCCTTGCTTGCTTCCGCATTGCATGATGAGATGTGTTCTCTAGATGATGAGGTACAGGTGGCAGAAGATACATACAGATGCATGCATATGCACTTGGTGAATTTGCTGCACAATCCATGCACGTTGAACAGGAGTCGTGGCTTTGATTTCCTCTCTGGCAGTGAAGAAATTAACGTGCAGGAGTTGCTTGCTATGGCGAGGACAGAGGCATGAGCCTAGCTTGGGCATCAGCTGGCAAGGACGCTTGTGCCCGGAGGTGGATGGCCGGCGTGCAGAACAGCAAGCAACGGCGACATGCAGAAGCTGATTTTCTTGCAAGCAGACAGATACACCATGATGAAATAAGCGAGTGCAGACTGCAGAGAACACAAAGACCTGATAGAAAAAGGAGAGGGTCAACAAGAGGCATTCTCACTGGAGGCAGATGTGTGGCAGATGAAACAATGGTGACCACCAGGGCTCTGACTGGTGGCCGGCACGACGATTCCAAGCTGGCGACGATTGCCGAGGAGACGAGAACGCCGACACGGCAGCTTGACGAAGCTTCTTCTCAAGATGGTTTTCTTAGACCTTGGTTTCGGCGTTGCTGAAACATGGTTCACGGTCGGCAACGAGTAGCAGATTGCATGTCTACGGAGCGACGACAGGACGTAGCCACGCGTTGGGGAACGGCAGGGACATGGCAGGCGGCTTTGCTTGTCACCGACGAGAGGACATCGTGGCATATACCGGCAAGAGGATAGCGGTAGCAACATAGCACGGCAGGGAAGCTTGGAAGTTGCAGGTCAACGGCGCCAGCTGCTAGGGCAGATGCGATGGGGTGCTACATGATGCAGAACAAGGCGGCGGCGTGGGATATGATCGACTAGCTTAGTCTTAGGGATTACATCTACATTCCTCGCTACGTAAAAAACTATTTTTAGCAACGGTTCGATTTTTTTAGGTGCGGCTGGTGATGGAGCCGTCCCTATAGTGACGTATTCGGGTGCCCAGACACCAGCCGCTCCTATAAATAGAACAACAGGGGCGGCTGGTGATACGAGCCGCCCCTACAAATGGGGGTCTGATTTGTAGGGGTGGCTCAATCACCAGCCGCCCCTACAAATGACCCACATAAAAAACAGTTGCAGCAGCACCTTCCTCCTCGGGTCATTCACTCCGCCCCGTGAAAGAAAGGTGGGGAGGCCTTGGGCACCTCCCAAAAATTACTCTACTAAGGGGGGAAGGTTTTGGTCTCAAATCCTTTGATGGAGAGATTGTAGAAGTTAAGAAAATATTATTCCACACTTTTTTTAAAGTTTTAATGGTTGGTTAGTGAGTAATTAGAGTTTTGTTTTTCTCTCTCTTCTATGGTGCTTGAACTACTTATGAAACAAATTAAACCCAAGTTTTAAATATACTAGGGTAAATTAGGGAGGGAAACAAGATCATACCCTTATTTGGTTCATGTTTCTTGATTTTAGTGAACAATTAGTTAGTTTTATGGATGTTTCATGTGCATGTGGATCTAGATCTAGGGTTTGGTTTTTTTATTAATTTTGTTTTTGTAAATTTATGTTTGATGAAATTGGACTAGGGTTTGTATGAAAGATATTGGTTAAAGTATAATTATTGCTAATTGTTGTCTTTGAAATTGTTTATTGTAATCAATAAATATGTATTTTAATTATTTATGGATAAATGGGTCATTAATTAATTTTTCTCTACCATGGTGTGTTTGTATGCTTCATGTAATTATATTAGATTTATATTCATATATATCTGAAGTATATACAATTATTCTCAAGTAATTATTAATTTGTTTCATTTTTATATATATCTGAATAAGTAGTCCTTTAATGGTTGTTTTGTTGTTGTTGTAAAAGATGGAGTACAGGAACTCTTGGATGTATGGTTCGTTAAGGTTCAAGGCAGGTTTCCGTGAAGAGGTAGATAAATTTATTGAAGCCACAAAGAAGCATGCAACGATATTGAAAGAGAATAAGGATACAATTATTTGTCCATGTAAAGATTGCAAGAACCGTATGACATGGACAGATGTGATTATCATCGGATCACATTTGATTATGCGAGGATTTGTTGAGGACTACACAGTGTGGATTCATCATGGTGAAATGGTTATTGTTAACGACGAGGATGAGAATGAATACGACGATGAAACCATAGAATCCCTGTCCTAATATTCAGCAGAGCTTGATGCACGAATGGATTTCTAGTTTGGCAATGAACAAGGTGGTGATGCTGGTGGTTGGGATGGTAACGACGAAGGCGGTGCCAATAATGATGGTGGAGCACGTGTCGGGGATGAAGATGATTTGGAGGACATGATTCGAGCCTTTGAAGCAGAGATTTTACTAAATAGCCCCAAAAGGTCTAGAAAATTTGGAAAGGATGACAAAAGCATCGAAGGAGACTGTGTATGGTGTTGAAAATGGCTATCCTACACATTGGACATTGCTACGTTTTGTGCTTGAGCTGCTCATCCTGAAGGTTAAGTATGGCTGGTCAGACTGTAGTTTCAATGATCTATTGCATCTCCTGTCATGGGTGCTACCACAACCAAACTCAGTTCCCGCCAACACATACCAAGCGAAGAAGGTCATAAGTCCATTCACAATGGAGGTTGAAAAAATCCATGCATGCCCCAACCACTGTATACTTTTTCGTGGCGAAACGTTCAAGTCACTAGATAAATGTCCCCGGTGTGGGGCTAGCCGATACAAGAACAATGACCTTTACGGTGGGGACAAAGCCTCCACGGAGAAAAAGAGGAATAACAAGGGTATAAAAAAGGTGGTACAAGAATCTCAGCCCCTAGAGGACACTCCATTAGGCAACGATGCAAAGCAGAGAAGAATTCCTGCCTTGGTAATGTGGTACCTGCCAGTGACCGACCGCTTGAGACGTATCTTTCTAAACCCTAAAGAAGCCGCACTCATGACATGGTGGGATGATGAGCGCAAGGTGGATGATGATAAGATTGCACACCCGGCTGATTGTAGTCAGTGGCAAAGATTTGATGAGAAGCACAAAGAATTCAGCGATGACCCAAGGAATGTACGGTTTGGCTTGAGCACCGATAAAATGAATCCCTTCAATGAGAGGATGAGCGACCATAACACATGGCCAGTGATCTTGACCATGTACAACATCACAACATGGTTGTGTCAGAAGAGAAAGTACCTTATCCTCACTATTCTTATTTCTGGTCCTAAACAACCAGGCATTGATATAGACGTGTTCCTCGAGCCTTTGATGCAAGAAATGGAGAGGCTATGGAGGCATGGGGAGCAGATGTACGATGCGTTCCGAAAGGAGAACTTCATATATAGAGCAATAATATTTGTTACTACCAATGATTACCCCGCGCTGTTTGCTTTGTCTGGACAGATCAAAGAGAAGACGGGATGCTTGATTTGCTTGGATGGTACTACATGGGTGTACCTAGATGCATCCAAGAAGATAGTTTACCTAAGGAACCGACGCTTCTTAAAGACAAGTCATAAGTACCGCAGCAAATTGTTCTTTAGATTTTATGACAACGCCCCGGAGATTGAACCCCCTCTAGAGAGACGTCATAACGGAGAACACATGTACAGAATGGTGAAAAACATACGCGTCCTCTATAGAAAGAAGAATCCGGATGGGACGAACAGAGATAGAAGCACACCTCCTGTCGAAGGAGTACCTTTCAAGAAACAATCGATCTTCTTTCAGTATCTGCCTTATTGGCAAGACTTAGAGGTCCCCCATGCCATTGATGCTATGCACATGCAAAAGAATATCTTTGAGTCTCATTGCTACCTTGATGGACACAGGCAAGTCAAAGGATGGTCTGAAAGCATGGAAAGACATGGTGCAGCTAAACGTGATGCCACAGCTTCACCCGGTACCTGAGGCTAATGGAAAATACACTCTGCCCACGGCGTGCTTCAACCTAACACCAGACAAGAAGAGAGCTATATGCACTTTCCTGAGGGGGATCAAAGTCCCGACTAGGTTTTCAGCAAATGTGAAGAAGCTAGTGTCGATGAAGGACTTGTCAATAACACACTGCAAGGCTCACGATTACCATGTGATGCTGACAGTGTTTCTATCTATTGCAATCAGGGCTATAAAGCCAGAGTTCTTGAAAATGGCCATCACCCGTATGTGCTACTTCTTTTCGAAGATCTCACAGAAGATGATTGGCAAGCAAGAGCTGAGTGACCTACATGAATTTGTGGTGGAGACATAAAATCAACTGGAGATGTGTTTACCTCGTGCTTTTTTTGATATAATGCCACATCTCATGATTCACATGGTTCATCAGATACAGGCGCTGGGCCCTTGCTACTTGCATGAAATGTGGTCCTACGAGCGGTTCATGTCGGTTCTAAGTCGATACGTGCATAATCGAGCATACCTAGAGGGCTCCATGATAGAGGGTTACAGTACTGAAGAAGTCGTCGAGTGTTGTCAAGAGTACCTAAAAGTACAGAAAGGGATTGGTAAACCCGATTCTCGTCACAAGGGTAGAATGGCTGGAAAGGGCACCAGTGGTAGAAAAGTGTTCATCGACCATGATTACAAAGAGGTGAGTCGAGCGCATTACAGTGTCTTGCAGAGTACACAACTGATGCAACCGTACATTGATGAACACTTGGCTATCATTATGGTGGAGAGAAATAACCGTTCGGATGATTGGGTCATGAAACAACACAAGCAACGACTAACTACATGGTTGAAGGACCAAAACATACCGCCTGGAGAAACCATAGACTCTATTACCATCAGTAGGTTAGCGGAGGGACCATTGAGACAAGTGACATCTTGGAATGCTTATGACATCAATGAGTATACGTACTATACCCACGCAAAGGATAGTAAATATGTGAATCAAAACAACGACGTTCGAATAGAGGCTCTCGATGGATTGGGACGAAAGATCCAATACTTTGGCATCATTGAAGAGATATGGGAACTTGACTATGAAAGGGATATAACGGTGGCCCTGTTTCGATGCCGCTGGATCAAACAACACCAACTGAACGAGATCGGATTGAGAGTCCTGGACCTCGAGAATCTAGGCTCCCAAGATGACCCTTGGGTGCTCGCTTCACGTGTCGCACAAGTTTTCTATATGTCTGACCCACAAAGTAACCTCCCCCGAAGAAGAAGACAAAGAACGTGGTTGTCTCCAGGATACAGCACATTATTGGAGTTGATGGCGTGGACGATGTTGAAGCTTACAATAACTACGATGAGATGCCGCTATTCACATACTTTCCTAAGAAGATCAGTGTTGTGAAAAAGAATCTCCCCAAAGACATATTGCCATGGGAATGAAAAGGTGTCAAAGGAAAAGTCGTTACAGCGAGCTAGCTAGTTGTTGAACGTGGAGTGTTTATATAAGTGTGTATTTATAAGACTTCATTTATGGATGTGTGTGAGACTATATATTTATGTACGTGTGTAAGACTATATATTTTTGTATGTGTGTGAGACTATATTTATGCATGTGTGTGAGACTACCTTTGCAACATCCAGATGACTCTATTTGAACATCCACTCTATTACTACTAAAACTTTATGAAATCACTTAACACTTTATGAAATGAAGAAATGACCAAAATAAAAGTAGGAGATCTTGATGAATTATACAACTTTTATATTCATCACCTTTACAGTTGAAATCATTTAGTGTTTAAAAATCAGGTTTGAAGCTGTTATTTTCTGAAATTTAAAATTTGAATTGTTCAAAATTAATGACAAAGATAGATGACTAGACTAAAATGATAGAGCATGATTTTAGAAAATTTTAGAAAAAAACCCATCACATTTGGAGTTAGTATGAGGAGAAAAACTAGTTATAAGTTTCTGCCACAGATTAAAAAGAGAAATCACACTTGTTCATCATTGATCATCATGAACAGTTGTGCTTTTACTTTTTAATCTCCGGGTAAAATTTGTAACTAGTTTTTCCCACATACTAACTCCAAATTTAATAATTTTTTTCTTAAATTTTCTAAAATCTTGCACTATCAAGTTAGTGTGATGATTTGGTCATTCTTTTCATTTGAAAAAGTTTGAGCACTTCAAATTTTTAAATTTAAAAAAATGACAAGTTCGAACGAGATTTTCAACCATTATATGATTTCAGCTGAAAAAGTGATGAATACTAAAGTTGTATAACTCATCAAAGTCTATAACTTTATTTTGGTCATTTCTTCATCTGACAAAGTGATATTAAACATTGTTCACAAATCAACATGTTTCTCGTATAGTTCAGAAAATTATGAGTCATATGTGAATTTATGAACAATGTTTACTAATACTTTATCACATGAAGAAGTGACCAAAATAAAAGTTGTAGATAGTGATGAGTTTAACAACTTTTATGTTCACGACTTTTATTGTTGAAATCATTTAAGGTTTTAAAATCTTGTTTAAAGTTGCTAATTATTGAAATTCAAAATTTCAACTGTTCAAATTTGGTCAAATAAAAATATAATCAAAATAAAAGTTGTACATATTGATGAATTCTACAACTTTGGTATTCATGAGTTTTTCATCTGAAATCATTTACTCTTTCAAAATATTGTTTCAATTTGAAATTATTTGAATTTCAAAATTTGAATCGTTCAAACAAAGTCACATGACAAGATGACTAAAATAAAAGTTGTACATGTTGATGAGTTATACAACTTTTATGTTTACAACATTTTCATTTTATTTCATTTAATGTCATAAAACTGTAGTCGAAGTTTTAAAATTTAAATTTTTAATATTTGTTTTTTTTTTGTTTTCTATATTATTTTGACTACAATTGTTTATATATATATTTCTTCATATATAGAATAATACAAAATATTATATTTGTGCATATACACAATTGTTTTTATATTACTTTTATTTTGGTCACAATTGTTTTATATATACACGATTGTTTTTATAATACAGAATTAATAATTTAAAAAAATAAAAATATATTTGTAGGGGCGGTTGAATCAGGAACCGCCCCTACAAATGCATTTGTAGGGGCGGCTGGATCAGAAACCGCCCCTACAAATCATCCCGACTATAAAACCAAGGGCGCATGGGTATTGTCTGCAGTTGGGCGCTCTCTTCTCCTCCGACGCCGTCAGGCTTCCCCGCCGACGCCGGCCCGCGCCCCTTCCCGCAACCCATCTCCACGCCCCCTCCCACTCCCGCGCCTCGCCCCTCCCAGCGCAGACCCGCCTTAGGGTTTCAGAGAGGAGGGACGCGCCGGCGAAGCGAGGAGCCTTCAGCTTCAAATGTCCCACACGGCCCCTAGCGCCCCAGCGTCGGCGATGTAGGCTCGGCCGCCCCGGCGCCCCGCCCCCCGGCGTCCGCCCCAAGACGCTAACGACGCAAGCTCCGGCGCCCCACTCCCGTTCACCTCTTTGCCCGATCAGATGGATTCGTCCGGGTGAACACGGCCTTGCCGACCCATTGTCGCCCTACTCCCGGTTGCCTGTGTCTTCGCCGGACCCTTTGGCGGCAACGAACATCCACCGGTCACACACCGGTATGCCCGCCCCTCTCTTCCCTTCCTTACGGGCAAAATTGAGCACCCAAACCCTAATTCAAACTAGTTGTATCTGGTGCGATCTAATCACGGTGTAAGTGTGCATGTATTATGCCTACTAATTTCGTTTTTGGCTAAAAATTATCGGTGTACATGTGTAGCCGCCCGATGCCCGCCCCTTCTATTGGCTTCCTGTTTTTCGGCACCGGGTACCCCAAACCCTAACCTAAGCTATCTCAGATTCGGATGTGAACCAATCACAATGCTACCTACTTCGTGTATTTGAAAAAAAACTGGTGTACATGTGTACACCCATGTCTAGTATCTGGGCCGCTCCCTGAAACTGGCGAGAAGAGGAGGTGAGACGATAGAGATTTAGAATCTTTTCGGATTGGTAGGGATCTCTGAGATAGCGTTTTCATAATTATCCCGCACCATCTTTGAAGCGGCACAAGGTTGAGCCTTTGTTCACCTGTCCTCGGTGTAGAAGCTTGTAGCGCTTGACTTTGTGAATTTCTTCATGTTTATTTTATTTTGGGTTCTTACTTCTAGGTTGCTTCTTTTGTGGGGCCAAGTTTAGATTGATCCTGGTTAGGGCGGTAGAAAGTATCTATATCAAAGTCACAAGATGGGATTTTTTTATCAGGATTACAAAATCACGGATCATTGGTGGACTTGGCATGATGGTGCTTGTTTAGGATTCCAGCATTTGAAATCCAACTCCACCATGGTGGCAGTTTCCATCGATTTCCATTTGTCCATGGTGGCGATGTAGTGAGCTAAGTAAAGAAGATTTATTTAGTCACAAATATGTGCTACATCTCAATCTCTGCTTCTGGATGCCCCATTATCAAACCCCGCTTTGTAGTCCCCAATCACTTTATCTTAACATGTGCTTCCGAAAAGCATCATGTGCCCTTTCGAAGCTTCCACCATAGCACCACCTCAAACTCTCCTTCATTCATCGATTTGGCTCAAAAAGGGTGGAGATTCGTTCAGTAGTGCTTTCTTTTGCTAGCAACAGAGCAACCAAGCCTTAAACTAATTGGATTGGTGTAACTTTGGTCTAATTTCTCTTGGTATTTATTGTGAGCAATGGAGCCCTTTTCATGCTCATCTATCTAACTAGTGCAAAAAAATGTTTCACTTATTGGAAGGAATATTCTTTTTAGTCATGGATTCATTTAAATCAATCCACAAATGATATCCATCCGTTTGATTTGGTCACCACCTTGATATCCCGATGGGGTCCATCTTTCGTTATTTTACTTCTATAACCCAAAGTGTTTATGGGTCGATGCCCAATGTTTGCAGAGCTAACATGATGCTCTCTGTCCATGATAAGTTTAAGTATCTATAATCCAATTCCAAGTGTTTCTTCATTATTCGTAGTTGTAGAAAGTGATGAACCTCCCGGATATTCTCTCAACAAATAGTATAAGCGGACTTACAATTTGTAATTTGTCAAAAGGCAGGTCTTTAAGAGAGATTTCTTGTTTGTATTGACATTATTACCTACAACTCACTTCACCTTGGTCATTTGTTGATTGGATTACTTACCCATTAGTCTGGTAGACCTGCTACCCTCCAATCCTCCATGCAACTTGTTCTCTCATATAACTCCATAATATTTACTTAGATCGGCCACTTTGCTTAAATATTAATTGCAGTAAAACAGTAAATTAATGGTGCTCTGAAGATGCATGTACTACTGAAGAGTGCCACGGCATGGAAATAATATCTTTTCATTGTGGTATTGTTTCTGTCATAAGCAAAGCAGTTTGCTTTACTATGCCACTTTGGCATTATAAATTAGTCTATGTGATCAAATTCATTTCAATTTAGAGTCATACAGATTGAAATTAACCTATGTAAATATTTTGTTAATATAAACTTAGGTTAAAACATATAAGTTTCATTTTACGTGTTAACTGCTCTCTAACCCTGTTATTTTCGTTACTTACTCCACTTCATTTTTCCCAAATACCTATGTTTTCCTAGGATGACACTGTTTTTATCTTGTAATTCTTAATGAACTGGTGCTTATAGCTGATTGTTTTGGATACAACTGTTTGTATATACTACTACTACTATACTGAACTACTACTACTCTACTTGCTACTGCTAGCTACTCCTACTCCTACTAGCTGGCTGCTACTCTACTCTCTTCCCTAGCTGCTGCTGCTACTCTTAACTACTGGCTGCTACACTTCTCTACTCCTCCTCTACTATTACTCCTCCTCTACTCAGCAGTTGTTGCTTTTTTTACACCTTTTTCTCTCTATGTTTGCTAAGCAGTTGTTTTTTTTTTGCCAAATCTCTCCTCTCCTTTATTTTGCCGATGATGAAATTATCCAAGTCCATACATTATATGAAATATGAGCTGATGATCAAGAACTTGTGAGGAACTTGGCATCATTAGCAGCCGCCCCTACATTACCTTCTCCTCTCTTCTCTGTTATGATGCCTTGATGCTCCAAGTTCAAGATCAGATGATGATTGACATGTTTCTGAGGCCTCTACCACTGCTACTACTCTTTTTTGATATATTGTTGTTTTATAGGACTACTTTGGTTTATAGCCCTTTTTGATTTCTTATACCTTCTCGCGTACCTAAAGCACACTTTCTTGCATCTATTAGAACAAAGCGCGAAATAATATCACGGACACCAGACAGTGCAGCTCGATGCCCCGAGCATGATGAGCACCCAACCTATGAGGAGCAAGCACTAGAGGACCAGCTAACTCAGGAGCAGTTCGATAACGAGTTAGAAAAGGATATAGAAGTGATGCTTACTCAGGGGCAGTGTGACGAGGAGGAAGGAGGAGCAGAAGGAAGAGCAGGAGAGGCTGCTGAAGGCGAAGAAGTTGATGATGATGATGAGGACTCAGAAGAGGGATATGTAAGTCCCGAGGATCCTTTCCCACGTGAAGCCAGAAGGAGGCCAACGGAGGAAGATTTGGACAAGGATTTTGACCCGAACGAGGAGATAGGGAAAAAGCCTTAGCTTGTAAATTTTGCTAAAGTTTTGGCTGTGTTACCTCTGCTAACACTTTGACCTGTCGTATATACAGGTCCCTTCTAAAACTCGTAAAAGACGACGTCGACGTTCGCGACATCTCGCTGGACAAGACGGAGTAGAGGAAAGGAGAGCAGAGGCAACAGCCACAGAGACAGATCACGATGCCTCTACTCCACAACCTCAAGACACAACCACGACTACCAAGCCTAAGAGGAAACAAGGGGATAGAAAAGGAAATCTATATCCAGATAAGGCATGCTATGTGATAACGGAGGTCAGGCCAGCAGGGGAGATCCTTGAGCCAATGGAATTAAGAGGACGATTCCGTAATGCGATCGAGGCCCTAGTAAAAGATAAATTGAACCCAGCAATCCCTAACTGAAAAGAGATACCAGAGAACAAAAAGAATGGACTATGGGATAGGCAGCTGAAGCTCAATTTTAGATTTCTAGAGGGTAAGCATGAACTGGTAAAAATGCTTTTAGGATGATGGGAGAGTCATTCCGACGTTGGAGGTCGGAGCTCAACACGAAGTATATCCAAAAGGGGTTAACTCCCTTCAGAGAGTTTGACAAAATAACTCCTAGTCAATGGGAGGAGCTCGTGGCTCAGAAGACTTCACCGGAGGCATTAGAGCTCAGTGCCCGTAACACCGAGCTAACGAAGAGGAACAAACACCACCATCATCTAGGCCCCAGTGGCTACTATGCCAAGGAAGAGCAGTTTAGGAAGATGGACGAAGAGGCCGCAACTGTTGGGAATATCAATGTGATGAATTTAAAGGTACGCTCAAGGAATTGGATATATGCGAGGAGTACAGAATCATCCAGCGGTAATCTTAAGTTTGATAAGCCGGAGACCCAAGAGGCAGTATCAAGGATACTGAAATATGCTAAAGACAAGGAGAAGGGCTCATTCAATCCTTCTAGAGAGAGGGATGAGCTTAGCCTTGGTTTGGGAAACAAGGAGCACACAGGCTGCACCAGGGGGCTAGGGAAAAAGACGACCTGGAAGCAAGGATTCGAAGAGGACAGGCACATGTACAAGAAACATGGCAGAGACCAGGAGACTAGTCTTGAGCTCCAAGTGAAGGCTCTAGTTGCGAAGGCGCTGGAGGAGCAAGGATTGTCTACGGAGCCACGGATATTAGTGACGCCGTCGAGAGAACTGGCATTAGTTGGTAGCCCTCTGAAAGTTCCTAGCAGCCAAGGTTCCACTGCAGCCACAACCCCCGTCGATCGTATACGGGAACCAACTAGTTGCACCTTGGTGTTTCTCAGTGGCCGGCAGAACACTATGATGGAGGTGGCAACATGTGTGGCACATCCTTTACACCACAATAATAAGATACCGTCGGACTACACTAGGGTCGAGGTGCATACAGTGAAGCCCGAGTTCATGTAGTGGAGGATAGACTACGCAACTCCTGAGGGTCTGGTGTTACTCAGAGACGTTATGGGATAGTTCATCCTCTGGCACAAACGGGACATTATATTGACTGCTTGTTCGCCGCCTCCCACTCTCTCAAATTTAGAGCAAGTTGTTGAGGTCGGGGAGATATTTTCACCGTCTCGTGACCCCCACATTCATGAGATGCCATATTCTTCCCCGCCTCCTAGCGAGCATGTGCCTGATGAGATGCCACAACCTTCTCCAGCTCATACCGAGCAAGTGCATCATGAGATACTACAGTCTTCTCAACAAGCACAGCCGATACATGAACAACGAGTGCCTCCTGAAGAAGGTGATGCACAAGAAGATGAGGACGTGCCTGAATGGGAACTTTAAAAGAAGCATCCAATCACCATAAGGTCAGTTTATGTTCCGATCAAAGACGTCTCGTCGGTGTCCAAGTGGTTTTCCCATGACCAGTTCAAGCCTGAGAACCAAGTTAAAAAAGTCTCATCACGGGGTTCTGAGAAGGCCGTCACTAGCAAACTCCACCAAATTGCAAAGCAGTATCCAAATGTTGATACCATCAAATGGTCAAAGGATTGCTCAAAAACATATGAAAGAGGCAAGCCATTTCTACCAAACCGGGACATCCAGCGTCTACCACTTGGAATGAGAAGGTTCCATGATTGGTACTTGCGTGTTCTCCCAACGAGCATAGATCTCATACAAGCATGCTTCCCCACCAGCACATTTGGAAGCTCAGCCGGGAAAATTGTCTTTGACTTCAATGACATGCAAACATGCTTTCACCTGGGAGAAATGGAGATGAATCTAATTCGCACGTGGTGCCTGTAAGTCCTTGTCCTCCCGATATGATATGAATGTAATCTTTGAATTTTGTTGTAACTAACCCACGCCGTGATTTGTAGAATGCAAGTGCACATTGTCAAACAAATGCCAAGTGTGAAATCCGAGTATGTAGACCCTCAAGCTATAGCCCAAACAAAATTTAATTACCCTAAACGGTGGACACTGGATGCCAAAGAGCTAGCTGCTGCAAAGACTCTTCGGGAGAAAGAGCACATCCGTACGGCGAAACTAAGGGAAGAGTCCCTTAAGGTTGTGGCATACATTGCCCTAGCTTTCAAAAATCTCCAACAACACTCTACTATATGGCTACCATACAACTTCGAGTAAGTTCAACTCTATACTTAAAGCTTTGTTTGATATATTTTATTCGATGCAAAAGAGCTTATCTAGTTCTATGATTAAATCCATGCAGCAACCACTGGATTTGTATAGCCGTCGATGTCGGGAGGAGCATGGCATGGGTCTTTGATTCATTAGATAGGGACACGGTGACATACAAAGACTTCATATCGATTCTCAAGACATATACATATCGACAATCCTCATTAGCTTATATGTTTGTATACATACTTGTAACGTTTACTTTTGGATACTAACAGGTTGTACTTGCTAAAATAATTCGAACAGGACATTTAGGTTCTATGTCACTAATCATCATGGAAGGCATGATCCAGCAAGGAAGGAAAAGCTGGCTATAAAAACACTATGTGCGGTAAGTATACCTTACTTCTTCAGTACTCCGTCACATGGCTGTCAAAAGCATTACTTAACATTTTCATATGCAAAACACACAGTGCCCCAAGTAGAAGCCTGGGAGTGCACATTGTGGATATTATATATGTTCTATGATGAGTAACACCGGTGCCTACAGGAGACACCCCTTAAGGGTAAGTTTGAACCTCTTCACCCGTAGTATAAAAACTTCGTACATGATATGAAATACTAAACCGAAACTTGTTCTCTTGTAGTGGAGAGAAGAGAAAGAAATGAAAAGAGACCCATACAAGGATGACCAACTCTTAGAGCTCGTCGGCGACCTTTGCAGCTTTATATTGGACCAGATTGTACACGTCAGAGGCGCCTACCATGACCGAGAGTCTGAGTTAGGTACAAATCCTCAGTACCAACACCTTCGTGAGACTGAAAGGCTAGCTCTAGGACGTTGATAACAATGTGTATAGAATTTGTATATTTAATGATGGATTGTATATATTCTTGTGAATTGGACTTGTAATTGTAGTTTATAGAATACTCTTGTGCTTGTAGTCGCGGTCACGGGGCGTTCAACAACGCGAACGCGGTTCGAAACGTTGGTCGCGGGACGTTCGGCAACGAGATTTTGAATTGTAAATTTGAATTTTTTTTTGCGGGAAAACGTACTACAGGGACGGTTCTAGATTGAACCGCCCCTACGAATACCTGTTTATAGGAGCGGTTGATACTACAGCCGCCCCTACATATCAATTTGTAGGGGCGGCTGGTAATACGAGCCGCCCCTATAAATTGATTTATAGGGGCGGCTGGTAACACGAACCACCCGTACAAATAGATTTGTATCGACCCTTGCGTAGGGGCGGCTGGGCAAACCGCCCCTACAGAGCCTCTGGAGCCGCCCCTAAAAATCATATTCTACGTAGTGCCTGTTTGTGAACAGTACACTATTGTGTTAATTTATGTTATGGTTTTTGAGCTGGACTTGATGGGTACATGCACAGACGGAGCTACGTGGGGGCCAAACTGGTCCTGGCCCTCCCTGCTCCGGCTGTATCACTATGGAGGTTTGCATGTCGCTGCATGCATGTAATTAATTCCTGTCTCTCTCGTACCATGCTTGCTGTTGCTGATAAGTGGATCACAGCTTACAAGTATGTAAATCCGCACATTGTTCATTCTTCTTTGACAAAATCCCAATTGTTCATTGCAGTCTATATAGATAGAACTTGAAAAAACAAAGATTTTCCACGGAATTCCAATTGTCTATAGTACTATTGGCAAATACTGTAGTAGTGTAGCTTTGAATTGGCCCCCCTACACATTCATGCAAGCTCCCCCACTGGGTACATGGGCAAGCATATTGAAGATAAGAGAGAAGGTGGCGAGGAAGCGTAGAGAAGGTGAAGCAGAAGATTTAAGCTAAATACCATGCTCTCTTTCCAGGTTTAGATAAAATTTGAGGTTTGCAAAATTCTATATAGAAAATATAAAGACTGCCTCAATAATTCTTTTTCCGAGGACAATAAGGTGGATAAAACGGCAGATGAAAGATTTGGAGAGCTATGGGCAACTGGAAAACGGATATGACTCTAACGGTAGGCTATGCCCAAGTAGCCATTTGTAGGCTTCCTCTCACCAATGGTGCCAAGGTATTCGGATGCATTTCGGTGTTGATTTTTTTTGTCTTAAAAAAATACACGGTGGTTGTGGATATTGACGTCAACTGTACAAGGAAAATGCTTGCTTTTCCAATAATTATTTCATAACAGACAGCAACCTGAAATAATTCGATGCACGAGTAAGATTTTACAACATGACTAAATGTTCACTCGCTTACATGTATCTCTAGCACCATTGCCGACCATTCTACAACAAGCTCTTGAGTTCACACCTTGACGGCCAAAGCAATGGCAAGATCATTCAGAGTCCTATGGCAACATACTAAAGAAGTGAAAATAAGCTTTATAATTTCACTTGTGCTAGCTCATATGGATTGTTCTAATTAATAGGGTTACTGAGCTTGGAGCTGGTGCATGTGGCAAGGGAAGAGCAGGTTATGTTGCAGTGCCATTATTATGGTGGAACATCTGAGTATTTCACAAGATTCCTTAGCCTACTCATGATCCAATGTGTTATGCAGTTTGGTACATAGGCCTATTATAATTGATAATTCCGTCATTTGAAATTTTGAAGCATATATACCATAAGGTAAATGACAGTTCTTTTGAAATAAAGTTATCCTTTTGGTTTTAGGTTGGATTTTGATATGAATGTCAATATGGTGTTGGTGGTTAGCAACCAACTCTTGTTTGTAAATACACATCCATTATATTAATTGAGCAGTCAACTCCTGGGGCAAATACACATTATTATTTCTATCTGAATTCTTGTTATCTATTATATGAATTCTCTCAAACGTGTATTATTATTTCACGAAATTTTTATTATAATTCCTCCTTTATGAATGATCCTTTTTATGGACACGTGCGGCGGCCGTGCATGACTACTAGTATTTTTATAGATTCCCCTCTTTAAACGAAATGCACTTTTTTAAAATCTATGATTATCTGAAACGAAATATAGTTTTCTTTAGGTATACCTGCATATTAATGAAACTGCATGCATTTGAACTTTTTTCAATCATCTGTGTTGTATCCATTCCCGAAGTTGTGTGTACCTGCATATAAATGAAATGCACTTTTTTCAATCATCTAATCAGAGCTCATGCACGATCACACACTAGAGCCCACGGACAAACTGTCATATCGTATTGGGATTATTACTCTATATGTGATTACTATTTCTGTTCTTGTTCTTCAGAGCATCAACAGCAAAGAGCTGATCTGATACTACATATTAGTACGTAGACAAATCCATTAAGAACAGGATGATCGAGTATGTTTCAGTGAAGGATTTTTAAGTACCTTTTCTTGATGTGTTTCATTCGCATCTTGTTGGGTTGGCTCAAGCTTTTCTCTGTCTTCATCGATGATTCTATTCTGGATCTGTTTCAGTATGTCCTTCCTTTTTTTCTTTGGTCTCCAAGTTGATAGTGTTCAGTTAGCTTGCCAAAAGAAATCGGAGTGGTTGGATATGTACAGAGGGGCACGTGACTTCTTGTTTTAGTTGTTGCGTTTGGGCAGGGAGGCAGGATCTGGTTGATTATTTTATTATTCTTTGTTTCCATTCATTTTTTCTTTGTCGTTTCATATACATCCCATAGATGACGTGTTTAATTATGATTGGCTGAAAAAGTGGATGATAACTGTATGAACTATCATCCGGGTGATAGGTAGTCGACTATTTTTAAAGACGATCCTCTTAACATACCCACTTAATCGATTTTTAGAGGTGGGTCCTTAGAACGATTGCCTCTATTAATAGTAATTTTCAGAGATGAGCTTCTTCCGTTAATTAATTAACAAACATGGATGTCTTAGATGTCCACCTCTATCTATTAAAAGTCGATAAAGTTTATCGACGGGCTTTTTCCTGGAGGCCGCCTAATCATTTACAAAGATGGTCTCTAGATGTGCTCGTCTCTGTTAATCAGAGAGACTGTCTCTTAAAATTATTTTTGCAATATGCATCTTAAGAAGTCAACATCCGTTAATGGATTAATGAGACAGACATCATAGATTGATCACCTCAATTAATAGTCGATTAACAGAGGTGGTCATCTTAGAATCCTCGCCTGTGTTAATGACTAATTAACAGAGGAAGAGTGTTTGATTGGGCGAGGCCAATCTTAAACTCTTATAAAGCTAAACTCACTAGATTGTTTCTCTCTTCATGTAAGATGTCCACATCATTTCCCACTAGATGTCAACATCATTTCCTACTAAGTGTCCCACTAACTTGCAATGCTTCCATGTAAGCTATCAATGTCATCCCTTATTAATTACAAAAAAAATATCCACATCATCTCTATTATGTGCAGTACTTTTGATCTTTAATCTAAACATAAAGTCATCTACATATGTTATTTGTCGCTTGGGGTTGTTGACCTTAAAAATATATCTAAAATAAAATAAAATAGAAGTAGCAGATTGCATAGTTTTTCTTCATCGAGTAGAAGTAGCTTAGCATTTTGACTCGTCTCTCATCTAACTCAATTTTCATTTATTTGGAGCTCAAAGATTGGGGCGACCACCTTGTTTTTTTTTTTTTTTTAACGTAAGCGACCACCTTGTTTGCCATCCGGAGTTTTTTTGAATGGAAGGAAGTCTATCCCATCCATATATGGTTGCAGCACCTTCGGAATCTGAACACCATCCTCTCTCTGGTATGTCTCCAGAACACAGCAGAGAGTTCTCTCTGTTGCGGTCAGTGTAGAGTTGAGTGTGTGAACATACTTGTTGGACTGTTCACCATGCTTTCTCTGGCCATAGGTCATTCCGAGCCTCCTTGCTTGATAGTCTGTACAATTTGAGCGTGACACTAGTTCCCTGTAGGTTTTGGATGCTGGAAACCATCCTTCTAGGTCATACTTCTTCGCCGCAGAGTTGTTAAGAGCACCGGATACAACATTGACAACATTGCCTGCTATGCCAAGCTCCTTGTAGAAATCTTCTGCGTTTCTAATCATCTCTTCGTGCATTTCCTATGAATCATTGCCATCTGAGCTTGTGATGCAGAACTGTTCAACCTTTTCGAACTCGTGCGTTCTGAAGATACCAGCTGTGTCTCGCCCATGTGAACCAGCTTCTTTCCGAAAGCACGTTGAGAAGCCAACGTACATAATTGGCAACGGATCAGGATGAAACTGCTCACCTTGATGAAGGACGGCCAATGGTTGTTCCGCCGTGGCGATAAAGAACTTCCCTTCTCCTTCCACTTTGTAAAGCTCCTCGTCATATTGTGATAGCTGAGCACATTTTCCCATGGCTTCCTTCGTCATGATATGTGCAGTACGGATCGCCTTATAGCCTCGTTTTCTCAGGAAAGCTTGCAGTGCCTCATTCAGGAGGGTACCTTCCTCTATCAAATAGAAGCCCCTTCCATCTGAAGCTGCAACACCCTTCTTAAACTCGACAATGTCGGTTGCTATGCAAAGATCCACGTGGTTCATTAGTTTTTCACCCATCCTCCTCTCTCCAAAGTCCAAACCCACGCACGAGAACATTGTTGGCCTCGTCGTCGCTAACGGGCACAGATTCATGCAGGATATTGCCAATCGTCATGAGGTTGGCTTCAAGCTTGGCCTTCGCCTCCTGCTCCTCGGCTTCCATGGTGTCAGCGGATCAACCTCTCCAACGGCTAGAGCTTGCCCGAGTCTCTCGCCGTGCCCACGTCCAGCGCTCCAGCGCTCAGTCCGCGCACTCCTCTCGCCAACGGCCTCCGGAGAGCGCGCCCAGCCACGTGCACACGCACGCCCGGTCATCCCGGCGCCCACTCGTCCACGACTGTTTCCGTGTGTAGTGCGTGTGTGTGTTCATGGCCAAAGGCCATTGTACTCTATAAATGTACACTGCATATGATCAATGAACGTTGTCCAGTTGATGATTCCTTCCTACATGGTATCAGACTCCTCTTCGATCCTCGAAAATCCTTTTGCTTCCCCTTCCGCTCCAGCGCCGCCCACCATGGCTTCTCCTCCTCCCTCTGATGGCTCCCATTCCGACGACGAGTTCGTCGTTCCAGCATCCGCCTCTTCCATTCAGGGCATTTCGATCCGCCACCATGTTCCCGTCACTCTCGACATGGAGGACGCGAACTATGGGCAGTGGAAGTGCTTCTTTGACTCTGCCCTCGGCAAATTCGGCCTTCTCGGCCATGTCCGCTCCACCACTCCTTCTGCTGATCGCGATGGCGAATGGCGCATGGTTGATTCGTGCGTGTCAACTGGATCCTTGCCACGGTGTCCAAGGGTGTCTTCGACATCATACGCCGTGACCGCGCCGACGCCTTCACCCTTTGGCATGCCATCGAGGGCCTCTTCCAGGACAACGAGCTCCAGCGCGCGGTCTATCTCGAGGCAGAGCTGCGCACTCTACAGCAAGGTGACATGTCCATCAATGATTTCTGCACCAAGCTGAAGCGCCTCGCCGATCAACTCTGCGACATTGGCCATCCGGTTTCCGAACCAAGCCAAGTTCTAAATCTCCTACGCGGGCTAAATCCGAAGTACCGCTATGTGAAGCCAGTGATCACCGCCAAGTATCCTCCTCATACCTTCATGAGTGCTCGCTCGTTTCTTCTTCTTGAGGAGCTCAGCCTTCAACACGACACCAACGCCGAAGCGACGCAGGCTCTCGCCGCATCCCACGGTGACAGATCGAGCGGCTCCTCCAACTCCAGCAACCACGGCGCATCTCATGGCTCCAACGACTGCTCCTCGGCGTCGCGTGACAACAACCGTCGCGGCAACGGCGGCGGAAATCGCTCCAACAACCGAGGCGATCGACGCCGCGGACGCGGAAACGGCGGCGGCAACAGCGGCAACGGCGGCGGGACGTCGCGCACTGGCAACTCCAACAACCAGAACGCGCCATGGGCCGTGGGCTACAATCCATGGCAGGGCATGGTGCAACCCTGGCCCATGCCCTTCCGTGCTCCCAGCGCCGGCGTCTTGGGGCCTCGACCCCCATTCTAGCCCAACCACGCGATGACGGCTCAACATCAGTCGAACACGCCCGGCGCGCCGTCCAGCTCCTTCGACACTGCCGCGCTCTACGCGGCACTCCACTCCGCCGGCGTTCCTCACCAACCTTAGAGCGCGTCCGATTGGTACTTCGACACCGGCGCAACCTCACATATGTCGTCCTCGCCTGGTAACTTCCCTCGCTCAACCCTTCAACCTTCTTCATCTACAATTACAGTAGGCAATGGTATGCCTGTCACACATCGAGCACAAACATTCATTCCTACTGCCACTACACCTGTTCGCTTGAACGATGTTCTTATTTCTCCTTCTCTAATCAAAAATCTGATTTTCGTTCGACGTCTTTCTCGTGATAACAATGTCTCTATTGAATTTGACCCGTCTGGTTTTTCAATCAAGGATCTAGCTACCAGGGTGGAGATGCTCCGATGTGAAAGCAGCGGGGATCTTTACCCTCTTCGACACCAGCATCATCAGGCCTTCACTGCATCTTCGGCGACATCCTTGTGGCATCAGTGACTGGGCCACCCTGGTCACCCAGTTACTTCTCAGATTTTACAAAAATTTCCTTTTCAATGTAATAAAGCTGATGCTCACATATGTTCATCTTGCCGGTTGGGCAAACATCACCGTTTACCATTCTCTGATTCAGCAACAAAGTCTTTCTTTCCCTTTCAGCTTGTTCACTCAGATGTTTGGACTTCACCCATATTTAGTCACTCTGGTTTTAAATACTATGTTGTTTTTCTAGATGACTATACTCACTATTTGTGGACAGTTCCCATTCGCAACAAATCTGACGTTTTTCAGACAATTAAGACTTTCATCTCCTATGTCCATACCCAATTCCGCTTGCCTATTCTTGCCTTCCAAACAGACAATGGACGGGAGTACGACTCCACCGCCATGCGCCTTCTTCTCTCCTCTCACGGCATACACCTGCGACTCTCATGCCCCTACACGTCGCAACAGAATGGGAAAGCCGAGCGTTTTCTTTGAACCATTAACGACTGTTTGCGCACCTTGTTGCTTCACAGTGCAGCTCCACTGCCATTCTGGGCGGAGGCCCTTGCCACGGCAGTTTACTTGATCAACAGGCGTCCATGTCGCTCGACCGGATCTGCGACACCATATGGCCTCCTCTTCGGCGTATCGGCGACTTACGACGAGCTCAGGGTGTTCGGATGCCGCTGCTTCCCCAACATGCTCGCGACCTCGCATCACAAGCTCGCCGCGCGCTCGACGGCGTGCGTCTTCATCGGCTACCCGTCAGATCATCGCGGCTACCGGTGCTACAATCTTGCCACCGGCCGCGTCATCACGTCGCGGCACGTCATCTTCGACGAGGGCGTATTTCCATTCTGGGACACCACCAGCATCGACAGCAGCACTCGTCCACGCCCCACGACTGCCTGGCATTGCGACCCGGAGGACAACGCGCCGCGCCCACAACCCATCCCAGCCACAACTCCGCGTCTGGTCGCGGACCTGACGCCGCACCCACAGCGGCGGCGCACGGCACGTCCCGTCCGTCCCTCCACGACGTCCTCCAGCTCTGCAGCGAATTCCACGGCAGGTGCACCGACGCTGCCCACCTCGCCGTCGGGTCCAGCCATCGCGACGTCGCCCACTGCGGCTGGCACACCAGTGGACGACGCCACCACCTACCGGAGCATCGCTGGTGCACTCCAGTACCTGACGATCACGAGCCCGGACATCGCATATGCCGTGCAACAGGTCTGCCTACACATGCACGAGCCGCGGGATGTGCATTTGACAATGCTCAAGCGCATACTCCGGTACATCAAAGGCAACATCTCCCTTGGTGTCCAGCTCCGAGCGGTCACTTCGCCGACGATCTCCGCCTACTCCGACGCCGACTGGGCCGGCTGTCCGGATACGCGCCGCTCGACGTCAGGCTTCTGCGTATTCCTCGGCTCATCCCTTATATCGTGGTCGTCCAAGCGACAAACTACGGTATCTAGGTCGAGTGCCGAGGCGGAATACCGCGCCATCGCCAACGCCGTCTCCGAGTGCTCGTGGCTTCGCCAACTTCTCGGTGAGCTGCTCTACACGGTGCCATCAGCGACAGTCGCGCTCTGCGACAACATATCTTCGGTGTACATGTCCCGGAATCCAGTCCAACACCGGCGAACAAAACATATCGAGCTCGATATTCACTTCGTCCGGGAGAAAGTATCAGACGGCGAACTCCGCGTCACACATGTTCCCGGCGCACGGCAGCTAGCGGATGTGTTCACAAAAGGACTCCCTTCAGCGCTCTTCTTCGACTTCCGAGACAGTCTCTCTGTGACGAACGGCGACGTCAAGACTGCAGGGGGTGTCAGCGGATCAACCTCTCCAACGGCTAGAGCTTGCCCGAGTCTCTCGCCGTGCCCACGTCCAGCGCTCCAGCGCTCAGTCCGCGCACTCCTCTCGCCAACGGCCTCCGGAGAGCGCGCCCAGCCACGCGCACACGCACGCCCGGTCATCCCGGCGCCCACTCGTCCACGACTGTTTCCGTGTGTAGTGCGTGTGTGTGTTCATGGCCAAAGGCCACTGTACTCTATAAATGTACACTGCATACGATCAATGAACGTTGTCCAGTTGATCATTCCTTCCTACACATGGCAGCCTGCCGCTTCTTGATCTCGTTCGTGCCATCCATGAGCTTCTGCGCCTCCTCATCTTGCTTGCCTGTCTTGAGCTTTCCGATCTTCTTGCTAGCGACGTTGAGCTCCTGCCGGTCCTTGTCCAAGTCGAACCGCAATTGGCGCCATGCTTCATCGAGGGCAATGACCTCATCAACTAGCTCAACGGAGGCAAAACGATTCAGCTGTGACAGGCGGACAAGATCCGCCTTGCCGTCGTGTTTGTTCTCTCCCGTGCGCAATAGATTGATGTCTAGCATCTTTGCTGATGACTTTGGACGGGAATTTGTTGGGTGCAGGCGAGGCGTGATGATCCAGAACCGGGAATATATATACACCGGCCGGCAGATCGAGGAGAACTTGCTAGTCGTTCGCCGGTGGAGGACTCACGGCAACTTGAGGAGGCAGAGGAGAGCGGCGCGCCGGCAATATCTATACACCGGCAGATGAGTGCAAGTTCTAGTCGGACTGGGCTCCGGCGTAGATCGGAGTTTCCGGTCTTTCGCTGTTCAATTCCCGTGTCAAATAGGGTCGGAATCGGAATCCAGACTCCTGCCTTCTCGCGGACGCCAGGACTTCAAGGCCCGCAACGTTTCTGTACTGGGCTTTGAAGAGGCCTAATACTACTTACTATACCTAGTGTTTGTATCTACTCAAAAAAAAAAAAAACCCTAGTGTTTGTATATCTGGGGTGGCGCCCATCAAATTGGGGGCCCAGGGCGGGCCGCCTCCAGGGTCGGCCCAGCTCTGAGCTGCCTATTTAAATAATTTTAGATAAGAGTAATCCTGCCCGTCATCATATATCTTCCCATCCTTCTCAAAAAAATAAAATCAGATGTCTTCCAATCCTGGCTCTAGGGGGAGAAAAAAGAGTAGTGCATCGGCCGTTGCTGATTGTGAATGATGTGGTGCCTCTAAGCGTAGTGTGCAGCAGCGTGCGTGCGTCAATACTCAAATGCCGCACGCGTGAGGACGGCAGTGAATCCGAATGGAAAAGGGGCGGGTGGTGAGTGGGACGGCCGGCGGCTAGGTCGCCGGAGGCCGAGGCGGTGGCGGTTAGGGTTTTCAGGGAAGCTCTCCATGGTCAGCGGGCTTAGAAAGAGAAGGGTCTGGCGGTGGTGGCAGGTTGAGGGGCGGAAGTGAGGCGGCGGTGGCGCCGCCGAGCGGGTGGTGGTAGACAACCGGATGGGTGGTGCCCGCGGCGAGGGCGAGGAGTAACCGGACGAACTGACGAACTCTCTAATTGGGATTAGGGAAGGACGGGATGGTTCAACGGGGGTGGACGACGAGCAGAAAGGTCAGCGGTGGGCCAGACGGTGGTCGAGGCAGGCGGAGGCGGGGCTGCGGACGATCAAGGAGGAGGAAGACTGTGGGTCCATATCCACAGCAGCGTGCCCGTCGGGTAAGAGGCTTGGCATCTGAATGGCATGAGACATGACCGCACGGGCCATCGGTGGACACTCACCAACCCATAATTCGAATCGCACAAGAAACACGGACGGCAAATGGACGACGAGTTGTCTCACGCGGACGCCTTCTGCGCCGATCTCGATGTCACCAACCCCCAAAACTCAGTCATCATTCATCAACGATAGTGCCACCTCACACATAATTTTTTACGCAATAGGATTAGGTTCTATGTGTCTGTATGTATAACAAGTATATAAATTACAAATGTATCTACTGATCGATCTACACACACGAATTTTAATCAGCAAAGGTAAAAGTAAAAAAAAAACAGAGTAAAAAGGTCAGCCTAAAAACTGCCGATCACTACAACGCTACCACCGCGAGCCCAGCGGCCACGGCTACGGCGCTGACCAACGCGCTCCACGGTCGGGAGCTTGCGCCGGCGGCGCTGTCCATGTCCCGGCTGCTGGTGGCCGGCGGCGCGACGCCCTTGAAGTTGGGGTTGCCCCCGTACAGGTTCTGGATGCCCGCGACGTCGTCCTCGGCCAGGTCCACCTTCCTGGTGCGCGAGGTGATGGTCGGGTACATGATGGCGCTGGGCTCCGCCGAGTGGCCGAGGCCGAGGAGGTGCCCGATCTCGTGCACCGCCACGGACTCGAGGTCCACGGCCACGTCCGAGGACGCACGCGACACGTCGCCCGTGGCGACCCACGCCTCGGCCGCGTCCAGGTGGAACCGCCCGTTCGTCGGGGAGAAGGCGTGCGCCAGCGTGCCCAGGGGCCCGTCGAACGCCTCGCCGTCGCCGTGGTCCCCCGCGTAGAACCCGATGGTGATGTCGGCATCCTTCGCCGACGCGGTCTCCGTGAAGTTGAGCGTCGTGGCCGCGGACCACCGCGCGAACGCGCGCGCGAACACCTGGCTCAGCGTCGCCCGGTCGATGGACGTCAGGGAGGTCTGCGTGATGGCGTACGTGAGGCTCTTCTTGGAGCGCGGCCACGCCGGGGAACCGGGGAAGTAGGTGAAGAGGTTCCGGCCGTGGACGTGCGACGAGGAGGCGCCCGCGCCGCCGCCCATGGTGGACGTGCCGTTGATGATGTCCGCGACGCCGCACCGCGGAGCCATCATCTGGGCCACCGTGGACGCGTCCATCACGCCGGTGACGTCGAGGCCGAAGTTGCGCTGGTACACCTTGATGGCTTCCTCCAGGTCGGCGTCGAAGATGTCGTTGAACCCGGACGACTCGGGGAGGTAGCCGAAGTGGGAGAGGTAGTCCTTGACCTTGGCGAGGCCCTGCTGCTGCTCGCCGAAGTGGCAACCGGTGAGGTTCTGGAACGCCGACCAAGGGTTTGGGATCTTGGACGTGATGGACGCAAAACCGGATGGCAAGTCTGCCGACGAAACTGGTGCGACGACAAGCATCGCCACTGCCACGGCGGCGAGCAGGAGGAGGAGAGGAGAGGTGGTGCTGGCCATCGCAACCTTTCGAGTTTCGGGGAGAAGGGAAGCTGTGAGGAAGAATGGATGAGGAGGGACAATTGGGCGATGTTTTTGAAGGGTGACGGGTCGTCCAAAGACGACTACTTGGTCAGCCGGCAAGAGCCGGCTAAGATGGAGAACAGGAACCCTTCTTTGTAGCATTTTGTCAAAAAAAAAAAACCCCCTTCTTTGTAGCATGATCGGTGCGGAGTTTGGTTGGGTCTAGCTGGGGAATGAGTCTCGTGTTTGTTGTGTGTGTAAAATGGTTATTATGTTGGTGACAGGGCCTATGTGAGGACTTGTTCCTGGGAAAGTATATGTGAAGAAGCTTCCTTGTTCTTACTCAGGTAATAATCAAGTTGGTATAGCGCTACAGGCAAAGAAAAATGTTTAGGAGAGAGCAATGATAGTGCCCATGTGCATGAGCTGTAGCAATTAGCGTCTGATAATGTTTTTTTTCGTAGGTAATACGGACGGATTC
This sequence comes from Miscanthus lutarioriparius, assembly GCA_904845875.1. NCBI lineage: Eukaryota > Viridiplantae > Streptophyta > Magnoliopsida > Poales > Poaceae > Miscanthus > Miscanthus lutarioriparius. The sequence goes on from CAJGYO010000018.1 coordinate 62,134,554, forward strand.
GTTGAAGGGGCCCTAGTCCAACTAGAAAGAAACCAGAAAGAGTAATTGAGATATGGACAAGGAGCCGTAGCACTTGAAGACTACGGCTACGGCTACGGCTCGATGTCCTGGTACAACTATTATTATAATAGTTATAGATATAGATAGAAATCCTTAACACCTCATTTGCTACATTCTTATCCCACAAATATATCCCTATCATCACCAATATATTCCACCACTGGAATTTTTCCAGTTCCGACAGTTACAAGAGCAGCAGTAAACTTCTTAGCGTCGTACAGTTTAGTGGTTACTTAACACCAACCCAAGCAGACATAGCGAAAAAGGGGGGAGAACAACACATTGGAACAAAGAAATGTTAACAGCTACTAGATTCCAAGGTGGTTCAGACACCCATCCTTCTAACAAAGACATCTTCCAGTAGATGACCTATGAACTAGGCCACAAATATGGTCTTTAATTGATGGAAAAAGTCTACAACAACAACAACAACACGCTTCTCATAATGGCATCTTAGAAGGAGTACCTGGATGGGACCAATGGAATGTTTCAGATTACAGAAATTTCTAAAATGTGATGCTTTTCATGGTGGCACATGGAAATACCTGGAAGGCGCGGGTATTTTTTTGGAGTGGCATGTTCTTTGACGTATATAACAGCTGTTCGTTGACCATGAGGTCCCATTGATTCAACTGAGAACAAAAAGTTTACCATGAGGTCAACATTTGTGTTTGACTTCAACTACCATAGGATATCTCATTCCAGAATTTACTGATGAAATGATAAAAGGCTTACAAAAAATGAAAAGCAGCAATAGTACTGCATCAGTTGAAAGTACATTAGCAAGCTATAGTTAAGAAAAAACCTCACTAAAGGAAAGCGATCACTTAGTCAAGGAGGGGAAATCACTATAGGCAATATGAGCTATTAATTCAACTACTACTTTTTTTATTTATTTTGGTCTGCAGAGTGCAGAACACTGAATTTTTATGATTTTTTTTCTGTGTAAACTTTTTTGTCTGCAGGACACTCATTTTGTCTGTAACTATGGAGTTTTTTCTGAACCATGTCGTGCACGCCAAGTCACATTTTATCAGTGTCCTACGACCAATGTCCTTTTTTTACAAGAGAAAGGGAGAGAATAAAATTACAAGAACACAAAATACTTCTGCACACTTAAAAGCTGGAGACAATACCATTACATAACTCAAGCATGGAACCACCCAATTTCCGTACTGCACCTTCTGCATTTCTTACTTCTTCCTGTACCAAAAAAAAAAGTGAACTTATAGTGCTGAATCCAATTCCGAGCAAGCAATATATATTTTCTGAATAAGTGTTTGCAGTGTACAATGGTATCACAGCTAGTAAGACAAGAAAATCCAAGACTTACATGGGGGTCACGTCCTTTTGCAGCTATAAACAAACCACCAATGCGAACCAATGGGATGCAGTACTCCGCTGCAAAAGAGAACTCTAGATAATTTGCTAAAACAAGTCTTGTAATACAAATTCAAATATCGCATACCAAGAACTTTCAGTTCAGCAACAGCTCTTGCAGCTACTATATCATATCTTTCTCTGAAATCAAGTCTTTGGCCAACTTTCTGTCCTATAAAGCCATGTAAAGAAAACGGTCATGTTTAACAATGCAGATAGATTCCTCTGCAGCTAACATAACAACAATGTAAGCGTGCCATGGCTAGTTTCATGGTAGGCAAGAAATGTTTCCACAAAATCAATCTGTTCACCAAGAAACAAATAGAGCCATGTCTACTCAAGAACTAATAACTATAGTAGAATCAGCACAAATGAATTGAAAACCTAATAACTATAGTAGTGCAACAAAAAAAATAGATTTCTTAAAACAACTTCAGCCGGCTTGAACTTATCAGCCGGCTTATCAGCTATAATCTACAGTATTTTTCTCTCACAATAAAACAGCTTCAGCCGGCTTATCAGCCGGCTTTAATACCAGCCGAACAGGTCCCAAACGTGCAATCTAGGACCATGGTCCTAGGTGTTTCCCAAAAATTTCTAGTACCCCCTTTAAAAATTTTGGCCCAATCGATCTGGCCCTAGGCGTGGTCCAAGTACATTTCTCAGTTCTCCCAGCCCAGCAAACTTCAGTGACCTGTGTGGCTGTGCCTATCTACGTGTCTCAGCATCTCGCATGCATGTGCCCACAGTGATGCCCTCCCCCTTGTCTCTTGTCCTCTCCTCTCGCTCTTGTCCTTGTGAAACCCAAGCAGAGAGCTGGTGGCAGCCAAATCGACAAGCGTCTACCGGCAAGCAGCGGTGCGCCAGCATGGCCAAATCGAGCAATGGGGTATGGAAGGCTAGACCGCCAGACGTTGGAGGCTGGCCATGGCCCATGGCCGGAAGAGAGCACAGTAGGACACAAGCCTAGCTGCAGGCAGCAGCCTTGCAGGTGGCTTGCGGCGTTTCCCAGTCTGCCCTTGCTCTATTTCGATCCTGAACTCCCCAATCCTAGGAGCAGAGAAGGGACTCTGTTTGAGCTGCAGAACAATCTATGTTATCTATCAAAAGCTTGTTTGTGTGGCTGATGGCTGACGCCACTCATAGGAGTTGAACGCTACCACACTATTGTAGGGAACCAGTTAAATTTCTTAGCCTTCTAACACTGAACTTGGCCTTCAGCCTCAAGACCATGGTTTGCCATCTTTCAACTGTATGGCAATGTTCCTTGCTCAATAACCAACATGTGTTTATACTGTGTTTTCACAATACTTGTTTTCACAACATGCCCTTGTTTTCAGTTGAAAAAGGCTCAGAAGGAACATGAAAGCAATTACCGCTGTGTTTTCACAATACTTTAGTAGCTCCAAATTCATATATATAACCAAAAGTAAGAGAGAAGCATTGCTTGATTAAGTCAAAGCAGACTAGATGAATTTGGTGATGCCATGATTTTGATTTTGAATAAATATACCCGTTCATACTACAAGAAATCTGAGTGATACCTTACTTTATGTACTGAAGTTTTAGGTATTCTTACTGTAGATTTGTGTGGTAGCTACAGTACTTAGTTCCTTGATTAGAATTTGAGGTTAGCTAGATTTTGTGTTATGTGCAACATTGAATGTTTTCTTTGCGCAGTCTAATTCACACATGTATTTAAAAACTTTAGTGCAATATTTATTGCACGAAATGATCTATTTGTGAAACGAGCACTGCTACACTGGGGTGATGTCGATGAATTTATTTTGTACTGCACCATGTTACAATCAAACATGGAATTGAGATATCTTCTAAATTATGCATTTTATTTTTTGTTTATATGAACTGCCAGTATGTAGGCCATAAATATTTCACAGCATAATAGCATATGCTAAGCTTAAAACCATCTTACCTCAGCTCGGTCACACACCACGTCCACATTTGACAACTCCATGGCTTCAACTGCATGCTCCAAGAATGTGCACCGCTTCCGCATCGACTCTAACAGTGTAACTTTCCAACCTGAAACCGAGGAGACAAATCGAGGTTGCAACAACCAAATCAGCCACAACTCGTTTTCCCAGCCACATCAGAACACCAATTAACTGAAAAGGAGGGGTGTTTACTCGGTCGCGCAACGGCAAGGATTAGGCCTGGGAGCCCGGCGCCGGAGCCGACGTCGATAAGTCTGACCCCGTCGATGGCGCCGCCAGCGGAGGTGGAACGGGCGCGGTACGCGCGCTCCAGCGGGGGTAGCATGGCGAGGGAGTCCGCCACGTGGCGCGTCATGACCTCTGCCTCGTCTGTGACGGCGGTGAGGTTCATCCTCTGAACAGATTCGAGAGAGTGAGAGACGCACACGCAGGGCAGCGCCTCGCCGTGGGAAGCGTTCCGTGCCTAGGAATGTCAGATGTGGTAGCTGCGGAGCTCAGGGGTTCGGGACGGACCTGGTTCCATTCAAGGAGTGTGTCCATGTAGACGGTGACCTGGCGCTGCTGCGGCGGCGAGAGGGAGGAGGTGGTGGCGGCGGCAGAGGAGGAGGAGGCGACGGTCGTGGTGGTCCGGAGGTTGAGGAGGGGGTGACGCGGAAGGTGGCGCCGGCCCAGGAGGAGGCTAGGGAGGAGAACGCCGCGGCCGGCGGCGGTGCTGCAGCAGCAGAGCGACATCTCTCGCGGCGGCGGCCTCCAGCGCGGCGGGGCTTTGGATGGGGTTTGTCAAACGGTTATGTGCTCTAGCAGAGAAAACGCATTTTGTCCAGAGACGCTTTCTGCTCGACTCGACTCGACTCGACTCGACTCTCGTGTCTCGTCTTTCCTCACGGCGGGACCACAGGTGGACACTTGGACGAGCACGAGCAGCTGACGGGTGGGTCCACTCGGCAGCGACTCGCACAAGTCGTCAAATGAGACGGCAGGTCGGTCGCAGCCGCAGCTCCCCCGATAGCCAAAGACAAGTACTCGCTGCCAACCGGACCACCCCCTTCGCCTACCCTCCCCTGCCGGCGCTCAGATCCGCCGCCCCGCCGCAGCACACCCGCCCGCGCCGGCAGCAACCACGACAAGCGGCCCGGCGCGCGGCAAGCTCCCACCCTTCCCACCATGCCGGGTCTGGTCGCATACTCGGGCGCCGGGCTGGGCCTCCTGGCCCTCGCCGCGCTCGAGTCCCTGCCCCTCCGCGTCCCGCCGCTCCGGTTCCTCCCGCGCCGCCTCTCCACGCCGCTGCACCTCCGCCACCTCCTCGCCGCGGCCCTCTCCGCTCTCTGCCTCATCTCCGCTCTCGTCTCCGCGCACCACCTCTCGCTCCCCACGCTCGCCGCCTCGGCGCTCTTCCTCCTCTACTCCCTCGCGCCCTTCGTGCCGCTCGCGGCGCCGCTGCCTTTCCCCCTCCTCGACCTCCTCCTCGCCGCGGCCTTCGCGCAGGAGCTGCTCCTCTTCGCGCACCGCCGCCCCTCCACCGCCGCCGGGATCGAGAACCGCTACTTCGACCTGCTCCTCGTCCCCATTGCGCTCTGCCTTGGCGCCACGCTGCTCGCCGCGCACCGGCCAGGGGAGGCCACGCCGCGGCTCGCCCGTGCGGCGGGCCTGGCGCTGCAGGGCACGTGGATGCTGCAGATGGGCTTCTCCTTCTTCACCAGCGCCATCGCGCAGGGATGTGCGCTCCACGCCGCCAGCCGCGCCGACTACACCATTAAGTGCCGCACCCATGAGGATTACCACCGCGCGCGGTCTGTGGCCACGCTACAGTTCAACGGCCACCTGGCGCTGCTTGTGATTGCCGGCGCGGCCGCTTACGCGGCAGTCCTATCCAGGGCAAACCGACCCCCGAGCGGGTACAGTGTTCTGGGTAAGGAGGTGCAGATGGAGGGGATGCCGATCATGTCACAGTTCACACTGGATTCGGATGAGGAGAAGGAAGACGAAGCAATCACCTCTACAGCAGCTCCAGTGGCAAATGGCGCGGAGTCCCATGACGAGATCCCACTGCACGAACCCGGTTCCAAGTGACGGAGATGAAATTTGGGCTGTTCTTCTGTCGATTAGCCAAGTGGAGGAGGATGTCGACAGAGCTGCAGCACACTGGGGCTCATCCTTGTGTGTTTTGGTACATCATTTTAATATATGGTTTTCACTTTCTGATATTTGGTTAATATGTGGAAAGAAATCTTGCTTAGTTTGATCTGCATAGATTAGAGTTAATATCTGTAAAATATTGTAATTTGCTGGGTTCAGATAGATCTTTCAGAAATAAAGTTAACACATGTTCAACTCTGAGATCAATTTGTGTTCTCCACTTACTTTATTGTCTAACTAATTGACAACTGCTTCAGTTTCTTTTTAATGATATTTTTAAAGTCCTGTGGCATAGATGTATCTGTTCAGAGTTACATCTGTGAATTTAGATTAGTCGACAATTGCTGCTAATGAAATGATCAAATTATTCTTTTTAGAATTTAGATTAGTCGACAATGTGCTACTCTGTGAATTTGGATGAAAATTAGCTGCTATAATTAACATGGCATTGCCCCAAATCCTCCTCTCCTACTTCAGTCCCTTTCCCCGTTATGGGATCATCATCCACTCTGTGAATCTGTCGATTAATTGTTATCTTTTCTTCACAAGAAATGGATACCCTTAGCCCTTAGAATAATAGGTGTGGAATTTGTTAAGCACATTTGCAATCCAATATTGCAAAGTGCTGCAATCCATCATAGAGGCAACTGTCACTGGTCACACTTGGGAGGAGCATTTGCTGGGATTGATGAGAACCAATCTACTAGGTATCAGCTGCCTGTGAATACTGGTGGTCTGGTATGGTTGATACATTCATTAGCCATGACCATGGTGGCATCAGTTGACCCTATCCAATACACAGTGTAGCATGGTGACATTGCTGACTTTAGATCATCAAATGAGTTGAAACGTATCCCTGTGGTGGATGGGATATAGGGCAGCTAAACAGTACATGATGTTGCAACTTCTTTCTAGTGATCTGGCGGTAGTTTGTGCCTAGGTATTTGGTTTCTGAAGCATTTAGGGTGATGTGACATGCATTGTACATTCTTGTGTGGATGCTGGGTTTGTGAGTTGTGCCTTAAAATCAAGATCCATTGGTACTAAGATTCAGAGGGGTACATTGTTTCAGCTATTTGGCTTCCAAGGCTGGATGACAGATTGCAAAGGTGTTTGCTCTTTGCAGTTTTATTTACTTCCATTTTTCTTGGGGAAAGGTTGTTCTTTCTCGTTGGTGACTTCAATTTTTTTCGATGCAAGATTAAGGCTTCTTATTTCAGCTATAAATGCATGCTGAGAATTGCCTGCAGAACTGTTCATGATGCTGGTAGCAAATATGATTCTATTTATAACTCTGTTTACTAGTGGCTACTAAATGAGGCCATGCTTGTCGAACAGAAGTTATTCTCTCTATCATTGATTTAATCCACGAAGGGCGGGCCTGGTGCAAGCGGTAGAGTCTTACCGCCTGTGACCGGAAGGTCCCGTTTTCGAGTCGTGGTCTCCTCGCATTGCACAGGCGAGGGTAAGGCTTGCCACTGACACCCTTCCCCAGACCCCGCACAGAGCGGGAGCTCTCTGCACTGGGTACGCCATTGATTTAATCCACAACTGGTTCAATGCACCTCTAGTTTCAGGCTTTCAGCAATGCATTATATGCTTGTTTTTCATTTTTCTTGGTAAACAAACTACATCAGCATATGAGCCTTATGCTTAAGGTTAGTCTTCTATCTGTCTTTCTACTGCTCTAGTAATGTTTTGTTGTTTTGCTTAAAGGTCGACAGGATTAGAGTATTTCCACCGTGTTTGAGGTACAAAATATACCAATGTGTGCTTTTGCCTGTTGTTGCTAAACCATGCCAGAAAGTAACCAAGCAAACAATCTCAGGGCACACTAAAATTTCAGATCTAGATCCACTAACAGACAATGGATCCATATGCAAGTCGATTATAATAGGCAGCCAGTCAGCCACAAGAACTAGGCTGACATCTGTGTTTAGTAAGTGACTTTCTGCCTTCTTGTAAATGATTTGTTTCAAAAAGTTTCATGAGTGATTTGCGGAAAATAATCTCCAGCTGAGTTACTTTAATTCTGTGAACAGAATGATTTAGACCATGATGGCAATTTCTTGGAAAAGTGTTTGTCTAGATGGTAGCACCATAGCAGTCAAAATACAATCGAGTTCTGAATCCACTAGTTTTCAATGCGGATCTCATTCATGGAAACATTCTAACAGGAAGTTATCTCTTATGTAGACGTATCTATACACATATGCAGATGTATACATTATACCTAATATGAATTTTCTTGTCATTTTGGGAGTACATGCCTTTTCCTTTTCTTCTTAATCCATTTCCCCACTTTTGCAGCACATTGGTGAACGTGCAATATCACCCTGGCTGTGATCTACTGATCTGTTCTCCTGTTGCAGGCCCACTAATCATAGGAGTAACAAGGTCACACAAGGGATGTAAATAGGAACCCCCTGGGTAGTTCTTGGTCACCCCCTTAATTCATTTTCTTCTATACTTTTCTTGCTTTGAATCCAGGATTAGTTCATTTTATTCTGGTGCATGGCTGGGGCTAAAGGTCTTGACGTATTTGGCCATAGTGTGGTGTTTACGTCACTAGTTGAAGTTCCTTGTTTCTCGGTTAGTAGTAAATTATGCCCTAATGGGATTATGATTTCTGAGTCTTGTTAGACTCCTATCTTCTTAGGGTCTGTTTGGATTAAGAGGCTAAAGATTAGCCCTTCCCTTTTAGCCACCTTTTAGCCCTTGGGGATTCAAGCAGGAGGGCTAAAAGGAGGGACTAATCTTTAGCCCTCCATTAGCCTATTAGCCCTTGCAAGTTAGGCTAAAAGTGCTAAAAGTTGACTTTACTCTCTCTCTCTCCTCTCTCTTATACTTTTAGTCATCTTTTAGTCATGTATCTAAACAGCCCAAGGGGCTAAACTTTAGCCCTTTCATTTTAGGGCTAATCTTTAGCCCTGGTCTAAACTTTAGCCAAGAGGATCCAAACAAACACTTAATATAATGATATGTAGCTTGCCGTGTTCGAGAAAAAAAATATTGAGTTTTGGGTCGTGACCTACTGAGAGAACAAAACTTGCATTGATATCCCCTCTCCTGCACATTTTTAGCGACAGCACGGGACCATTATTACTGTCTTTTTGGTTTGAGGCGAAGCAGTTACTGCCCTTCATAATACTAGACAACTGTATCATGCGCCAGGAAAATAGAATCATTTCTCATTGGCCACATCAATATGACAATTGACAAACTCAGTCAGCACAAACTACAGTGAAACAAAGTGTTATTTCAATCCTACCAAGCGCTCTGGAGATCGTGGCTTACAGTTACAGATAACGATTAGATTAGATTAATGCATAAACCTCAGTGTGAATGATTTGAAGCATCACAATAGATGAAAACATTGGACTCATCCATATCGCCATTGCTTCCTCTGATCTATCACAAGCAATCCACAAGTTTCAAACCAGCTAGGCCTTGGGCAAGTTGTACCACCAGTCGTGTGGCTTATCTGCCAATCTTTTCCATGTTATCTACTCTCTCCGTTCCAAATTACAAGTCGTTTTGATTTTTTTGGTACATCTATTTTGATATGTATATAGATATAATATATGTCTAGATACGTAGCAAAATGGATGTATCAAAAAAGTCAAAGCAACTTATAATTTGAAACGGAGAAAGTAGCATTTTGTCCTACTGCTATTTAATCACTCGTAGTTAGAAGAAAAGGAGGCTAGAAGTAGGCAGAAAGAGGCCTCCCTATCAATTTTAACCGATCGATTAATCATTCTTATCGGTACCTAGCACTCGATTAGACCCTCCAATTCGATCAGAGCGATTAGAAACCTAATCATCTGATTTATCGTCGATTAATCGCGATAAATCATCTGATTAGGTGTCTTGACCGATCAGCACCAAATAGGCAGATGAACTGCTTGATCTTACTGGGCTATATTTGTTTGGGCCAGGCCCATTAGAGTTTCTCTTTTATACCTCTTCCCCACTCTTTCTCTCACCTCCTCAGTCCTCACCCTCACTATCCAGTCGTCGGCTGCACTTGTTGTGTGTGCAGCTGCTGAGCTGCATCTCTTCCCCTCCATCCTCACTCACTCCTCTCTTCCTTCCGGATCCAATCCAAGCTGCCCGTCCGTGCATCTTCCCTGCTGCGTGCTGCTTCCTCCTCCTTCCTGCTGCAGGGTCATCGATTCTCTTCCCCACCTGCTGCAGGTCCAAGGGAGCACAAAGATGAGTTATGATGTAGTATTGATGCTCGATGTCTACTAACCAGAAATATAGTCTTGATGCTTGATGTCTACTATATATACCATACATATATGATATATAGTCCTGCTATATACAGGAGATTATATGGACGACTAGACCGATAAGAGGTCTACTAATCGTCCTTATCGACGATTAATCGTCCTTATCGGTGATTAATCGTCCTGATCGTCCTTATCGGTACCAGGGCGATTAGCGACGATTAGCCAATTTAATAACATTGCTCCCTATATCTAGCTGTGTTGTCTGCTTCATACGTGTTGCTTTCGTGGAGAGAATTTACATGTTAAGAGCCAAGCTTGATCAACAGTGGCATCTATGAAAATTCAGATGGCTACAAAAGGAGTGTCTCAGATTTGGAAGGCAGTTCTGCTGAAAGATCAGTCTTAACACTACTCTTAAGTAGCATGGCATGTTGTTCTCACATGACCTATTGTTGGGTTCAAGTGTTCAACCGTTGGTATTTGGTTTCAGTTGCTGCTTACTGTGATGTCATATATGCATTTCTGCTTTTCTGAACATATATAATAAGGTTCATAGTTTTTTAGGCTTGGTGTCTCTTAAGGATGTATCTTCTGTTCTATTTCATGCACTAGAAGTTACTGTTAGTCCCAACACTAAACTGGATCAACAAGCATCGTGGTTTTGTTGTTTCTTGCATTAAACTTGCATAAATTCTTCTAGAATGCTCCCATATGTGCACTTTCTATACGTCGTCGTTGATTGTATTTTGATTAAATTGAGTAGATTGGTTTACCATCATATACATTGTGATCTGCATGCACACACAAGTCAACATTTTTATTCACTGTCAAGACCTCGAAATAATACTGAATCATTTAAGCTCATAACTCATATGGCGCTAGAACTGAGGGTCACGGCGGTGCTACAAGCTGTTGCAAATGAATTTGTCCTGTGGTGCTAAGGGGCTTCCAGGTCCATCGCAGGGGGCAGCTAATCTTGTCCCTGGGTTTTCTTTTGGTCACTTTCTTTGTTTCTGTCGTTTAGGTGAGTTTTGGTGTGGAGTCGGGTGTGCGTTGGGTCTTTGTAGGGCTGGGGTTGAACCCACCCCTATATCCCAGTTTCTCTCTTTTCTTTAATGAAATAATGCTCGGCTCTCTTACATGTTTGAGAAAAATATGTGCTTAATTACTTGTCTTGAAAAGAGTATCAGTTTGGAATTGTCAGTAGATCTAAAGTTTTAGTAGAACAGTAGTTGGTAAACCTGGCCATTCAGCTCCTTCTGATTAACTTCATACTCTCCTCTACTATGAACTTTATTTTTGTCGAGTAAGAATTCACTAAATGTGAGAGTTAGAACACACACAGTCTGTTCGTTTGGCCATGGCTTGTCATAAACGATCGTAAATTTTCAGCCAGAACAGTATTTTTCTCTCACACAAATCAGCCAGCAGTACTTCTTCACAAACCAGCAACGAAACGAACAAGCCAACCGAACAGGCTGACAGCTTCTTTGCTGCACTGGGCTTTCATGTAGCTTTAACAGTGCCTATCTTATCGATGTTGCTGTTACATCATGTCTTTCGGTCCTTGATAAGCAACATGTATAGTGCCTATCTGCCTCTTGCGCTTTAGATATTGATTGGGCTTCTCAAGTCGGTTTCCCCGAAGCTAGAGGACTTTTACTCTTCTCACAATCAAGCTATTTCTTTTGAACTTTGCTCCTTGGTAACTCGTTTCTTTTGTCAGACACAAGACCTTTAAGTAGCCAAGATTTTTTTTAGGGATTTGATGTAGCTATCCTTATTCCTAATCTTTGGGATATGTCTTTGCATTTGAGTGCTTTTTTTTTCTCTCTTTTGGAGGGGGTGGCTTAATGCTTTAGGCAGCTGGTTCTGAGTGAGACTGAATATATAGGAAATGTGGCATACATTTCCATCAATGGTTTTCAAGAAAAAACACCAATACTATGTTGTTCGAAGTAAGTTTACAATCAAATATTATTTTCGAATTGTACATGGACTGTGAGTAGGCATTGAATCATTCATTGATACATGATCCCCGTACTTTTCATCACACCCCTTGTCACTGACTCACTGGAATTTGTTTGAGTGTGAGATAATTGCCAAATTGATACTCCTCATTCAGTAGTACTCTCTCTCCATTCTAAATTATAAGTCATTTTGTCTTTGTCTTAAGTTAAAATTATCTAAGTTTGACCAGGTTCATAGAAATATATTGGTCAAGCTCGAAAAGTTTGACTTAGGATAAAACCAAACCGACTTATAACTTGGGAATGGAGGGAGCAGTTGTCATCGGGTGCATTACCTGTCTAATTTCGGGCATCTCTGTAATTCGAGGAATTGATGTATGTCAAGTTGAGATAGCAATTCATCAATATATCCTTTAGTATTTTTGCAAGGATATATTACTGCAACAAAGTTTACAAAACCTGTAACGATGAATCACTGTGAAGTCTGAAATGAGCTGCATATGGAGATCGGATCAGATTACTTTCGAGTGAGAATTGCAAGCTATCTAACCTTTGGTGGAAAAATGTGCACGTTGGAAAGTGGGGAGAAAGAAAAGGAAGTTGCATTGCTTGGACTCCCAACACGGCAAGCCTGGACAGATCTTGCTACCTTTACCTGTTCCGTGAATTATCCGATGAAAGCTAATCGATACAGCGCATGATTTTACCTTTGAATGAATGCATGCAGCCATCTCGACACAGACGTTTTACCAAGAAATCTTGTCCCCATAATCTAAAGCATACTAGACTGTGTTTTCCCCCACTCAAGTACCTGTCAGCTGGATCTTTTTGCACTGCGTTCTCATCTCTGAGGTCACTTACTATAAAGATAACCCACTGTGTTACTGATGCTTATCAGAACCTTCTTTGCTTCCATGCAGGTTGCAGTACTGCAGTGAGCTCTTGTCTCTGATAACTGGCTGGATTTCCATGAGTAGTTCTACCATTAGACAAGGGGAAACCCAAGATGATCAGGATGTGTTCGAGGAACAAACCATATTATTCCCATCTCAACCGAGTCACCCTTCGTTTCAGTATTCCCAAAATCCATACTTGAGCCCGTGCCTAGCCACACTCAAAGGCAACTCATCCTACGTCTCCGGGCTCGTTTTCGACAGCGATTCGCTCTACGTCGCCTCGTCAGATGGGCACATCAGGCTTTGGGCGTTGGACATGGCCATGGCCATAGACGTGCAACGAGCCGAGCAGTCCACATCCACGGTTGCAGCCACCAGCAGTCCCATAAAGAGCATCATCGCCACCAGCAACGGCGGCCTCGTCAGCTCGCACCAGGACGGCAAGATCAGAGTGTGGCATTGCGGCCGGAGGGACGGGAGCAGCCGCAGCGACCACCTCGCCCTGCGCCTGCGCGCCGTCCTGCCGACCGCCGCGGACTGCCTGCGCACGTTCCTGTTCCCGAGCAACTACGTGGAGGTCCGGCGGCGGCACCGGAGGCGGCGCACCTGGGTGCACCACATCGACGCGGTCAACGCGCTCGTGCTGTCCCCGGACGGCGCGGAGATGTACTCCGTGTCGTGGGACCAGAGCCTCAAGGCGTGGCGGCTGATGCGGAGCCTCCGCTGCGTCGAGTCCGTCGCGTCCGCACACGATGACGCCATCAACGCCGTGGCCGTGTCGGGTGACGGGCACGTGTACACCGGCTCGGCCGACAGGACGATCAGGGCGTGGAGGCGCCGCCAGCCGGGGCGCGGGGGGAAGCTCGCGCTGGTCGCCACCATGGAGCGCCACAAGGCGGCGGTGAACGCGCTGGCGCTGGGCGCCGACGGACAGGTGCTCTACTCCGGCACGTGCGACAAGACGGTCATCGTGTGGGAGCGTGCGGGAGAGAGCGTGGCCGCCGCCGACGCTCAGGGGCCACACGGGTGCCGTACACTGCCTGGCCGCCGCCGGGAAAGTGGTGTGAAGTGGCTCGGCGGACAGGACGGTGAGGGTGTGGAGGAGAGGGGCGACAGCGGCGGCGCAGGCGGCGAGCTACACCTGTCTCGCCGTGCTGGAAGGACATGCTGGAGCAGTGAAGAGCTTGGCGTTGGTGAATAAATCGGGAGGTGATCACAGCGTTTCGTGCGACGAGTGCTGCTGCGGCGGCTGCCGCTGTGCAGCATTTGTTTGTATCGGATCGTTTGACTGTGACGCCCGCCGTGTTGGCGGTTGAAAATATCGTTGACTGATTTGGTATGAGAAAAAAATATTATTTGTTGGCTGAAAAAATATGACTTATAAAACCAAATAAATCTAAGTGAATAGGTGTTGGAGCGTCGTTGTTTCTTGCTTATGATTTGCTGTAGTAGCCGTGCGCTCATGGATACTTCTGCAGCTAAAAATGCTAGGTCAACTTTTATTGTGGGGTTCACTGAGGATGGGATCCAAAGATGCAAAATGCTAGTATTTCGGGCCCATTTGGTAGAGTTATGGCTCCAATCAAAACAGCTACGGTTACGGATTCACCTGCGGAGCAGATTTATTTAGGGAGCTGAATATGTTTTCTGGACCGTTTGACAAAACAACTTCTTCTTCTAGTGAATAAGGATGAAAAGTACAAAATACCCTTTTTTATTTTTTTCTTCTCTTTCTTACCTTTTGTTTCTCTTTATTATTTATTTATTCTTTCTCTCCCTACCTTCCCGCATCGCAGGCCACAGTTCCCGGCCTCGCCTCACATTGCGTCGCCCGCTACCTTATCGCATCTTATCCCCACCTCCACGCCGCCCGTGCCGGCCCTCCCCGGCGCCTCTGCGCATGCCCCGGCAGCAGCGGCCGCGCACGACGACCCGGGCCCCAGCGGCTCCTCCGTGATCGTCGTCCCAGGCTCCCAGCAACTCCTCCGCGCTAGCGCCTACCTAGCTGGCCATCCTCCTCCGTGCCCGTGCCTACCTCGGCGGTCCTCCTCCTCCGTGCCTATGCCTACCTTGGTAGTCGTCCTCCCCTGCGCCCTTCTTCTTCGCACGCACCCACGCTACACCGGGGGCAAATCCGCCCTGGGTCCACACATCCGAGGACAGAGCCAGGTGAAGCTACCCTTTTGCAGCTCCCACCCTCTCCTCTCCTTAGCGCGTTTTCCGCGGCTCTAATGGTGAAGAGGATCCGTTCGGTGGCGTTTGGTAGCCAAAGCTGGAAAACGGCTCCGGGAGCTGCCCCAGGAGCCATACCAAATGACCCCTTCCTCAGCGCGTTTATAGTACGTCAACTGGGTACATTACCATAAAAATTCGATAATGCTGACGTCAGGATGTCCGTCCGTTCCTGTCTGTTTCTAATTTAAAACAAAAAACGCTCGTCGCCCTTATCCGCTCGTCGCTCCTATCCGCTCGTCTGCCGTCTTCGAGGAATGGTGCTTGGCCAACGGATTGCCGGCCCTGCCTGTCAGGCGCGGCGCGCGGCCACCTACGAGCCACGGCGCTCGATCATCGGACTACCGGCCCTGCCTACCAGGTGCGGTGCACGGCCGCCTCTGAGCCACGACTGTCCTCTGCCTCCATGCCACATCGCGTGGCTAATGCCTCCCTGCTGCCTCGTGCCGCCGCCACTGTCGAGCCACTGCCTACGACGAACTCTACATGCCGACGAGCCTCTATTCTCCCAAGTAGCAAGGAGATGTTGCAATGTGGTGAAAACGCATGTTGCAAGCGTATGTTTCATGTGTTTCATAGGTATGTTGCAGTTATTTCATGCCGATGTTGCAAAACTAGATTGAGATGTTGCATATGTTGCAATTGTTGCACATATATGTTGCAAAGGTCTGTTTTCAATGTTTCATCTGTGTATTCGGATATATGTTGCAAGTGTGTTTTATCTATACGTTGCATACATTTCACATATATATTGCAAGTGTTTTATCTAGATATTATGTATGATTTGCAATGGTTTTTAAGTGTTTTTAGGTGTTTTTTGCAAGCATTTTAGAAGCACGGAGAGTTTCATCTGCCTTCAGACATATGGTTGTAGGTGTTGCATCTTGATGTTTCAAAAGTAAAATAAGTGTTGCATCTCCGTCGTCGCTTTTCTACTACCTCGCCTTGGTGTCTTCTCCTCCTCCGGGCGTCGGCTGGGCATCCTTCGCACCCCTACTCCTCTTCCCGATGCTGGTGTGTAGTATCTCTGGTATATCGAGATGGGGGTGAATAGGCCTATAAAAATTCAACTCAAAACGAAGTCAAATTCACCCGTGACACTGCCGCTCTGTGAGCGCGGCACTGCCGCACCTACAGGAGAGATTAGTTCACAGTTTGAAATCTACCCAATGAAATTTAGATAGGGTAAATTTCTTAGCTTCCTATAGGATAGTAGATCATAGGTCGACAGCTGAAGGTGGTGGGAACACCACACATAAGTAGATCAGCCTCAAACTCTTAAAATCACCTCAACAACAATATGTCAAGCAAGTAATATAAATCAAGCACAAGTGACACAATGATTTATCCCATGGTTCGGCTCGCCACCAAGGCTTGCCTATCTCCACGTTGTTGAGGTTAGCCACTAAGGCTTAGAGCTTTCCAGCCCTTTCTCATTCTCAAGTCAAGAGACTTAACTCTTGAGATGATGGATGAGTTTACTAGCTTCAAGAGATGGTTACAAACCTCCCAGAGCTGCCACACAAGTTGACAAGCTCCACGGGTGACTCTCTAGCCGGCTAGGAGCCAAGCTCCAAGAGTAACAAACACAACCGCCGGCTAAAACATGAACCAAGTGCTCTTTAGAGTTTGGAAATCAATGGAGTTGCTCTCTAATCAAGTTGTGGACCCTTTTCCCTCAATGATTGATAGGGAAATCAATAGATTTGCTTAGGGGCTGTAGGTCAACAATAGAGTGAGAGAGAGAGAGAGCTCCTGCTCTGTTTTGCATGTGCTGAAGTGAGGAAGAAGAGAGCAGGTTACCGTTGGGAAGAAAAGGGAAAGGTATATATATCCCCTAGCTCCCAACGGTCACTTAAGTCGCAGATAGCCGTTGGGGAAGAAGAGAAAAGATATATATACCCCCAGCCCTCAATGGACACTACACCCAAGAGGTCGGATGAGATGAGGCCCGTGACCAATGGGTCGGGCGAGCCGGAGCCCGCGACCTTGGGGTCGGGCGAGACGAGGCCCGCGACCAAAGGGTTGGTCGAGCCGGAGCCCACGACCTTGGCGTCGGGCAAGACGGAGCCCACAACCAAAGGGTCGGGCGAGTCGGAGCCCATGACCTTGGGGTCGGGCGAGACAGAGCCTGTGACCAAAGGGTCGGGCGAACTGGGGCCCGCGTCCAAGGGGTCGGGCGAGTCGGAGCTCGCACACAAGGGGTCGGGCGAGTCAGAGCTCGCACCACGTAAGACATCAAGGGTAATAGTGAAGTGTAGACTGTCTTGGCTATGAATCTGAGGATGCTTATGATTGTTTGAGCACTTGGTAGCACATATTAGCTTAAGCATTGTGTCCACCTTTATAGTACGGCTTTTCCTATACTCAAATTCAAGATATAAAAGAATCTTAAACCTCATTTGAGTTTGAAGCCATCTATATTTATAATTGGGGGCTCTACCATTTCGTGTAGCATCCTCGAATATAAATTTCCTGCTTGTCATCTTGATAAATCTCATTAGTTCTCTAATTGCGTGGTCATTATCACCAAAACCCACAATTAGGGCTTGATTGCACTTTCAATCTCCCCCTTTTTGGTGATTGATGACAACCTAATTAGAGCTTACAAAAGATATGAAATAAATACTAAGATTTTTGAGCCATGGGTGTAGAGTCTCCCCCTAAGTATGTGAATAGAGAATTGAATTCCTAAATTGGCATAAGAAGCTAGGATTCATATTTTAGTGAAAGTGATGGGGCTGCCCCTACATCTATGCTCCTGTGGGATGCTGCATACTGTGTTAGGTATGTAAAACATGATACAAATGATAGTTTATACACACATGTGCTTGCTGCTATGCGGCAATGCCGCACCTGACTGTACGAGCTAGACAGAGTCAAGCACCACATAGCTAGCTCACACAAAAAAGATATGCAACCTAGCATAATAAGATGACTTCTAATCCACATAACGATACATGTCCATATTCGATACACAAAGAGTCAAATAGTAGCATTATTTCACAATTTATAGTTTTGAGCGACTCTCAAACTTTCCACCTAGCAAAGACTAACACTCATTGAATAGGACATGAAGCAGTGCAGCTGCTACGAAAAGTTGTTGATCCCTCTAATTTTCTCCTCCTTTGGCATAAAGCACCAAAAAGAGAAGAAAAGAAGAAAGATCAACACCTACTCGTCATCTCCCTGGATGTCCATCCAATCAATATCATCACCTCCTGCAGTAGTCCCGGCACCACCATCACCATCATCGTCGTCGGAGTCAATACGTGCACGGCCCTAACGGTGAGTAGTGGCGGTGTATCGAGTGGAACTAGTGGAACGCCTCGGCTCCTGTCTCTGACGGTATCCCTCCAGGGTCTCATCCCAATCTGCTGCTCGTCCCCGCTGCTCCTCCTCATCATCATCATCCTCATAATCTAAATTTGTGTCGGAGAGACTCGGAAGGTCATACTATGGAGGAGGTGGAATAGGAGGAAGTAGTGGAAGGTCCTGTCCACACTGCTAACGCTGCTTAAGCTGTGCCTCATATGCTCTGTCAGCTGCATAGGTACACTTGCCGAAGATTGCCTTCAACCACTTGCCAAACTTCTTCATCTTGCCTCCTCTGCGAGACCTAGAGCAGGAAGATTCAAGGATGTCTACATGAGCATGAGAGCTCCCCGCTCCCTAAGTAGCTGCAGCTGGCTGGGTCTTCTCAATTTTGTAGACGGTATGCATCCTATCCTTTAGAAAATAAAATCCAGTGACCCTCTCAATCATGAACATGAGGTAAGGGGCATAGGGTAGCCCCCTCCTCCCATCCTCCTCTACAAATCTCAACTCAGTCCACATGAATCTAGGGACATTGAACCTATCCTCACCTAGAGCAAATCTAGCCAACACATTTCTCATATAGCCATTAATATCTGAGGCTGGTCCATCCTTTAGGTTGATGGTGTTCCTAATGAGGTTGTTGAGGATGTAATAGAAGCTATGTAGACTACTCCTTTTGCCATCTATAATCCTTTTATCTCTCCACATGTAACTGATGTCATGGATCTCAACTCGAGACTCATCATGAATGTAAGTGTAACATCTGTGCTCCTCCCCAAAGCCAAGAATCCGGCTGAAAGTGACAAAGTCGACTCGATAGTGCCGACCATCAGTCATCCAGTGAATCTCATTAGAGGTCTGGTCATAGAAGTATGTGGCATAAAACTATGCAAGGACCTCCTCATTCCAGTTATACTGGAAACCTATGATGTCTGAAAGCTGGAACTTGTCACAAATTTTGATTACCTTGTCAAACTCAGGCTCCTCCTTCTCCTACATCTCATCCCAATCAATATACTGCATCTTGATGATCTTGGTTTTCTTGGATGCAAGAATGGCAGTGGCATAAAAGTTAGAATGAAACTCATTCCAGAATCTGTAATCAATGCCCAAATTCTTGTGCACTGCATAGGGATTGATCCCCCTAGTCTTTTCCACCAGCTTCCAACTCTTGGAATAGTTAACAACTGCATGCTGGTGGGAGTCATCTGGAGGTCTCATGATGATCTCACCCTCAAAATCTCTCATGTATCTACCATCAAACTCAGAGAGATGCTGTGGGGTGTCAGGAATGGCGTCAGTGGTACAACCTATCATCTCAAGCCTCTCCTCATCTTCAATGTATTACATGTGCCTCCCCCTATCACCAAGTCCCCTTGGAGCTTCACTACTGCCTATTGCTGTTGACCTTCCTCGACCACGGCGAGATGGATCCTTGTCTCTTTGCTCATTCATCTTCCTTTTCCCCCTTCGGTCATTATCTCCATGCTCCATCTTCTCAAACAAGGAATGGAGAGGAGAGGGAAGAAATTGCTCGGGCCAGGGGCAATAGTAGCCGTTAGCAATGTTGAGGGAGTGCTGGCAGCTATCGTGGCACTACCCGAGATCGGCAACGCGTGGCCAAGCGACGGCAACGGCACGGGCACGAGAGGAGAGAGAGGCGCGGCGTCGGCATCGGAGGGGAGAGAGAGGGAAAGAAGTTATTGCAGACCTAAGGATAAGAGGAAGAATATATGGGCCCCGTAGTAAAACCGTTTGGGCCGAATCTCAATTGAGATTCAAAATACAGCACTGCCGCATGTCTAGCCCGGCACTGCCGCACGGCAGGCGCGGTATTGCCGCACTCCCAAAAATAGTGGGAGTTAGCTATAATCTATATGACTCTCTCTGTATAAGATATGGACACATATCACCTATATACCATGACCGGAAACAAATAATCAATACAGACCATGATCATGATACATAAGTTGCCTTTTATAAATTATTTTTATGCACAATATGAAAAATTTTAACTCTTTTGCCTAGATACTTGTTTATCAAACAGAGACATGCTAAAACTCAAACCATGTTATGAGAATCAAGTATATTTAGCTCACTACGCAAAGCACAAAACCTTGACTCATCGAGGGGCTTTGTGAAGATATCGGCTAGTTGCTTTTCGGTGCTCACATGGTGAATTTCGATATCTCCTTTGGTTTCATGGTCTCTTAAGAAATGATGTTGGATGTCTTTGTGCTTGGTTCTAGAGTGGCTTATGAGATTGTTTGCAAGCTTAATGGCACTCTCGTTGTCACATAATAATGGGATTTTGGTGAAATGACATCTGAAATCACGAAGAGTTTGCCTCATCCAAAGTAGTTGAGCACAACATGCACCGGCTGCAACATACTCGGCATCGGCGATGGAAAGGGCTACACAATTTTGCTTTTTAGAACTCTAAGACACTAGGGATTGTTTAAGGAATTGACATGTTGCCGAAGTGCTTTTTTGATCTACTTTGCAACCGGCGTAATCGGAATCGAATACCTAAGTAGGTCAAACTTAGAGCCCTTAGGATACCACAAACCAAGGTTAGGAGTGTGTACTAAATATCTTAAGATTCTTTTAACGGCCACCGAGTGACACTCTTTCGGGTTAGCTTGAAATCTAGCACACATGCACACACTAAGCATAATATCGGGCCTAGATGCACACAAATAAAGTAGAGAGCCGATCATGGAACAATATACCTTGGTATCCGCGGCTTTCCCTTCAATGTTGAGATCAAGATGTCTATTGGTTGGTATGGGAGTTTTGATAGGCTTGGCATTCACCATGTCAAACTTCTTGAGCATATCATGCGTGCACTTTGTTTAACTAATAAAAGTTCCATCATTCACTTGCTTGATTTGAAATCCGAGAAAGAACTTCAACTCACCCATCATGGACATCTCAAATCTCTTCGTCATGAGCCTACTAAATTCCTCACAAAAAATATGATTCGTACTACCAAATATTATGCCATCGACATATATTTGGCACACAAATATATCTTTACCAACTTTGTGTTTGAAAAGGGTAGGGTCGGCTTTATCTATTTCAAAGCATTGTTTAAGCAAGAATTCCTTAAGGCATTCATACCATGCTCTTGGTGCTTGCTTAAGCCCATAGAGCACCTTTTAGAGTTTGTAGACGTGGTTGGAGAACTTGGCATCTTCAAAACCCGGTGGTTGCTCAACATAGATAAGTTCTTGAATAGGGCCGTTGAGGAATGCACTCTTCACATCCATTTGATATAGCTTGAAATTGTGATGAGCGGCATAGGCTAGAAGCATTTAGATTGCTTCAAGTCTTACCACCGATGCATATGTTTCCTCAAAGTCCAAGCCCTCTACTTGAGTGAAACCTTGAGCAACCAATCTTGTCTTGTTTCTTGTCACCACGCCATTCTCATCTTGCTTGTTGCAGAAGACCCACTTGGTGCCAATGATATTGGTGTTGGGTCTCTCCACCAAGGTCCACACTTAATTTCTTTTGAAATTGTTGAGCTCTTCTTGCATGGCCATCACCCAATCCGGGTCTCTAAGTGCTTATTCTACCTTAAGAGGCTCCAAAGAGGAAACAAACGAGTAATATTGATAAAAGCTTGCTAAATGTGAACGAGTTGTTATCCCCTTTTGAAGACTCCCAAGGATGTTGTCATCGGGATGATCCTATTGTATTATTTGCCTTAGGCTTGGATGATCAATGGCCTCTTGTCCATCTTCTGGATCTTCATTATCTTCTTGCTTGAATATAGGTTGTAGGTTCTATCCTTGAATCAGAGTTGTACTTGCTGCTGCTATCAGAGGGAATGCGGCACTGGTGCTCTTAGGTGTGGCACTGCCGCTCTACTGATTTGCAGCAGGGGTTGGCTCCCCCTCAACATCAGTTACGTCAGCGGAACTTTGTTCATCAGCAGCTTGAGGAACCTCCACTTTAGTGACTTTGTCTTCTTGTGGTCTTATATCACCAATAGCCAATTGCTTGATTGCTTCATATGGTGGATTCTCCTTTCCTACAACACTTGAATCAACTTGCTCCACTTGAGAGCCATTAGATTCATCAAATGTCATGTCTACCACCATTTCAACTATCCCGGAGGTTTTGTTGAAAACATGATAGACATCCTCATTTGATACATAACTGAAAGGTCCTAATGGCTAGAGGGGGGGGTGAATAGCCTAATAAAATTTCTACAACAACACTTAATCAAAATGGTTAGACAATTATGAGGCAAAACAAGTGTTGCGCTAGCCTACTTAAAATGCAAGCCGCCTACCGCAATTCTAGTTTAGATAGTATCTAATCACACAATAGCTATGACACTACTCTATGTTAGTGTGCTCTCAAAGGCTAACTAAAGAGCCACACCAACCAAGCAAACAAGCTCTCACAACTAGCTACACTAAAGAGCTTGACAACTAGTTTGCGGTAAGGTAAGGAGTAGGCAAGAAGGTTATACCGCCGTGTAGATGTATGAACCAATCAATCACAAGTGAGGATAACAATGAAGACCAATCACCTCAGAATCAATATGATGAACACAATGATTTTTACCGAGGTTCACTTGCTTGCTGGCAAGCTAGTCCTCGTTGTGGTGATTCACTCACTTGGAGGTTCATGCGCTAATTGGCCTCACATGCCAAACCCTCAATAGGGTGCCGCACAACCAACATAAGATGAGGATCACACAAGCCACGAGCAATCCACTAGAGTACCTTTTGGCTCTCCGCCGGGGAAAGGTCAAGAACCCCTCACAATCACCATGATCGGAGCCGAAGACAATCACCACCCTCCGCTCGATGATCCTTGCTGCTCCAAGCCGTTTAGGTGGTGGCAACCACCAAGAGTAACAAGTGAAATCCACAGCGAAACACAATCACTAAGTGCCTCTAGATGCAATCACTCGAGCAATACACTTGGATTACTCCCAATCTCACAAAGATGTTTAATCTATGATGCAAATGAGCACGAGGGCTTTGGCTAAGCTCACAAGGTTGCTATGTCAATGAAATGGTCAAGAGAGTGAGCTTGAGCCGGCCATGGGGCTTAAATAGAAGCCTCCATGAAATAGAGCCATTGTACCCCTTCACTGGGCTGAACACGGGCCGACCGGACGCTCCGGTCATATTGACCGGACGCTGGTCCTCAGCGTCCGGTCGCCCGATGGTGGCCACGTGTCACCTGCGTTCAACTATGAACGATTGATCTCAATGGTCAAAAAGTTGACCGGACGCTCCGACAGAGCTGACCGGACGCTGGACCCTCAGCGTCCGGTCGTTTCCAGTAAGGGTCCAAATCCTATTTTTGCCGACCGGACGCGTCCGGTCACGCTTGATCGGACACAGCCCAGCATCCGGTGCTTAACCCTAATCACTGTGCCGTCTGACAGCTCGACCGGACGCAGCCTTTTAGCATCCGGTCGCTGAGTGACCCAGCGTCTGGTCAGAAGATCGACGCCAGCATCATTGCGACCAACTCCATTTCACCTCTAACTTCTTCACCCTTGTTCAAATGTGCCAACCACCAAGTGTATCACCTTGTGCACATGTGTTAGCATATTTTCTCAAACATTTTCAAAGGTGTTAGCACTCCACTAGATCCTAAATGCATATGCAATGAGTTAGAGCATCTAGTGGCACTTTGATAACCGCATTCCGATACGAGTTTCACCCCTCTTAATAGTATGCTATCAATCCTAAATGTGATCACACCCTCTAAGTGTCTTGATCACCAAAACAAAATAGCTCTTACAAATTATACCTTTGCCTTGAGCTTTTTGTTTTTCTCTTTCTTCTTTCCAAGTTGAAGCACTTGATCCTCACCATGCCATCATCTTTATCATGCTATGATCTTCATTTGCTTCACCACTTGGAGTGTGCTACCTATCTCATGATCACTTGATAAACTAGGTTAGCACTTAGGGTTTCATCAATTTACCAAAACCAAACTAGAGCTTTCAATCTCCCCCTTTTTAGTAATTGATGACAACCCTTATACAAAGATATAAATTAAAATTCAATTGAATCCATGTTGCTTGTCCAAGCATATTTACCATGTGTAAAAGGATATGGACAAGTTTTATGAATCCTAAATGGTAGCAATTGCTCCCCCTACATATGTGCTAAGAGTTTGAATTGAAGCTTGCACATATGCTTAGATAGGAAATGTAGGAGACAATGTCTACCAAATGATGCTA
Organism: Miscanthus lutarioriparius; assembly: GCA_904845875.1. NCBI lineage: Eukaryota > Viridiplantae > Streptophyta > Magnoliopsida > Poales > Poaceae > Miscanthus > Miscanthus lutarioriparius. The sequence goes on from CAJGYO010000018.1 coordinate 62,158,962, forward strand.
AGGTATAAAAAATGGACCTTTGAATCGTGATACCAATCGGAGTGCACCATTATACCATCCTTAGCACCATAGTTAGCTTGATACCACTTGGAAACAACACTTTGGAAATGAAATCATTAGATGTCCTATGCATGCTAGTTTTTCATTTCATCATTTCAAGTTTACAACTAGCATTCATCACACAAGCATGGATATTTAAAATTTAAAACTTGTGCCATGCAAGCAAACATATAAAATGCACATTCAAATGCACCATACAAGTTCATGAGCTTGCCCCCCCTACTTGTGTGCTCAAAATTTTAATTGATTCCTTTCTTTTGTCATATCTTTCCCCCTATGTCAAGTTCTCCTCCTTTGTTGTCTTTTCACTATCTTAGTACACTAATATCTTCATTTTTCTCCCCATGTACTAATATCTTTGTTTCTCTTCCCCTTTATCATCAATGACCACAAAAGTTTAAAATATAGGTAGGTTGAGATTATCAATGTCAATCAATGGGGTGAGGATCATTTTCCCAAATTTGGTTCAAACTAGAATATTTGCCAAAGATATTTAACTCGGTTTGATCCAAGGACAAGCTTCTTCACACCTCCTAATAAGGGTTATCTTGTACCATGTTGAGTTAAACACTTAGAGCTCATTTTCTAGATTAAACACTAGGTTTACAAGCCCACAAACATGTTATATGCTATCACTAGATCAAGTCAAGCATAGAAGCAATAGTGATACCATATAAACATCAAATTCATTTGATTTTCATGAATGAGCCTAATAAAATGGAGAGATGACTAGATGTACTAAACATGTCCTTAGCAAGGATGTATGCCATGCCAATCAACGTTTACCTTGGATTGCTCGAAGGAGAGGCATGCCATATAAGTGGGGGGTGCATCAACACATATTTGAGAAATCCAATATGTTCAACTCATTACTTAGCTTGCAAAACCTTTTCTCATCCAATGGCTTGGTGAATATATCGGAAAGTTGATCTTCGGTGCCTATACTCTCAATGCAAATGTCCCCTTTTTGTTGGTGATCTCTTATGAAATGGTGGCGGACATCAATATGCTTTGTTCTTGCATGTTGAACCGGATTGTTTGTTAGCTTAATAGCACTCTCATTGTCACATAGCAATGGCACTTTCTTGAACTTGATTCCAAAGTCACTCAAAGTGGCCTTCATCCAAAGAACTTGTGCACAACAACTACCGGCAGATATGTATTCAGCTTCGGTGGTTGATAATGCAATACTATTTTGCTTCTTTGATGACCATGAAACAAGTGATCTTCCCAACAATTGACATGTGACTGAGGTGCTCTTCCTTTCAACCTTGCATCCCGCATAATCCGAGTCGGAGTAACCAACTAGCTCAAACTTTGCTCCTTTGGGATACCACAAGCCAACATTTGGTGTATGCTTCAAGTACCTCAATATTCTCTTTGTAGCCTTCAAATGACTTTCTCTTGGTGAGGATTGAAATCTTGCACACATGCATACACTAAACATGACATCCAGCCTTGATGCGGTCACATAGAGTAGGCTTCTAATCATAGACCGATACAACTTTTGATGCACCATATTTCCATTTGCATCACTATCAAAATTGCCATTGGTTCCCATTGGTGTGCAAATGACTTTGCTATCACTCATGCCAAACTTCTTGATCATGTCCTTGATATACTTGCCTTGACTTACAAATGTACCATTCTTCAATTGCTTGATTTGAAGACCAAGGAAGTAACTTAACTCTCCAATCATGGACATCTCAAACTCATTAGCCATCATCTTTCCAAACTCATCACAAAAATCTTGATTGGTTGATCCAAAAATGATATCATCAACATAGATTTGCAACACAAATAGATCTTTTCCAATCTTCTTGATGAAAAAAGAGTAGTATCAACCTTGCCCATTGTGAACCCTTTAGAGAGTAGAAAGTCCCTCAATCTCTCATACCATGCTCTAGGTGCTTGCTTCAAGCCATACAATGCCTTTTTCAACTTGTACACATGGTTGGGCTTCTTGTCATCTTCAAAACCAGGAGGTTGCTCAACATATACTTCTTCATTGATGTAACCATTGAGAAATGCACTCTTGACATCCATTTGATATAGCTTGATGTTGTGGGCACAAGCATAGGCTAGCAAGATTCTAATTGCTTCCAATCTAGCAACCGGGACATATGTTTCTCCAAAGTCAAGACCTTCAACTTGTGTATAGCCTTGTGCTACTAATCTTGCTTTGTTCCTTACTACTATCCCATCTTGATCTTGCTTGTTTCTAAAGATCCATTTGGTTCCAATCACATTGTGTCCCTTTGGTCTCTCTACTAATTCCCATACTTAATTTCTTGTGAAATTATTCAATTCTTCATGCATAGCATTCACCCAATCAACATCCTTTAAAGCTTCATCTATCTTCTTTGGTTCAACGGATGACACAAATGAGAAGTGTTTACAAAATAATGCCAATCTTGATCTTGTTTGTACACCTCTTGAAATATCACCAATGATAGTGTCCAATGGATGATCTCTTGCAATATTGGTTGGTTGGAGGATTGGAACTTGATTGCTTGCACTTGCTTGATCATTTGGTTGAGATAATGTACTAGCCACTTGATCTTGTTCATTTTCATGATACCCACTTGTACTAGCTTGATTTGTATCATCTTGCACATTTGAGTTGGAGAGCACTTGCACTTGATCATCTTCATCATCATTCACTTGCCTAGGCCTCAATTCAACAATATCCATATTCTTTATGGCATTTGAAAGTTGAATGCCTCTAACATCTTCCAAGTTCTCATTCTCTTCTTGTGAACCCTTGGTTTCATCAAATTCAACATCATAAACTTCCTCAAGAGTACCACTATCCAAATTCCAAACTCTATATGCTTTGCTTGTAGTGGAGTAACCAAGTAGGAATCCTTCATCACATTTGTTGTCAAACTTGCTCAATCTAGTGTCTTTCTTCAAGATATAGCATTTGCAACCAAAAACCCGAAAATATGCAATGTTGGGCTTTCTACCATTCAAGAGCTCATATGATGTCTTCTCTTTCAATCGGTGACAATAGAGGCGGTTGCTACAATAGCAAGCCGTGTTGATAGCTTCGGCCCAAAAGGATTGACTCATATTGTACTCACTAAGCATAGACCTTGCCATATCAATGAGTGTTCTATTCTTCCTCTCAACAAGGCCATTTGATTGTGGAGTGTACTTGGCCGAGAATTGATGTCTAATTCCAAATTCATCACACAACTCATCAATTCTAGTGTTCTTGAACTCACTACCATTGTCACTTCTAACTCTCTTGATGGTTGTTTCAAACTCATTGTGAATGCCCTTGATAAATGATTTGAATGTTGCAAACACATCACTTTTGTCCACTAGAAAGAATACCCATGTGTATCTAGTGTAATCATCCACTATCACAAAGCCATATTTATTACCACCAATGCTAGTGTATTGAGTTGGCCCAAATAAATCCATGTGCAATAACTCAAATGCTTTACTAGTACTCATCATGTTTTTCTTAGGATGGATGTTTCCAACTTGTTTGCTGGCTTGACAAGAGCTACAAAGCTTATCCTTTTCAAACACAACATCTTTTAAGCCTCTAACTAAGTCATGCTTAACCAATCTATTCAATTGTTTCATTCCAACATGACCAAGCCTTATATGCCATAACCAACCCATGCTAGACTTAGTGAACAAGGATGTAGATAATTTAGCTTCACTAGCATTGAAATCAACCAAGTATAGATTCTCATATCTAAAGCCTTTGAAGATCAAATTAGAGCCATCTACACTTATGATCTCTACATCATCTACCCCAAATATGCATTTGAATCCAAGATCACACAATTAAGCCACGGATAGCAAATTGAAATTCAAGCTCTCTGCTAGCAACACATTGGATATGCTCATTTCATTGGATATTGCAATCTTACCAAGCCCTTTGACCTTGCCTTTACCATTGTCACCCAATGTGATACTATCATAACCATCATTGCCATTGGTGTTGATTGAGTTGAACATTCTTGCATCACCGGTCATATGTTGAGTGCATCCACTATCAAGAACCCAATGCCTTCCTCCAGCTTTATAATTGACCTACAAAAGAATATTAATTCTTTTTAGGTACCCAAACTTGCTTGGGTCCTTGAAGGTTAGTCACTAAGCTCTTTGGTACCCAAAAGGCTTTCTTCTTTGAGCCCATCCATGGTTTACCAATGAACTTAGCCTTCACACCATTTGTACCCTTAGTAAGCATATAGCATGAATCAAGCTTAAGGGAGGATACATTAGCATTTTTGCTTTTGTTGGTGCATTCTTGTTCTTTATGACCAACTTGCTTGCAACTAATGTAAAACCGACCATTGTTCTTTACAAAACAAGTCTTGTGAGGAGCAAAAGCCGCCTTACCTTTCTTAGGGGTATAGCCCAATCCCTCTTTGTGGAGAGAAGCTTTTTGGCTACCCAAGCACATAAGCAAGCGGTCCTCATCACCATAGGCCTTAGTCAAAGTGTGAGTGAGCTTGTTAACCTCCTTCTTGAGATTCTCATTCTCAACCACTAGTGAGGCATCACAAGTGATACCATCACCACTAGATGAGGTGGAAGTGGAAGTGCTACAAGAAGGGTTAGTGGGAGCAACAATGATAGGCATAGATAATGATTCATCAATTATATCACAAGTTAAACCTATATTGCAAGTTTCAACATGCTTCTTTTTATTTTGCTCATCAAGCAAAGAAGAATGAGCTTTTTCAAGTTTCTTGTGAGCCTTGCCAAGCTTCTCAAGGGCTTCCTCTTGCCTCTCATGAGATGCATTGAGCTCATCAAAGGCTTGCTTAAGGGCTTTAATTTCCTTACGCAAGCTTTTGCATTCTCTTCTCTTAATGTCAAAGTGTTCTCTAGCATCTTCTAGCATGTCAAATAATTCATCTTTAGTAGGTTCATCATTATCACTATCACTATCATTCTCATTTTCATGTTCATTTTCATCATCATGTTCTTCATCACTTTTATCATCACAAGATTGTAGCTTAGTGGCCTTAGCCATGAAGCATGATGAAGATTTGAAGAGAGAAGGCTTCTCATTTATAGCAATGCTTGCAAGTGTCTTCTTCTTGGTGGTCTTGTGATCATCACTATCATCATCATCACTTGAGGAAGCATCACTATCCCAAGTGACCACATATAAACCACCCTTCTTCTTCTTGAAGGTCATCTTGTCCTTCTCTTTCTTTTTCCTCTTGTCATTCTTCTTGTTCTTCTTCTTGTCATCATCATTGTCGCTATTGTATGGACATTGAGCAATAAGATGATCTTTGCTTCCACACTTGAAGCACCTTCTTGACTCTTCTTTGTTCTTATATGAAGACTTCTTTCTTCTAGCACGGTAGCCCTTCTTCATCATGAATTTGCTAAATCTCTTGACTAAGAGAGCTATCTTCTCATCATCATCATCCCATGAATTATCTTCTTCACTAGATGTTTCTTGCTTAGCTTTTCCCTTGGATGATGTGGCTTTGAATGCCACGCTCTTCTTCTTATCATCCTTTTTCTCATCTTTCTTCTCCCTCTTTTTTTTCTTATCATCATCATCTCTATAAGCATCATCGGTCATGATATCTCCCAAGATTTGATTTGGTGTCATTGTATCCAAACCGGATCTCACTAGAATAGTGACCAATATACCAAATCTTGAGGGTAAGCATCTCAAGAACTTATTTGAGAATTCCTTGTCCTCTATCTTCTCACCAAGTGCCTTGAGATCATTTACAATCACTTCCATCTGATGGAACATGTCCGGCACACTCTCATCTTCCTTCATCTTGAAACTAACAAATTTATCCTTGAGAATGTATGCCTTTGCACCCTTGATTGCCTTGGTGCCCTCAAATGATTCTTCCAATTTCTTCCATGCCTCATGAGCTCTCTCAATGTTCTTGATTTGCTCAAATGTTCTCTCATCCAAAGCATCATGGATGGCACTAAGAGCAATGTCATTGTTTTGGAGTAGCAATTCTTCGGCGGCGGTGGGAGCCTCTTCATCTTCTATCTCAATTTTTGTTTCTACCACCTTCCAAATCTTCCTATTGATTGACTTGATATATGTTGTCATCTTAGCCTTCCAATAGGGATAATTTGAGCCATCAAATTGGGGTGGCTTCTTGGTGTTGTTGATTTGAGCCATTTTAACACCGAAGGTTGTTAAGCCTCAAATAACGGTGACCTCGGCTTTGATACCACTTGAAAGGTCCTAATGGCTAGAGAGAGCGTGAATAGCCTAATAAAATTTCTACAACAACACTTAATCAAAATGGTTAGACAATTATGAGGTGAAGCAAGTGTTGCGCTAGCCTACTTAAAATGCAAGCCGTCTACCGCAATTCTAGTTTAGATAGTATCTAATCACACAATAGCTATGACACTACTCTATGTTAGTGTGCTCTCAAAGGCTAACTAAAGAGCCACACCAACCAAGCAAACAAGCTCTCACAACTAGCTACACTAAAGAGCTTGACAACTAGTTTACGGTAAGGTAAGGAGTAGGCAAGTAGGTTATACCGCCGTGTAGATGTATGAACCAATCAATCACAAGTGAGGATAACAATGAAGACCAATCACCTCGGAATCAATATGATGAACACAATGATTTTTAAAGAGGTTCACTTGCTTGCCGGTAAGCTAGTCCTCGTTGTGGCGATACACTCACTTGGAGGTTCACGCGCTAATTGGCCTCACATGCCAAACCCTCAATAGGGTGCCACACAACCAACACAAGATGAGGATCACACAAGCCACGAGCAATCCACTAGAGTACCTTTTGGCGCTCCGTCGGGGAAAGGTCAAGAACCCCTCACAATCACCATGATCGGAGCCGGAGACAATCACCACCCTCCGCTCGACGATCCTTGCTGCTCCAAGCCGTCTAGGTGGCGGCAACCACCAAGAGTAACAAGCGAAATCCACAGCGAAACACAATCACCAAGTGCCTCTAGATGCAATCACTCAAGTAATGCACTTGGATTACTCCCAATCTCACAAAGATGTTTAATCTATGATGCAAATGAGTGGGAGGGCTTTGGCTAAGCTCACAAGGTTGCTATGTCAATGAAAATGGTCAAGAGAGTGAGCTTGAACCGATCATGGGGCTTAAATAGAAGCCTCCATGAAATAGAGCCGTTGTACCCCTTCACTAGGCTGAACACGGGCCGACCGGACGCTCCGGTCATATTGACCGGACGCTGGTCCTCAACGTCCGGTCGCCCGATGGTGGCCACGTGTCACCTGCGTTCAATTGTGAACGATTGATCTCAACGGTCGAAAAGTTGATTGGACGCTCCGACAGAGCTGACCGGACGTTGGACCCTCAACGTCCGGTTGTTTCCAGTAAGGGTCCAAATCCTATTTTTGCCGACCGGACGCGTCCGGTCACGCTTGATCGGACATAGCCCAGCATCCAGTGCTTAACCCTAATCATTGTGCCGTCTGACAGCTCGACCGGACGCAGCCTTTCAGCATCCGGTCGCTGAGTGACCTAGTGTCCGGTTAGAAGACCGACGCCAGCATCATTGCGACCAACTCTATTTCACCTCTAACTTCTTCACCCTTGTTCAAATATGCCAACCACCAAGTGTATCACCTTATGCACATATGTTAGCATATTTTCTCAAACATTTTCAATGGTGTTAGCACTCCACTAGATCCTAACTGCATATGCAATGAGTTAGAGCATCTAGTGGCACTTTGATAACCGCATTCCGATACGAGTTTCACCCCTCTTAATAGTATGGCTATCAATCCTAAATGTGATCACACCCTCTAAGTGTCTTGATCACCAAAACAAAATAGCTCTTACAAATTATACCTTTGCCTTGAGCTTTTTGTTTTTCTCTTTCTTCTTTCCAAGTCGAAGCACTTGATCATCACCATGCCATCATCTTTATCATGCTATGATCTTCATTTGCTTCACCACTTGGAGTGTGATACCTATCTCATGATCACTTGATAAACTAGGTTAGCACTTAGGGTTTCATCAATTCACCAAAACCAAACTAGAGCTTTCAATAACCAAGAAAAAAAAACTTCATCAACTTTAGGTGCAACTTAGAGATTTTGGGTTTCTTATTAAGTATGAAACACTTGCACCCAAACACTCTAAAGTAGGACACATTTGGTTTGTTACCGATTAGAAGCTCATATGAAGTTTTCTTCAACTTCTTGTGTAGGTAGAGGCGGTTGATGGCATGGCAAGCGGTGTTGACGGCTTCGCACCAAAAGAGGTTCAGCGTCTTGTACTCATCTAGCATTGTCCTTGCCATGTCAATTAGTGTATGATTCTTCCTCTCTACTACACCATTTTGTTGAGGGGTGTATGGAGTTGAGAACTCATGCTTGATGTCTTCTTCATCAAGAAACTCCTCAACTTGGGTGTTCTTGAATTCAGTCCCATTGCCGCTTCTCATTTTCTTGATGGGGAGACCGAACTCCTTTTGAGCTCTTCTAACAAAAGTCTTCACTTTGTCTCTAACTTGACACTTATCAAGCAAGAAAAATACCCAAGTGAAACGGGAATAATCATCAACAATAACAAGACCATATTTGTTACCCCCGATACTTAGGTAGGTAATCGGTCCAAAGAGATCCATGTGTATGAGCTCCAATGGTTGCGTCGTGGTCATGATGCTCTTCGGTGGGTGAGGTACGCCAACTTTCTTTTTGGCTTCAAGCGCTACAAATCCTATCTTTCTCAAAGTGAACATTTGTTAGCCCAAGAATGTGTTCATCCTTTTGAAGTTTGGCCAAGTTACTCATCCCAACATGGGCTAGTTGGCGATGCCACAGCCATCCTATGCTAAATTTATCACTAAACAAGTCTTAAGATTAGCTTTACTTTTGTTGAAATCAACTAGGTAAAGCTTGTTCTTTAAATGACCCGTAAAGACAATAGAGGAATTCTCCCTTCTAAAGACTTCCACACCCTTATCCGTAAAGAGACAATTAAAGCCCATCTCGCATAATTGAGAGACGGACAACAAATTGTATCCTAATGAATCAACATGTAAAATATTTGTAATTGAATGCTCAAGGGTTATAGCAACTTTACTGAGACCAATCACATCCTCCTTAGAGTTGTCTCCAAAGAAAATATTTTTATTTGAGTACATCTACAGGGTATATGATGAGAACATACTCCTTTCTCCGGTCATATGATTTGTACATCCACTATCAAGCACCCAACTTGACCCACCAGAGAAGTATGCCTATAAAACAGATTTAGTTGCTTGATTTAGGTCCCCAATTTGACTTGGGGCCTTGCATGTTAGTCACAAGAAATTTAGGAACCCAAATAGAAGTATTTCTATATGTGTTGGCTTCCTTTCCAATATATTTGGCACCCACTTTTTCACTACTATTGTTCATTAAAACAAAACACAAAGTCAAGCTTTGTCGAGGTGGTTAAAATTTTGGTTGATAGACATACTTGTTCATAGTGCCCCACACTGATTCCTTTGGCCTCTGCTGAACCTGTTTCTATTGGAACACCTTCTTCTTAGGCTTTGTTTGATCAGGAGCAGAATTGGTAGCCTTCCCATTTTTGCGGGGAGCGGCACAGCCGGCCTTCACTGCGGTACCGCCGCGGTGCGGCATTGTCGCTCTGGACTGCGGCACTGCTGCTAACTGTGCAGGCTGATCTGTACCAACTCTTTCCTTCCTCTCAAACTTGACACACTCATAGCCATTTATAATCTTTCTTCCATTTGTCTTGGCTCCTACAGTGTGCCCAAGCCCATGCTTGATTGAGGGGTGTCTCCCTTGCTTGAATTGAGGCACTTTTGAATCATTTGTCTTCTTGTTACTTACTTGAGCCTTACCACTCAAGCAACCCTTGACAATGATCTCATTGAGTCTAGCAATTTCTTTTCTCATTGCCTCCATGTTTGCAAGGTTAGTGGAATAAGCATTCAAATCAATATTATAACATTTTTCACAACCTTAACTAGTGAAGGTAGTAGAGGCATACTTTGCCTTAGAGGAATGTGAGATGCTATCCCAAAGAATGTTATATTGCAGCTCGAGTTCTTTCTGCTTTTCATCTAAGTCATAATACTTTTTCTTGAGAGCAATATTTTTTTTCTTTGTGATAGCGTGGTTCCCTTGTTCTTTGGCCAAGGCCTTTCGCAAGGATTCCACCTCACTTTTCTCTAATGCAAGAGCTTCCTTGCTAGCAATGTAGAGATCCTCTTATTGGATAAGAGTTTCCTCTCTAGACTCTAGCTCAGCTTAGACACTCTCTAAGTCCTCCATTAGTTTAGTGATGAATAATTTGTTCTTTCCATCTAAATTTTTAGTTATCATGTTTATTTCTTCATCACTAGATTCATCGTCACTAGAGCTATCACTAATATCACTACTAGAGATATCACTAAGAGGTGGAGGAGATTTGGCCTTCGATTTGGATTTTACCTTCTCACCCTTTGCCATGAGACAAATGTGAGGAGAGTAGTAGTCATCATCGGACATGTCGTTGAATAGCCTCGGTGTAGGGGATGACTTGTGAATAGCAATAGTTGCAACCTTCTCATCCTCTTCACTTATGCTTTCTTTAGTTGAGTCCCATTCATGCCTAATGTGAGACTCTCCCATGTACTTCTTGCTCTTTCTACGGTCGGTCTTCTCCTCTTTCTTGTCCTTCTTGTATTTGTTGTCCTTGATCTCATATAGACACTTGGCAATGAAGTGATCGGTGCTTCTATAATTGTAGCATGTCCTCTTTTTCTTGTTTGGGAAGCTTCTCTTCACTACCTTGTAGCCTTGCTTCTTTAGCCCCTTGTGATACCTCTTTATAAAGAGAGCAACATCATTAACTTTCTCATATTGATCATCATCATTTTCACTTTCACTTGAAGATGATGTGGTCTCTACTCTTTCTTGAACTTGCTTGCTTGCTTTGGGCTTGCTAGTTGAAGCTTATTGGTTGATCTTGGACTTGCTTGTAGAGCCTTGCTTGGTTGATTTGTTGGCCTTGAGAGCTACATCTTTGATCTTGATGCCCTCTAACTTTGCTTACAATTCTCTAAGTTTCTTCCTCTCATTTGCTTCTTCTCTTTGCATGTCAAAGGTCAAGATCCTCCCAAGTACATCTGTCGGGTTCATAAACCCGGGGTCCCTCTTGAACCGGCTTCCCAACAAAGGCTCGGCCCAGCAGACGACATTATGAATGACGCACAACTCATGGGCTAGCCCAAAACCCTAAACGATGGGCTAGAAGGGCAACCCAATCTCCGACCGAAAGGTCTGGCCGAGGAGGAACGGTGTCCGCTTCCGACTCCGGCCTGCCTCTCTGACCAGAAGGCCTCACTAAGGAGGAACAACGCTCGCTTCTAACTCCAGCCTACCTTCGGGCGGCCTCTCCGACCGGAAGGCCTAGCCAAATATCACTTCCGACTCTGACTCGCGTCTCCCACCGAGGATGCGACTGAACCCCTATTCACTGCTCTTCTCCAACTGGCGCAATCAGAGCCGACTGGGACCAACTAACTGGGGACGCTCGCTCGGTAAGGACCAGGAAATGGACGGAGAAAGTAAGGCAGGGCACTCATGTCAACCGCAATACCAAGGCTCGTACCCTGTGCACCTATAGGACAGTACCCTGCAACCTTCCTGGCACGACAGAACCCAATCAGTGTTGTAGGCGCCGACATTTTCCCTACAGTGTTGTGGGCGCCAGCATTTACCGTACCAAGCGAACTTGGTAAAACCCCCTACATGCCTCTGGGCATCAATAGTATGGCAGGCACCGACGTCTGCCATACCAGAAGAAGACGACGCAACCTCCCACATACATCTGACATTAAACAGTATTGTGGGCGCCTACCATTATCTGATACCCGCCGGCGTAGCATACGTATTCTCTCTCTCTCTCACTTGTAAGGCCGTCCCCTTCACCTATAAAAGGGGATGCGCCCTCTCCCAACAAAGGGATCGATGAGTTCACTAACACACAACATCAGTACCACTAGGTTTAAACCTCGAGCACACACTCAAACACTTAGCACATAGCGGAGCTCTCATCACTCTCGGCCCTTCAGACCAGAGTCCGACCGGACCTCTTGTACCCGCCATCTTTCTCCCTTCTGTTTGTAACACCACAACAAACTTTGAGCACCTGGGCTCAGGAATAAAGTCACCGACCGACTCAAACTGGACGTAGGGCATGTTGCCTGAACTAGTATAAACCTTGTGTCGTTGAGTGCTAGGTCACATCCGATCACAACGTACAGCAAAACTATAAATATTTACGTGTTGGTCACTTTCTGCACCGACAACATCATTTTGTGTGAAGTACTTAAACTTCTTCTTGTCTCTAATTAGAGTGACTACGGTCTTATTTCTAGGTAAATAAGCTTCCAACATAATCTTGACAACTTTATGATCATCTAGCTCATCACAACCATAGCCTCTAATCTTGCCCACCATTGTCATCAACCTACCAAACATCTCTTGTGGTCCATCTCTATCCAAGATAACAAATCAGTTGAGCTTGAACATCAATAAATCAATTCTTGCCTTTCTCACTTTGTCAACCCCTTCATGTGCAAGATACAAAGTATCCCAAATTTGCTTGGCAACATCCACACCAATCACTCTATTGTACTCATCACCATCCAAGGCACTAAGTAGCACACTAGTAGCTTGACCGTTGAGGTGGATGATTCTCATTTCTTCCATGGTTGGATTCTTGGGATCAATCGGTGGCTTAAATCCATTGCAAATAACCTCCCAAATGCCAGGATGAAGACCTATAAGATAGGCTCTCATCAAGTGCTCCCACTTGGCAAAGTTAGTCCCATCAAAATGAGGTAACTTGCTCGTAGGCACATTGATGAAAGACTTACGATCATGGTTAGTCATAGACATAGAAGAATAGTTAAAGGATACTGTGGCATATTTGTTGTCATCATTCTTCTTGCCCTTTCTTTTCTTGTCCTTCTTGCTATGCACTTGATAGGACTCACCATCATCACCATCTTCGAAGCTGCTAGATAGCTCACTTGAAGATGCATTGGAGGCTTTTGCTTCTTATTCCTTCTTCTTTCTTGCTTCTCTTCTTTTTCTTCTAGCTTCTCTCTTGAGTCTTCTTTCTTCTTTTCTTGCTTTCTTCTCTTCTAACCACTGCTGCTCCTTATTCTTTTTTTCTCTTGCTTCTCTTTTCTCTTTTCTAGCTGCCCTTCTTCTTCTTTCTTCTTTCTTCTTTCTTCTTTCTTCTTCATTTTGAGCTTTTTCGGCATCGGTCGCCTCTAGCTGCGGGAGCGTGGAGTTGCTTGTTGTAGAGGCGCTAAGCTCGCTGCTGTCGGTGTCATGCAACCTAACTTCCTTCGGATCGACGTTGACGGGCTTCACAACACCGGATCCTCCCCCGGGCTCCATACCTCACGCGGTGAAGCGCATAAGAGGTAACCCGCTCCGATACCACTTGTAGGATCTCTGGTATGCCTAGAAGGGGGTTGAATAGGCCTATAAAAATTTAACTCAAAACAAAGTCAAATTCACCCGCGGCACAGCCGCTCTGTGAGCGCTGCACTGCCACACCTACAGGAGAGATTAGTTCACAGTTCAAAATCTACCCAGCGAAAATTTAGATAGGGTAAATTTCTTAGCTTCTTACAGGGCAGTAGATCACAGATTGACAGCTGAAGGTGGTGGGAACACCACACACAAGTAGATCAGCCTCAAACTCTAGAAATCACCTCAACAACAATATGTTAAGCAAGTAATGTAAATCAAGCACAAGTGACACAATGATGTATCTCGTCGTTCGGCTCGCCACCAAGGCTTGCCTACCTCCACGTTGTTGAGGTTAGCCACTAAGGCTTAGATCTTTCCAGTCCTTCCTCGTTCTCAAGTCAAAAGACTTAACTCTTGATATGAGGGGTGAGTTTACTAGCTTCAAGAGATGGTTACAGACCTCGCAAGGCTGCCACACAAGTTGACAAGCTCCACGGGCGATGCTCTAGCCGGCTAGGAGCCAAGCTCCAAGAGTAACAAACACAACCGTCGGCTAAAACATAAACCAAGTTCTCTTTAGAGTTTGGAAATTAATTGAGTTGCTCTCTAATCAAGTTGTGGACCCTTTTTCCTCAAGGATTGATGGAGAAATCAATGGAATTGCTTAGGGGCTGTAGGTCAATAATAGAGTGAGAGAGAGAAAGCTCCTGCTCTGTTTTAGGAGTGCTGAAGTGAGAAAGAAGAGAGTAGGTTACCGTTGGGAAGGAAAGGGAAATATATATATACCCCTAGCCTCCAATGGTCACTTAAGTCGCAGATAGCCGTTGGGAAAGAAGAGTAAAGATATATATACCCCCAACCCTCAATGGACACTTCACCCAAGAGGTCGGGTGAGACGAGGCCCGCGACCAAAGGGTCGGGCGAGCCAGAGCCTGCGACCTTGGGGTCGGGCGAGACGGAGCCCGTCACCAAAGAGTCGGGCAAGCCAGAGCCCGCGACCTTGGGGTCGGGCGAGACGGAGCCCGCGATCAAAGGGTCGGGCGAACCGGAGCCCGCGCCCAAGGGGTCGGACGAGTCGGAGCTCACACCACGCAAGACAGCAAGGATAATAGTGAAGTGTAGACTGTCTTGACTATGAATCTGAGGATGATTGTGGTTGTTTAAGCACTTGGTAGCACATATTAGCTTAAGCATTGTGTCCCCCTTTATAGTACGGCTTTTCCTATACTCAAATTCAAGATATAAAAGAATCTTAAACTTAATTTGAGTTTGAAGCCATCTATATTTGTAATTGGGGGCTTCTCCGTTTCGCGTAGCATCCTCAAATATATATTCTCTGCTTGTCATCCCGATAAATCTCATTAGTTCTCTAATTGTGTAGTCATTATCACCAAAACCCACATTTAAAGCTTATTCATGGTGACGTTCAGGGCAGCACAAGAAAGTTACGCCGAAAGCGGATGGGGAGGCCGCAGGCAGTCCTCGCGCGACATGTGCGTGCCGAAAGCGGAGGGGGTGCATACAAGAAGTGAGATGGGGCTCAGGTGTCCGAACAGGGAGGCACGGGCTCCTACTTGCGCGTGGACGCGCGTGAATGATGCAGCAGGCACCGGCGTCCAGACACGGATGTCCGTTCGGTCGTCTAGACGCAAGTAAGGCCCATAAAAATTGCTACATATATAAAAGCATCTCTAACCATTCCTAATAAATCACGTTTTGAAATTTATGATAATTTCAACTTTAAAACAAAGAATAGAAGCAAATTATTTTTCTTTAACTGTTTTCAATAATTTTATTAAAAACAAATAAAACTTTTTCCACCGTTAGCAGCAGCCGGCTCCGGAACATCCCATTCCCTCAATCCAACGTAGCAGACATTTGCTCGGAGCCAACCGCAGCCGTTGTCCCTCGGACTCAGAATCCACGTACTCCCTCCGGTAAGAAAATACAATTCTAAAATAGTACTATGTGTTAAGTAAAGTATATCAAATGTGACTAAATTTATATAAAATTATCCGTCAAAAAAATTATATAAAATTAATAATATTTATCCTACTAAATAAATACTATTAGATTACTTTCATACTTATTTGACGTTATAAATATTAATATTTTTATCTATATATTTAGTTAAACTTTAGGCAACTTAATTAAGAATACACTTAGAATTGTATTATTTTTGGGAGGAGCTGGGAGTTTTCTTGTTTTTTTTTCTCCTTTTATTTTTTCTCTTCTTGTTTTCACATAAGAAAAGTAATCACGATTTGGTTTTTTAAATCCTACTCCCTCCGTTCCAAATTATAAGTCACTTTGATTTTTTTTTATACATCCATTTTGCTATGCATCTAGATAAATAATATGTCTAGATACATAGCAAAATAGATGAACCAAAAAAGTCAAAGCGACTTATAATTTGGAATAAAGGGAGTATAAACCAATGTTCTACTTTTGTAACTAAAGGAAAAGTATATTTTATCCTCTTTTTAAAATAGCACTTAATCTACTCACATATAAAATTAAAACTAAGAGCACCTTTGTTAAATTATTTTTCCTCTTTCTCTTATAAATTGCTATAAGTGATTGAGAAAACAGAATTCTAGGTCATTGGGGAGGGTTGGTAGAAGCTACAGCAGATTGAGAAAACTCTTCCTCTTTATTATATGAGATTCGAATATAAATGCTCAAAAATATTCTTTCTTCTTTCCCTTATCTCTTTCCTCTCCCTTTCTCTCTCGGCCACCCGGTGCAACGTGAAAATGAAAAGATGACAAGTTTCTCTCCCTTTTTTAAGGGGTTGAGGGGTTGTTTTTCTCAATCGAGAAAAAAAAAGAAGAGGATCTGGAGGTTATTTTTTCGCCAAATCTCCTTTATCACTAGATATAGGGAAAGATGATCTCTTTTAGTCAATTTGACGGAGATGCTCTAGGTATTGTATCTCTTCGAAGCCCATGGGTGTTTGGTCATGAAGAATTATGTTCAGTCTTTTGGTTTTCTAAGGTTTCTGTCATATAAAATGAAGACCAAAATATATTGCAAAATAATACTGAAAATCGAGTAATTCATTTTGGTTATTTTGGTTTGATTTTGTGTCTAGACCGAACTAACATGATAGTTTTAGGATATGTTTTGACAGTAAATTTTGCCACCAATTTTCTATCTCAAAGCATGTCTTAACATTAAAAATATCACAAGATAAATGTAAATGACATATAACACAAAGTACCAATATAGTTGTTACAATTAAACATAACCATTCAATCGTTGAAGGTTCAAACACAATACTTATAAACAATAATTCAAAACAAATAACGACTATTTCGATTATTCAGTTACTTAAGATATCCGATGCCTAAGACCGGATTACCTGAAATAGTTTTGGTTAGTTAAATCCGATTACCGAATTAGTTGTCGGCTCGGTCTCTATCAGTACGGTCGTTTCTTCGGTTTAATTGTCATAATAATCACAGTAAGCCTGAACTATCCTCAATCCCATTTTAACCTTGTGATTGCGCCCGGCTCCTCCGACCCTATCCACATCTAGCATAGAGGAAAATTCGCTACAAAATACCGAGGCACCGATCGACTCCCACACCAGAACGATTAGCTAGCTCTGTAGCTGACAGCCAAACCAAGAAATCGCCATGCTTTCCCCTGCTCACCTCGCCTTCGCCGCCGCCTTCCTCATCGTCGTCCGGTCATCGGCGCCTGCCGCTGCTGCCCGACCGATCTTCGCTGGCAAGCCCTCCCCCTCCGAGGCCACCGCCACCGCGAGGTGGCTCGCCGCCCAGAACACGTGGGGTGTCCTCAGGTTCCCTCCAGTTCATCCCGAAACCCTTCTTCCCGTGCTCTTGCCACCACGATTTGGTGCCGGAGCTAGTTCCTTAGCAACGGGTGTCCTTCTTAAGTTCTTAGGGGGGTAGCAGCACTTGTTGGTTCGATCGTATCGGGCAACTGCCGGCGTCAGTAGAAAATTGTCGCTTTCGAGTTTGGAATCGATGTTGTTATCTAGTGGAGGTAAGTGCTGAGAGTGGCTACAAATTGCTTGAGGCTTCGTAGCCTCCAGAAGTTTTTGTGATTGCATACGAACCGCTTGCTTTTGTAGTTTGGGGCGTTGTGTAGATGCCAGTAGTGGAGCTAGAAATTTAGCTATGGGTGCGCACAAAGCACAAGGGTCGAACAAACCACACTCAACCAATTCATTACTGAAGGGGTAAAATAGAATTCATGCTCATGCATATACAAGTTCAACCGTATAATACTAATACATAGCTTAAATGTTACATGATTTTAGTCTCCCATGACTTTGAATGAACATGAGAGTAAAAAGACTAAGGTCTAAGGAAAATTACAGTTTGGCCTTATGCACTGTCACATGATTTTAGTCTCCCAAGACGAGAGACCTCCACCTGCTAATGGGCTGGTGGTATAGTTGCCTGAATGTCGAAATAAAGAACTGCTCCCAACTAATATGAAAATATGGAACTACTTCCTGCTGATGTCGTGGCATTTTGGTTGTGCCTGGGCACACCGCACCCAAATTGACTCCGCCAATGATACATGCCCAAAATTTAAGACTGATTTGGGAGAAGTCACCACCCTGATATGCGAACTGTGCAGAGACAAACTCATAATTCAGGACTTAAAAGTACACTGTATTCATGAGGCATCATGTCAATAAGTCCAGTTTGTTAGTGAACATATTACCAGTGAATTGCCCAATTAAATTCAGTAAATATGTTCAATTCTGTTCCTTTCTCAGCAGTGGCAGAGCCAGGAATATTATATAGCGGGGGCCGGACAATCAAATACATATAGTATAGTATAGTATAGTATAAATTCCAATATATATATAGAGTTCGATCATATATTGAAATACCAAAATCTCTATTAAATAACTAATTATGCATGTAGTGACATTTTTGAGATGATGGAAAATATAAGCATAAATCATAAATGGTTAAAGGAACTAAATGTTTCATTTAAATTTTGCTCTGCGCATTTGAATCGCATCGAAGTCATCAATAAGTTCATCGGTTGTAAACTCCGTTGCAATCTCCTTTTCAATAAGTCAATTGTCGTCCTTTTAAGTTTCATGATGATTATCCATCAATTAAAAAAAATAGTTTAATTAGCTAATTAGGCATTAGCTCTAAACCGATGGACACGAAAAAAATTAATAGAATATACCTGAAGACTGAAGTCCTGAACACCTGAACGGATGATGATGGCTGCAACCTGCTGCCTGGACGTGCTGCAGCCTGCAGACAGGAACACACAGGAACAGGAAGACTGCAGTCTGCACTCTACCTCAGGGACGATCAGAGAGGCTGGACCTGGACGCTGGACGGAAGTGCGGAGGACGGAGCGTGTGTGGCGGCGCCGGCGGCACTGCAGCAGGAACGCAGGATCGTGATCACCCTAGGACGGTCAGACTACCGACGCCCGACGGTTCGGCTCTCTCTAGTCTGTAGTCTCTACGTACATGGGCTTGGGCATTGGGCCATATGCACATTAGTATTTTTTTTCTTTTGCAGCAAACGTTGGATGGGGCCATGGCCCCTACTGCCCCCCCCTGCCTCCGCCAGTGTTTCTCAGGTTATTGTAGATCAATTTCTGTTTGGTTGGTTACTGATCAATACTTCAATATTTCATTTGCAGCACAATATCAAGTGACTTAAGTGGAGCTCCATTTGGGTATTCCTTCTTGTCTCACTGCTGCAAACAGCTGGCATATACTCTTTTCTGACTGGTGAACTTGATTCATTGCTTCTTTTATATATAGCAATGTAGTTTCATATAGTGATGGAGTCCCAGGCGAGGGCCGTGGAATCCCCTACTTTTATCTGACAACTCTGGATCCTACTGCAAGAGATGCACTGGAGGATGAAAGGACCTCCTTTACCCTTAGTGAGTTCCCTCTGGGGACATGTGGGAAAATAGATCCTGAAAACCCCACTTGTGCAAAACTTACTCTTAATGGAAAGGTACTAAAAAAATTACAGCCATGATAAGATGATCATTGACTTGCTGTTTATATCCATTTAGCCTGTTTGTTTAGTTGTGCTTGAATCATTTAACTGACAATGATCTATTTGGGCTTGAACTGGTTTTCTACCTATAAACTTCACAACTGATGTTTCTATAAAATGAATACTTGTTGATGGGCTTGAACTTGTCACTATTTGGGCTATGAGTTGTATACTTACAGATGCATATGTGTTCCCATTTCATGTTAGTAATGGTAATGCCTTTTGTATTTCTCATAATTAAACTTTTTGACCGGATCATGAAGTTTCCAACAAAAAGAAGGGAAATCTCTTCTCAACCACATGGAAGTAGCAAACTCTTATAAATTATAGTTGTCACAAGAACTCGGTGGTATCACCTTCCGCAATCATGACAATCAACATGTATTTGAGGCTGTGTCCTCTTAAATTATTTCTTATGACGAAATACTAAAAAAGAGTAAATTTTTGTCATAACATGTGAGATTTAATAAAGTACCATTCAGCAGAGGATGAAATCCCTTCTTTTAGTCCTCTCCCACAATGGACATAGGTTGAATATAACACATGATTTACAAACTATTCTGTATTGTGGATGTCACCATGCTGTACTCTTTTTTTCTCTCTCATATAAGAAGTTGTTATATGAAGTGGCATTTGCTATTTTTGCAGTTGAAGATGGTTGACCTTGAGTCATCTGAAGCAGATTTGGCCAAGTTAGCACTTTTCACCAAACATCCTGAAATGAAGGGTAAATTCATACTTCTAACATGCAGTATGCAGAGAGGTTATCTACCATCTGTTATCTAAATAACCATATGTTATTGCTTGATAGATTGGCCAAAGAATCATCATTTCAAAATCTTCAAATTGGAAATCGAAAACATATTCTTGATTGATTGGTTTGGAGGTCCTAAACCGATATCCCCCTCCCAATACCTTGAATTCGGAAGGTGAGCATGCAAAAAACTTAAAATCTGAGCCTATACTGTGCATCTCCTATATACAAAGAGAGATTTTTTTTTGTCAATTCGTAGTTCTGCATTGCTGCAGAACCATTTTATTTGACACATGCTTTCAATTTATTCAGGAATCAGGGCTCAGTGATGTCCTCGTAAGCGAAGAATGCTTCATTGATCAATATCTCATCTGTGTATGCTCTTCTTACAAATGAAATACATATTGCACATATTGTAACGGAATAAACTTTTAGTGTTATAGTTGTTGATATTGTTGTTCATCACATCTTCGTGAGCAATTACTTGACAAAAAAAAAAGAAGTCTTTGTGCCATTGTGTGCGCTATGCATTACTGATCTGCAGCTTACAGCTTCCAAGATCTGAGTAATCAAATGGCATTGGACTCGACAGGATGGGTCTTTTCCATGGTCATAACGTATTGATGCACATATTGTAACGCTGTCCTTGTGCTTCTATATATTTTCATGCAAGCAAGGAAATTTTGTTGTCTCTACTAGTGGAAACATAGCAAGAGTTGACTTCAGATCTGGTGAGGTCATGGCCTATAGATCAATATTTCAACTTTGCAAGTGATGGAATCAACTTAATCATTGAGCCTTTCTGAGTCGTAACAGACCGTTGTCAATGCAAAATGTCCTGCCAAGATTATATTTGTTCCTGACACCCAGCTGCACTATTCACGTCTGTAAAGGTCCTTCAGCATCTGTGAACCACAAAAAGCAGTGGAACATAGGTCTCATAGGAAGCAGTTGTTGGCTGTGACTGCAAGAATAGAACTAGCGTGCACTGTAGATAACACTAGAAACAGCTACAGCTGCAGCGAGCAGGTTGCTGCTTGAATCAAGAAAGTTCTCGTGTAGTCGTGTTCCAAATAAGGGTTAAATTTGCATATGGTCAACTTGATATTAATATCACAAACCCAGAACAATTCCTTTTCTCTGATCCCAATTACAGTTTTAGTAATTCAACCAAAAAACACTGCAAAATCCAATAAAGTTACATTTCAATTCAAACAAAAGAATCAACCTTACAGTTTATACAATACAAGAAGGACCTTGCAGTATTTTTCTGCTATATGGTACCCAAATACAGTTCCAAAGACTTGAATCGAGACGGCACAACAGCGTGCAGGTAAGGAAGACTTTGACTTTGTTTTTTTCATTCAGAACTGGGTTGTGTTTGACCCGGACGGCCCGGCGTAATTGCTCCGGTGCGGTGGTCGCCGGATGGAGACAAGCCCCTCCGACACGACGCTGCCGTCGTCCCACTGCCGTCCGAGTAGTCCGGTGGCCGTGACAGGTCCCTCGTCGTCCTCGCCGCGCATAGCCCGCAGCGTGCGCCGCGCCAGGTCTCGCCCCACGCCGCCGTCGCCCTCGGCCACCGGCTGCAGCGCGGCCTCGACCCCCGCGGCGCGCGCGAGCCCGCGGAACCTCATGCTGCCCCGGCTCATTCCGTACAGCATCGATATGCAATACTCCTGCTCGGCGCTCCCGGGAGCCACGGAGCCGTTGCGCATCAGCCTGACGACCGCGGCCACGGCGCCGCCGTCCATCAGCGCGGCGCGCCCGTCGGGGCAGCCCGCGAGGTTGGCCAGGACCATGACGGCCAGCCTCCGGAGCGCGGCGGCGTCGCCCTCGCTCGAGCGGTCCCGCGCCTCCGCCGCAGCCAGCAGCGTCCGCACTGCGCTAGGTGCGCGCGCGATCTTGGACCGGTTCATCCCGGAGAGGGATACGTGGTAGAGCGCCATCCCGGCCTCTCGCCGCGCGCGGTGGCCGGCGGCGCCGGCGGCGCCCGCGAACAGCTCCAGCAGCGGCGGGATGGCGCCGAGCACGCCGATGGCGGCGCGGTTCTCGTCCTCCACGGCGAGGCTGTACATGGCGCCCGCGGCGTGGTCGCGCGCCTCCGGGTGTCCGCCGCGGAGCACGTCCACGAGCGGCGACACCGCCCCGGACCGCACGATCCGCACCTTGTTCTCGGGCTCCAGCGACAGGTTGACCACTGCCGCCGCCGCGTTGACCTGGACGTCGGCGTCGGGCGACAGCAGCATGGGGCGCAGCGCGGCGAGGAGGCGCGGCGTGCAGAGCTGCCGCCTCACCTCCTGGTTCTCCCGCGTCGCCTGCCGCAGCAAGGCCATCGCCGACGCCTGCTCCGCGGGGGTGGCGCCCTCCGTCCCGAGCGCGGCCATGATCTCCTCCTCCAGAGCGTCACCCCTCTGCCTGGAGCTCGGCTCCTGCACCTGCACCTGCGCGGAGCCGCCGTCGACGACGCTGGGTCTCCTCACCCGAACCGACGAGGCGACCTGCGTCTGCGGGCGCTGCTGCTGCTCCTGCCGCTGCGGCGGCGGCATGAGGCGGCGCACGATGTCATGGGCGGTGTCCGGCGACAGCGGCTCCGGGTGCGGGAGCGCGAGGCGGTCGCACCAGTTGAGGATGGCGGTGCGGAGCGCGACGTTGGGGACGAGCACGAGCGGGGAGGAGGAGGAGGAGTGGGACTCGGAGAGGTCGGCGGCGACGGCGGGCGGGGAGAAGGCGAGCGCGGCGCAGGCCTGGATGCAGGCGCGCTCGAAGGTCTGGCCCGGCGGCGCGACGACTGGGTCCGCCATCAGCGTGCCGGAGATCGGGCAGAGGAACTCCGCCGGCGGGTCGGCCGTGAACGACGACGGCGGGGAGGGGAACCGCGGGGCGGAGGGAGCCGCCGCGGATGGCGGCGTCGGCGGCGCCCACCACGGTCGGCCGGTGCCCGTGGCCATGGGCGATTGGCGAGAGAGCGTCTCCACCCTCCGCGGTCGCTGCTGCTGCTTGCGTTGGCAGTTGCGATGGAGTCGTGGGTTTTTAGTGACGGCTCCTCAGAGCGGGATAGCAAGCGAATCGCGCGTAGTCGCTCCTCGCCATCGCTTCTTCCGGACGCGCTATTGGCAACCAGAGACTTTTTTTACTGAGCCGTCTAGCCGGCTTGCTGGGCAACGGATAAAATTGGTCACCAGTTTTTCTTAACCAGTGTATTAGCTTATTTGCTTGTTAGTTTTAGCCAGCCCAAACCAGTCAGTCAATAGTGTTTTTCTCTCACGATAAACTAGTCATTCCAAATCAACCCAGAAACCAACCAGCGAACAGGCCGAACGAATACTCGAATATATATAGTTTAAGGGAATTACTAGCGTCCGGATCGTCGGGAGCAGATGAACCCGTCTAGACGCCCCGCATATACTGCTGCCTCAGCCCGTCTGCGCCTGCCGCTGCGCTGTATCACTGATGCACGTTCGTCCCCAGTCTACCTTGCCCAACCCAGCAGCACGTGTACCCCGCTCCCGTCCGCCTCGTCTTGCCCCGCATGCGCACTTCGGCTGTTTCCGTCACTCCTTCCCCTTGACCCCTTCCTCTCTCTGTGCAAGCGGGACCCATGAACCCAGATGAGGACGAGCACGCCACGTCTGCAGGACCCTAGGCGCGTTGTGCGCCCCATTTGCCGGCCCTCGGCTCGCCACGGTCCTTCCTCCAGCGCTCGGACCGTGCCCCATGACTCTCTAAACATACCTCTAAAATACGAAACACTTGCAACGTGAAACACTTGAATGCAACATAAGTCTGAAACAGATAAAACATTTGGAACATACACTTGCAACATACATGTAAAACATATGCAACATCAAAAACACTTATTGCAACATAAGACTGAAACATTTCGAACATACTCTTGTAACATATGTGTGAAACATGTGAAACATCCAGATAAAAATGCTTGCAACATATGTCTAAAATAGATGAAACATTTTGAACAAACGCTTACAACATGCTTCTGAGACATTTGCAACATGCCTCTGAAACACTTGTAACATATGCAACATCCCGATCTACTTTTACAACATCCATATGAAACACTTGCAACATACATCTGATAATATTTGAAACACTTAAAATATACATTTAAAATATAGGGGGAGGGAGAGGCTAGGGCCGGTTGATTCCGGCCTCGGAGTGGGAGCTAGCGTCGAGCAGCAGCGTGCGAGCACCACCAGCATGGGCCGCGCTTTCGTGGGTGCCCTTGGGCTCGATGGGGACAAACCTGAGGCGCACGACGGCACCACCAGCGCTGCCCCTTCCCAATCTCATTCGCATTGCTGGATGTCGTCATCGAGGGAGGATGTGGGCGAGGTTTGTGGAGAGGAAGAGAGGCGGAGGCCGATTAGTCACCGCTCCTGAGCCGAGGTGCCATCGGAGAGGGACAGAAGTGGTCGGGCGGGCGCGACGAACTAAAGCCACACGATGGTCGGTGCACTGCGATGCAGAGGGAGGAAGGCGGCCGGCGGCGCTCAGGTGAGGTGGAGATGGAGGATAGCGGCCGGCCAGTCGGCGGTCGAGAGCGTCGCAGGAGAGCGTGGAGCGCGGAATTGTAATTCAACGGTGAGTGGGGATTGGGGAATGATGTTTATGGAGATCCATGAGTGAAGAAGACAGCTGAACTTTTTTTTTATTAAACAACCGATTGAAGGAGACATCTGGGATAGTTGGACCGTTCGTAATGTCGCCGCCCACGGCAACGAGGGCGTCGCGCCCTGACCCTAGCATTTCCGATAGTTTAACGGAGTAGATCACATGTTTGCAAAATCACTGCGCAGATATACCGCCGCAATCGCGAGTGTACAAATGTGCTGTGACCTTGTAGGAACATGTACTGTACATGATAGCGTGTGCGCGTGTATATATATATATATATATATATATATATATATATATATATATATATATATATATATATATATATATATATATATATATATATATATATATATATATATATACACACACACACAAAATTACAATCAGACACGTTTTGTCCTACGCTGCCTCTTCTTTTTCTGGGGATGGGAACTTTGTCCTTGTGTTAAGGTTGACGAGACTTCTGAATTCTCATGAGATGATTAGGCTGAGTCGCATACTCTTGCAAGGAGGGAACTGGTAACCAATTCAGCGCGTAGGCAGCACGAGCGCCTGGCGCGGCGAGACGCTACAACTCGGTCGGCCCTGCAGTTACATGCAGTTGCGATAGAACACCTAATCAATTTTTTTTATAGTTTTGATTGACTATTAATATTGATTTCAAATATTCAGTTTGGAACATGAAAATCATATAGGTATGTATTTGTTTTTTTAAATACTTCAGGACTCACCAGTTTTATTTATTGAAGGTTGAAATTTGTTTTCCTAGCTCCAATAATCCACCTTTTCCCCTCTAAAAAAAATAATCCACTTTTTCCATGCTGGCCCTAAAAAAAATTAGGCTTGATCTACTCTCCAAACTAATGAAGTTACCCAAGGGATTCTACCTTTTTTATTTTTATTTTTCCAGCATACAAGTTGAGTTGTACTCCATCCGTCTCAAAATATAAGGTGCAATTTAACTTGTTGCAGTTTTCAAGAACACATTTTAACCACTAATTTCTCTTATAATATATAATTTATGGCAACAAAAGTTTAATTAGTAAAAAATACTTGTAAATACAGTTCCAATGTAACCATTTTTGCAGAATAAACTTGTCATTTGCTGGTCAAAGATAACAAAGTTTGGATTTCAAAATACATGTGTTGGGTTCATAAACCCGGGGTCCCTCGAGGACCGGCTTCCACGCCAAAGCTCGACCCGAGAGTCTAAAAACAACAGGGCAAAGGGGCGGTCCAGCAACCGACCAGAAGGCCTGGCCCAAGAAGAGCAACGCCCGCTCGTCAGCTACTTCGGCCCACCTATCCGACCGGAGCGCTCGATTCGGGCTCCAGCCGCCTCCAGACGGCCTCTCCGATCGGAAGGCCTGCTCCGAGCCCTACTTCTGACTCCGACCCCGCGTCTCTCCGACCGGGGTACGTAAGAACCCTGCTCGCCGCTCTTCTCCGACCGGCACAACCGAAGCCGACTGGGGCCATCCGACCGGGGACGCCCGCTCGGAAGGGACCAGGGACGAATGGAGAAAGCAGCACGCGAGTCAAACCATGGTACAGGGACCATACCCTATACACATGCGGGAACAGTGTTCCACAACCACCCTGACACAAACAGTATTGTAGGCGTCGACATTTATCCCTACAGTATTGTAGGCGCCGTTGGACTCCCGTACGGCAGAAAGCCCCTCACATGCCTCTGGGCATCAATAGTGTTGTAGGCGACGGGATTCGTCATACCCGGTAAACGTGATGAGACTCTTCGCATGCCTCTGGGCAAGCAGTATTTTATAGGTACCGACGTCAACCCTTCCTGAAGAAGACACCGCAACCTCCCACGTGCACCTGTCATTTTACAGTGACATCAACAGTGTTTGTGCGCCTACCATTATCCAATCCTCATCGGCGTGGGCAACAAGGCTTAAAAGCATCCGTACCCTCTCCCTCTCACCTGTAAAGCCACCCCCTTTATCTATAAAAGGGGATGCACTCCCCCCGGATCGATTCATTCAAGCTCAGTTCCTTCAGATTCATTAGTCCAATAGCTCACAATCACAAAACTGCCAGGTTCGGACCTCAAGCACACGCTTGAACACTTAGCTCATAGCGGAGTTCCCGTCGCTCTCGGCCCTTCCGATCGGAGTCCGACCGGGCCTCTGGTACCCCCCCATCTTTCTCCTTCTCGTTTGTAACCCCACTGCAGACTTTGAGCACCTAGGCTCAGGAATAAAGTCACCGACCGACCCAAACTGGACGTAGGGCACGTTGCCTAAACCAGTATAAATCCTGTGTCATTGAGTGCTAGGCCACCTCCGATCACAACGTACAACAAAACTACAAATATTCACTAGTTGATCACTTTTTGTACCGACAGTTGGCGCCGTCCGTGGGGAAGACGTTGTACGTTCAACACTTTTTGGTCATCGGATGGCCCATTTTTCCACCACCCCCACCGTGGCGGGCTCGGGCGATACGATTCGCTTTGGCTCGCTGGAGTATCCCACACTCTCGCCTGCGGGGATGCGGGTTCCACCCATTTTTGAGCCATCCTAGACCTTCCTCTTCGGAAGCCTAGACTTCGTCGCCGACTGACTCGGCGTACTACACCTTCGCGAGGAGGCTCGCGACCCGGCACCCGTCGGAGGGACGTCCTCCATTGACTCCAGGACGCGCGACTTTGACGACACGGCATTTGCGCTTCATTCCGAGCAAACTCTCTGCTTAAACCCCACTGTAAGTAATACGCGTACTTTTATTCGCCCTTTATTTACTATCTCCCACCGATCACCCAGAGGGACCACACCACAAACACCGTATGATCGGTTCCCCTATGGCCTCACGTCCTCCGCGGATGCTTACGCTCGGGGGCTCCGAAGGGCGCTGGCACCATCCCCACTCACGTCCGAATTCGTAGGAATGGCAGGCTTCGCTCCTATCATTTCCCACGAACTCCCGGACAACGAGGGCGAGAGCGACGGTTCCAGCATCGGTGATGTGGCGCCCCGCCACCGTCCGTCCCGGGAGTGCGCTATGGCGGACGGTCCAGGACAGCCGCCAGTGGTCGTGGAGTCTGCGCAAACTCACACCCCTCCAGACCCGCGTGCGGAGGCCCTTGCGTCTGCGCAAGCGCACGTCGAGGAATTGCGACAACGGCGGAACCAGCCGCCGCCTACGCCAGCACACTCGGTGCGGCACGTTGCGCCCCATGCGCATAGCCTGGTGGGTGGCGCCCGGGGTCACGCTCGTCAGGTCCAGCGGCCTCAACATCCTGTACATCAACACCCTCGATGCCATGCGCATCCCCCGATCGGAGCTCCGCTTGGCGAGCTCCCCCTTCCATGGGGTAATCCCGGGAGCACAGGCATACCCGTTCGGACAGATCGATCTGCCTGTCACGTTCGGTAGCCGGGCCAACTTCCGCTCGGAGGTCCTCACCTTCAAAGTGGTGGACTTTCTAGGGTCCTACCACGCCATCTTAGGGTGGCCATGCTACGCAAGATTCATGGCGATCCCCAACTACACCTACCTCAAGCTGAAGATACCAGGACCAAATGGCGTCATCACCGTGAGTAGCGCCTTCTTGCACGCCTTCGCATGCGACCGCGAGCACTACGAGCTTGCCACCGCAGTCGTCAACTCATCCGAGCTCCTATAGCTCGGGGAGTCGTCAACCCCAGCAGTCCCAGACTGCAACAAACCGACCTCCTCGATGGCCTTCCGCCCGCTCGAGGAAACCAAGGCGGTGGGTGTTGACCCCACCAACCCAGCCAAAATGGTGTGAATCGGGACCCAGCTCCGGCCAAATAGGAATACGAGCTCGTCGACTTCCTGCGCGATAATCGCGATGTCTTCGCATGGCAGCCCTCTGACATGCCGATGATACCACGGGAGGTCGCCGAGCATGCGCTACGCCTTATTCCGGGCTCAAAGCCTGCCAAGCAACGCCTATGTCGTTTCGACAATGAGAGGCGCAGGGCCATAGGCGAAGAGATCGCCAAGCTCCTGGCATCCGGATTCATTAGGGAGGTTTTTCACTCCGCCTGGCTCGCTAATCCTGTCCTTGTCAGAAAAAAGACCAGGAAGTAGAGAATGTGCGTTGATTATACTGGACTCAACAGGGCGTGTCCAAAGGATCACTTTCCCGTGCCGCGCATAGACCAGATAATCGACTCCACCTCGGGTTGCGAGATCCTCTCCTTTCTGGACGCCTACTCAGGCTATCACCAGATCGCGATGAAAGAGCCCGATCAACTCGCAACCTCGTTCATCACCCCGTATGGTTCGTACTGCTACGTGACCATGCCTTTCGTCTTAAAGAACGCCGGCGCCACCTACCAAAGGTGCATGCAGCAATGCTTCGCCGACCAAATCGACCCGCTCGATCAGCCTGATCAGGCCGAACGGCCAAAACCAACAATCGTCGTCTATGTTGATGACATAGTGGTCAAAACAGCTCGAGCGTACGATCTGATCGTAAACCTGGCCGCGATGTTCGCAAACCTTCGAAGGTTCAACATCAAGCTGAATCCCGAAAAATGTGTTTTCGAGGTTCCGAAGGGGAAGCTGCTCGGATACATCGTATTCGAGCGTGACATCGAGGCCAACCCTGAAAAGATCACAGCCATCTCCAACATGGGTCCCATACGCAATGTCAAGGGTGTGCAGAGGCTCACCGGCTGCCTGGCTGCCCTAAGCCGCTTCATCTCCCGGCTCGGCGAACGGGGGATGCCACTCTACAAGCTCCTCAAAAAGACGAACGCCTTCGTCTGGACTGAGGAAGCCCAGCAAGCTCTCGAAAGCCTCAAAACGTCCCTGACATTGGCCCCAATCCTCGTCGCTCCTAAACGGGGAGAATCCCTCCTCCTTTACGTCGCGGCAAGTAACCATGTGGTGAGCGCCGCCCTGGTCGTCGAGAGGGAGGAACCGGGACACCAGCTCAAGGTACAGCGACCCATATACTTCGTCGGAGAAGTACTTACCGACCCCAAGGTCCGGTGCCCCCAGGTGTAGAAACTCCTATATGCCATACTAATGGCGATCAGGAAGCTCCTACACTACTTCACCGATCATGAAGTCATAGTCGTCACTTCGTACCTGCTCGGAGACATCATCCGCAACCACGACACCGTGGGACGAATCTCCAAGTGGGCACTTGAACTCATGGGCCACGACATCAGATATACCCCCCGCACCGCTATTATGTCTCAGGCTCTCGTGGATTTTGTCACCGAATGGACGGAGGTTCAGCTACCGACCCTGGACGTCACCCACGAGTACTGGACAATGTACTTCGATGGGTCCGTAATGGCGCCCGGCTCGGGGGCTGGAATGGTTCTGATCTCCCCGAACGGGAGTAGGCTCCGCTACGCTATCCGCCTCCACTTCTCAGCTTCAAACAATGTCACGGAATACGAGGCCCTTATCAACGGACTCTGTATTGCCATCAAGCTCAGTGCTACGCGACTATACGTCCACGATGACTCGGAACTGGTCGTTGATCAGGTCATGAAGGAGTCCTCCTGCAAAAGCCCCCTCATGAAAGCATACTGCCAAGAGGTGCGCAAGCTCGAGGACAAATTCCAGGGGATCAAACTGCATCATGTCCCTCGAAAGGACAACGATGCCGCCGATTTCCTCACGATACTAGCCGCCAGGCGGGATCCGTCCCCAAGCAGGGTCTTTATCAACGACATCCATGAGCCATCCGCCCGCATCCTAGAAGGTCCGACCCGAACACACTCCGACGCCCAGCCGGCGCTCGGGGGCTCTGACCCCGACGCCCAGCCAGCACCCGAGGGCTCTGACCCCAGTACCTCTACGTCACCCGTGAACGTCGCCGTATTGGCACTCGATCAAACCGACTGGCGAGTACCGCTACTCGCCTACCTCCTTGAGGAGGTTCTCCCACCTGAAAGGACTAAAGCCCGATGAATCGCTCGACACGCCAAGACCTTCGTCGTGCTCGATAATGAACTCTACAAACAGAGTCCGTCAGGGGTACTCATGAAGTGCATCCTCGTCAGCTGGGGGAAGCAAATCCTCCTCGAGGTTCATGCCGAGATCTATGGACATCACACGGCCCCATGGTCTCTGGTCGGAAAAACCTTTCGCCAATGTTTTTACTGGCCCACCGCGCTACGAGATGCAGAGGAGGTCATCCATAGGTGCGAAGGATGCCAGTTCTACGCTCGGCAAACCCATTTACCGGCGCAGGAGCTCCAAACCATCCCAATCACCTGGCCATTCGTGGTCTAGGGTCTCGACATGGTGGGACCCCTCAAGAAGGGCCCGGGCGGCTTCACTCACCTACTTGTAGCAGTCGACAAGTTTACCAAGTGGATAGAGGCCAAGCCCATCACCAACATCCGCTCAGAAGAAGCGGTCAAATTCTTCCTCGACATCATCTACCAGTACGACGTTCCCAACTGCATCATCACTGACCACGGGACTAACTTCACCAGGAAGAAGTTCCTGGACTTCAGTGACGGGTACAACATCAGAATCGACTGGGCCTCGGTCGGACACCCGTGCACCAACGGTCAGGTCGAGCGTGCCAATGGCATGGTCCTCCAAGGACTCAAGTCATGCATCTTCGACCGACTCAACAAGTACGTCGGGCAATGGGTTGCAGAGGTCCCAGCGATCCTTTGGAGCTTGAGGACAACCCCGAACCGATCCACGGGATTCACACCTTTCTTCCTGGCTTACGGAGCCGAGGCAGTATTGCCCTCCGACCTCGACCATGGCGCACCAAGAGTGAAGGCTTTCGACTGCGACCAAGCCGCGGAGGCTCAACAAGACACAGTCGACCTGCTCGAAGAAGCCTGCGAGATGACCGTCATCCGCTCCGCCCGCTGCCAACAAACCCTCCGCAGATACCACGAAAGGAAGATCAGAGGAAGGATACTCGAAGTCAGCGATCTCGTACTCCGAAGGACCCAATCAACGAAGGAAAAACACAAGCTCTCTCCACCATGGGAAGGAGGACCCTATACGATAGCCGAAGTAATCCGACCAGGCACCTACCGACTGGAGGACAACAACGGCAATGTTCTCAACAATACCTGGAACATTGAACAACTACGTCGTTTTCCCCTAAATTTGGTCTAAACCGCTTCTTAGTTAAAACATGCTCCCGTAAGAGCACCCTGCCCGAAACACTTTCAGCCTGGGTCGCTCGGGGGCTCCATAAGGGTACAATATTGAATATTACCTCTCTTTCTTTTTTACTATCGCACGATAAAACAACTTTGTCCCCAAAACGGAAACACATTCCATTCCTCCGATTACCTTACGTAACTCTGTTCTTACTCCCAACCGGACGCACCCCGCCTTTCCCTACGGGTACGAACAGCCAAGCCTCATGGGCCACGCCCCGGGCTCCCAAGGTCACACCCTACGGGACAAACGGGCAGGTACGAGAAAGAAAGGATAAAAACAAAAGTTATGCTAAGAAAAACACAATGAACGAATATTGTGGTTCTGTCACAAGGGCAGCACGGATGTATTCATTGATACAGAAAACTGTTCACACGAGGACTCACCCACAAACTTAACTATTACATTCTCTACTACTACAAATACTACTGCGGCCGCTCAACGGCATCGCCTGGAAGCCAAAGAAGAAACCGGATGCAACCACCAAGGACCCGCTCGGCTCCGCTCCTTCGACTTCGGCAAACGCAATAGATACCTCCAGGGCGTCGCACCTATAGATGCTCAGCAGAAGAACATGGAGCTCCTGACCTTCTCATGCAGTCGAGGTAGCTCCTAGGTGGGGGCGCCGCTACCGAGGTATGGTCGCCATGGCTAGAAGAAATCTCACCAAACTTTATGAACTGGCTGACTTGAGCAGCTGTAGGCACGGAACCCTCCACCGGCACAATCGTGAGTAACCTCCCCTCCGACGAAGCTCGCCTGGTAAAGATCCACCAGAGAAAATCTACACGTGGCTCCATCCCGAAGAAGGCCTCGAATATCAGATCTAGCATCACCTCTAGTCCGACATCACGCTCTGGGTTCACAAAAGGATCTGTAAGTCCTCCCCCTCGCTTACTCTCTCTCACTTAGGAACCGCCGCGGCATACAGGCACTCTCGGTGAGAAGGAGGAAGGAAGAGAGACAATAATTGGAGAACAGGCAAAGGACTACGATAGAGAGCCTCTCTCTCTCCCCCTACTTAAATAAGAAAAGTAGACGATCAGAGCCCAAAACTCTGCCCCCATTCAATGCGGATGGGAAACGACGGGACATGCCCTGACCGAAGGGACGCACACTGACTGACGGGGCAACGCCGGGTCCGACGGAACGTGGCCTGGCAAAACGTGGCCTGGCCATGGCCCACCACTACCACACGACGGGCACAGGAACCGAAATGCCACTACACGCGGGTGGCTCCCCGCTTTCCCAGGACAGACCTAGGGAAACCAAAAACGAAATCTCCGCCGGAGACCAACCGGCCCCCTGAGTCGATCGAGTCGCTTAGTATCAACACCGAGACACAGGTAGGAAGCGAAGGGATGCCCCATGTAGGCCATGCCGACTCCATCACGAACGACAAGCACGGGTCCCGGTCGGACGTTTCCGACTGAAGCTCTCTGAGCCCCGTCACTCCAGTCGTCAAGGTAAACACTATCAAACCCCCTCTATTTCATTATAAATCATTTCATACATCCATACGCGCATTTCATTCCATATGCCCGTGCCTCCCGGACGATTCAGGCCCTGAACCGCCCGAGGCCTCGGGAACTAAGCATCACACGTGCAGCGAAATGCATCAGAACGCTCCGTGTTGCGTCACGAAGCGGCGATTGTCTCATTCGACATGAGCGACCAATAGAGCCAGGGGAGAAAACCGTAGATGAGCACCATGCGGCCCTCGCCCGGTCCGGCAGACCGGGTCATCTCAACTTTCTCGTTCGATCCTGAACCTCTCGCCAGGCCCACAGAATCTCCATTGAGGGGAGGCCATTAGGCCACCCGGGTCGGTCTCCGGAACGACCTAGGCATCTGCCGGGTTGCAGGTAAAGGAGTAGTGAAATGTCACAAGAGGGCTATGCCGACCCCGTCATGAACGACGGACCCGGATTTCGCTCGATCACACCCGTTAGCGAACTCACCGAGCTAGTCTTCGAGCCCGAGCGATCGGGACAGGCGACGAAACTCAGCCCCTCTGGTTGTGAGGAACCGAGGATGGGGTAACGCACACAACTCACATCGACCCCCACGAAGGCCCGATAGGGCTCGGGGGCTCAAGACAAACACCAAGGACAGTGACCTCGAACTCGCCAGATCCACGACTCCGACTCGCCCGGTCCCACGGTGCGCACTGACGCCAGGATCCGC
Organism: Miscanthus lutarioriparius; assembly: GCA_904845875.1. Taxonomy (NCBI): domain Eukaryota; kingdom Viridiplantae; phylum Streptophyta; class Magnoliopsida; order Poales; family Poaceae; genus Miscanthus; species Miscanthus lutarioriparius. Next base: position 62,193,246 of record CAJGYO010000018.1, read on the forward strand.
GAGCATCGCCTCGTTCGATCTTTAACTAACTAACTACGCTTCGGCTTCAAACGGCTTCACTTCCGACTGCGCTCTAATAATCCTGGAACCGCGACTCCGAACTCGCGTAATGGCTTCACTTTCGACTACGCTCCAATAATCCTGGGACCGCGACTCCAAACTCGCGTAACGGCTTCACTTCCGACTGCGCTCCAATAATCCTAGGACCGCGACTCCGAACTCGTGTAACGGCTTCACTTCATATGGCTACGGAGCTCCGGCTCGACCGATTCCTAAACTAACTAAACTAACTTTCAATCCATGGCGCGCACCGACGTCTGGGTCCGCTCGCGACTCCGCCTCGACCGATCCCACGGCGTGCATCGACGCCAAAGTTCAGTGAGCTCTGTCGCATCCGAACCAGGCTATCTCCATCCATGGCACACACCGACGCCAGGGTTTGTCCCGAACTAACCTTCTCACCCGATCCACGGCACGCACCGATGCCGGGATCAGTAAGTTCTGTCTCATCCCCGCGCCTAAAAACGCCTCGGTTGCACAACGATGCCTTGGTTAAACAAAAAACCGTCTCAAACTAAAAACATGAACACACGCCCTCTAAAACAACACCCCCAGACGGTTCTGCTCGAACCGCCCGGGGCTCGGGGGCTACACCTATGGGTGCGCTCGCGCGCACCCGCCGAACAACATAAAAACCTCCCCCGCTGACAACACAGAAAAACCCCCCAGCCGGTTCTGCCCGAACCACCCGGGGCTCAGGGGCTACACCCGCGGGTGCGCTCACGCGCACCCGCCAACAAGACAAAAATCCCCCGGACGATTTTGCCCGAATCGCCTAGGGGCTCGGGGGCTCCTGTCGGGTTCATAAACCCGAGGTCCCCCTCGGGGACCGGCTTCCACGCCAAAGCTCGACCCGAGAGTCTAAAAACAACAGGACAAAGGGATGGTCCAACAACCAACCGGAAGGCCCGGCCCAAGAAGAGCAACGCTCGCTCATCAGCTACTTCGGCCCACCTATCCGACCGGAGCGCTCGATTCGAGCTCCAGCCGCCTCCGGACTGCCTCTCCGATCGGAAGGCCTGCCCCGAGTCCTACTTCCGACTCCGACCCCGCGTCTCTCCGACCGGGGTACATAAGAACCATGCTCGTCGCTCTTCTCCAACCGGTACAACCGAAGCCGACTGGGGCCATCCGACCGGGGACGCCCGCTCGGAAGGGACCAGGGATGAATGGAGAAAGCAGCATGCGAGTCAAACCACGGTACAGGGACCATACCCTGTACACCTGCGGGAATAGTGTTCCACAACCATTCTGACACAAACAGTATTGTAGACGCCGACATTTATCCCTACAGTATTGTAGGCGCCGTTGGACTCCCGTACGGCAGAAAGCCCCTCACATGTCTCTGGGCATCAATAGTGTTGTAGGCGACGGGATTCGTCATACCCGGTAAACATGGTGAGACTCCTCGCATGCCGCTGGGCAAGCAGTATTTTACATGTACCGACGTCAACCCTTCCTGAAGAAGACACTGCAACCTCCCACGTGCACCTGACATTCTACAATGACATCAACAGTGTTGTGGGCGTCTACCATTATCCAATCCTCATCGGCGTGGGCAACAAGGCTTAAAAGCATCCGTACCCTCTCCCTCTCACCTGTAAAGCCATCCCCTTTATTTATAAAGGGATGCACTCCCCTCGGACCGATTCATTCAAGCTCAGTTCATTCAGATTCATTAGTCCAATAGCTCACAACCACAGAACCGTCAGGTTCAAACCTCAAGCACACGCTTGAACACTTAGCTCATAGCGGAGTTCTCGTCGCTCTCGGCCCTTCCGACCGGAGTCCCACCGGGCCTCTGGTACCCCCCATCTTTCTTTTTCTCGTTTGTAACCCCACTGCAGACTTCGAGCACCTGGGCTCAGAAATAAAGTCACCGGCCGACCCAAACTGGACGTAGGACACGTTGCCTGAACCAGTATAAATCATGTGTCATTGAGTGCTAGGCCACCTCCGATCACAACGTACAGCAAAACTATAAATATTCACTAATTGGTCACTTTCTGTACCAACAACATACATTGTACTGTCGGAATAAGTTTAAACTTTTTTGTGTGGTATAATAAGCCTAATATGATACGTATATGTAATTATCCAATATGCATGCAAAGTTCGTGGTTTGACTTTGATTTCAAATACGTATTTCATTTTGCTCTTGATAACGGGAAACCTCGACTATTCCGCGCGAGGGCTGTGGACCCCGAAACCCTAATAACAGTTGATTCCAGTCCTTTAATCGTATTTTAAGCAACAAAGTGCTTTGTGTCCTTGTCATCACCACGGAATTTACTGACAGTTGCAAGCAGCTCTCGTGGAGCTCCCTGAGAGAGAATAATGATCCATCTTCCGTCCATCCATCCCTAAATCCCATCCCCTAATCCCTACGGGTCAAAGAATTCTCACAAGATTTTAGACGGGCTTTTCCTTTTGCCCATCTCTTTTCGGCCACACTGTACTGTCGAGGGATCAAAAGTTATCCTAAACTTTTGTCGAAAGAAAAAACTGTCTGAAAAATTAATCAAACTTTCCAGACATGATCAAATGGTCCAGATGGAGCATGCCAAGGCTTTGGCAGGGCAAAGCAAGCAGCAAGGCTAAAGATATTTGTTCAGGCAAGCAAAGCACAGCACGCACTGGAATCTGCTTTATTCCAGGGGGGGATAGGATAACCCATCTTGGAGCTTGGAAGGCAAGAAAAGAGGAATCTCCAGCCAGCATGCACCAAGAAGGGATGCAGCAGTCAGGCACTCAGCTGGCTTGTGTTGTGTGCTCCAGCTGCAATGCAAGCCGGCAACTTGTTCACATTCACAAGGTAGCAGCAGCCTGGTCCTAAGCTAAACAATCTTCTCGCCCAACTTTGGCTGTTGTTTTCATGATAATAACTTCCCTTGTAATTTGAGGCACACATGGTGACGACTATGACCTGCTACCTGGTGCAGCAGCAGGGTTAGAGCTAGCCTACTAGGTTTATTAGTAGCTGAACTGCTGAACACAGCAAAAGAGTGGAGACGAGCTGCAGGCTTAGCTTGTGTGGCGTAATTGGAGCTGGAAAGAATATTCTAATATTCTAAAGACATCTCTGAACAGCTGTTCTTGGAGCAGCACTTCTCCCCTACCAGGCCACCAGCAGGCAGCAGCTGCCATCGTGACTTGTTCAGCAGTGACCTCACCGGCGAGCGGCTGCTGGTGTCAGGGGTGGATCCGGTCACATGGCGCCCATCAGCCTACGTGACGAGAGAGCGAACTGAGAATGTGTTGTTTGATCGTACCACAAATTAACACGAATATAAACAACTGCGTATATATATGTCGTGTCGTGCAGGAACAAATCTTTGTTTGGATGGACTATGGAGATTGGAGGGGCATCGGCCAATGCGGCATGATGCCCTGATCTCTAGTTTTCTAATGACGGATACAGTCTGCTACATGCAGTTGAGAAAGAGGATCGCTGGTTCTTCAAATACTAAACTTATCTCCGTGTTGATACCTAGCTTACTAGGACTGCCTTGTCCTCTCTTCTCTCCCTGCTACTCTGTTTTTTTAGTCAACACCAAACAGATTCTGCTTCTTGTCCCTTGATGGTTCATAAAATATTGTCCTCCTAATCAAGCAACAAGCATCTAATCGTGCCGAGATGGATCTTAGGCTGAACGAGAACGAGCGGTCTCTGAACTCTGACGCTACCGTTCGGGGGCAGCCAAACTACCTTCGCAACCGCACTGAGCTAGCAGTTGAGTTATGCAGAAACATATATCTTAAGTCAGTTAAATCTTGGTACACTGAGGCCTAGAAATTTTTGAGTTATGCGGACCCAGCCCAAAAATGGAGGTAGGGCGAACTTAGGCTATAAAGTTTTGACTAAAAATGACAACATAGGTATCAAATTACTCGAAACTCCCTATATTTCTTTTTTCTACCCTCTCATCCTCTTGCGCATATATTGTCATACTGATATACACTCTAATTTCAACTATAGTTTCATGCCACAATAATTTAACTTATTTGTAAATAAAATGCAATCACATACAGGCTACATCGCTATACAGGTATGATGCAATCTAGGAATTCACTGAAATCTGGACACCACTCCATTCAGGCTCCAATCTAGACACCTTTTTCAATCAGTCAATTCATCAAGCACCTAGAGAGCACCATGAAACATGACAGCACCATGAACTTACAGGCTACCGCTGCCTGCTGGCGTCTTTGGGGCTCGGCGCCTCGGCCGCCCGGGCGCAGCCGCGCAGGGCCACCCGCCGCCGCTCGCTCTTCGCTGGCCGCCGGTGTAGAGAGGGAGGCAGGGAGCGGCGCCGCTGCGCCGCCAGTTGGAGAGGTGCCGCCAAGCCCGAGCGCGGAGCGCGTTCCCTCTGCCTCTAGTGTGTGCGGTGCTTAGAAGTTAGACTTAAGGGCCAAAATGGGCCAGAAAATGCGCCATTCCTTAGACGGCAAGACGGCCCAGGCACCCAGCAGGGTTGCACCTTCTTCAACCTCTCCGCTCGGCGGCTCCTGTCATCTCCGCATCGGACCTGCGCTCGCACTTCGACTTCGATGGACGCCGTCGCCGGCCAGAGAACAGGGGGTACTAGTGGTGCTCGCCGGAGGGGACCTAGGGCGGCCGCCCAAGCTCGCCCTATAGGTCGGTCTGCCTCTGGGACTGACAAATGTTTCAGAGTTACAGATAACCAAATTTTGACCAGTATTTGTGGGTAGCTTAAGAGGGACTAAATTGAACAGTATTACAGCAGTCTATTATTATATATCTGATTCTGAACTACAGGGATCTGTGATGACTAAAGCATGAGCACAATCGTTTTATTACATATATCTATATTTTTTTATTTCCGTTTCTCGATCAGTTGAAACTTTTGGTGATTGCAAAGTTAATACTCCAACGATGGCACCTAGGTGGTTCGCCCCCGCGACGCCTCCCCGGTCTCTCAGGTATGTCTAACAGTGACAGAAACGGAATACAAAATTGTTAAGAGCAGAGCCCGTACCTTGTCGTTGATTGGCGGCGGAGTTGAGCCGCTAGGGGCAGAGGAAGAAGAGCTAAAAGGCTGTCGTGAGCTTGTTGGTCCAGGTCGGCGGCCAGTCGGCCACCCAGCGAGAGGGGGTGATGAAGAGAAGATGCGCGGGGGGAGACGGTCATCCCCCTCATCTTCGTCGCCACAGATGGAAGCAGTACGGCCATGAGTATAGTACCAAATTTTGGCGATGCCGTGCGGCTGTGCGGCTCCCAATGTCAGACTAAGCTCCCTGTGCGGCTGTGCGTCCCGTGGCCATGGCTCTGATGCGCACACCGGCCCGCCCTCCACCGCGACTCTGCCGCGCGCCGACGCACCCTAAACCCTAAACCTCACGAGTCCGCCGCCCCCGGGTCGCCTATCAGCAGCCTACGTGATCACAATTCACAAATTAACACAAATACGTAAACAATTGCGTGTATGTCGTGCAAGAAGAAATCTCTGTTTGGACGGAGATTGGAGGGGCATCATCGGCCAATGCTGCATGATGCCCGGGTCTTTATACTTTTTTTAATCTTTTTGTCAACTTTTATACTTTTTTTAATGACGGTAGTGCTACATGCAAATGAGAAAGAGGATCACTCAGGGGGTGTTTGGTTCTTTAGTCGCTTCTAAAATTTATGTCACATCAAATATTTAGAGGTTAATAAGGAGCATTAAATATAAATTAATTACAAAATCAATTACATAGATGGAGGCTAATTTCCGAGGCGAATTTTTTAAGCCTAATTAATCTATCATTAGCACATGTGTTACTGTAGCATCATGTTGTTAAATCATGAACTAATTAGGCTTAAAAGATTCGTCTCGTAAATTAGTCGTAAGTTATGCAATTAATTTCGTAATTAGTCTATATTTAATACTTCATACATGTATCCAAACATTCGATGTGACAGGAATTTTAGGAGGATGGAGGAAATCAAACAGGCCCTTAGCTCTTCTTCAAATATTAGACTTAACCATGTGTTGATGCCTACCAGGATTGCGTTGTCTTCTCTCCCTCTCCACTCCCGGCTAACAACACCCTTTTCTTACAATAATGCCCCTTCTTCTCTCTTGCTGCTGCTGCTGCTGCAGCGTGGAAAAATAACAGCTGAGCGTAGCCTCTATCAGCCTATTTGGGAAGCCGTATCATATCGTGGATTATTTACTACTGGCTGGTTTGGTGTGAGAGAAAAACATTGTTCCCGGCTGAAAATTTATGATCGTTTATAAGCAAGCGAACAGGCTGTATTTTTCTAGCCGACACCAGAAGATTCTGCACTTCTGCTTCTTGTCTCTTGCTGGCTCATAAAATATTGTCCTCTTGATCAAGCTTGATGAAGCATCTCATCGTGTCGAGACGGATCTTAGGCTGAACGACAATGAGCGGTCTCTGACCTCTGTCTCTACCGTTCGGGAGCAGCGCAGCCCCGTAGTGAAGTAAGTCTCGATATATATGTCTCCGGCCAAACAAACCTTCGCAACAGCACTGAACTAGCAGTTGATTTATGCAGAAACATATATGCCAAGATATATATGTCAATGTGTTAGTAGAATATAATCTTTATCTAGAAAATATGTTAGAATATAATATAGTAGTAGTCGTCGTCTTCTTAAGGTTAATAGGATTTCATCAGCCTGCCTATGCTAGAGCCTAGAGGGTACAACGGCTTACAGTTTGGCTTATACTATCCTGTTGGCTTGGGTGAGAAGCCATGGCTAAAAGTACTATTGACTGATTTGTTATGATAGAAAAATAATGTTTGTTGGCTGAAAAAAATACGGCTTATAAGCCAAGCGAACAGAGCGGTACCACACCTGTGATGTGCAGTGCATATCCTATATTGTTGGGCCAAAGTCAAGAATCGGGACGTCAACGTTCCTTCATGATTGCAATATTGTGTACAATGAATAAATACAGAGTGAAAGTCAAACATGTTTGTACACCATCCATCCCCTCCCTGTACCGCCAAAGGAGGTGATGGTGGAGAAGCATGAACTCGCTGCAATGTCGAAGGTCGCCGTGGAGCCGTCGACTGGCTTAGACTGTCTCCAACGGCGCACGCAAAAGGCGACCCAAACACAAAATGCATCGTGCACAATGTTTTTACGTCCCAAACTCACGATCCAACGGAGGACGCATTCAAGCCAGCCATTTTGCGTAGCAGCGGTGTCGGAAGGCGACGACGCAAAACACACAGAGAGAGGGAGGAGCGACCGCCGGGGCCCAGCACAGGGGCGGGGCCGATGGAGGTCGGTGGAGGCGCGGCTGCCGTCGTGGAGTCCGGATCCGCCCGGCCGCCATCGGAGGGAGCAGGGGTAGGCGGCATCGGGCAGGGGAGGGGCTGCGGTCGCCGATGGAGGTCGGTGGGAGCAGGGACAGGCGGCGTCGGGCAGGGGAGGGAGGATCCCACCGGCGAGGTCCGCCTACGGTGGAGCAGCGCCGCCGGCAAGGGCCGCTCGCCGCCCGCGGAGAAGAGCGCCGCCCAGCGCGCGCTGACGCTGGTGGCTGGGGGGGCGGAGCTTCGTCCGCCGCGGTGGCGGCTGGTTCATATCTCGCCGGCACAGCACGCCAGGGCGGAGCTTCGGCAGCGCAGCGGACGACGGCGGCGAGGCGGGCTCTGCAGACGGGCGCTTCGTCAGCGGCACCGCTGACGGGGCGCTTGGCACAGCGGCTCTGCGGGACGGAGTTGCCGGTGACCTCGGCGCTTGGCGGCTCGGCGGGGAGGGAGGCGGGATCTGCTCGGCGGGGAGGAAGGCGCTCCCATTGGCGGGCCTGCGAGAGGAGGAAGGGAAGAGGCGACGGGGCTCGCGAGAGGAGGAAGGGAAGAGGACGCTCTGTTGCGCCCGACGGTTGGAGAAGGGAGTTTATGGGTCACGGACCTTTTCACTGCGCACAACCTAAACCGGGGAATGCGTCTTGTTTTCGCTTCTCACTGGACGTCGTCTGCTCCATAGAGCAAGTACTCTGTGCAATCCGAGGGACATGCTTCATCAGCAGGACAGGCGCATGTCGAAGGTATTGAGTAGTGAACTACTCTGCTGTTTGAAGGTCATGGTTCCGAATGTTGACAAGGGCACTAGCTCCTATGCCTGCATTATACTATCAGCTATAGATAAAAATCTGTTGTGTCAAGCAACGATGCTCCATATCTTCTACAAACACAAAATTAGTATCACATTACCTTTAGAAAATATTGAGGCTAACTCAGGAATCTCAGGACCTTTCGTGTTATCAGCGAAGGCTACTTTTTTTTTATCACCAACTGTTACCGAGGTCACTTCATTTCACTTCTTCGGTCTGAGGCTCTGAGCTCAGCCTTTTCACTTTCTGGGCAACCTTTGGCCTATCCTCCGCATCAACTCTATCAGAAATTCAGCATTGGTTTCTTGATTGATATTTGGATTTTCCGGACTTCAAGGCTTCGCCTTACCAATGGTTTCTTCCGGCAATTTTGGCTCTGCGGTAAGCAATAAGCATGTACCTCCGGCAAGTCAGGTGCCTCTGCGAAGTATCCTCGCAGCACTACATCTGTTTCTGATAGACTATCGGAGTAACCGGCTTCCTGCAGAGTTACGTGTTTTCGTCAAAGTTTTCACTTTCTTTTTTTTAGATAATGGATTTTCATTAATTTCAGAAATCTAGAAGCAGAACGCAACCGAGGTAACATGATACTTAAAGATTGAAAATCTCCTCGTGAGCACTTTTGCTTATTTTAAGCTCTACTAATCATTTTGTACAAACAGTTTGACTTCACATATCTTAATCTCTATATATGTTCACTGCCATCATATTATTACATCAGTATAATCCCTAGTTTTAGCCCTGTTGCAATTCCATCAGTGTGAACTTCTAACAGTTAAGTTCCCAAAAGTAGCCATCTTCATTTTACAGGTTCTTACATCCTTGTAAGTACTTCTTACTCATCTTATAATGCCTACCAATATGGCAGAAATAATTGCAACAATTTTAGTTGTTGATTAAAAATCGCCCAAGCGGCTTTCTCACTTAGCCTTAGTGTCCTTTCTGAAAGGATAATATTTTGTATTTTACAATTTTTCTCGAATACGTAAAAAGATTTACACATCATTGTAATTAAAAAGAAAAGTTTAACCATATAAATGACGCAATCTGATGAGCGCCCTAGGAGGTCTACCGGTTGACCTTTCTAGTATACAGATTCAAATTTTGATATTACATAAATGGTACACAACCGAGCTGCGATCTGCGCGCTCCTACTCGTTATCCTAGAAGAGCGCGCCAGGGTATGAGCGGCTCTTCTACCAGCCCTATCGTTGTCCAGAGCTGCAACTTGGCTCGACGTCAAGTTCCATGTGAAGATGGCGTCGTATGCAAGCTTGGACGCGGATAAAGTTGGTGTCGCCTATGACAGGGAGCACATCCTTTTCATGAGGAGTACCTCGCCCCGCTCGGAGGTCGGTACGTGCACTAGCGGTTGAGCGGCAATCCATCTACTCTTGGTTGGCAGGAGCCTTTTGGTTGCTGCCTTCTGCTTTAGTAGGGTGGCGATTAAGGGTGACCTTCGCTTGAGCTGCACCTCCTCGGTAAACCGTGCGAGGCGCCGAGCGGCCTCGCGCGGCGTGGGCGTCGCGTCGCTGTTCAGCTGGCCATCCTTCATCGGCGTAGAAGGGTTGAGTGTGGCTTGGTCATCTTGCGTCGGCGTAGAAGTACCCGCCATGTGCTTGGCTGGCTCGAACCTAGGTGGCCAGACCTCACCATCCTCCCCTGGCGCCTCAGCACCAACGACAACAGGTTGTCCCATTTGTGGTGGCGAGCCTTGCACAGGGGACAATAGAGGCGAGTCCGTTGTGCACTGAGGAGCCGTCGCTGGAGGACGTGTGTCCACCAACGAAGCTTTAACCTCCTAAGAGGTGGTTGTCGTAGCCTGGAGGCACAACGAGGCAGTAATCTCGTCCAGCTTCGGATCGATCGAGACGACCCAAGTAGGAGGCCCTGCGCCCTTGCACAGCGCCTTTGCTAGCATATCTGGCTCGAGGAAGCAGCGTGCGACAATCGGAGCAATGGCGTCGTCGAACAATTTTTTATCTCTAACATGCAACAATCCATCATTGTGAGTATCTCTCACCCTTTCTGACCTAACCGTCTATGTCACGTGTTTGTTCCTCAAGTGCAGCATTATACACGAGTTATCTTGTTCTCCATCTAGTATGGTTTTTATACCGTCACTAACCTTTGGCAAATACTGGTTTTCATCATATATTGGTCTTCATAATATTGGCTAGCTTTCACTGAAATGATGGATTATTCGCTACGCATCGGTCCCATGTACATGGATATTCGGAACTTATGGTTGTCATAAAGTATCGAATTTCAATGACCGAGCAGCTTCACGAAGGCAGACGAGCGCCGAGTGTTTAGGAACAGAGAAAGCAATACGACACCCAACCACCAACCCAACCCTAGTTGGCGGCGCCGCCACTATGCCGCCGCAGCCGGCGCCGCCACCCCGCGCCGGCGGCCTTCCCGTGCAGACGGGCCTCGGGCGGCCGGATCCATGGCCGGCAGCGATCGAGCGGCCGTGGCGCAGCAGCAGCCGCTGCCGCCGCCACGGTCCATGACATCGTCGGAGGAGAAGGTGCCGTGGAAGTCGGTCCCGAGCAGCTGGCTGCCGTGGGCAGCCCCACTCCGAGCTTCGTTGCCGCCGCCATCGCTTGAGCGGGCACCGTGATCGCCGGTGGCCTTCCCGTGCAGACGGGCCTTGGGCGGCCGGATCCATGGCCGGCAGCGATCGAGCGGCCTTGGCGCAGCAGTAGCCGCTGCCGCCGCCACGGTCCATGACGTCGCCGAGGAGAAGGTGCCGTGGAAGTCGGTCCCGAGCAGCTGGCTGCCGTGGGTGGCACCACTCCGAGCTCATTGCCGCCGCCGTCGCTTGAGTCGGGCATCGTGGTCGCCGGCGTTGACGCGCTGGATGCGCAGCCACCGCCACCCATGTCACCAGTGCGCGGCCAGGCGGTTACTGGGCCTGCTGCTGCGCTCGTCTAGCCGGTGTGTGCAGGTCTCGTGCCATGAGGTCGGGGCAGCGGCGCTCGGCCTGGAGGCGGCCATCGGGCGTGGCTTTGCTGCAGCGCGTCGTCCTCCCTCTCCCCCTTCGCCACCCCCTTCGATCCGGTTGGCAGCACAGCGGGGCGCACCAAGAGCCGGCGGTGGCTGACGACGACGAGGAGGAGACCGACGGTGACCACCCCGTGACCTACCTAGAGACCGCTCGTCGCCCGGCGAAGGCGCCCACTACGTCCCCCGTGCGCGCCTAGACCCGTTTGGTCATGGTTCTGGGGCGCGGCGGAGCGAACGCTGGATAGGGACCCGTGCGAAGGCGGAGGAAGCACAGTTGGGCGCGGCCCCAGCTGGTGCACGGCTTCGTTGCTCATCTAGTGGATGGTCAGGTCCCTACCCGCCAATGCCTTGGCGCCCGCAGACGGGTCTCTGCCCCCAACGCCGATGGGTGGCGGGAGATCCTACCTTGACAGGAGGCGGCACCTGCGACTGCCTCAGTTGAGCCCCGCAGCGGCCCAGGTCCGCGTGCATAGGCTCAGAACATCCCTGCACAGCTCCGCGATAGATGTCTCAACTGCCTCTCCTACTCGCACCGAGTAGCGACTTGCCAGTTGCCACGCCGTTGCCTGCGCTGTCGCGAATTCCGCCATCTCGCAAGGGACTGCAAGCGGTCCAAGTCGGCGCTGAAGGGTGGTGGCCTACCTCCCCACTCAGCTCGTGTTGACAACCCACCGGCCTCCTAGCACGCACCCCTAGGCAGCCCACCGACCTCGGACGGGTTCGCACAGGGAGGCGTGGGAGGTGCCGACGGCAACCGTCAACACCGGAGACGACGTCAGCGGTGCAGGGGCGAGCCAGCGATGGACATTCGCATGGGCACGCCTGTCGACACCAACGATGCCTCTCCTTCGACTGCCATGCGCCGCTTCCTCGAGCTAGATCCGCTGGCGAAGACGCTCTGCGTGGGCGTAGGCCCTCCCACTTTGCTTATCTCGGTCGACCCGATGCTAGACGAGCTTGCCGCCTCGCTCGTTGTGAGCCGGCCAGCGGTCACTCCAGCGACTGAGTGCCTGCATGCCGCGGCATCCGTCCCACAGGAGGTTCAAGCTTCGTTGGTGGACACCAGTTCTCAGTGCGTGACGGACCCGTCTCCATCGTCGCCTGTGAAGGACACACCTTCATTGATGGGACAACCCGTTGTTACGGGTGCTGTGGCGCCTGGGGAGGATGGTGAGACCTGGCCATTTGTGTTTGAGCTGGCCAAGCATATGGCGGGTTCTATACCGACGTAGGATGGCCACTCGATCGGCCAAACCACACCCGACCCTTCTACGCCGACGAAGGACTGAGCCACGCCCGACCCCAGTGACGAGACGCCCACACTTCGCGAGGCCGCTCGGCGTCTCGCACGGTTTACCGAGGAGGTGCAGCTCAAGCGAGGTCACCCTTAATCGCCACTCCACCGCGAAAGAAGGCGACAACCAGAAGGCCCCTGCCAATCAGGAGCAGATAGATTGCCGCACAGCCGTTGGCGTACATACCGACTTCCAAGCGGGACAAGGTACTCCTCATGCAGAGGATGGGCATTGTACCGCCGGCAGCCCCAGTGTCGTTTGCGTCAAAGGGAGCATACGACGCCATATTCATAGGGAACTTGACGCCGAGCCACGTGGCAGCCCCGGACGAGCTGTTCCCAGTGACCAACAGCAGGGCGGGTAGAAGAGCGCTCTTCTCGGATGGTGGAGGAGGATCGCGCAACCAGCAGCGGGGCCGCCCAGCTCCTTAGGTTGCAGCAGTGCTTTTAGTTCGGTTGTTTACCATTTATGTAATACCGAAATTTGTAATAGTCTACTGGGTAGGTCCAGTAATAGCTGTAAGACCACCTAGTGCGCTCATCAAAAGCGTGTCGTTTGTATGGTCAAACTCTTTTTCTTAATTACAATGATACACAAATCTTTTGCGTATTCGAAAAAAAAGAGAGAAAAAAAAATTTCAATGACCATCATCCTTCACAAATCATCATACCTCTACAACAGGCATAAAAGCAAGTATCGACGACCTCTACTTTTGCATTCTTTATATTTCGCCTCCAGTCAATTTTCATATAGTTCTTTTCAGTTTTCATCTCGGGACTTGCTAGAGATATTTTACAATGGCATGGTACCTCTTGGTACTTTCATCTTTTTTAATTTTTAAGTATTTAATTAAGAAATATATTATAGAGGGTATTTTAATTTAGTAATTGAGGTTGTGCCTTTCTAAAAGTATCGTAACACCGGCCGTGGCGCACGCGGCCCCAAAGACGGGCTCACTGGCGGCGCGCCACCCAGCGGAGGGCGCGGTCAGCGGCGAGCGTGCCACGGTGGACGCGGCAGTGAGGCTAAGGAGTTAGGACGCTGGGCGCGCGGCCGTTCTCAGGACCACGCTTTCTACTCTTCGCCTCTCCCATCGTACTAGCTTCCTGGCGAGAACTTCATGCAGATCGGAGGCTTCACCTTGGCAAGAGAGAGCAACGAGGACGGGAAGGTCCATATCCCATCTCCGTAGATGATGTCATATACGCTCTTTTTTCCTTTCAAAATTAAAGAAGAAATGTCTTCAAATACGAGTACACGTATCTCATCTAGCAGCTATCCCATTTTTGCCCAGTACTGTAATGACCGATTTACCCTATTTCAAAATAAAAAATAAAATAAAAATAGATATTGCCCCACTTATTTTGGTATTGGTCCCACCTAATTTGGTACTATCCCCGTCTATTTGGTATCTCTAGGTATTTTCAGTTAGGTAGCTTCTATTTTTCCACCGTCCGATCTCGCTCAATGGATGGTCCATGTTTTTTTAACTATTGTAAAATTTCTCTTATCGCATCATTTCAGTCATTTGCTTCTTGCTAGCCCCAAATCAATTTTACTTGTGTTTTCACACGGTTAATGCTATTATCTCAAGTACTATGCAACCTCCACGCGCAAGTTACTTTTCCCTGCCTTTGGAATTTTCAAGTTTTCTTACCACGTCGCAACACTTTTTTTGCGAGACCTATTTTTGCAACCTTATGTATTACTTCGTAATCTTTTTTCTATGTGTGAATGCATCTATTTTATGCATCCTGGCATTCATCTTATGAGCACTTGTGAGCTAAAAAGTGTGCCTTAGCATCGTAAGGTTCCCCAATAACCACAGAAACATGATTGATGAGATCAAAACTAGTCAGCAGTCACAGAGCACTGCATGCATCTTTTCCGATCTCTATGTACATAATGATATGAAAAGAGCTCAGTGACTTCAAGTTGCCAAAAATGCGTGCAACCGAAGCACATTGATATGAAAAGAGCTCAATGACTTCGTATTGCTAAAAATACAAGCAACCGAAGCATAATGACATGAATTCGTGTAATCGAAGCACAATGACATAAAAAGAGCTCAGTGACTTCACATTGACAAAAATGCGTGCAAACGAAGCACAATGATATGAAAAGAGCTCAGTAACTTTGCATTGCCAAAAATATGTGCACTGAAGCACAATGATATATGAAAAGAGCTCAGTGACTTTGCGTTGCCAAAAATACGTTAAACCTAAGCATAGTGAAATGAAAGAGCTCAATGACTTTGGGTTGCCAAAAAGATCTCCAACCGAACCAAAATGTGAATCCATGTTGTACAAACTTTGTTTTAACTATTTTAATTTCGCCATCAATTGGCATCTTTGACTTCGCCCTTGCTAGCATATTAGCGAGGGGCTTCGCCATTCAACTTTGGTGACATCAGCATCGCCTATGCCAACATATCGGCGAGGGGTTTTGTCTTCGCCTTTGGTGTCATTGACTACGTCTTCATCAACACTTCGCCGAGGGGCTTCACCATCGACTTCGGTGTCATCAACAACGCCTTCACCAACATTTTAGCTAGGGATTTTGACTTCAACTTTGGCAAACTCAACACCGCTTATGCCAACATTTTGGTGAGGGGTTTCTTTTCCGACTTCGGTGAACTCGACAACATTTATGCTAATATATCCGTGAGGGGCCTCTCCAAAGACTTCGGCGTAATCAACAACACCTTTGCCAACATTTTTGCGAGGGGATTCGACTTCAACTTTAGCGTCATCTACCATGCCTTCGCCAACGTTTTGACAAGGGGTTTCGCCATCAACTTTGGTGTCATCGACTGTGCTTTCGCTAATATTTTGACGAGGGGCTTCGCCAATGACTTTGTTGTCATCGACAACGCCTTCATTAACATTTCAGCGAGGGCTTTGTTGCCATCGACTTAGCATTAATAACACTGCCTTCACCAATGTTTTGGGAAGGGACTTCGTCATCGATGATGCTTTTGCCAACATTTTGGCGAGGGGCTTTGCCAAGAACTTTGGCATCATCGACAACACCTTCGCCAACGTTTTGGTGAGGGGCTTCGACTTTGACTTCAATGTCATTGCTATGGCTTCACCAACATTTTGTCAAAGGTACTCCAACACTGAATTTGATGCCATTGAATATGCCTTCGCCAATGTTTTGGCAAGGGGCTTCATCGCCGACTTCGATGTCATCGACTACGCCTTCACTAATATTTTAGCAAGGGTTTTCGCTGGTGACTTCGGCGTCATTGAAAACTCCATCAACATTTCAGCAAGGGGATTCGCCATCGACTTTAGCTTCATTGACAATGTCTTTGCCAATGTTTCAGCGAGGGATCGACTTTGATTTTAGTATCATTGGCTACGCTTTCATCAACATTTTAGCGAGGGGCTTTGCCATTAGCTTTAGAATAATCGGCATTGCCTTATCCATCAATTTGGAGGGCGGTCACCATCGGCATCTCTGACTTTGCCTTCGCCATCAATTTGGAGCGAGGGAGGGGGATCGCCATCGTCATCTCCAACTTTGCCTTCTCCATCAGTTTGGAGTGGGAAGATCGCCATTGACATATCTAGTTTTGCCTTCGCCACCAATTTGGAGCGGATGGATTATCATCAGCATATTCAACTTCACCTTCGCCATCAGTTTGGAGCAGGGGGATCACCATCGATATCTCTGACTTCGCCTTCGCCATCAATTTGGAGAGAAGGGTCACCATCAGCATCTTTTCCTTCGCCTTTGCCATTAGTTTGGAGCGGATAGATCACTGTCGGCATCTTCGGCTTCACGTTCAATTGCCACCTATGACATCTATGACAACAACTATGCCTATGTGTTTTACTTCCAACACATGAAAGAATTTCTCACAAGTGCTAGCCAAGAGGAGATGGTGAGCACTGCATTATATTGGACAAGCACTTTGCCCAAAGACAATAGCCTTGCATGGCACCCAAGAGTGAAAGCTTGAAGACGTGCCGTGATCATCTACAACTACCTCGCCTACTTTGACTACATCAATTTCTTTGGCGAAGGCTCTCTTAGGAAGAGAAGGTATCGAAGGCTCAAGGCCATGCAAAGGAGTGAGCTGCCAAAGACAGGGTCACAGAGTATTGAGTGAAGGCTACTGCCAAAGCCTACCCGAAGACTAGCCAAAGATAAAATCATCCCTATATATCTCTATGTAGACGATAGTTGTGTGTCGGGTCTGAGTTGTAACTGGGTCGCACTTAGTTATATTTAGCTATTGGGTCTTGTACTTCCAATCAAAACTGAATAGCTGAGGGGCTACTACTGGTGGTGTATCATATGTTAACCCCCATTAGTGTGTTTATGGCCCAATTACTTAGATTAGGAGCTTGTGAGATAATGTTTAGGCCCATTTATAGCGTTCTATAAATTGTTTTGTAAATATAAGCTCCACTAGGGAAAATAATGAAAACTTCCCCTCCCACCTCACCTATAAAAGTTAGAGACATGGAAGGTGGGGGACTCTTCTCACTCATTTGACTTTCTATCATCCTCTACACTCCCACCTCTCATGTTCGGTCGAAGACCAACATGAGACCTACCCTTGTTCAAGACATGACAAGATATTGTCATTCAAATTAGACAAAAGTGAAGGCCTTGCAATCGATTCTTGAAAGTACATTAGCCTTGTAGGAATTAGATATGTAAATTGGATTATGGATAACAAATTAGTTGATAGAACAATAAACACTAGAGTGATATTTGTTCCATGGCATCCTAGCAGATCATTGTTTCTAGATTGGTTTGAGGATAACCTAAAATTTTAAAACCTTCTTCCTCTTTCTATACTACCAATCTCTGTGCTCAGAATACTCTAGAATCTTTTAGAAACTACAGCTCCACTAATCCACTATTTGTGTATTTATGTTTTAGTGAATAAGTACCTTGGTTACTGACAAAATTAGTAACACGAAGCGGTGTAAATTAACATAAATATTATAAGAAACACAACGATCTTATACATTGACTCTTCATATTTGTAGATGGGATAAATACTGAAATCATGATAGAGGAGATAGACACACCAAACTCCACATGGAATCTTACCCTAAATCGCGGTAGAAATGACCGTGCACAACACTGCTTGCTGGGAGGGAGGTGAGTCACGCACTGAAGCACTAAACCCTCAACTAGACACACAGAGACGAAGAGATGACAGATACGGAGACAGAGAAGGTACTTTGGCGTCCTCAGCAGAGGTGATCCGCATCCGTGAACCAAGTACATGCAACGTCGCCACCATCACCAATGTGTGTCTCGTGTAGGGGCGAGAGGAAGAAAGGGTTCTCCTGCTACGGAGTGGGACGAGGGGAGGAGAAAGAATATTGGGTGCTGATGGCTGGCCAGGCCGTGGGTTTAGGGTCACACACCGGCGACCTTTATGTTGTGTGGTTCCATTTTAGTTCAAAGTGTTTGAAATTAATGTGCTTGAATGCAAATGAGACATGTCCGACTCCATTAATTAGCGAACCTTTGCATGATTCAATTCTGTAACTTTCATTTTTTAGAAGCTACAAAGTTACACTCACAATGATTGTGCATATCATTTTACAAAACGATTTATAACCACATTTTGTCATCATAACTTTTTAATATAATTTTATATAATTTAATAGATATTTTTCATGACACCTTTTCTATATAACTTTTGTAACCTAACTTTTGTTCATAACTATCAGTGAACAGAACTTCCACAATGGTTTCCCTTTGATATCTTGTAAATCATAGCCTCCTTACCTAGCGTCGGGCTTATTTAGCCTTCCATATCTTATTATTTCTTATTGGTACAGAGACTCAATCCTTCATGGATTAGAAGCACAACGCAATATCAACAAAATAAAAAGCCTTCCTTCTACGGACTAGGCGGTTACAAGGATGGATTCCTTGACTCTTCCCTGTCTGACTTTCACACAGCTACTTAGGAATTTATTATAATAATTTCTAAAAAGTACATCTAGGCCCTAAGTGGGTTTTGATGATTGAATAACAACATGATTAAGGATCTAATAAATTTCATGAGATTATAGGTGTTTAGTTCCATGTTTGATGTATTGTGATTGAGCTCATAATTATGAAACAAATGACATAAATAAGGAAGAGTCCAAGGTTTATTGATGAAATGCATAAACAACAAGCATATGATAATATAGCAAAAGGACATGGTTTGATGGAATTCAATGGTTTTTAATATGAAGTTTGTTCATATTGTGCAAATGATGATAAATGGTTGTTGAAGCATGAAAGATCTCAAGATGGATATTATTGAGAAGAAAACTAATGGAAACAATCTAGTTCGAGCAAAAGACAATACACTACTATATAGAAAGGTCATCACAACCCCTTTAGGAATTGTCTAGTTCTTTCAATTTCACCTTTGTATCCCAATTTTTGCTCATCAGGGAACAAACTTATGATAAAAAAATATGTACATTGTTTTCCTTTTTGTTGAATGGGTGGCTTTATATTACTCATTGGCTTATTGTTCATTAGCAACAATTACATTAATGTGATCCAGAAATGAGTTCACGTATGGCTCAGCTCCTTCCACACACGCGCACACACACCCAAGGGTTGCTAGCTCATGAGCAACTCTGTTACAATCTCTAGGAATAGAAACACAAACAAAGGAATTAAAATTTTCATTCACCATGCACTGCAACTCTTCAAGCATACTTCCCACTATCGAATGAGTGTAGTCTCCGGCACTAATGGCTTGCTTCACAAGCACAACATCTGTCTCCAAAATAATGTTGACAATCCCAAGGTTTATAGCCGCTTGGACTCCATAGATGCAGGCTATCACCTCCGCCTAGAAGGCATCGAGCAGAAACTTCATGCGGCCCCATCTCACTGTCACCACTTCATCATCAGCATCTTTGATCACGAACCCCCAGCCGCTAGATCGGGATATAGGAGAAAAAGTTGCATCATGGTTCAACTTCAGCTTTCCCATTGGTGGCTTTTCCATCGGCGGCGCGCCCTAGGTTTTGGATGTCCTAGTCCTTCTTCTGCCTTATTCAGCTTGACAACATACATACACATTGCATGGGCAATGATGGTAGTGAGTTTTCATTTCCCTCCCGTTCTTATGGCATTTCTCTCCCCCCACCACATCCATAGCGTCATTAGGAGGTGCATTTTCTTCTCATTCCTTGTGGATAGAATGAACTCCATGATCTCCATTGTAGAACTCATCCCGACCATCCTAACTCGTTCCTCCTCCATATTTAGTAGGGACCACACTTGCTTGATTGTCTTGCATTTGAAGAAAATATGACCCCCCGTCCTCATCATATCTTCCACGGACCGGACAAGAGGGCTTGATCTTCATCTTCCTTTACACTAGATTCTTCCTCAGGGGATGGCTATTCAGTGCAAATCTCCAAAGAAAGTGCTTTGCTTTGTTTGGGCATTGTTTACACCAAAATTTGGGAAGAAGAACATGGGAACTCGAAGCTTCCAAGATTGAGTCATCAAGGAATCGATTGCGTAAGGGTCGATATCAGCTGATTCAGACACGACACTGGAATCGGCTCTCTTCAGATGACGTCAACAGATAATGACGATAAGCTATGGTTGGCGTCGGGAAAGACATGTCGGACTCTACAAAAAGGGAAAGATTAGGGTCTAAGTTATCTTAAATTAGAAATATTTTCTCTTATACCAAAGATTGTAATGAGTCGGACTTAAGTAGGATTCATGCTTAGGTTCTAGGTATAAATATTAGACCCCGACTATTGTAAAGGGACATCCAATCAATCAATACAAATTACTTTTTTGGCTTTACGCCAACCCTTAGGAGTAGGAGTAGTGTAGTGTCAGTGTTTCGAGTAAACACCAACGAGTAAATTTGTGTTATTGCACGTCTAGCCCGGATTGTATGCTACAAAGACATGAGTTTTATACTGGTTCGGGCAGAATATCCCTACATCCACTTCGTGGCTGCTGCTCATGTTATTAGCACTGAAAAGTTCATAGTATGGGTTACAAACGGACGAGAGAGGGATAGATCCCAAGTCTCTGATGGAAAGGTCGAATGGGCACTGAGAGCTTGGTTACTGCTTAGCTGTGTGTGATGTGTTAAATCAATCCCCTTAGTGGGGTGCCCTACCTTCCCTTTTATAGGCCAAGGGAGAGCAGGGATTACAGATGGGAGAAGAAAGAAGAAAAACTAGAGGTAAAGGAGGTCCTTCAAAGATGCCGGGTCTTCCTTTTCCTCCGTGCGGGCCCCACTGACATGGAAGGCGGCGCCAGGGATAGCTCCATCCTAGGTGCATGTCCGCTGATCCTGATGGGGCCACGCTGAGCGTCTATCCGCTGACGACGCCATGTCCTAGCATTGTCAGCAAGTTGTCACGTCCCATTTGCCCTGGCTGGCGACGCGGCGGACCAGGGTGTTGATCCGCGGACATACAGGGAGCAGATAGCGCAGTGACCGCATGTCTGTTACTGTAGGTGATGCGAGTTTCCTTCTAGACCATAGTGGTTGTCGTGAGCTTCCGTCAGGATCCACGCCCGAGGACAAATGGCGGCGCCCACAACACTGTAAGACAAATGTCGACGCCTACAACACTGTTTGGGCTCTAACATGCTTGGAAGGTCTCAAAGCACCCTTCTTGTCATATCCTAACGGTACTTTCCAAAAGGCATGCAGGGTATGGTCCTCGGTATTGCGGTTGACTTGAGTGCCCTGCCTTATTTGTGCGCGTCATTAGGAAGGAGTCGCGCAGCAGACATCGAGCGAGGCGAAGCCATCCTTTGGGGGTCGGGCGAGGTGGAGACAAGCCCTCAGACGTCGGGTTAGGCGGAGCCAACCCTTGAGGGTCGGGCAAAGTGGATCCAATCCTTAGACGTCGGGTGAGGCGGAGCCATCCTTCAGACGTCGAGCGAGGCGGAGCCATCCTTCAGACATCGGGAGAGGTAGAGCCAACCCTCGAGGGTCGAGCAAGGCGGAGCTAGCTCTTAGACATCGAGCAAGGCAAAGCCATCCCTTCGGGAGCCAGCATGAGGCGTTCCCAACCCTTGGGGATCGGACGATTGGACGAAATAGAGCATGTGGCCT
The DNA here is from genome assembly GCA_904845875.1 of Miscanthus lutarioriparius. NCBI lineage: Eukaryota > Viridiplantae > Streptophyta > Magnoliopsida > Poales > Poaceae > Miscanthus > Miscanthus lutarioriparius. The sequence goes on from CAJGYO010000018.1 coordinate 62,214,798, forward strand.
TGGTGGTTTGGACGAGGCGGGGTCCACTAGGAAATGTAGTCAAGTTCTTGATCGCTCTGATGAATTAGCGTTGATGGGTATCAACTCCTCTTCTTCGAGTACCCTAGTATTGGTCCCCGACATGTAGATCTCGGTGAGTTCTTCAACAAGCAGGGCTGCATCAGTCCGGCTGACCTCTAGCTTGTCTATAAGTACCGTCATGGCTTATGCTTTGGTTTGTAAGGCTGCATCGGTTGAGTTCGACCTCCACTACGAGCTCTAGCATAAGCTAGTTATTGATTCTTATCTAGTTCAAGTACGGCTGCATCGGTTAAGTTCGACCTCCACTGCTCAAATTAGATTAAGGTCAAGTTATCGGCTCTACCTAAGAGTGGCATCCTTTGGGTAGATTCATTAAGTTACCGATCTTGCTGATGTTCTTATTGCCATTAGTTTCAGCAACATCAACCTGCCCGATCGAGACCAATCTAGATTGGCTTCACATCCTTTTAGTCCGTCGTTTGCTTTGTTACAATACGATGTTTCTTCCTTTGAGTGATGAGTTATGTTTCATCGGCTGTTCTCCATCTAGAGCTATGCATCTAGGATGGACTGACCCATAGAAGAGATGGGAGTGCTATTCTTGCCACAAGAGTCAAAAAGGTTAGAAGTGAAGTTGACTCTTGTCCTAGTCATGCAAGCAAAAGGAAGGAAGATCTGATCCTAGTTGAAAGACTTTGGAGGCTTCCAATACTTCACTAATACCCTCTCTTGGCTTCAGCATATTCTTGAAGAACAGTTGAGGAGGTAGTTGACCAAGACCAAACTGACGAGCTCCAAAAGAAGGGTTGTAAAACTCATAGGTTGAAAGGTTGCCTAGAAGGAAGGAACCTGTTGACATTTTGCTGTGGCCATGACAAAATTTAGCTGGAAGAACACAAGGTTTGATGAAGGAATTAAAAATTGCAACCACCGTTTCATCCGAGCAGCCTGATTCAAATTGAAATTTGAATAGGAAGACCAACTTATTGTTCTCATCCTCATCATAAGGTAGCCAAGTCAAGATATCTGCATCAAACCCTCTACAAAATTTTTTGAAGAGATGGCCAATATCGATAGCAATTGTTATGGCCGATGCAGCTTCACCGTAGTTCATGCACTGATGGGTTCTTCCTTCTTCGCCTCTGTATTCCTCATCAAAGTTGGAGGAGGGAAAGCTTAAATTCTAGAGATTTGGTCTCACAATCTTATGCATATACAAATTTAACCACATTTGTATTAGCCACCAAGGGCCGCTGATGGTGTGCACTGCCTCATTCTTCAGCAGCTGAGCGGCCACCTGATGCATCAAATGGTAAGCCGATCCCAACATATACTTTTCAAGAGGAATCTCAGCGCCTACTGCCAGATGCTCTGCCATGAGTTTATGATTGTAAGTTGGGCCACAAGATGACCCACAAAAGATGAATCTTTCTAACCACATGTTTAGGAAGGCCACATATTCTCTCTCGCTAATAGTTGATCCGTCTCTAATGTGGTTCCGAATGTAGCTTGCCCATCCTGTACAGTTTGATATTTTGGCTAATTTCTTGGATCCAGCACTTAAGAAGTCATAAGGTTGCATTGATCCTGTTGTTCTATGGCCGGTCAATATATAAACATCGACCAAAGTGGTCGTCATTGGACTGTGATAAAAAATAAAGGCATTCAGGGTGTTAGACCAGAAATAAGATGCAAAATAAGGAGTGAATCATTCTTCTCCATTTCAGACAATGAGAGTGTCAAGCATTGATTCAAGTCATAAATCTCCCAATCTCTAGCCTTTTTCCCTGATACCCAGCCGGAACCAATCTCTACATCCCCTAGACATTTTGGTCCAGTTTCTAAAGAGAGTTTTAATGTTCCAGGAGGATAAATCCACTACAGATTATTTGAACGGGATTCGGCTGGTTTCTTGACGGGTGAAGTCAGAAGGATCAGGGTCACCCATAGGCCTAAGAAAATAGACATTGGGAGCAACTGCCAATGGAATCAAAATTTTGTTCCTCATTTCCTAAAAACCAGATAAAATAAATTTGAGGAGGAAGGAAATGCAGGGTAACGACTGATACTTGGAAAATGAGAACTTGAAATCATACCTTAGGGACGTGGTTGCTGGTCACCATTGTAGCCAAAATAGATCTAAATCTGAGGTTGCTTGAATAATAACTTGATAGAGCAAAGGATTTGCTAGGGTTAAGGCCTTAACGATGCCGGCGTCGGCTGTTAAGATTTACTCGAGAAAGAAGAGGAAAGCAAATGGGCCGAGTGAGTTGAAAATGATACTATTAGGGTATTATATAAAATTTGGACCGGGAATATCGAGAGTCACGCGTATATCTCGGAATGAACGGTTGCGACATGGTGAACAGGTAAATAGGAATTTTGGAATAAAATCATTTTTATCCCAAAATTAGGGGGCATGTGTTTACACCAAAATTTGGGAAGAAGAACGCGGGGACTCGAAGCTTCCAAGATTGAGTCATCAAGGAATTGATTGTTTAAGGGTCGATATCAGCTGATTCAGATGCGGCACTGGAATCGGCTCTCTTCAGATGACATCAGCAAATAATGACAATAAGCTACGGTTGGCGTCGGGAAAGACATGTCGGACTCTACAAAAAGAGAAAGATTAGGGTCTAAGTTATCTTAAATTAGGAATATTTTCTCTTATACCAAAGATTATAATGAGTCGTACTTAAGTAGGATTCATGCTTAGATTTCGGATATAAATATTGGACCTCGGCTATTGTAAAGGGACATCCAATCAATCAATACAAATTACTTTTTTGGATTTACGCCAACCCTTAGGAGTAGGAGTAGTGTAGATCTTGGTGAGTTCTTCAACAAGCAGGGCTGTATCAGTCTAGCCGACCTCCAACTTGTCTGTAAGTACCTCCGACCTCACTGTTGATGGTAACAGATTAGATTCAGAGCGTTTGTAGATCCATTTGTACTAAACAGTCGATTTGTTCGCATGTTATATCCTTTCTCGTTAGATTTATTGGCTCAATGTTTTATAGTGGTAAAACCCACTTAGCTGATCATTTTTACTTAAATCTGCGTGTATTGTACTTGTCAACATAAAATCAATCATAATCCACAGGCTTTACAGTCTGTAACAGCCGATTTCTTCGCGTATCGGCCGTTTATTCGATTTTTCTCGTCTGGCTGCTCCCGAAGTGGCACACTTGGAACTGTCTGGGCAAAGACCGACATGTTCCACCTTAAATTACTGATAAACTTTCTCTCCTTGTCAATTGCAGATCAAATTGACTGGCATGCCTCGGGAGGAATTCACAGGATCAGCTAGCCCTGCGTTGAAGCCAAGTGGATCTCCAGCCTTGCTCCATCAAGCAGATCCTTCTAGCTTGCTATGCGCTAGGCGCATCGATAGGTTTTTGCACCAACACATGTTCTGGCATGCCCGGTGGGACCTCACAATCATCATGGCGACTTATAACAACAGTGAAATCCTTATGGTGCCTTACGAAGACCTACCTGATGAAGATAAAGATGTCATCAGCAAAGTTATAGAAGAATTTTAGAGCTAGTGTTTATTTCCTACACCAAGACACGTGATAATAAAGTTGTTTAGAAATATCCACTACCAAGAGTTTTGATGCATGGGCAGACAGATACAGACGAAGCTGAGGATAGGTGTTTCTTCGTAGAGCCTATAAACAAATCTGTTCATGATGCCATATTGAACCATAATACAGTTTTCTTCAACACATTCCACAATAGCATAAAAGAGGTGTTTCATGGATATCCAATTGATTAGGTTGGATCGGTTTACTACAACATTCCACATCCGTCGACTCAGGGGACTAATTAAGCCGGTACTAGCTATCAAGAAGCAGCACTAACTGATAATGATGATGTCCAGGCAATTCAGAGCTTATCTGAGCAAATTCAAGGTAACACCACCGATTAAGTACAAAATAATCCTGGATCAGCAGTGTAGTATGTGCAACAGCCGACGGGGCAAGGTCAGAACCAGATGATTAATTTTGGCACATCAGGCCAAATACCATCGTTAACTAAAAAATAGCGCCATCAGTTCAAAGGATTCGTAGAGATATAGATCCTAGCATTTATAACCAGAGACTCCAAGCAGTAAACCAGCAAAGGACCCAACAGATAGAGATTCCATGGGGATATCATTATGGCACAAATTACAATACTCTTCATATGATTCCAAATCTGGGGTATCAAGGTACCCGAAATTTTAATCCACAGATGGGTCAGCAATTGCAGAGAAATATAAATTCAAATGCTGACGAGTTGTTGCTCAGAGTGACCGAGATGATGAAGAATTAGTTCGGTTTGAAACTAAAAGGGCAGACCTTTTCGTACAAACATGCATATCCAGAGTGGTATAATTTGATTGCTCTTCCTACAAATTACAGGTTAAGTCTGATGAGTTCATAGATTTGTCCATGTTAAATAGTCGATTGTTCACATGATGTAGTCCCTTTCCCACCTGAATCGGCTATTTCAGCCGATTCGCTTGAGCTTTCACACATATGGCATGTCTTTCGGAAAACCTGTCAATGTATAGATGGTTTTACGGATTCTTCGGTTTTGGTTTGTTATTATCATCATAGCTACCATCGATCCGATCGAACCTCACTGTTGATGGTAATAGATTAGATTCAGAGCGTTTGTAGATCCACTTGTACTAAATAGTCGATTTGTTCGCATGTTATATCCTTTCTCGTTAGATTCATTGGCTCAATGTTTTACACTGGTAATACCCACCTAGCTGATGATTTTTACTTAAATCTGCGTGTATTGTACTTCTCAACATAAAATAAATCATAATCCACGGGCTTTACAGTCCGTAACAGCCGATTTCTTCGTGTATCGGCTGTTTAGTCGATTTTTCTCGTCTGGCTGCTCCCGAAGAGGCACACTTGAAACTGTCTGGACAAAGACCGGCATGTTTCACCTTAAATTACTGATAAACTTTCTCTCCTTGTCAATTACAGATCAAATTGACTGACATGCCTCGGGAGGAATTCGTAGGATCGGCTAGCCCTGCGTTGAAGCCAAGTGGATCTCCAGCCTTGCTCTATCAAGCAGATCCTTCCGGCTTGCTGTGTGCCAGGTGCATCGACACGTTTTTGCGTCGACAGGCATTTTAGATTCCACAAGTCCTTCCACATCTTCTCATCTGACCTCCCACTACTAGTTTGCCCTTCAGTACTGCTCTGAGCTCACAGCAAATCTAATCGACAAATTTTGAAAGCATGTCGCACACTGAACCTGCCATTTGTGTCATAGTGCTAGGCAATAATATTTAGATGATCTTCATGCATGGGTAGAGCTAGTATAAGACTTGCATCCTCTTCCTAAAATAGAATGACCTGTACAAGATCCTAATCCCATCCACTCGTAAGGGGGTCGATACGCTCATCAACATGCATGACTAAGCTTCGTCCTCGATGTGTGATTGGCTTCCTGGACCATTTACACGAGAGCCAAGGATCTAACAAGATGTTGAGGTCTTTGCCGTCACCCACCCACCAAATCATCCCCTTCTAGACCAGCTGAATGCCTCGCAAGATACTTTGCCATGTGTACAGTATTCTGTTCTTGGGCTTGGCTTGCAAATAGGTCATTCCCTGATGGTACTTTGCCTCTAAGACTTTTGTATAGAGGGACTCAGGGTTCTGCATCAACCGCCAACCTTGTGCTAGATAACATTGCAAGGTTGAAAGCATGTATGTCGCGAAAACATAGCCCGCTGATCCTTCCTTCTTTGGTTTCATCATCGTCTCCCAACTCAGCCAATGCACCTTGTGTTGTCCTTCGTATTGATTCCACCAGTAACTACATACCATGGCACCTACTTGATCACAAAGGTCCTTTGTCAGATCAAAACATCCCATGGCAAATTGGGATCGCCTGCGTGACTGCCTTGATCAAAACCTCCTTCTCGACCCATGATAGGAATTTCTCCTTCTAGCCTTGGATTCTCTTCCATACACGATCATTTAAATATGCAAACACATCAGTTTTCAACCGCCCAACATGTATCGGTAGACCTAGGTACTTCTCATTTGCTGTCTCATGTGTAATATTTTAAATACCCTACACATCTTCTCTATCCATAGCCCTTGTATTGGTGATATACATGACCGCAGATTTAGCTCTGTTTATTATTTGACCAAAACATCTTTCATACAACTCTAGAATAGACTGCAGCTGCACAGCCTCCTCCCTATTTGCATGAACCAAGATCAAAGAGTTGTCGGCAAACAAAAGGTGAGAAATGTTGGGTGCCGCTTGATAGATCTTTATTCCAGAGATGCGGCCTTCTTCCTTGGCTTTATTGAACAGCGCTAAAAATCCCTCCGTGCACAACAAGAATAGATATGGGGATAAGGGGTTCCCTTGTCTGAGCCCTGATCTCTCTAGTGTAAAACTCCTAGACAATTCACCATTTACCTTCACCTTGAAAGACATCGAGGTAACACATTCCATTATGAGGTCAATCCACCTATCTGCGAATCACATCTTGCCCATAATTTTCCTTAAGAATGACCATTCCACTCTGTCTACATAGTTTTCTAGCACAACTTTTATACAGTAAATTTTACTAGTAACGTTACTTATACACATAAGTTTTTGTTGTTCAACCTGTTTCAACAAATTTATATACAACTTATCTAGCACATTATTTTGCATAATTTATTCCACACAAACTTCTCAACAAAAAAACAAAAATGGTTAATTATTATGAAAAAATGAAAAAATGAGTAAAGTAAAGAAAATAAAAACAAAAGGAGGGGGGAGAGAGAGCAAGAGGATCAAGGGGGCACACTAGTGAAAGGTCCTAATGGCTAGAGGAGGAGTGAATAAGCTATTAAAAATTCTACAACAACACTTAGTAAATCGGTTAGACAATTATAAGGCGAAGCAAGTGTTGCGCTAGTCTACTAAAATTGCAAGCCACCTACCACAATTCTAGTTTGTATAGTTTCTATCCACACAATGGCTATGTCACTACACTAAGTTAGTGTGCTCATAAAGGCTAACTAAAGAGCCACACTAACCAAACTAATAAGCTCTCACGACTAGCTACACTAAAGAGCTTGATAACTAGTTTGTGGTAATATAAAGAGAGTGAGCAAGATGGTTATAACGATGAGTCGAGAAATGAACCAATCAATCACAAGAATGAATACCAATGAAGACCAATCACCTCAGAATCAAATGATGACACAATGATTTTTTACGAGGTTCACTTGCTTACCGTCAAGCTAGTCCTCGTTGTGGCGATTCACTCACTTGGAGGTTCACGCGCTAATTGGCATCACATGCCAAACCCTCAATAGGGTGTCGCACAACCAACACAAGATGAGGATCACACAAGCTACGAGCAATTTACTAGAGTACTTTTTGGCTCTCTGCCGGGAAAGATCAAGAACCCCTCACAAATACCACGATCTGAGCCGGAGACAATCACGAACCTCCGCTCAGCGATCCTCACTGCTCCAAGTCATCTAGGTGGTGGCAACCACCAAGAGTAACAAGTGAATCCCGCAGCGAAACACGAACACCAAGTGACTCTAGATGCAAACACTCAAGCAATGCACTTGGATTCACTCCCAATCTCACAAAGATGATGAATCAATAATGGAGATGAGTGGGAGGGCTTTGGCTAAGCTCACAAGATTGTAATGTCAATGCAAATGACCAAGAGAGTGAGCATGAGTCGGCCATGGGGTTTAAATAGAAGCCCCCATGAAATAGAGCTGTTGGCTCCTTAGTACACTAAAAAGTTGGGGCGACCGGACGCAGGACCCCTGCGCCCGATCGCGCGATGCACACCACGTGGCCCCTGCTTCAAATGCTGATCGTCCAATCTCAATGGTCATCAGTATATTTATGTTGTGACCGGACACACTGCTCAAAGTGACCGGATGCAGGACCCCAGCGTCCGGTCGTTTCCAGTAAGGTTCCACTCGCGACCGGACTCACCCAGCGTCCGGTCACTCACCGTCTCCTCTGTGCACCGCCACATCAGCACGACCGGATACTGAATAGTGTTTAGCCAGAGTTCGGTCGCCTGCGTCCGGTCAAGAGATCGAGGGCAGCCTTCACTACGCACCACTAACCAGACGCAGGACTCCAGCGTCCGGTCACTGCGTGACCAGTGTTCGGTGCACTCTGTGAAACCCTGTCTTTTCTGTACAGGGCACCGGTGACACTTCGCCGGTGAAGTTTCGAACCCTTGCTCCCAAGTGCTAAACACAATGTGTATCACCTCTGTGCATGTGTGTTAGCATATTTTCACAAACATTTTCAAGGGTGTTAGCTTTCCACTAGATCCTAAATGCATATGCAATGAGTTAGAGCATCTAGTGGCACTTTGATAACCGCATTTTGATACGAGTTTCACCCCTATTAATAGTATGGCTATTGATCCTAAATGTGATCACACTCTCTAGTTGTCTCGATCACTAAATCAAAAAGCTCATAACAATTTCACCTTTGCCTTGAGCTTTTTATTTTTCTCTTACTTCTTTTCCAAGTCCAAGCACTTGATCATCACCATACCATCATCATCATCATGTCATGATCTTCATTTGCTTCACCACTTGGAGTAGTGCTATCTATCTCATAATCACTTTGATAAACTAGGTTATCACTTAGGGTTTCATCAATTCACCAAAATCAAACTAGAGCTTTCAACTAGGCCACACGTCCTTTCTTGGTAGCAGGGTCGGGTGACTCACGGAGGGTGTCAGAGTGTTCACTTTGAGGAATGATCATGATATTGGAATCAAAGCATCTCCACCAAATTGAAAAAAACAATAGCTAGGTGACTCTTGATGCTGCTATTGGAACAGACCAAAACAGCATCACCTATTGGAAGCTCATTAGTGACAAATTTCATCGCAACGTAAAGGTATCTACTAATAGATCAATTGGTTGACTTCAGCACCAATGGTCCATAATTCATGAAGTGTGCAACAAATGGGCGGGTTGTATTGTCCAAATTGAATGCCAGCAACCAAGTTGAGTGGCAATTTAGGAACAAGTGAGTCCTTACTACTTGCTCAAATTGATAGGTTAACTATGTTCAAATCTTTGCTGACTAATTGATCAAATTCATAGGTTAACTATGTCCAAAAGTTGTACAAGCAAAGCAACAAGGACAAGCATAAGCCAATCACACTCTTTGCACTGTTGGGCATTGCTCCAGCACAATGAGAAGTGGAATAGTATGAACCACGAAGCTCCTCCAGCTAAGAAGCAAAAATCAAGCAATTGATCCACTTCTATGTTTGACCTTGATCAGGAAGATGATGAAAATGGTAGAAGTCCCACTCCAAGCTTAGCAGCACCAACAAACATAAGGCCTCTAGGGAGAAAGCAAGAGACAAAGGATGTGGAAGGAGAAAGGTGGTGAGTACAAGGAGGCAATCTAGGAGATGATGGCAAAAAAGAAGGAAATGGAGTATGAAAAGAATGTAGAGAAGGTACAGATGCGGATAGAGCTGAAGGCCATCGAGGAGGAAAAGGTTGATCTTGAGAAGGAGAGGTTGTGGCTCATGGCTGATGTGGTGAGTACCACGAAGCATGAACACGAGCTTAAGATCATGTTCATGGACACAAGGTGCCTTGATGACACATAGAAGGCATATGTGCATGCAATGTGTGCTCAAATCTTAGCATCACTTGTTGGAGGATGTGGGAGCAGGAGTACGAGTAGGGGGTATGTGATGTTTGTGTTGTTGAATTGTGCATGCTCTATGACATTGAATTGTGCATGTCTATGTCGTTGAATTATGTATGCTCCATGTAGTTGAATTATGCTCAAACCTAAACTTTATTTGAATTTTAGTTAGATTCTAAATTACGGATTTGAAAATGTCATTGAATTATGTATGTGGTAGAATCATATAAAATTTTGGATTTTTTGGTATCGAAATAATGTTTAGAATATAGGACATATGCAAAAGAGAGTAGAAATGGGGAAAAGGTAATATAGGGGATGCATTTTTCTCAATCTGTTGGAGCATCTATCCCCTTTTTACCAGAAATCATGTTTTCTCAATCCCTAACCAGTTATAGGGGATTGTTTTTTCTCAATCTAGAGGAGAGGCTCTTACAATCTACATGACCATTGATACCCAACATTTGTTCATAACTATTAGCGGACAAACTTGTCATAACAATTTTTCTGTATAATTTTTCTAGGACAACTTTCATATGAGACTCAGTTAGAAGGTTCGTCGTAATTAAATCCCGGGACCGCTAATTTAGAATTAGGTTTATTAGTATACATATGAAATTCTAAAGGAAAAGGTTAATTCTACCTCCCTGAACTATTTGTCATAGTTTGATCTTTCTCCTCGAACTCTAAAACTAGACCTCTTACCCCCTGAATTCTTAAAACCGTTCAAATTACCTCTTAGCTTTGGTTTGGAGCGATTTTGTAAGTGATTTTCTTTTTTAGTTAAAAAATTGGTAAATATTTGATTCTATATGCTTTTAAAAATTCCAAAAAATGCTAGAAATGGATTTAGATATGCCAAATCCAAATAAAATATTTAGAACTTATAAAAATATCTCTAAACATTTCAAAAAATGTATTTATCTCTAGAAAAATGAAAAAATATCCAGAAAAATATGGAAAATTTCTAAAACATTCTAATCGATGTATAAATGTGCTTAAAACTGTAGTAATAAAAACATAATAATCAACCAACACAAATGTATAGCATGAATGCATTCAACATTAATGCATGTTGCATTCATGCTAGTTGTATCTCATATATTTGCTGTGCAAAATTTTTAATTAGAATGTTTAGAATTTTATAGATTTTTCTATTTTTCTAGAGCTAAATCTTTTTTGAAGCGTCTAGAGAAAATTTCATGAGCTCTAAATATTTTATTTGGAATTAGCGTATCCAAATCCATCTCGATTTTTTTCGAATTTTAAAAATTGTATAGACATCTTTTGTGATTTTAAAACTTTACCAAGTATTTATCGATCTTTTAACTAAAAAAACAAAATCACCTCTAAAACCACTCCAAAGCAGGCCAGAAAGATAATCTGAACCGCTGAGTTTAGGGATAAGATATCTGGTTCTAGAGTTTGAGGAAAATACGACAATAGTAAAACGTTCTAGCGTCTTGTTTGTTCTCTATTGGGCCCAAAAACTATTTCTTCGTGAATGGCCTAGGATCCATCACAAAAGCACAGGCCTCACATTTCTCCAGCCGCATCGCCGTCGCCGGCCGGCAGCCGCTGCAACCTTCTTTCTACGATGCCTAGGAAGCCCAAGCGGAAGGCTCCGGCCTCACCGGCGAGGCACGACACTTCGCCGGAGCCCTACCCTTCCCACGCCTCCCCCTCCTCGGCACAATGCCTGGCAGTCCGCGACGCCCTCCTCGCGTTCCACGGGTTCCCCGAGGAGTTCGCGCCCTTCCGCCTCCTCCGCCTCGGTGGCCGCTCGCCTAACCGTGACCCTCGGCCTCAGCCTTTGCCTCCCACAGTGCTTGACGGCCTCATCATCACCCTCCTCTCTCAGAACACTACCGATGCCATCTCGCGCCGCGCCTTCGCCTCCCTCAAGGCCGCTTTCCCCTCCTGGGACCAGGTGAGCTATTAGCATGGAGTCAATGCCTGCGCACCAGTGCCTTCCAGAAGCTTCTACAAACTCCCGGGGTCTAAACTCACTCACTTCCTTCTATTCCTATTTGTTTCGTTCTGGAGGTGGTGGATGAGGAGGGGAAGAGGCTGGAGGACGCCATCCGGTGCGGCGGCCTGGCGGCGACGAAGGCGGCCAGGATACGGGCCATGCTGAGGGACGTGAGGGAGCGGAGGGGCAAGATTTGCCTCGAGTACCTGCGGGAGCTGTCGGTGGATGAGGTGAAGAAGGAGCTCTCGCGGTTCAAAGGGATTGGACCAAAGACCGTGAGTTCGATCTCCTCCTTGTCCTCTTTCAGCGATGAAGTGATTTTCTGTTCAGGTTGTTGGAGTTCTGCAACTGTCGATGCATGGCATGGATGGACCATGGTGAAGTAAAGGCATTGCTTTTGATTTGTTGTCAAAAAAGGAGGGCTGGTGGGAGGTTGTTCAGCCTTGAACTTTGAATGAACGACAGTTTGATGAGAGGCACCATATGGCGATTTAGGCCTTGTTTAGATTGCAAGTTTTTTCACTCTTTCTCCATCACATCAAATCTTTGGACACATGCATAGAGTATTAAATGTAGATAAAAAAAATACTAATTACACAGTTTGATTGTAAATTACGAGACGAATCTTTTGAGTCTAGTTAGGCCATGATTGGACAATAATTGTCAAATACAAACGAAAGTGCTATAGTGCCAAATACCGATTCCTAACCCCAATCTAAACAAGGCCTTAAGGGCAAGGCGGGATTTTTGTTGAGCTTTTCTCTGTGCATTTACCTTAACTAGACTTTTTGTTTGTGAGGACTGCAAATGTGCATAGGAGTTCTGATGCCATGTTTAACAAGTTCCCATTTTTTGATATTTGATTGAAATGTGTGCAAATGTGCTTAAAGGAAGAAGTGTCTTTCATAAAAAAGAACAAGCCATGCTCCTTGATGGGAAGCGGTTTATGTTTAGACTGGTTTCACTCAAATATTGATGTGGCTGGTGGTGGTCACCGACAACCAATTTCGTCTTGCAAAAGCTTGTTGCTGAGTGTGTAGCTTGTCCTAGGTCCTTAAGTTGGAGTACATTTTTTTGGGAACTGTTTGTTCTTAACTAACGTTAACTACAACAACTGCTGGAGTTGTCAGTGTCATCCTTTGGAGGTATTGCTCCATCAGTCCATTGTTTTAATTTGCATGATAATTGTTAGCTGGTGAGTCATGCGAGGCATGTGATAGTGATGAAAGGGAAAGGGAAATGCAGGATGTTCCCGTTAGGCAGCTTTTCTTTTCATCTTCTTTTTGAGTGTATGCAGCTTGCGTTTCATGTTTCCAGTGAAAGCTCCAAATATGCATTGGGGTACCACCTCTTCTTGTTATTGAAATGTTTGCTGGCAAAAAATAGTAAATATCTTGTTTCAAGATAAGGGACAGTAATCTTATGCCTTGATGGAAACAAACCATGTTTTTATTGGTTGAGCACCTATTTGTCGGCCTGGTGGTTGCCACCAACAATCAATTTTGTCTTGCAATGAATGGCTACCAAAACAGGTGAGCGAGAGTTATTCGCTAGTGACGTATAACTTAATCTAGGTTTCTTTTTGAGATACGATGTTATTTCAATTTTTTTGTTCTTAATTATTTTAGTTACAACAGTGAACAGTCACTGGAGGTTGTCAGTGTATTAGAGTTAGTGGCTGATATTGAGGGAACTTGATATCCTTATTCAAAGCAATGAAATGGTCTGTTCACAAACATGTATCACAAACAGAGCTGCAATGTAAGAAATTGATCACTTGAAGATCAAAAGATGTAAAAATTTCTGTAACTCAGTGCCAAAGGCACCATTCAATCAATACAAAAATTCAGGTGGGGATCCTCCCCCCCACCCAGTAACCATAAAAAAAAAATCTGCTTAGGTTGTTTAATTAGTCGTTTAATGCTTCGTTTTAGTTGGATGACTTGCTGTCGTTGTAGGCTGCTGGAGTAAGCAAGCGCATATTGATGCCTTATTTAATATATGAATCTTACAACAGGTGGCATGTGTGCTGATGTTCTATCTACAGAAGGATGATTTTCCAGTGGATACTCATGTACGCAAATATTCATTTGTCGTTGTCACATAGAATCTAGACACTAGTTTGATGTGCATCATGTATTTTTAACTGTTAGAGTATTTATTTCCTCTAGCTTTTACTTTGTATCGGCTGTCTCCTGGGGTTCTCCCCAGTGCACTGCCTAGGTACTCCTAGCTTGATTGCCTAGGACTTCTCCCCTCTTAACTCTCTAGTATTAACTCTCTAGCTTAGCCTCTCTCTATATATGTAACCCTCTTGTAATCTCATCATCAAGTAATCTAAGCCTCTTGGCCTTTCTCTATCACGGTATCAGACTAAAACCGATCCCTTTGCTTCCGCTCCTCTCGGCGCCCGCCTCGAGCCGCGCCCGCCCCCTCACCTTCCCGCCCGCGCGCCCAGTGCCGCCGTCTTCCGCGGTCCTTCTCGGCTGCCCGCGTGCCTGGTGCTGCCCTCATCGTCGCGCCTAGTGCCCCAGCCGCGCGCCCATGGCTACTTCGACCTCCGGCGCCTCCACCGCGGCTACCGCGATCAAGCTTCGTGATGAAGCTCTCGCCGCCCTTCGAAGCCGGAGGAGGAGGCGCCTCATCGCACTCCACCAACACCGATCGCAGCCAGCGGCTTCAGACGGAGACCTCCTCAAGTTTCTTTCTCTGCCGCCGCAGAGATCGCGTTCGTGCACCGCTGCCGGCGCCCTCGAGAAAGAGCGCGCGCAGCCGACGGCTCGAATAGCAAGCGGCGCAGACTCGGGACCGTCTCCGCCGGACTCCCTCCACGACGACGACTCTCGGGGCGGTGGCGATCACTCTTTCTCCTCCGACGCCGCAACCATCGTTTCATCTCAGACGGCCGGTGCTGCCGCTGTCCGAACATCAAGAATTTGATTCCGATTGTTCGGACCTCCGATCCTCCAATTACTCCAAGTGGCGCGGCTACGTCCTCCTCATCCTCGCCGCTTGGCGGCTGAAGGATCACGCCTCCTCGTGATTACTCCCGAGTCACCGACCCCAAGATGGTCCCGCATGGATCGCGCGTGGTCGTCTCTGGATCTTCAACACCATCTCCACCGACCTTCGGGCGTCATTCACACAGCGTGTGGCGTCGCTTCGCCGGCTGCGTGGCTCGATATCGAACAACAGTTCCTCAACAATCGCGAGTCACGCGCCATGCACCTTGATCTTTGAGTTCCGCACCTCTCCCAAGGTGCTCTCTCCATCGACGCTATTATTGTCGCAAGATGAAGGGCATGGCTGATGCCCTTGCTGATCTGGGTGAGCCAGTCCATGACCGTACTCTGGTGCTCAACATCCTGCGCGGCCTCAATGAACGTTTCCAGTTCATGTCGCAGTTCATCACGCGCCAGAAGCTGTTTCCTTCCTTTGCGGACGTCCGTGCCGACCTGCGCCTGGCCGAGCTCAACATGGCACCTCCTTCAGCGCCTCCATCGGCCCTCGTCGCCTCTTCGTTCAGCAAGCCACCTGCCTCCCCGCCGGCCTCTGGGTCTGCAAACCCGCGCCCTCAACAGCACGCCGAGGGGCGGGGGGGGGAGGCTCGTCTGGCAATGGCAGTGGCCGTGGCCGGCGTTGCCGTGGCGGCCGTGGCCAAGGAGGCTCGACCAGCGGCTTCCAGGCGGTTCCAATGGCCCCTCCTCAATCCGTGGGATGTGGTCCATCCACATGTGGCCGGGTCAACTCCCGTGGCTCTCGTGGTCCACCTCCCGCCACAGCCCATCTCAGACGCCATCGCTTTGCAGAAGCATGCTTTGGTGGCGGCGTGCCTCAACCTTCTACTACCCGCCGACTCGGGGGCGTACCACCAGCGCCCACCCAGCACCCCTCCCGCTCGGACGCCCAAGACCACCACGACGCCCCAGTTTGGTCACCATGGGACCAACAGTCCCTCGCCAACACCTTCAGCACCGTCACCCTCACCCCGCCTCCGAACTCCTCGGACTGGGTGATCGACTCGAGTGCCTCGTCTCACATTGCCTCCAACCTTGGTATGGTTACCGCTTTCTCCATCCTCCTCTTTTCCTTCCTCCATTGTTGTGGGAAATGGTGCTACTCTCCGGTTGTTGGCACCGGATATTCCACCCTTCCGGCCCTTTCCGTCTCAACAATGTCCTTCTAGCTCCGACATCATTAAAAATCTCGCTTTCCGTTCGTCAATTCACCACCGACAATTTTGTTTCGTGGAATTTGACCCTCTTGGTGTCTCTGTGAAGGATCTCCGTGCAGAACATCCTCCTTCGATGTAACACTCGTGGGCGCTCTACACCTTGCGGCCCCGTCGTCACCCTCGATACTTGTGCTCTTGTGGCCACTCCTCCAACTACACAGCATCATCGTCTCGGCCACCCGGCAAGGCTGCCCTTCAACGCCTCTCGCTCGGTCATCTTCCATTTTTTCGCAGCAAGTCCACGAAGACTCCATCGCCATGCTTGTCGACTTGGGCGCCATGTTCGCTTGCCTTTTTGCTAGTTCCTTGTCTAGAGCACCCAAACCTTTTGATTTGCTACATTGTGACACGTGGACTTCCATTATCGGTGTATCCGGTTTTAAATACTATCTCGTTATTCTCGATGATTGCTCTCATTTTCTTTGGACTTTTCCTCTCGATTAAAGTCCGAGACGTTTCCTGTCCTCTCCAATTTCTTTGCCTATGTGCACACTCAATTTGGTTGTACCATCAAATCCGTGCAATGTGACAACGGTCGTGAGTTTGACAACTCCACGTCTCGCGCTTTCTTTCTTGCCAAAAGTGTTTCCCTTCGCATGTCATGCCCCTACACCGCGACAGAAATGGCAAAGCCGAACGCATGCTTCGCACCACCAACAATGTCACCGTGCCACCTGCTCTTCCAAGCATCCATGCCCCCTCGCCATCGGGCCGATGCTCTTACTCACGCCACTCACCTCATAAATCGCCTCCCCACCAAAACGCTGAACATGAGCACTCCCTTCTTCGCCCTTTATGGCACTCACCCTTCTTATCATGATCTCCGGGCTTTCGGATGCACTTGCTACCCTAATCTCACCGCTACTACTCCTCACAAACTTGCCCCGCGCTCTTCCTTATGTGTTTTCATCGGCTACTCTCCCGACCACAAAGGTTACAGGTGCTTCGACCTCACCACAAACCGTGTCATCATCTCTCGCCACGTTGTTTTCGACGAAACAACGTTTCCCTTCTCACTTCGCCGACCCTCACCGCCCACACACGAACTGGATTTTCTCACTGATGACGATCCACCATTAGTCCCTTTTCCACCTGCAGGAACCCCTCGCGTTGCTGCCATCCCGCCAGCACCTGCATCTCTGCGGGCTCCCTCCCAGCCGGCATCTTCAGGTACCCCAGCGCCCGGATCAGGCATACCAGCGCCGCGGTCTCCTCCACCCGGCTTTACCGCGCCCCTGGTATCCCCTACACCAGCGTTCGCTGTCCAGGCGCCCACGGTGCCTCCTGTACCGGTGCCCACGGCGCCTCCTCTACAGGCGCCCCCGGTTCCTTCCTTCAACAAGCCGCCCGTCGTCCATGTCTACACACGGCGTGCCCCCGCACCCAGCTTGCCACCGCGTTCCCCCAATGGGGCTCCTCCTCGACGCTTTGGCATGATTCCTTCTCCACCACGTTACGTCAAGACTGGTTCTTCACTGCCAGCAGGGGCGGTCTCCATCCCGCCACTTGCCAACTCTCATGGCATGGCGACTCGTGGAAGTCCAGATACAAGCAGCCTCGTCTTGCTCTACACACCGAGGCTCTGTCCCCACTTCCGCGGTCCTGCCGTGACGCTCTTGCTAATCCAAGACCTTTGGCGTAAGGCCATGGAAGAAGAATTATTTGCACTCTTGGACAACCACACTTGGGATCTTGTTCTCGCACCGCCAAGGCAAATGTGGTCTTTGGAAAATGGATATTCAAACACAAGTTTCATCTTGATGGCTCTTCGGATGATACAAGGCTCGTTGGGTGCTCCGTGGGTTCACACAGAGGCCCGGAGTTGATTACGATGAGACTTTCAGTCCCGTCGTCAAACCCGCTACCGTTCGCACCGTCCTCACTCTGGCTCACTCGGATCGGGCGATCCATCGCCTTGATGTGAAGAATGCCTTCCTTCACGGGACATTGTCGAAACGGTATATCGCTCTCTCGGCCCACCGTTTTTCTTGATCCGGATCTTCTGAACACGTCTCAGTAGGCTCAACAAGTCCCTCTACGGTTTGAAGCGAGCAATCATGAGCATGGTACACCGGTTTGCTTCTTATCGCTATCTCGGGTTTCTTTGAAGCCAAGTCCGACACCTCCTCTTCATTCATCACCGCTGCACCGAGACAGTCTACTTGCTCCTATATGTGGATGACATTGTTGTTACAGCCTCCTCTCAGCCACTCTTACACCAGGTCATTGATGCACTGAAGAAGGAATTTGCCATGAAGGATCTTGGTCCTCTTCATCATTTCCTTGGCGTAGCTGTTCAGCGACAGAAGGACACTATATTTCTCTCCCAGCGTCAGTACACTCTAGACATTCTTGCCCGCCACGGCATGACCGACTGCAAGCCTTGTTCCACTCCTGTTGACACTTGTGCCAAAGTATCTGCCGATGCCGGCCCCTCTCATTGTCGATCCTACCGCCTATCGCAGCCTTGTGGGTGCTCTTGAGACTCTAACTTTCACTCGGCCCGACATCGCACACGCCGTTCAACAAGTCTGCTTGCACATGCATGATCCCCGGGAAGTTCATCTTGTTGCTGCCAAGCGGATTCTTCGCTACCTTCAGGGCACTATCAGTTTTGGTCTTGTCATTCCCCACTCTGCACCAACTCAGCTCATTGTCTACACCGATGCTGACTGGGCCGGCTGCCCTGACACCCGCCGTTCCACTTCTAGCTATGCTGTCTTCCTCGGTGGCAGCCTCATCTCCTGGTCGTCCAAGCGCCAGCCCACCGTTTCACGGTCGAGCGCCGAGGCCGAATACCGTGCAGTTGCCAACGGCGTCGCCGAAGCCTCCTGGCTGCGGCAACTACTGTAGGAGCTGCACCACCCTCGGATTACGCGCCGCCTCGTCTCTCTGCGCAACAGCGTCGTGCCGTCTACTTCTCCACCAACCCCGTTCAAAGATCATCGGCATTACCAAGCACGTGGAAATCGACCTTCACTTCGTCCGGGAACGGGTCGCTCTTGGGGCTGTCCGTGTGCTTCACGTTCCCACCACGTCGCAGTTCGCCGATGTCTTCACCAAGGGCCTTGCTTCTTCTGTATTTATGGACTTTCGCTCCAGTCTGAACGTTCGTTCTAACGACGTTCCGACTGCGGGGGGGTGTTAGAGTATTTATTTCCTCTAGCTTTTACTTTGTATCGACTGTCTCCTGGGGTTCTCCCCAGTGCACTGCCTAGGTACTCCCAGCTTGATTTCCTGGGACTTCTCCCCTCTTAACTCTCTAGTATTAACTCTCTAGCTTAGCCTCTCTATATATGTAACCCTCTTGTAATCTCATCATCAAGTAATCTAAGCCTCTTGGCCTTTCTCTATCATTAACAACAAATAATTTTTTTGGGCAAATAGGTACTCCGCGTTACAAAGGCTATGGGTTGGGTTCCTGCAACAGCTAGCAGGGAGAAGGCCTACATTCATCTAAATAATAAGATTCCTGATGATCTGAAGTTTGATTTGAATTGTCTTTTTGTAACTCATGGGAAGCTTTGTCAGTCATGTACCAAAAAGGTGGTAAGTGATAAAAGCAAGAGTTCAAATGCTGCCTGTCCTCTAGCAGGCTACTGTTGTATTGGAGAAAAGCTTCAGCAACGGTGAAGGTTTGTGACTAACAAGCTTGCGCCACTGATGAAACATTTTGAAAACTTTATATCTCAAGTCAAATATTGACGGTGTTATTGTCAGCTGATTTTCATGGTCCATTCACTTGTATACTCTGCTCAATGAGTTTGCTTTTCTTACAAAACTGAACACGTCCTGGTTGTTCAACATCAATATTTTGTAAGTGTAACATTTCTAATGCACTACTGAACTTATGGAGGTAGACAAATATAGGCATGAGCTTTGGTATGGAATAGGTTAACTCAAGCTTTTTGAAAGGGATAACTCAATACTATCTTATTGTTCAGTAATGGTAGTGCCAAATTATGCATTCTAAAAGGATTTGATGAAAAAGGAACAGAGCTTTTTACAATTTGGATTTTTATCTGTTGCCTAATACTTTATTTGATGAGCTTTTCTTAGTCAGTTGACTTATCAGTGTTTGGGAAGTATGGTCTATTTTTTTTCTTCTATTGTAGACATTGTAGAAGGAAAATTATATATCCTTTGCTATAGCTGTTTGCTTTGCTGAAATTTGCTATTCGTGGCAAATGCACCCATGACAATTTGAAAGTTCATACCTAATTGTTGTGACTATGTAGCGAACCAGTCCTGACATGTTCTGTTGCTGTTTAGGCACCATTAATGGCTATTGTTGTTTTGAGAAGAAGTTCATGAACCTCCCCACAGTACTACTGATAAAGCAATTTATGTGACATGGCTTTTATATGCCATTATTCAGTTTAAGGAGTAACAGAATGCATGGTTTCACCCTAATGTTTCTGGCTTTGTGGTTTGGCAAACCAGCACCTGTGGATTGTTACACGAACTAAACAAGTTCCAGAAGTTTGAGATTAATGACAGATCGAAAGATATCACATTGGTTACAGATTGGAGAAAACAATGAAGAGTGCCAACTAACCAATTGTATGCACGTGGTCCCCCCAACTAACCAATCAGATGGCTTATGATTTCCAGAGCAGGCAGTAGCTGAGAGCGTTCAAAAGGCTCTGCTGTGTTTGATTCGGCAAATGCTCTATCACAATCGGTGCAAACTTAGCTGAATGCTACCACCCCACTTGATTGAAAAGGACGTCTGCACTTGACTTCAACTGTGTAAACCTTGGAGCTTTGGATGGAGAAGATGTGGACCCTTGATGTGCATTTGTTGTAAATGCTTTGGATTGAAGCAGAGCAATGCACCATACCATGCTGCCATGTGATCCGAGTGGCCAGAGGTGAAGTTTAACTACCGGCACCATGGGTCGCAGTTGCAAGTTTGGTTGGGTTGTAATGAAATGGACTCTCACAGGTTAAACCTGGGAGCCTTCTGTTACTGGGAACATCTGGTGTCAAAGTCACTTTTTGACCTTTCTCTGAGAAGTAACCATTGCTTTGTATTTTGGGGTGCATCTTTAGACACTCATGAACCATGGGCTATCATCTTTGCTTCGAGTGTTGAACATACCATCAACTCAAGAAAGTACCGTTAGATCACATGTGAGATGATACTTTTATAGTACTACATGCAATTCTGCTTCTTTAGAAATTAGAATGTCTTAGGAACAAAAGTAATTGACACAAGGTGCTTTACTCTGTCTTTTCTTTTCATTTTTCTTTTGGAGGGGTATTTTCTTTCTGTTTGCTCCTGTCTGTTTCTCAAGAATCGTGAAAATGCAGTCAGGTGCAATGCAACAGGGCAAGTGCAGACAACGGCAGGTGATAAACAAAGAGCTGCCAATGCAAGCTCCTGATTGCTTACAGATTACACTCCACGTAAACAAAAATATCATATGGTAGTGTGCGATCGCAACTTGGTGGGGTTGCCGCTGCTCGTAGGGTCCACTTGCTAAATCCAAGTACTCCGGGCCCACCTGTCACTACCATCCACCAGCCATCTTGGCCCCGCAGGCCGCAAGCTGCTACAAAAGTTGTCCGGTAGTTCTGGACACTGACACACGAGCCCCACGAAACACTGGCCCAACTGCCATTCACGTGCATGGCAGCAAGGGATCCTCCGGCCAACGCCACATCCTACGGCTAGGGTTTAACCTCCGAGCCCGCTCAGCGGATCCGGGCCGTCCTTTGTCCCCGGCGGCGGAGCTCACTAGTACGAGGCCCAGCGCGGCGGTGCCTGCCCCCAACGCCCACTGCGCCGCGGGCCCCGCCACGATGTACACCTAATATGCCACCTCCCCCACCGCACCTCCCTCACCCGGCCAGCCCTCTTCAATCTCGCCGGCCACCTCACCTCGCGTGGCCGGCCTCCCGTCCCTCGGACTCAACGACTAGCTGAGCGCCCGTGGTCGCTGCCGCGGCTCCGGTCGGGCGAGGGAAGGAGGAGGTTCATGAGGCTGCTGTAGGCTCCGTTGCAGCCGCCGCGGGCGGGAGTCCGTGATTTTGGACGCCCCACCGCGGCGAGATCCGCGAGCGCGTTGGCTGTTGCGCCGTGAGTTTCGGTTTCGTTGGCGGGTTGCTTCAGCTTGCTGAGAAGTAGGAGGAGGGGCGACCATGGCGGGGTCGAGGTTCGGGTCGTTCAAGTCGGAGAAAGGCGACTCCGCCTCCGCGGCGGCGGGGGCGGCGGGTGGAGCGGCGCAGAGGAGGGACCCGTACGAGGTGCTCGGGGTGGGCCGCACCGCCACCGACCAGGAGATCAAGAGTGCGTTCCGACGCATGGCGCTCAAGTAAGGCCGCCACCTCTCCGCTCAGATTCAATCTCCTCCGCACCTGTGCTGCTTTTGTTGTTGTTTTCCTCGCCCCGTGTGGATTTTTTGGGAAGTATCGTTCAAATTTTGTGCCAAAACAGGCACAGTTTTGGCGAATTCTGTCTCATATGTTGCGTGTGCACTTTTTAGTGAGGTTTCCAGTTATGTTTGAGCACTTTTGGTTTCCCCTTCCTCTTTGTGACTTGCGAGCCATTTTTGTCTGAACATTGATGGGGCTGCATAGCAGTAGCCTGGTTTAGGATATCACTCATTTCGGTGTTTCCTTCTGGTGAATTGCGGCAGGTACCATCCGGACAAGAGTGGTGATGACCCTATTGCATCAGACAAGTTCCAGGAAGTCACATTCTCCTACAACATCCTGTCAGATCCAGATAAGAGGCGGCAGTACGATACATCAGGATTTGATGTAATTGGCACAGATAATTGGTGTGTTATGGTCCTTACTTTAATATTTTGTGACACTTGCATTTTATTCAGGCAATCGAATCCGATAGTCAGGAATTGGAGCTGGACCTATCGAGTCTCAATACTGTAAACACGGTGTTTGCAGCTCTTTTTAGGTAAAGTTTGTAAATGATGCAATATTTCTTCAATTCTTTGCTAGTTTGCATTGTGCTGTTGTGTGATGCTTTTTGTGCATGTACAATACATGCAGTAAGCTTGGTGTGCCAATTAAAACAACTGTTTCAGCAACAGTTTTGGAGGAGGCATTGAATGGGTCGGTTATGGTTTCTCAACTCCAGCTAGGAAACTCAGTGCAGAGAAAGGTTGGCAGCAGCTGTCCGCAATGTTCCTTTTTCCTTTTTAATACTCCCTCCGGTTCTCTAAAGCAAGTCGTTTTGGACATTGACACGGTCTTTAAGAAACGACTTTGACTGCAACTTTTTGCTATAAAATATTTATAAAATATAGTCAATATATACTTTTATGAAACTACATTTCGAGATGAATCTACTTATATCACTTTCATATTTTCAAACTCAACCCAAAAGAAGTTATTTATAGTCAAAGTTTAAAATGTTTGACTTAAGACAACCTCAAAACGACTTGTTTTAGAGAATCGGAGGGAGTAAGTAAATGCTTAATTGTCACATGTGGCCAGGTGGAAAAGCAATCGGCCCATTTCTATTCTGTGGACATAACTGAAAAACAAGCTAAAATGGGGCTAGTTTGTCGTGTTCACTCAAACGATAAGAGCAAATTCAAGGTTTGTAACCTTTTTTTTCATTTATCTGCACTATTTAAGTACACTTCATGTGGTTCTGGTGTTCTAGTATTCTTTATCTACCTTTTCTAGTATTTATCTTTATTATTAATTCTGTACATTGTCATTTTTTTGTCTTCTGTTTGGTTAAATTTGAATGTTTCACATTTGTGAATTGTAATACTAACAGACTAGCTTCCGGTCCCACACAGATTCCAGCTACATACTACATTTGGATGTTTATGTCTAAAATGGAGTTGTATATATCATCAAATACAACTTATTTTTTTTTTTTGAGGGGTCAACAACTTATTCTACATTCAAAATAAAAGGCATCTTAATTTCTTGTAGCAAGTGGTTAAAATGGTTTGGATTTTTCATGGTTTCAAAGGTGACCAGGCGTCCAGCCGTGCAGGCGAGTCCGCTTAGACGCCTAGGCAACGCCTTTGAAACAGGGGGGTTTTAAATGGCATGCTGGGATAGAGAGGCTGGGTTGGATGTTCTGGTTTACCCTGTAAAACCATATTTAAAATGAAATGCATGGCTTGCATTGGATTATGTTTGGAATCTATATCTACATAGATAACAATCTATGTGTCTCAGCAGATCTCAATGGTACTAATATAGTAGGGGAACAAGAAACATTGGGAAGTTATTTCATTAATTGAGAGAATCTGAACCTTCTAGTTATTTAACTAATACAACCAGATTGCCAATCAAAAGTAGTGGCATTAGGGTTTTATAGCTAATGCAACTGTATTTCCAAATCTATCCGCATGACTTTGCGGGCTATTTGGTTGTTTTCAGTTAACTTTATGCTAGTTTTCAAGATTTAGCTCCTTAGCAAGCTTTCTGGTAGTTGTCAGCAACTTGTACTGGTTTGTAACTTTGTATAAAGTCAGCATTTTCCTAGGCAATTGAATTTTCTTTCACAAAAGTGCAATGATTACAAGTCGTCCGATTAATCGCGATTAATCGTCCTAATCGTTCCCTGGTGAATGATTAGGGGTACCGTCGACTTATACAAGTCGCCCGATTTTCGTCCTAGTCGGTCCCATGGCGACTAGGTTCGACTAAACGACTTGTAAACATTGCAAAAGTGTGAGCGTAGCTAATGGTACCATGAGTGAACTTGAGAAAGTTCCCATGTTATTCTCCTATATCATAGTTTTATGATTCTACTTTTATTATTTACAAACATATTTTCTTTAAGCCGAGTTTCTTTTATATAATATGATGTAACTGCTCATAAATTTACGGCTTGTCTTGGACATCAAAGTTATCGATATTAAAATTCAGCTACTGTACTTGAGTCTTTTATGACAAATCTACTGATATTATTTCTATGACAATTCTAAATACTCCATGTATGCAAGTGGTTAAAGCATTAAAGGTTTGACTGTACTAATACAATCATACTAAAGCAACTATTTCAAATGGATGCATTATTGAACACACATATGATTTGTTCCCTCAATTCTTTTTTCCCTTGTCCCTATGTTTCATAGATTTTCTTCTTTCAATTTCAGTTGCTTTATTTTGAGCTTGAAGAAAATGGTGGGCTTAGTCTTGCACTACAGGTATGTGCACTGGGTTCTTCTTTTCTTTTGTTTCTAACATGTTACTAGCAGAAAATTAAAAAAATATGTTAGTACCTTATTTTTGCAGCTGTAGGAATCGAATCATACTTAATTTCTTTTAATAATACACTGAGAAATATAACACCACTATTTATACATACTCTGAGTAAAATGAGTTTGTGATGACAACCGATTTGAGGACCGACAGCTAGGCATTGAGGATCCAACAACCGATGCTTATCGTGCCCCAAACGCAGCGATACCAAGTTTGGGCGACATGCACCAGACAGCTGTCATATGCATTCCCAGCCACCACCATCGTGGGCTCGTGGCCTCCCTCATCCCTCTGGCCAAAATCCATTGCCAAAGACCTTGACACCGCCCCCTCTGTGCCCATGGTGATCAAAATTTTTATGGGATTTGCGCTTGATTAGGAAGGGGGAGGAGAGGAATTTAGGATTCAAGGCTTTGTGCACAGGGAGGTTGCGACTTGCGAGAGAGTTCTGTTGGATGAGAGTCTGGCTGAGGAAATATGAAGAAGAATGTAGATAAAGGGTACTGACACTATTGTCTTTGCATGTCAAAGATTTCCTTTTTATTTTCGAAATTATTATTTTTACTTAATTTGACGGGATGACAGAGCAGTGGTGAAAAGGAAGGGTTAAGGTTGGTGTCCATGGCAATTTTGCAATTCATGCTTCTATAATGGCAATTTCGAGTTCAAGGCATGAAATTGTGTCAGATATGCAATTTGCCCAATATGTTTCCACAGTGATGATCTGTCATTCAAAACATGAGCAAATATTTTTTTAAGATCATGTTGTGCCTTGAGTATGGATTCATCTAGTGTGTGATCTATTGCAGGAAGACAGTGTGAAGGTTGGGAAAGTTACTGCTGCAGGGATGTATTTCCTTGGTTTTCCTGTGTACCGTTTTGAACAAAATAACCTGGTGAGTTCTTTAACTACATTATTCTTTTGTTGTCCAAATTATTCTTTTCTGGACCTACCCCTTTATAAGCTCTAACTACATTCAGGCAGCTGCTGCAAAGGATTCTGATGGTGCATTCTTTAAAAGATTGGATAGCTTTCAGCCATGTGACATACATGAACTGAAACCTGGAACCCACTTCTTTGCTGTCTATGGTATATTGCTTTTGTATTGTTGCAAAGTTAGTTAATTAAGGCAGGATGGAACTTCTTAAACCCTATTACCTTCCGTCAGGTGACAATTTCTTTAAGAGCGCAAGTTATACTATAGAGGTTGTATGTGGTGAATCTTTTCCTTCCGAAAAGGAGATGCTACGAAATGTGGAGGCAAAGATACTCACAAAACGAGCTGAACTTTCCAAATTTGAGTCAGAGTATAGGGAGGTATGTTCTTAAGTTGTCTTCTACTCCTCCGTTCCAAATTATAAGACATTTTGGCTTTTCTAGATTCATAACTTTTGCTGTGCATCTAGATATATGATATGTCTAGATACATAAAAAATGCTATGAATCTAGAATGCCAAAACATCTTATATTTTGGGACAGAGGAAGTATTGTTTTACCCCCATCAGGTTCTTTCTTTGTATTTGCGGTGATGAAGGAAATCATTCTCAAACACTGGGATTTTCAGGTTTTGGCAAAGTTCACTGAAATGACCAGCAAATACACACAAGAAATGCAAGCGGTATTATCTATTTTTCTAGTGTAGTTATTTTTTCACTTTCTTGGGACTATAAGGCTTTGTTTTTGTTATGCTGGCAGTAATCATTTTCCA
Source organism: Miscanthus lutarioriparius (assembly GCA_904845875.1). Lineage (NCBI taxonomy): Eukaryota > Viridiplantae > Streptophyta > Magnoliopsida > Poales > Poaceae > Miscanthus > Miscanthus lutarioriparius. The sequence continues at coordinate 62,241,626 of CAJGYO010000018.1, forward strand.
CTTCCAACAACATTCCAACTCCTTATGGCCCTTTTTAGATTGATGATCTTCTGAAGGAAAGGAATGAGATCCATGCTTCCTATACCAACAATCCACCTCTAAAACGGAGTTCCAGCAGGAATAAAGGCAAGTCACCTTCGAAAGTGGCCAAAACCGATACAGAAAAACATCCTCGGAAGGAAAAGAAAGTGAAGGATCACTGCATGGAGGGATATGGAAGTGACAGTGATAACTCAAGTGAAAAGAAATCAAAAGAGCGGTTCCCAAGGAAGAAATGGTTGAACATTCCATTCAAACTTGACAGGAGAAAGACATGCTGAGCAATGTATTATATGTTCCGCTGCTATTCTATTTTTTATGCATAATCCTCAGCTGAACTCACCTTTCTTCTCTTTTTGATGTTTTTATAGGAAGTCCCTCTCGGCCCAACACTAGATTGATATACAGAGCATTTTCACTGTGGCCTCCCAAACCAAGCCCTCTCCCACTGTTACCAATTTTCTTCGTTGTACCCGAATTATTTCATGTAAAGATCACATGTGAGCATAAGAATTGAAACGTGCGTCGTTTTAGCTTATATTTTGTGAAGCCTGTGCTGGCAAGTGGCCGTTCTTGGCATTGGATCAAATCGGGGTGCCCTGCTTCCGATTCCCTGGTGCATGGGCATGAGATCTAGAGGATATATCTGATGCCTATGTATGGCATGTAAATTTGTATATGCTGCAAATCGTAGTACAGTTATATATTTGTGTTCTAAGAATCTTGAGTTACTGCTTCTGTAAATATTCCTCTACTGATGTAAATACAAAATTCCATTTCCCTGCACTAGGATCCGTGTGCTAAATTCTAAGAATCTCTTGAGTTTTTTTTCACTGGCTTCTGTAAATTCTTTCTTTTCTTTTTTTTACTGTTGCACGGTAGCTGGTGCTATGTAGCTAAGCTGTGTGGAAACTCGATTGATGCATATGACAGAACCGTCTAATTTATACAATAGTTGTTTCCGAACCGTCCAATTTATACAAGATCGAGTATGGTTGTTTCCGTTTAACACGTTGACGTGCACATATTTTCTTTTATATAAATTTGGTAGTCCGTCGAGTGTTACGAAGAATCGGTAAATCAACATCATAATTAAGATCGCACGATTAAGCAAATACACATCATATACACAGAGTTGCAGCGGAAATAATGTTTACAATGAGTTCACAAATAATAATACAAGTTTGGGTTTCAAAACCGATTAGTAAAAACAACATAGCTTTCAACTGATTACAATAATATAAGTTCCAAATACATTGCTAGCATATGTGACATCCTCTAACGAAAGCATATAGATAAGAACACTATATAGAGTCGATGAGCCCACCGGCGGTTAGCACCATCTTCAGCAGGCCGAGAACTTCACCTGCAACATGGTGGGATAAACCCTGAGTACTCGAATGTACTCAGCTAGACTTACCCGTCATAAACCAAAAATAAAGTGACACCAAGGATAATGCAAGACTTTATAAGTAGAGCTAGCTTGACAACATTTTACATAAAAAAGCCAATAATTCAGCTATACATTTTATAATTCGATCGTCAAGTTAATTATAGCTATTCATTTTTAGATTAGCAACTAACCTGTGCCAAACGTGGTATATCATTTAGTACCATAACAATAGTAACCATAGCTGGTGTAGGATTTTCATATTCATCAGAACCATCATATTCCATAATCCAATTACTACGATGAAGAAGCTCCGTTAAGTTTCTCACTATCCGGGAAAGACGGCGATTCGAATCGATTGCAACCAGCTGGGCAGTATTCCTAACACAAACCCAAGTAGACCAGATCAACGGTCACCTTAGGTCACCTTTGATACAACTCAGGTCCAATTCGCGGGTTCGATCAGCACCGCACAACCAGGGACAACCAGTTGCTAGGACGTTCAGGCCCGGCCTGCCCTTGGGCTCACGTCTGGCTCTCCGCACATCCTTACTACCATCCAGAGTGCGCACTCTAACAGAACGAGGCCCGGCCTGAGTTGAGCTACTCGACTTCACGGTCGGAACGAGTTATCCGGCTAGCTAAGTGAGAGGCACGCGTTCAAAATGACAAGAGGGCCTGCAACAATGCGGTCCTTAATCGGCACAAACAGAATCACATGAGTCAACCTACACATAGACTCCGCCCGGTCTCTAATTACATTACCCCTGGTTCTGTTCCACGATAGCAAATATAGTCAACCGTGCTCTGGTATCCACCTATATCTCGCAAGTGACATGAAATCACCCGACTTCAACTGGTCTAAGCATTGCTAAGCATATATTCGATCCTAAACCTATACAGAGTTAAAGGTATATATATCTGGACAAGGTAGTTCTATGCATCAAGTGTTTCCAATCAACTCTTATAACCTAATGCATCAAATATAAAGGACTCAAGTGATATTTATAAAAACATAGGAGGCTTAGAATGCTCCAGGACTTGCCTGGGATCCAACACTAGGTCAGTGTTTGTTAGATGACACTCGTTTGGCGAGCATCTTCCATCTCGGCACTTGCTTCGTCCTTCCGTCTTCTGGATGGATTCACCAAACTCCATCTTCGGGTTCGGCTCCAACATCACGTCCTTCACGTGGTGCATCTAGCGTACTTAGATGAGATACAACAATGCAAGTGCATGAATACGAAGAATGGCAATATAAGATACCTCACATAAAAGTATTCAAGATGAGCACAAGGTTACACCAAACATATATAAGCACCACACGTTACTTAATTAAACATCCCACAACCTATCATGCTAGAATAGCAAGGAAGGTAGCACCAAGCATGACAAAAGTTTCACAAGGTTTTAGGTATATTAACTTAACACCATCAAAAGCATGAGCCACACTTAGCAACACGTAAAGCAAAGCAAGATGAAGCAAACAATTTTAGGTACAAACACAGATTCTGAACAGCAGCACCACAGTCACTTGTTTTAATCATACCCAGAGTTCTAGGCATGCAAAAAGTGTGATTCAAGACTTTCTAGAAATCTAATAAAATTATATAAAACTTTGTTATTAACACCAAAAGTTGATTAAACAAATAACAAGTTCAAAATACACCATGAAGCAGAGCTTATACAACTAAGGACAGAAACCCGATATTAAATTCAGAAATGCATATCTCAAGTTATATTCATCTAATAAACATGATTCTTAACTTTATAGAAATATTATTAAGTTATCTATAACTTTATTATTATTATATTAAGATAATTCTACAGCTAACAAGGTTAAACAACACCAAGAAGGCATCTCTGTCCAGATTTAGATAGAATCTGTCATTCCACTTTAAACAGCAATAACTAGACTTCTAGACCACCAAAAGCAGTGATCTTAGATATTTTAGAAAGCTTAGGAAAATCACTAGAACTCTTCTATTATCATCAATCCATGATTACATGTTTAAATAAGCCAAAAAGTACAATCATTCAGATCTGTTCAGCGCACATGCAAAAGCTGACAATAAATTTGTAAAATCTATAACTCCTAAACCAACAGGCCTCAAATCATAAAATTTTAGGATAAGAAAGATAAGGAAATTATCTACAACTTTTGTATTCAACATATCTACATAAAACATCATTTGTATCACGAAAATATCACCACCACAAAAACTATACATGCAGCCATAACAGCAAAAATACAACTATATGCATTTACCATTTATGTTATTAACAACTAACATTTTGTTGCTACATATGCAGCTCCATACAACTCCTAACTATAATCAAGCAATCAAATTACCTAGCACAAATTATTAGAAGTATTATTTGGCATAAAAACAAGCATCTACTAACAAACTTTCATTAGCTTTTCTATATATAAAAACCTATATATTAATTATAGGTGATGCTGCCAACATCTTATTTGTATCTCAAATTTTTATTAGAGATAGATTATGACAAAACATTATTACTGTACAAATCTTACATACTCAGGTTTTATAGATTAATAATTATAAAAAAGACAATTTGCTATTGCAAGAAAACATGTGAGAGCAAGATAAATCTAAAACATACTATTTTTCTGCAAACACATGGCCATATTATATATTATTATGGAAGCACAACATCATACAAAGGTAGAGGAACAACATTTTCTATTTTTACACCTTCATAAAAATTATAACTTATTTAAAACCATTTATCAAGCACTAAAGAAGTTAAATCAATAACTCAGTCATACTGCATCCACTGAACCTGAAATTTTTACCACAGCACATATAGCATCAGTAGCCTACCACAAAATTTTCACCTCATTTGGAGCATCACAACTTTAGATATGAATTTATTTCTAGAAAACCCTAATTAACATAGATAAATTAAAATAGCAAAATTATTAGAACATTTTTGGGCCAGTTATGGGCCTAATTGGACCTTGGGACCAAAAGCAAAGTTGAAGCCCACGAACTGCTCTACAACTTTCATTAAGGACGCCGAGTCATTAGAGATATGGATTAACAGGTAATTAAGTTCCAATACAACAGTGTTAGAGGGTTAACAAGCTTCAGCTTGGGCTTCAATTCCTTGGTCAAGACTTGGTCAAACTTAATCCAACTTCTTCTTAGGCCTTCTCCATAGAATTTTCTCCAACTTTTATATTTGGCTCAACTTGAGTTGCTTAACAAAAATCCGAGAACGCGAAATGCCAACCATCATCAACATTGTAATCTCGGACTTAGCCAAAATTTCGAGATCCCAAAACAGAACTGGATTCGATCTTGGGGTCCCTAATTGGCTAGGTTAGAAGCTAAACAAGGTCTTGGTACTTAAACAAAAGTTGTTCTACTTAATGTAATCTACAACTTTGCTTAAAGGATCTAGAATTGGTTAAGCTCGGTTTGCAAGATACAAACCTCCAAAGATGAGTACCCGAAACTGAGTTCAGACTTGGAACATTCAGGCATTGGCAAAGGAATTCAGTGCCATTAGCTATTTTTGAAACTACCTTTGAATGTCTAAACGTGCTCCAAAAGTTATGAGACTTGTTTTGTTGTTTCCTCCACACAATGTACTCCAACTCATATTAAGGAATTAAATTGAGCTGCCATATGAATTTGGAAGATAAAAATGTCACAACATGTCAACTCGCTGTTGCCGATCAAGGACTTAGAAAGATTTCTGAGAAGCCAAAACAACTCTGTATTCAAAATTGAGACCACTTTATGAGACACTTAGAAATTGAATTAGGTCTTGGTCCAAAAATAAAGTTTGTAGCACACCACTTAAACTTGAACTTTTATTTAAGGTCAAACTTCATAACTTGTTTCCACACTGTTATTTGACCTTGGTCAAAGCAGCATCACGATAAACCCTAAATTAGAGTTTTAGACCGATTGAGGTATTTTCTTGGCATTTGCTCAACATGAACTCTTCATAACTTTTGTTCATGAGTTTAAGTAGAGTTGTTTGAGAAAGGTTGCAAGGTTTGGTTGACACCACACGTTCTCATTCACATAATAGTGCAATTAAAGCAAGCATATAATTTATCATTCCGTGTTACTTCTTAATTCCAAACTTCATAAAACTTTTCCACTGGTCAAGATAGATGCATGTTGATGTAATGTACCTTCATCATTACTTCCAGATTATGAAATTGAGATCATAATCATTGCTTGACATATCCTACTTAAGTCCAATTTCGCTACTTAACTCATGACTAACACCTGGGGTGTTACAACCCTCCCCCCTTACGAGAATCTCGTCCTGAGATTCGGTGCAAAAGACTTTTAAGGGAAGAGAAGCATGTCTTCCATTTTTCCAACATCAGTGATAGCAGTAGGCCACTTAGCTTTGAGCATCAGAGAGGCTAATTTGGTCAAGACAACTTTCTGATATTTGCTCTTCGTAGTAAATTTTGTCTGAAGAATTTCTTTCATTGACTTCCATGAAGCATTGTTACTTTGGGAGGAATCCAAGATAGCACAACACTTTGTTCTCGGGATACGGAGAGTACTATGAAGCATAAACTAACTACCCATAATATATATTTCCCTAGTGAATATAGCATGGACCATGTGAACTTTGCACTAGACTGCAAGCTTCTGAAAGCTACTCATTACAATGGTTCCATGTTAGTTCACAAAGTTCGAAAAGCAGTCCTCTACCAAAGTAGCTTGAGTACAACCTTTCATAAGGGATGAGATCACAGACGGGGTAAGCATCCTTCGAGGCCGTGAGAAATCGAGTAACCAACAGACAATGTCTATGCTGGTGGTAACTATTCAATCACTCAGATGCCAACTGATGGAAAACTACATAATGTTCCATGTGTGCAGTTCTCTTTCTCTAACGATAACACTGTATTATCTGAGTCCGTTGAGTGAGCGGTGAATGTGATAGCTGACTCTATGACTCAGCATTTTCGATGATCATTATTTGAGGGGATCCTCGTATCCAAGCGACAACAGTTATCTGGGTTGAATCTAATGCAACCTCTTGGGTAAAAACACATGGAAGGTACCAAAGGACAAGTCGGCATTGGAAATCATTACTGAAGAAGGATGATAACGAGGCTTGAAGGACAACAAAAGTTGCAAGTATTCACCGAAATGGAGAAACAGGACACTACCAAGCGGGTTGAGTACAACTTTTCTTCATGGTGCAGTTGCAAGTAAGTTGGGTTGACTTGCACTGTAGCAAAACTAGCCTTGTTGGACTACTTTTGTCATTGAGAGTTCCTTTCTAATGTCAATCAACAATTTAAGATCATAATCTAGAATCTATTGTTTGTCACCTTTCAAATTGTTTTTGACTCGCAATGACACAAATTGACTTGTAGAACCCTAGACTGTGAGAGGGCAAAAGCAAGGCACAAAGGGGTGCAAGGAGTCTTCTCTAGGGAATCTAAAGAATTACCTAATCGACAAAATATTAACCATTGAAAGGATCAAGATGCCTAAGAGAGGGAGTGAATTGGGCTAATTCTAAATTTCTTTGCAATAATTAAACCCTACGGTTAGTCCACTTCACCCCTTGTGCCTAGGAAGTGTTTCTAATGTTCTATTGCACAAAAAGTCTTGCAACCTAAGTTCCAATCCTACTCTAGCATGGCAATTCTATGAATGTAAAGACAAGAATTGAATTGCTCAAAGTAAATGCTCAAAGTAAAGAGAGAAGGAGGAACGCGGCGATGTTTTGCCGAGGTATCGGAGAGTCGCCACTCCCCACTAGTCCTCGTTGGAGCACCCGAGCAAGGGTATAGCTCCCCCTTGATCCATGCAAGGATCAAGTGCTCTCTATGGGTTGATTCTTTGACACTCCATCGCGGTGAATCACCCACAACCGCTCACAAGTTGAGTTGGGTCATCCACAAGCTCCGCCGGATGATCACCAAGCTCTCAATCACCACCAAGCCGTCTAGGTGATGGCGATCACCAACAGTAACAAGCACGAACTCTCACTTGACCACGATAAGCCTAATGAGAAGGGTGGATGCACACTTTGCTACTCTTGCTTTCACTAATGAGGACCTTGCTCTTCTTGGCACTCTCAAGGGTGTTTCTCAGCTGTTGGAATAAGCAAAAGTGATCCCTTCAGTGAATAGAGGAAGTATTTATAACCCCTCATTCAAAACGAACCGTTATGTGCCTCTGTGGGGTGACCGGACGCTTCGGTCAGTTCACCCGCCTCTATGTAGTTTAAGTTGTGACCGGACACAGGCCAGCGTCTAGTCAGCACTGACCGGACGCGTTCAATCACGAAAACTACCCTCTGGAACCTTACTGATGTTGATTGGACTTTGGAACCCAGCGTCTGGTCACTTTACTGCTCAGCGTCCGGTCAGTAGCTGGAACCTGACCAGCGTCTGATCAGCACTGACCGAACGCGTCCGATCAGGATTCTCCCTCTCTAGAACCTTGCTGGAGTTGACCAAACTCTGGCACCCAGCGTCCGATCACTCACCTCTCAGCGTTCGGTCGCATCCAAATGATTGCACCTTGATCAAATGAATTGACCAGACTCTGTGCCAGCGTCCAGTCACACCAGAGCCAGCGTCCGGTCAGCATTTGACCATCCATTCACTTCTAACTCGCAATCACATGTGAATGAAGTTTGCTCCAATTGATCTAAGGGCTTTTTAGGAGCTACCTAGTGCTAGATTTAACAAGTGTGCACCACACCTAACCCACTAGACTCACCTAGGTCAAGCTACCCGTCCATACCCCCCTTAATAGTATGGCCAAAGAAAAAACAAAGTCCTAAACTACTCTAAGTGTCTCTTTAACTCCAAATGACACTTAGAACTAGTCTATCCTTAACCTTGTCGTCCATCCTTTGAAAACCGAAATGATTTCCATCGTAGGGGCATGACAACCATGATTGCCCAATCAATTAGCATTACCATGACCTAACTTAATTGCATCTGCAAAACACACGTTAGTCATAGTAATCTCATATTGTCATTAATCACTGAGACCCAACTAGGGGCCTGGGTGCTTTTAATCTCCCCCTTTTTGGTGATTGATGACAATACAACCTCGAGTATGTAAAAGAGATGATGTTTTCAACATGCTTGGTTCATATAAGCTTTGACAATAAGAACAAAAGAGTTAGACAAGCTTATATGACCCAAGCCAACATGATGTACTCAATAGATATGAAATAAGCATGAGTACAAGTAATAAAGCTCATTTGCATCGGAGTAAAACACGAAAGCAAAACAAATGAGCACAACATAAGTGATATGACATATAAATAATTCAAAGTAGAGAGCATACATGTCACATATCACATAAATATCACGATCACGTAGATATCACTATCACATAAATATAGTTCGATGCATGAAAGTAAACACATGAATGCATAATAGCGTATCACACATAAAAAGCCAAATGTAATAGATAAGCTAAGCTCCCCCTAGATAAGTCGCTCCCCCTAAGTCTAGCATACTCGGGTCCTCTCCTCCTATGGCGTCAAACACCAAAACCTAAGGGTCGGTCGGCGGGGCTGTAGCGAATGAGTCGAGCGCTGAGGTACGAGGAGCAAGCTGGAACTATGCGCCATCATCATCTAATCCTGAGCTCTGAGCTGTATGACCCTCTGTAGCTAGAAGCGACGCTAAAGCGGTCTGGGTCAGATCAGGAACTGGTGCAGCCTGAGACTCTACAGGTATGACAGATGCAGGCGGCTCTAATGATGCAACTAAAGAAGGGAGCATCTTTGTAGTCCCGGTAATAGGTGCAACTATGGAAGGACCTAGGACATGTAGATATGGTGGAGTAGGCTGCCTTGTCAACTCACTGAAGGTAGCACCAAGGCTCCTAGAGACTGTAGTATCTGGCACAAGCAGCGAGGAAGTCTGAGCCGGTGTGAAGCCTGTCTGTAGAGGTGTGAACTGCGGGGCTGGCACTGTCGAGGCAAACCACTAGGACACCTGCTCTGTAGGTGAAAGAAATTGTGTTGCTGGCTGTCCCTGACTCTGAAGCCCACTGGGCTGTAAAGCTGGAGTCATAGAAGTGGTGGTAGGCTGTCCGATCTGGGGTGAAGGCTGTGGCGGTGGAGCCCCAATAGCAGTAACTACATGCTGCATAAATCCCAGTAACTGCTGCTGCATGAGAAGCTGCTACTGATGCATGGCCTGCTGCTGCTGCTGCTGTATAGCCTGCTGCTGTCGCTGGAACTCATTCTGCCTGGTCTGAAACTTTGCAAATGTAGTAGCGGTCTCCTGGGCCTGGCAAGCCTAATCCTGCCTCATCCGCTCAAGTATAGCAAGTAGAGCGGGGTCTGTCTGTGGTGTAGGTGGAGCTAAACTGGAGCTACTAGTCTCATGGTCATGACGTCGAGGAGGCATCTAAGGGATATCCTGATAGTCGTCATCAGAACTATCACTAGGGTCGCTCTCGACCATCCCCTCCTATTGAGCATCTAACTGCTCCTCCTCTATAGCTGCAATGCCCCTAATAGTCTTATCCTGCTGGGCTGCAGTCTCTGGCACCTCTGGACGACGACGTGGCTGGCTAGGTGTCCTCACTACACTGTGGTGAAGCATCTGAATCATGTTGTATGCAGGGAACTCTATAGTAGCACCACTATACTCTGCTAGCATCTCAGGTGGCCTCACTGTGACTGCCCTATGAATCAGAAAAGTAATCCAGTGAGCATAGGGCAACTGTCGGTGACCTCTGAACCCCTCTGCAATAGTATCCTCCATCTCTAATAGTAAGAGATCCCAAATATCAAAGACAGTCTACTGCATCAGGGCATTCATTAGCCATAACTGAATGCGAGTCAACCCCTCACGATATCCCATCCTCGGAGGCAGGGTCCTCCTCATGATAGCATCAAGCACTCTAGCTGTAGGAGTGAGGTCAGTGGGTGTTCTGCTCGACCCTTCGCCGAATGGCTCTGTGAAGAAATGGCGGACCAAATCAGTAGGAGGCACCATACCGCCATGAGGGCGTCTGGGAGGTGCTGTCTGACCATAGCAAACCTCATGTATCCAGACGGGTTGCTCTTGAAGCCTGAGTATCTTCCTGACCCTAAAACTCATCAGCCTGTAATCTCTGCCTCTGAATGCAAAGTTTATGAATCTGTGCTGCGGGTCAACCCAAAGTGTAGCATAGAACTCATAGACCCATGATGGTACATATCTGCCTGTCCGTCCAAGTAAATCTGTCAGCCTTGGTAGATAAGATAGGTAAGGGTGAATCTGCTCTCCTGCTGCTGCTACAATGGACTCAATGTTGTACACTCTCTGAGACCTGAATGCTGCCCCACTGTTAAGATATGCATTATAAAAATCTTCCTGTAGTGGTGTGTAGAAGCCCTCTGAAGCACGCTCATCCCTCCTCGGCGGGAACCACTCCTCAAACTATACAAATCTGAGCTGCTGAACCTGCTTGGTCGTGGCAGCCCTCAAATCCAGATGAGTCACTGGAGGTGGACCCTACGGTCTAGGAGGCGGACGAGAACCCCTCCGCTGTGCCTCTGCCCTCGGTGTCACCTGGGTACGAGTATGACCAGAGCGGCGTAACTATGGCTAAGGTGCCTGCTCTGTCTCCTCTAACTGCACTCCCTCCTAAGTCTGCTCTGTCTGCTGTGCCTGTTGCTGTGACTCCTCCTGAGGCTAACTCTCATCAATAGCGACACGCCGTCCTCCAACCATGGCTCTCCCAGCTAGACCACCATGACGACGCTCAACCTCCTGAACAGCGGCCCTTTGAGCTAGTGAAAGCTGATCTGCAATGACAACACCACTCTAAGCACCTCCTCTCTCTGCACGGTCTACGGCGGCTACAACTGCTGCTGTTCTCTCTGTGTTAGCATCTAGATACTTGCGCTTCTTTGTTGCAAGCTTCTTCATCACCTTGCTTTTTGCCTCAGAAGGCAGACGAGGTGGGGGCCTCGGATTCTCATCACCGGGGCCACCTCCAACATTCTTGACACGAGCCATCTGATGGAGCTGAAAAGAACAACTGCACTGACAAGAATCAACTGCCAACTGTCACTTTCGAGGCTTGGCCTCGATCCATACTCGCGAGCTTGGCCCCAAGTTGACTGACAACTGCCAATGAGACCTTAACAACACCGACTCGCTGCACGTTAGAATAGATTGGATATATGAATAATTTCAATATACATTTAGAGATATGAAACCCTAAGAAAGCAAGCAATAGATACAAAATTGGAAATGAGGGCTTGCTACCTGATGAACCAACAAACCAAAGAATGAGGAACGGATCACGGAGGACCACTGAGAGCAATTGACGTCTAGGGTTAGGGTTTGAAGAAGTGGCCGAACAATGCAATGGAGGCGCTGCGATGGTGATGCTGGCAATGTTGATGCTGGGCAAGGTCGTGCGCTGCTGAGAAGTGGGCACAGTGGAGCTAGGGCTTGGGAGCTCAGACTGTTGTTGCTACAGGGGAGGCCTAGGTGGCGGCGCAGGTGAGCTACGAGCGGCGCAGACGTGGTGCGGCGCGGGCATGAGCGGAGCTAAGGCGTGAGCGCGGGCGCTGATGGCGTGGCACGGCAGCATAGGAGGCGACGCTGGAGAAGTTGCGGCGGCTGCGGAGGCATGGCTAGGGTTTTGCTTAGCGATGTCGGTGCGGGCAAGGTGAGTACGGGCGGCGGCGAATGCAGGATTATATGGTGGCCCCCGTGATGGAAGAGATAAGGAAAGAAATAGAGTTCGGAACCCGCACGACATTAACTGACCAGACGCTCCGGTGGCAACGACCAAACGCTGCCACCTAGAGTTCGGTCGACTCCAGAGAGGTCTAAAACCCCTAGAGTCACGACCGGACACGTCCGATCACCATTGATCGGATGTAGCCAGAGTCCAGTCCAACCTATCTTCATCGTCTTTGCTCGACCAGACGCAGGAACGCCCTCTGACCGGACGCTGGACAGCAGAGTCCGGTCACTCCTTCGCAGCAACGGTTCACCTCTTGTGAACTGACCGAACGCTGGACTTTAGAGTCCGGTGCAGCGTCCGGTCACTCTTCTTCAGCAATTCTTCGAAGTCCTTTGCGCTGCATGTTCCCAATCAAGTCCCAACTTCAATAAGATCTAAATAAACAACAATTGGGACTGATGTGAGCGACCTCTCTCAAACCCTCAAGTTTTTCAAAATATTTTGCCTTAGGCTATGATTCTTTTTAAGAAAATAGGCAATAAAAGGGTGATTGAAGAGAAACGACAAAACAACATTCATGCATATGCAATACAATACTTGAAAGTAATTCTAGTTGCTTGTCAAGTTTGATCCAAGGTTAAGCTTCTTCACACTCTTTTCGGCGGTTATCTTAACCATATTAGACAAGCCCTATATGCATTACCAAAGATTAAACATGTTGTATATTACAATGCAATGCAAGGGACAACACAAGCTCATTTTCTAGTGAAGTTGCTAAAATCAAGAACATTGAGCTCATTCTGCAATCGACAAAAAGTCGTCTCATCTAGCGGTTTAGTGAAGATATCCGCCAATTGATCCTCGGTCCTTACACCTTCTAATGAAATATCATTCTTTACAACATGATCTCTAAGAAAGTGATGGCGGATATCTATGTGCTTGGTGCGAGAGTGTTGAACTGGATTATTTGCAAGTTTTACCGCACTCTCATTGTCACACAAAAGAGGTACCTTTTTTAGAACTACACCATAGTCTAGCAAAGTTTGCTTCATGTAAAGTATTTGTGCACAACAAGCACTCGTGGCAATGTATTCCGCTTCGGCGGTGGACAAAGTCACACTATTTTGTTTCTTGGAGGACCAAGACACAAGTGATCTACCAAGCAAATGGCACCCTCCGGATATGCTTTTTCTATCAACTTTGCAACCGACATAATTCGAATCGGAATAGCCAACTAATTCAAATATAGCTCCTTTAGGATACCAAAGGCCAATGCTTGGTGTGTGCTTAAGATACCTAAAGATTCTTTTAATGGCAATCAAATGAGTTTCCTTAGGATTAGCTTGAAATCTAGCACACATACACACACTAAACATGATGTCGGGCCTAGATATGGTTAAATATAACAAGCTACCAATCATAGAGTGGTAGAGAGTTTGATCAACTGTGTTACCTCCCTCATCTAGGTCGAGATATCTATTAGTTGGCATTGGTGTCTTGATTGACTTACATTCATTCATTTTGAATCTCTTGAGAAGATCATTAGTATATTTCTCTTGAGACATGAAAATCCCTTCCAAGAAACAATGTAAGCTCTCCAGTCATTGACATCTCGAACTCTTTCGACATCAATTCACCAAACTCTTTGCAAGAATCTTTATTTAATGATCCAAAGATGATATCATCAACATATACTGGATAAATGAAGATATATCCATCAAGCTTCTTGGTGAATAGTGTGGTGTCGACCTTCCCAATGGTGAAGCCCTTCTCAATGAGAAAGTCTCGAAGACGCTCATACCAAGCTCTTGGGTCTTGCTTAAGCCCATATAGCGCCTTAGACAACCTATAAACATGATTAGGATATCTAGGGTCTTCAAACCTGGGAGGTTGGTCAACATAGACTAGTTCATTAATAAAGCCATTTAAAAATGCACTTTTCACATCCATTTGATATAGTTTCATTTCATGATGTGATGCATATGCAAGGAGGATACGAATGGCTTCTAGTCTTGCAACCTGTGCAAAGGTCTCTCCAAAATCCAACCCTTCAACTTGAGAGAACCCCTTTGCAACTAGTCTTGCCTTGTTCCTCACAACAACGCCTTGATCATCTTGCTTGTTGCGGAACACCCACTTTGTTCCAATGACTCTTGCACCTTGTGGTCGCTCTTCAAGAGTCCAAACTTCATTGTGGGTGAAGTTGTTCAACTCTTCATGCATGGCATTTATTCAATCCAGATCTTGAAGAGCTTCTTCTACCTTAGTAGGCTCAAAACAAGAGACAAAGGAGTGATGTTCAATAAATGAAGCAAGCTTTTGAGAGCGAGTCATTACTCTCTTTGATGGACTCCCTATGATGAGATCTTGTGGATGAGCTTGTAGTAGAGGTGATTTTCTTTTATCAACCACTTGAGGGGGAGGTTGTGGAGCATCAACATCATGTGCTTGTGTCACCATTTGCTCATGGGAGACATGAGTGTCTTCATTTTCTACTCTCACATCTTTATCACCATCTTGTGGCACATTTGATGAAGGTGGATTAATCACTTGTACATCATCTTTATCATCTTGTGGCTTGATGTCTCCAACCGGAATGTTCTTCATAGCCTCCCTCAATGGTTCATCACCTATATCATCAAGATTCTCATGTGCTCCTTGGGAGCCGTTAGATTCATCAAATTCTACATCATATGTTTCTTCAACCAAGCCGGTGGCATGATTAAATACTCTATATGCTTTGGACTTTGATGAGTAACCAACAAGAAAATCAATATCACAACGTCTTTGAAACTTCCCTAGGTGTTGCCGCTTCTTGTAGATGTAGCATTTGCAACCAAACACCCTAAAAAAGGAGACGTCTAGCTTCTTCCCATTGAGCAACTCATAAGGTGTCTTGTCAAAAAACTTTTGAAGGAATAGGCGGCTGGATGCATAGCATGCGGTGTTGATAGCTTCCGCTCATAGAGCATCGGGAGTGTTGTACTCATCAAGCATTGTTTTTGCTAGTGTGATCAATGTCCAGTTCTTTCTCTCAACTACACCATTTTGTTGAGGAGTATATGTTGCGGAGACCTCATGCTTGATCCCAACTTTATCACAATAGGCTTCAATGTTTGTGTTGTCAAATTCTTTCCCATTGTCGCTTCTAATCTTCTTAAGATTCACTTCAAACTCATTTTGTGCTCTCTTGGCAAACTTCTTGAAGCATGATGCAACTTCGGATTTGTCATGAAGGAAGAACGCCCATGTATATCTTGAATAGTCAGCAACAATCACAAGACAATAAAGATTTCCTTTCAAACTCTTGTATGTTGTTGGTCCAAATAAGTCCATGTGAAGGAGCTCTAGCACTCTTGTGGTTGACATGAAAGCTTTTGTAGGATGAGTGTTTGCAACTTATTTGTCGGCTTGACATGCACTACAAAGCTTGTCTTTCTCAAACTTCACATCCTTCAACCCTCTCACCAAATCATTCTTCATTAGCTTCTTGAGTGAGCTCATCCCAACATGAGCAAGTCTTCTATGTCATAGCCACCCAAGTGTTGTTTTGGTGAATAGGCAAGTCTTCAAATTAGCATCTTTGGAGGTGAAGTCCACTAGATATAGGTTGTTGTATCTAAATCCCTTGAATATCACTTGATCATCATTTTTCTTGGATACAACCACTTCCTTCTCGGTAAATAGGCATTGAAAGCCAAGATCACACAATTGTCCAACGGATAGCAAGTTGAAGCTCAATGAAGCAACATATAGCACATTTGAGATTGAATGATCATTTGATATTGCCACTTTGCCCAATCCTTTAACCTTGCCCTTTGAATTATCTCCAAATGTGATTCTTTCTTGTCCATCTACTTCTTCATCTAGTGAGGTGAACATACGAGGATCACCGGTCATATGTTGTGTGCAACCACTATCAATTACCCAATGACTTCCACCGATCTTGTAGTTTACCTACACACAAGAGATCAAGCTTTAGGAACCCAAACTTGTTGAGGGCCCTTTACCTTCTCAACAAGTGACTTTGCTACTCAAATTTTCTTAGGCCTATTCTTGTTGGGAGGTCCTAAGAACATAACTTTCATCTTTTCACTAGAGTCCTTTCTAAGCATGTAATGAGCATTGAAGCAAAGGGTCTAGCATGCTTGGGCAAGGGTTATGGTGGTGGAGTTTGACACTCATGGACAAAGTGGCCTTCTTGTCCACACTCAAAACACCTCTTTGGCTTTAGCTTTGACTTGTGTTGTTGTTGTTGAACTTGAGCCTTTTTCTCTTGGTTTGCCAAATACCCAATGCCACTTCTATCCATCTTCATGATGGTGTTCATTAGTAGCTCACTTTGAAGATGCTTGCCTCTTGTGAACTTGCTCAATCCAATCTTGAGATGCTCTTTCTCCAACTTGAGCTTCTTGTTCTCTTCCTTGAGTGCATCATTATTTTTCTCTTTCTTGAGTTTCTTGTTTTCTTCTTTGAGCTTCTCATTCTCAAGAATCAAGTCACCATCATGATCAAGAGTTTCTAGCACTATAGTGTTGGTGGTTTTGAGCTCTTCAAGATCTTTCTTGAGCTTTTCATTATCATGCTTGAGCTTGACATACTCATCATAGTTGTCGGTTTCAACCACTTGCTTGCCTTTATCACTAGATCCTTGCTCAATGCTCTTAACAATTAAGTCATCACATGATGTAGCTATATCAATCTTAACAACATCATTAGTAGCATCATGTGGCTCATTGGATAAAAATTCTTGAGCAATAACAAGATTATCATGATTGATCTTGAGAATTGTATATTCTTCTTTTAGCATGTTGTGGCTAGTGGTGAGCTCATTATGTATCCTCTCAAGTTTATCATATTTTTCTTTAAGCTCTTTCTTAGAAGATTTGAGCTTCTTGAGTTTGGATGACATAGCATCATTTACTTCTCTAAGCTCCACACTAGCCTTTTCCGCTATATCACATTAGCCTAAAAGAGAATCATTCTTAGCTTCTAGCTTTTCATTCTTAGCTCTAGTCTTTTTAATGATCTTAGTGTATTGATTTAGCAATTTAACAAGATCATCATAAGAAGGTGATTCATATTCATCATCATCACTATCACCATCACTATCATCATTGTTAGCATGATCATCACCACTACTATCATCATCATTTGATACCTTGCATTCACCTTTGGCCATAAGGCATAGGTGTGTAGAGGATAATGGAGGTGGTGTCGGTGAAGATGATGAAGAGTCAATCACAATGGCGGCCACCTTCTCATTATCACTATCATCATCGGATGAGCAACTTGATGAATCAATGTCCATGAGCCAATCACCGACGATGTATGCCTTGCCATTCTTCTTTTTCTTGTGGAAGTCCTTCTTGCCATCCTTCTTCTTGTATAGCTTGTTTTTCTTCTTCTCATCTTCATCTTTATTACTTGAGTCATCTTTCTTGCCCTTGTACTTGTTCTTGTACTTGTCTTTCTTGGGCTTGGTGCATTGATGTGCTAGATGACCAAGTTATCCATAATTGTAGCAATCCATCTCAGAGATTGACTTCCTTCTTGTGCTAGTGAAGAACTTCTTTTTCTTCCCATCAAACTTGATGCCACTCTTGTTGAGCTTCTTTAGCATCTTGGCGGTTCTTCTCACCATGAGAGCAAGACTTGCATCATCAACTTCATCATCACTTGAGCTCTCATACTCAATTCTTGCTTTGCCCTTCTCTTGGCTAGCTTTGAATGCTAAGTCTTTTTCTTTCTTCTTAGTAGAGGATGAGCCATCTTGTGGTGTGATGTGCATGTACATCTCATGAGCATTGATCTTTCCCAAGATTTGTGTTAGTGTAGCGGTGGAAAGATCACCTTGATGAAGCACGGTCACAATATGCCCATATTTATCAATGGGGGGGGACACTCAAGATCTTTCTTACAACATCGGATGGTTGCATTTGAGTGAGTCCAAGCTCATTGACTTCCTCTATAAGAACATTCAAGCATGAGTACATTTCATTAGCACTCTCTTTAGGAAGCATCTCAAAAGAATTAAGCTTTTTCATAACGAGATGATAGCGTTCCTCACGCTCGCTCTTATTTCCCTCATGGAGCGCACAAATGTCCGACCATAGTGCATGGGCGTCCTTGTGGTTTCTCACCCGGTTAAACACATCTTTGCAAAGGTCTCTAAAGATGGTGTTTCGAGCCTTTGCTTTCCATTTCTCATAGTTCACTTCATCGCCTTGAAGGTGCGTGGGATCCCGAGGTTTTGGGAATCCTTGTGAGTCGGCTCTAAGTATTCCAACATCTAGAGCTTCTAAATACGTCTCCATATGGATTTTCTAATAAGGAAAATCATCCCCCTCAAAGATAGGAGGAGGTCCATCCCCGTGAGATATCTTTCTCTAGGCGGTTAAGCCTAAATACGTGAGCACGAGGCTCTGATACCAATTGAAAGTATCAAGATGCCCAAGAGGGGGGTGAATTGGGCTAATTCTAAATTTCTTTGCAATAATTAAACCCTACGGTTAGCCCACTTCACCCCTTGTGCCTAGAAAGTGTTTCTAATGTTCTACCGCATAAAAATTCTTGCAATCTAAGTTCCAATCCTACTCTAGCATGGCAATTCTATGAATGAAAAGATAAGAATTGAATTGCTCAAAGTAAGTGCTCAAAGTAAAGAGAGAAGGAGGAACACGGTGATGTTTTGCCGAGGTATCGAAGAGTCGCCACTCTCCACTAGTCCTCGTTGGAGCACCCACGCAAGGGTGTAGCTCTCCCTAGATCTGCGCAAGGATCAAGTGCTCTCTACGGGTTGATTCTTTGACACTCCGTCATGGTGAATCACCCACAACCGCTCACAAGTTGAGTTGGGTCATCCACAAGCTCCGCCGGATGATCACCAAGCTCCCAATCACCACCAAGCCATCTAGGTGATAGCGATCACCAAGAGTAACAAGCACGAACTCTCACTTGACCACAACAAGCCTAATGAGAAAGGTGGATGCACACTTTGCTACTCTTGCTTTCACTAATGAGGCCTCTCTCTTGGATTCTCAAATCTCAATCACCTCACTAGGACCTTGCTCTTCTTGGCACTCTCAAGGGTGTTTCTCAGCTATTGGAATGAGCAAAAATGATCTCTTGAGTGAATAGAGGAAGTATTTATAACCCCTCATTCAAAACAAACTGTTATGTGCCTCTGTGGGGTGACCAGATGCTTCGATCAAGTTGACTGGACGCTCTAGTCAGTTCACCCGCCTCTATGCAGTTTAAGT
The DNA here is from genome assembly GCA_904845875.1 of Miscanthus lutarioriparius. Lineage (NCBI taxonomy): Eukaryota > Viridiplantae > Streptophyta > Magnoliopsida > Poales > Poaceae > Miscanthus > Miscanthus lutarioriparius. The sequence continues at coordinate 62,261,005 of CAJGYO010000018.1, forward strand.
TATGACCAGACACAGACCAGCGTCCAGTCAGCACTGACCGGACGCGTTCGGTCATGAAAACTGTCCTCTGGAACCATACTGATATTGACCGGACTCTGGCACCCAGTGTTCGGTCACTTTGCTGCTCAGCGTTCGGTCAGTAGCCAAAACCTGACTAGCGTCCGGTCAGCACTGACCCGACATGTCCGATCAGGATTCTCCCTCTCTGAAACCTTACTGGAGTTGATCAGACTCTGGCACCCAGCGTCCAATCTATCACCTCTCAGCGTCTGGTCGCATCTAGATGATTTCATCTTGATCAAATGAACTGACCAGACTCTATGCCAGCATCCGGTCACACCGAAACCAACGTCCGGTCAGCATTTGACCCTCCATTCACTTCCAACTCGCAATCATATGTGAATGAAGTTTGCTCCAATTGATCTAAGGGCTTTTTAGGAGCTACCTAGTGCTAGATTTAACAAGTGTGCACCACACCTAACCCACTAGACTCACCTAGGTCAAGCTACCCGCCCATACCCCCCTTAATAGTACGGCCAAAGGAAAAACAAAGTCCTAAACAACTCTAAGTGTCTCTTTAACTCCAAACGACACTTAGAACTAGTCCATCCTTAACCTTGCCGTCCATCCTTTGAAAACCAAAATGATTTCCATCGTAGGGGCATGACAACCATGATTGCCCAATCAATTGCCATTACCATGACCTAACTTGATTGCATCTGCAAAACACACGTTAGTCACAGTAACCTCGTATTGTCATTAATCACCGAAACCTAGCTAGGGGCCTAGATGCTTTCAACCATGTTGCTAATCTTGGCATCAATTACAAACACCACCTTCTATTTTGAGGGGTGATAGCAGTCCACATAGAAATCACAGATTCTGTACACTTTGGTTTTTAGTTCATATCTCACAAACTACTGCTCTATTGTGCACAAATTTTTGTAGTCATATAGACCCATGAGTCCTCTAATTACTGACCAAAATTTAGCTCAAACGGACACCGTTTGGCTATCCAATAAATCATCTACCAAAACTGCTCTATTCTAAAATTGCCGTGACCCGAACTGTCAAAACATCTCTCAAATTCGATGCTTTACTCAACCAATCGTCAACCAACTAAAGACATCAAAGTATCCTAAGCAAGGAATGAGCTCATCAAGTTTTGTGAGAATCCAACCATGTTTGATCCTCTAATCACCAGCTTAAAGATAATCGGTTGAGTGCCATGAAATCTCGACAAATTTCCTGCTCTTCTTTTCCTTTGCTTCACCCATCGTGTTGTGTGTTCTGTACTCTCTAACTCTTTTTATGACAGCGGTAGCTTTCTCGCTGAGGGTGGAGGCTGGGGTTTTCCTCATATGCTTCTCAGGGAACAACTTCAACCGTTGATTTAGGCACCAACTCAACGATGCACAAGCATTGGACTGGTGGGCTGTTTTTGCAGGGCACAATGCATACTTCATGTGGAGGGGCAGTCCTACAAGATAAGGGACCGTAGCTGACTATCCTTCTATGCTTCATCCAATAGAGTCTTGAACAAATCCTTTTGCAGCACCTAGATGCATAGTGACGCTATCCTCAACTAAGGATGTGTTTTCTCTTGCTCTTTACCTAGCTGATACCACATATTGTACTATCTGTATGATTGTCCAAGATGGAATTGCCTTGATGACACCGGGTCTGGAGAAGAAAGTAGTACTTGCATCGTTGGCCGGCTTTTCTGTTTCTTCGTCTAACATTGTGCTGTGAGACATAGCCTTCGGAGCTACCAAAGAGTTATTACCTAGCTGTAACTTAAATTTCCTATTGGTAACTAATTAGTTGTCTCTCAACATTTAAAAGCTCCAAAACTTACTTTTTGATGGCAACAATTGTATTTGATGTGCAAACAGACAGTCACCATGGAAGTCAGTAGAAAAGGGGTCACTGAAGAAGTCAATTTTTTGACTGCAGGATCACCTTGCACGTAAAGATCAAGACTTGGATAGAAAGCTCATAAGCACCAGGTGACCTATTATAGGACATAATATTCTGGTCCGTTTATCATCCGACTGATAACTTGTCCAACTTTAAGTATTGTGTACCTTTCAAATCCAACAGGGCTGAAATAAGTTGCTCACTAAATGACCGACGTCATTACAGGGATAGTCAAGCAGAGTCAATTGGCTACCACCTCTTGCAGTCTATTAATGTTTGTGTCGGTGACCTGTTCTTCAAAGGTTATCCTCTGGACGACTTCAGAAGGAAGTCCTATTGCATCTGGTCTGACATACAGATCTTCTAACAAGATGAGGAGAGATAACCAGGGAAAAACTCATGAGAAGACAACTCATCAGTGTAGTTCCATAATGGGTCATGACTAGAAACCTCGATACCAGCATGTGCCGAGCAGCACAACCATATGTCATACGCCCACAGGAGGCTATCGGTTTCAGCGCGGCACTGTAGAACACTAATCGTGTCACCATTACCGAACCTACAACCCACAAGAATTCTCACGTGGTTCAAATTGGGTTGAATAGGAGCAAGCACCATGCGAAGGAGGGATAGCAAGTAAAGGTAGTCACAAGGTTATGAGTCAACAAGGGGTGGTCCAAGGTAAAGACATGGCACAAGAGAAACATAGATTAGCTAACGAAGACAACTAAGCATGACTCTTGCTTTATTTCCATATACGCCTTGTATCCACCAAGGTGATTACCAGATAAAGATTAACATGAGATTTGGTCTTGTCGAGCAGCAACATGAGATCAAGACTGACAAACATCCAGAGACTTGAAAGAGTTGGAGACAAAACAAACGAGATTCAAGGGACAAAACCTATACACTAACTAGGGATTCAGTTGATAAAGAAACGACATAATCTATGAGGTAAAGGTTCCAAAGCCAGGGCATATAGAGATTAGCGTTGCACCAGACCATCTTTAGGATAAGAAGCAAAGAGGTCCAACAAGGATTTTTGAGCAGAGTCCTCCCACATAGGAGCGAGACAACCATGACACATGCAAGCATTTAAGGGAACTAAGCTTGGGCTCACGGGTCATGCAAAGGCGTAGATACATAAACATTCAAGGCTAACAATCACACATACAGGCTCAAGCTCCTAAGCAAAGGGAATCTACTAGGAGACAACCATGAGATTAACGTAACTTGAGTGTGGTTCCAGGATTAAGCTCTTCAACACTTGTATGCTCACCGTGGACAAAAGGGGTAACGACGATGACACTACCTAGGTGTCGGTGCAGAAAGTGACCAACACGTAAATATTTGTAGTTTTGCTGTACGTTGTGATCGGATGTGGCCTAGCACTCAATGACATAGGGTTTATACTGGTTCAGGCAACGTGCCCTACGTCCAGTTTGAGTCGGTTGGTGACTTTATTCCTGAGCCTAGGTGCTCGAAGTTTGCTGTGGGGTTACAAATGGAAGGGAGAAAGATGGGGGGTGCAAGAGGTCCGGTCGGACTCTGGTCTGAAGGGCCGAGAGTGATGGGAGCTCCGTTGTGCGCTAAGTGTTTGAACATCTGTTGTTCGTTGGGGTCCTTGGTCGTTTCGATCATGTGTGTGTGTTGTTTTAGTTGTGAACTGATTGATCTCCCTATTAGGAGAGAGCGCATCCCCTTTTATAGATGAAGGGGATGGCTTTTACAAGTGAGAGGGAGAGAGAGAGAGAGTGAGAGTACGTATGCTACTAAGTCTTATTGCCTATGTCGCCGGGTACAAGATGATGGTAGGCGGCCATAACACTGTTTGTATCAGACGCATGTGGGAGGTTTTACCGTATTCCCCATGTATGGCAAATGACGGCGCCCACAACACTGTCGATGCCAAGAGGCATGTAGGGGTTTTATCGTGTTCGCCTGGTAAGGGAATTGATGGCGTCCACAACACTATAGGGCAAATCGTCGGCGCCCATAACACTGCTTGGGTTCTGACATGCCTGGAAGGTTTGCAGGGCACCCTTCTGACATGTCCTATCAGTACTGTCCTACAGGTGCACAGGGTACGGTCCTTGGTTTTGTGGTTGACTTGAGCGTCCTGCTTTACTTGCTCCACCCGTCTCTTGGTCCTCACCGAGCAAGCGTCCCCGGTCGGTTGGTTCCAGTCGGCTCCGACTGCGCTAGTCGGAGAAGAGCTGTAGGCAGAGGTTCGGTGTATCCTCGGTCGGAGATGCGGGTCGGAGTCGGAAGCGTTGTTGGCTAGGCCTTCCGGTCGGAGAGGCGGGCCGAGGTCAGAAGCGAGGCCTTCCGGTCGGAGAGGCGGGCTAGAGTCAGAAGCGGGCGCCGTTCCTCCTTGGCTAGGCCTTTCGGTTGGAGATTGGATCGTCCTTCTGGCCTGTCGTTTAGGTTTTTGGGCTAGCACAGGAGTTGTGTGTCGTTCGCAACGTCGTCTGCTGGACCGAGCCTTTGTTGGGAAGCCGGTCCATGAGGGACCCCGGGTTTATGAACCCGACACTAGGTAACAAAGCATCCACACATACATCGTGATCTTAAGCAAGCATTTGAGAAACTCAATCAAATTAGCTTAAGCAACTAATAGCAAGCACAAAGCTCGCACATAACAAGCAGTCACCTACAGCAACACCACTACACATAAACATGTGAAACATGGTGATAAGGTACTGTTATCTTTTATTTCCTTTTTACTGAGTAGGTGGATGTCTCTTCAAAACAAGTTTTACTTACATTTAGCAAATTAGTTTTCGGTCATGCACAACATGACCATATGGTTACAACAAGTTATCCATTAATAGAACAAGGGTGAAAGAAGCATGTTTATGCACAAGCAACAATCATTATGTATGCTCATCCTATTCGTCCTCACGAAATTGCCAGCCTAAGGTGGCAATCACATTCTATGTCGGTGGCACAACACGTACTCTCTCGATATATAGCTAGTCGTCAACTATATTCAATCTACGCACTCGTGGTTAGCGTACCTGCAGAAGGATTTCATTTCAGCCCAACCCCACAATTATATATATATATATATATATATGCGGAAATGAAAATCTGGTCTCTAAGTTGCAAGCTAAATACTTCCATATAAATATACCAAACATATATATACTTCTATATCAAAGCTACCCATATGTAAATACGTCTATACATACACATAAATATGCATATACAGCCGTATTAAAACTAACCCATATTTAAATACCCCCATATATATAGGATATATATATACTTTAGCCTCAAAGCTACCTCTCTCCTTTTGACCGCACGCTCACATCTTGCGGTCATGCCACTCACCATCTTACCTGGGCGTAGAGGTATATTGATCTATACATTACCACTCAAGCGAATGGCATCCATACAATAGCACGCCGTACGGACGATGAAATAAAAATTGCAATAAAGTACATTTCCCCCATAATTAGTATCAATTTACTTAGCCATCTAGTAGTCCTTAATTAGGCTTAATCGGAGGTTCTCGCTAGCATAGTTTTGCAAATTAGTTTCAATAAATTTTCCTGTAGCTAAAGTTTTAGTCAAAATAGGCTTTTTAAAACCAAAACTTTGTTTTTAAAACTATATACATGACAATATTATGCTTAATCTTGCTTTAATGCCAGCTGTGACAGAACCGCACAATTTATACAAGATCAAGTACGACTGTCACCGTTTAACACGTTGACGCGAACATACTTTCTCTTATATAAACCTGGTAGTCCACCGAGTGTCACGAAGGACCTCGGTAAATCAACATCACAACCAAGATCGCACGATTAAGTAAATACACATCATATACACAGAGTTACAGTGGAAATAATGTTTACAATTAGTTCACAAATAATAATACAAGTTTAGGTTTCAAAACCGATTAGTGAAAACAACATATGTTTCAGCTCATTACAATAATATAAGTTCCAAATACATTGCTAGCATACGTGACATCCTCTGACAAAAGCATATAGATAAGAACACTATATAGAGTCGCCGAGCCCCCCGGCGGTTAGCACCATCTTCAGCAGGCCGAGAACTTCACCTGCAACATGGTGGGATAAACCCTGAGTACTCAAATGTACTCAGCTAGACCTACCCATCATAAACCAAAAATAAAGTGACACAAAGGATTATGCAAAGCTTTATAAGTGGAGCTAGCTTGACAACATTTTACATAAAAAGCCAATAATTCAGCTATATATTTTATAATTCGGTCATCAAGTTAATTATAGCTATTCATCTCTAGATTAGCAACTAACTTGTGCCAAACGTGGTATATCATTTAGTAGCATAACAATAGTAACCATAGCCGGTGTAGAATTTTCATATTCATCAGAACCATCATATTCCATAATCCAATTACTACGATGAAGAAGCTCCGTCAAGTTTCTCACTCTCCGGAAGAGACGACGATTCGAATCGATTACAACTAGTTGGCCAGTATTCCTAACAGAAACCCAAGTAGACCAGATCAACGGTCACCTTAGGTCACCTTTGGTACAACTCAGATCTAATTCACGGGTTCGATCAGCGCCGCACAACCAGGGACAAGCAGCTGCCAGGACGTTCAGGCCTAGCCTGCCCTTGGGCTCACGTCAGTGTACCTAGATGAGATGCAACAATGTAAGTGCATGAATGCGAAGAATGAAAATATGAGATGCCTCACATAAAAGTATTCGAGATGTGCACAAGGTTACACCGAACATATATAAGCACTCCATGTTACTTAATTAAACATCCCACAACCTATCATACTAGGATAGCAAAGAAGGTAGCACCAAGCATGACACAAGTTTCACAAGGTTTTAGGTATATTAACTTAACACCATCAAAGGCATGAGCCACACTTAGCAACACACAAAGCAAAGCAAGGTGAAGCAAACAATTTTAGGTACAAACACAGATTTTGAACAGCAACACCACAATCACTTATTTTAATCATACATAAAGTTCTAGGCATGCAAAAAGTGTGATTCAAGACTTTACGGAAAGATAATGAAATTATCTAAAACTTTGTTAATAATACCAAAAGCTGATTCAACAAATAACAAGGTCAAAATATATCATGAAGCAGAGCTTATACAACTAAGGACAGAAAATTGATATTAACTTCAGAAATACATATCTCAAGTTATATTCATCCAACAAGCATGATCCTTAACTTTATAGAAATCTTATTAAGTTATATATAACTTTATTATTATCATATTAAGATGATTCTACAGCTAGCAAGGTTAAACAACACTAAGAAGGCATCTCTGTCCAGATTTGGACAGAATCTACCATTCCACTTTGAACAGTAATAACTAGAGTTCTCGACCTCCAAAAGCAGTGATCTTAGATATTTTAGAAAGCTTAGGAAAAGCACTACAACTCTTCTATTATCACCAATCTATAATTCCATGTTTAAATAAGCCAAAAAGACAATCATTCAGATCTGTTCAGAGCACATGCAAAATCTGACAACAAACTTGTAAAATCTATAACTTCTAAACCAGCAGGATTAAAATTATGAAATTTTAGGAAAAGCAAGATAAAGAAATTATATACAACTTTTGTATTCAACATATCTACATAAAACATAATTTGAATCATAAAAATATTACCACCACAAAAACTGTACATGCAGCCATAACAGCAAAGATACAACTATATGCATTTACCATTTATGTTGTTAACAACTAACATTTTGTTGCTACATATGCAGCTCCATGCAACTCCTAACTATAACCAAGCAATCACATTACCTTGCACCAATTATTAGAAGTATTATATGGCATAAAAACAAGCATCTACTAACAAACGTTCATTAGCTTTTCTATATATAAAAATCTATATATTAATTATAGGTGATGTTGCAAATATCTCATTTGGATCTCAATTTTTTATGAGAGATATATAATGACAAAACATAATTACTATACAAATCTTACATTCTCAGGTTTTATATATTAATTATTACAAAAAAAAGATAAATTGCTATTGCAAGTAAACATGTGAGAGCAAGATAAATCTAAAACACACTATTTTTCTACAAACACATGGCCATATTATATATTATTATGGTAGCACAACATCATACAAATCTATAGGAATAACATTTTCTATTTTTAGACCTTCATAAAATTTATAACTTATTTAAAACCATTTATCAAGCACTAAAGAAGTTAAATCAATAATTCAGTCATAATGCATCCAATGAACATGAAATTTTTACCACAGCACACATGTAGCATCAGTAGCCTACCATAAAATTTTAACCTCATTTGGAGTACACAACTTTAGATATGAATTTATTTCTAGAAAACCCTAATTGACATAGATAAATAAAAACAGCAAAAACTTTTACTAACACATATTATAAGATGACTCTACTGCATAGATCTACTCTCAAGGATTCCAAAAAATCTTCATTTGCTATTTTACGATTTTTCTACTGTTTATTATGATTTTTTAAAGTTTTAGCCAAATAAAAGCAATAAAGGAAAACACATTTGCACCTAGGCCCCTGAACTTCCACGAAAATAATATTCCAGCGAAAAGGTCCCTCCAGGCACTATTCACATGAGTCACAATCTTTGCACTTAAGCCCTTCCCTTTCTTTGAATTCTTGCGCGAGGTCCTCGACGTGGGTTGGAGCAGAGGACGCGCGGGAGCTCGTCGGTTTCTGTCGAGGCAGTCGACGGCGGCGGAGGGGAAGTGGCGTCGGAGCTCCAGGGGGGCGGCGCTCACCGATGGGTGGCCAAGGACGGCTGTGAGGCGGGCCATGGTGTCCTGGCCACAAGCACAAGAGCCCATGGCTCGGCTCGGGGCGCGGTCGACGGCGGCGAGGCACGACGGCGACGGATGCAACCAGCGAAGGGGTGCATGATGCGCGGCGTGAGCTGGAGAAGGTGATGCCGCACTCGGTTGGGATGGAGAGAGAGAGAGCATAGCAGTGGGGAGCAGGTGGCGGCCAAGGGAGCAGGGCACCGGCGGCCATGGCTGTGCGCGCTCTGCCCGTTCGGCAGAGTCAAGGGAGGGCGAGCGAGAGGCGAGCGCGAGTAAGAGAGAGCGCCTAGGAGTGCTTGCTGCCGTCCCACGCACGAGAGGGAGAGAGCAGCGTAGGAGCACGCGGCAGCAATGGTGGGGTCGCGGTCGGCGCATGGAGGACGTGTTGGCAATTCATCGAGCACGTGGCAGGCGATGGTGTGGCCGACGTAGGAAGCGTTTTTGGGCCAGTTATGGGCCGAATTGGACCTTAGGATCAAAAGCAAAGTTGAAGCCCACGAACTACTCTACAACTTTCATTAAGGGCACCGAGTAATTAGAGAAATGGATTAACGTGTGATTAAGTTCTAATACAGCAGTGTTAGAGGGTTAACAAGCTTCAGCTTGGGCTTTAATTCCTTGGTCAAGACTTGGTCAAACTTAATCCAACTTCTTTCTAGGCCTTCTCCATAGAATTTTCTCCAACTTTTATATTTGGCTCAACTTGAGTTGCTCAACAAAAATCTGAGAACGTGAAATGCCAACTATCATCAATATTGTAATCTCAGACTTAGCCAAAATTTCGAGATCTCAAAACAGCACTGGATTCGATCTTGGGGTCCCTAATTGGCTAGGTTAGAGGCTAAACAAGGTCTTGGTACTTAAACAAAAGTTGTTCTACTTAATGTAATCTACAACTTTGCTTAAAGGATCTAGAATTGGTTAAGCTCGGTTTGCAAGATACAAACCTCCAAAGATGAGTACCCGAAACTGAGTTTAGATTTAGAACATTCAAGCATTGGCAAAGGAATTCAGTGCCATTAGTTGTTTTTGAAACTACTTTTGAATGTCCAAACGTGCTCCAAAAGTTATGAGACTTGTTTTGTTATTTCCTCCACACAGTGTACTCCAACTCATATTAAGGAATTAAATTGAGCTGCCATATGAATTTGAAAGATAAAAATATCACAACATGTCAACTCACGGTTGCCGATCAGGGACAGATTTCTGAGAGGCCAAAACAGCTCTGCATTCAAAATTAAGACCACTTTATGAGACACTTAGAAGTTGAATCAGGTCTTGGTTCAAAAATAAAGTTTGTAGCAAACCACTTAAACTTCAACTTTTATTTAAGGTCAAACTTCATAACTTGTTTCCACACTATTATTTGACCTTGGTCAAAGCAGCATCACGATAAACCCTAAATTAAAGTTTTAGACCGATTGTGGTATTTTCTTGGCATTTGCTCAACATGAACCCTTCATAACTTTTGTTCATGAGTTTAAGTAGAGTTGTTTGAGCAAGGTTGCAACGTTTGGTTGACACCAAATGTTCTCATTCACATAATAGTGCAATTCAAGCAAGGATATAATATAACTTATCATTCCATGTGACTTCTTGATTCCAAACTTCATAAAACTTTTTCACTGGTCAAGATAGATGCATGTTGATGTAATATACCTTCATCATTACTTCCATATTATGAACTAGAAATCATAATCATTACTTGACATATCCTACTTAAGTCCAATTTCGTTGCTTAACTCATGACTAACACCCGGAGTATTACAATGCCCACCTAATTCACAATTTTCCTTTGATTATTATATTACGTAGCTAATAATAATAAGCTGTGCGAACTGAGCATAACACGTACGGCTCCTTGTAGTGGAACATGTTTACCTAGATCACATGGAATGGAACACAAAGAAGCGTGCAAGTAACAGAACAAGAATCGGTATTAAGGTTCTGCGGAAAGAGATCTTGATTCTTGACAGTGTTTGACCTTCCTTACTTTGGGTCTGAATAAGATGAGAACAGATCAACAAAATTGAACCCAGCCACCCACCCACCCACATATGCCTAGCGCAGGGGGGAAAAGAGTTGCTTTCCTTCCGTCCATTCCCCTTAATCGCCACAAATCAAGAGACAATTTCTGTCCACACAAGACGACACAATTTCGATTCCATCCTCGGGAAACAAGAACCAAATGCTGATGGAGAAATATGGAGCAAATAAACAGGAACGATTTTACTGATGCGGATGTCCATGTCAGCCGCACCGAAAAATATAAAACATACATGGTATCTAGCAAACATGTTGTATCAGCTCAGCTCAGTGGGTGTTTGAATCTCGTGAGCTAACAATTAGCCCTAGATTTTGGATGCAAAATAAGAGGACTAAACATGAGCTAATTATAAGCTAATAAGAGCTAATGGGCTTTAATGTTTAATTAACCCATTATCACAAGATGTGCTAACTTTTATCCTGAGATTCAAACACCCCTTATACATGGTTTAAAAGGCGTCGCCTAGTCGTCCAGGCGAGGAAAGTTGCTGGGCGTCGGGCTCGCCTGGACTTCCGCGCTTAAGGCGTCCGCCTTGACGTACTAGGCGTCCGCCTTGCTCGATTAGGCGTCTGGTCGTCGCCAAGGCGCCCGCGGCGGATGCCTTAACTCGCGAAATCGAAGGGGCGCAGCGGAAAGAAGCGATCTGGCGCTTGTACAGCTGGAAGAAATCGCTCCCGTGCCGGGCCTTCCCGCCTTTCCGCTGCTGCGCGCGAGAACAAATTGAGAGGGAGAGATAAAGCGCAGGAGGTAAATCAGAGAGAGGGAGAGTAATTAGATTTAGAAACCAGAGGCCCGCCGCTCCGCCCCTTCTTGACACGGCGATTCCCACCGGCGCGGCGTCAAATCTCATGGAGGCGGCAGCCATGGCCCGCAAGCACATCTCTGCTGGTCGCCCCCTCTTGCAAACAACCGGATCCCGCCGCTTGCGGCTCGATTAAAGCTCGCCGGCCGCTAAATTGATGGAGACCAGTGTCCCTTCATCGCTCTCCGCCAGCACCGTGTGACGGGCTCCGATTTGCTTTCTTGGCGGCCCCCGACTCGACACTGCTCACCTGCCTTCCCATTGGGCACTGCAAGCCGAGGTAGTGCCTCTCCTCTCTGCTTCCCTCCTTCCTCTGTTACTTAAGTAGTCGATTGTGCTCGCTTGTGGTTGGATTGCATAAAAAACAGAGCACGTCACATGGTGTTGTCTCGCTTCTTGCTTGATACTTGTGGTTTGTTTTATAGATGCGGACTCTCTGTGCTCGCTTGTGGTTGGAATGGATTGCATAAAAAACAGAGCACGCCACATGGTGTTGTCTCGCTTCTTGCTTGGATACTTGTGGTTTGTTTTATAGATGCAGATTGGAGTGGTCCACTCATAGTCTTCTTTGTGGTTAGAACATCTGGGGTTGTGTATTATATCTTTGATTGCTCTGTTTTATATGCTAATTGTTCGATTTATGTGCTAAAGTGACTTGATTTATGCTAATTCCTACACCTTTATCCCATATTATATCTTGCTACTTTCTCGCTAGTGTTTGCTTTAGGATGTCTTTGTAGTGTCCTTTGCTCTTTGTTGAATCGCTCGTTAGCCTATATAAACTATACAGAGCATTAACCATGCTATGTGCTTGGGTTCTTTGCCTTTTTATGCAGGTGAAGCACAATGGCAAGTCCACCTTCCGCTGCTAGCGAGTATGATCCCAAGAATGATCCAACCCGGAAGCCACAAAAGACCAAGGATCCAGGGTGGAAGTACGCCTACTGGCCAAACCTTAGCAACAAGGATGAGGTAGCATGCACCTTGTGTGGTGGGAGTGTTCGTGGAGGGATAAAAAGGTTGAAGCAACATTTAGCAGGTGGCTTTGGAGATGCAAAAATTTGTCCTAAAGTGAGCACTGAAATTAGGAAGGAGATGGCAGTTTTTTTGGAGGCTAACAAGAGAAGAAGACCTTTGTTCCTAGAGGATGAGGATGGAGAAGCAGAAGTGGTGGAGGTGGCATCAAGTGGGCCTCCTGTAAGTGAGGCACAGCAAAATGAATCTTCTCAAGCCGCCAAGGTTCATCCTAGTTCAGGGACAGCAGCCAAAAGAAGGCAATCAACCATACAATTGAAGGCTGTTGGTAACAAGACTGCACAGCAAAAGACAAAGACCATTGCTGAGATGCTTCGAAAAACACTAGAAGAGGTGGTAGATGAGAGACTGTTAGGTTCTTACCAGCCCACAATTAATGCAGCAGCAAAAAGCCGGGAGGAGAAGCATTATGTGGATATGCAGTGGGGTTTGTTCTTCTATGAGTGTGGTGTACCTTTCAATGCAGCAGCCGCAAGACAATTTCAGATTGCAGTTGAGGCCACAGCTCAGTTTGGTTCAGGGTACAAGCCTCCAACACCTTATCAACTTGGGGAGCCATTGCTTTAAAGAGGCCGTGAAGTCAACAAGTACCATGAGGGAGGAGCATGAGAGGGCATGGAAACAAAGATGGCTGCACACTTATGTCGATGGATGGTTCGATAGGAGGGGACGCCACTTGATTAACTTCCTAGTGAATGGCCCCGGGGGACATACTTCTTGAGTCGGTTGATGCATCAAGTGAAGTACATGATGCTAAGATGCTTCTTTGATCTCGCTAGAGGAAAGAATTGATGACATTGGAAAAGACAAGGTTGTCCAAGTTGTTACAGATAATGGTGCTAACTTCAAGGCAGCAGGCAAGCTTTTGATGGAAAGGATTCCTACAATATTTTGGAGTCCATGTGCTGCACACTATTTGGATCTCATGCTAGAGGAGATTGGGAACTTGCCAACATTCAAGAAATATATTGCACGTGCAAGGCGCGTTACAACTTTCATCTATAGGCATGGGAGGATCCTTCATGCCATGAGGGAGAAGACAAAGGCTGATCTTGTGAGACCAAAGCAACTCGTTTTTGCAACTTCCTTTCTTACTTTGAAGAGTTTGTACAAGCACAAGGATGCTTTGAAGGCTTTATTTCATAGTGAACAATGGATTGGGAATAAATTGGCAAAAACCAAAGCAGGTCTAGATGTGCGAGCCATTGTGTTCTCTCTGAGTTCGGAACAAAGTTGAAGATTGCCTTAGAGCTTCAAAAACCCCACTTCTCATTGTGCTTAGGGTGGTTGATGGAGATGAGAAGCCAAAGCAATGCCGGAAGTTCAAGCATTAATGAACCACGCAAAAGAGAAGATCAACTTTGAGCTTTGCCATACCATCCAAGAAAAGGTTGCTTGACAAGATCATGGAGATAATTGAGCGAAGGTGGGAAAAACAAATGGATCATCCACTCTATGGGGCTGCATTGTTTTTTGAACCTGTGGAAGCTCCATCCTCTCATAAGAAAAAATGATGATGCAACTGTTGGACAGCTAAGAGGTTGCTTTCTTGATGTACTTGCAAGAATGGTGGAGGATGAGGAAACTAGAGACAAGATCAATGCTCAAGCCATGGATTATGAATTTCTTGAGGAGATGCTTTTTCAAACAAAATGGCCCAAGCAAAACCTTGAGTCTTTGAGCCCTCGTAAGTGTTGTGTTCTTCTCTTTTAATGTCATCAAGTGTACATTACAGCAATTTAATTCCAAAGCAAGCTAGCATTTTTCAATCGACTCCTAACATATGATGCATTTGTTGTTCTAGTTGATTGGTGGCGTTCATATGGTGGTCGTGCTATTGAGCTACAAAGGTTTGCTAAGCGTGTGGTGGATCTTTGTGCTTCATCATCCGGTTGTGAGCGCAATTGGAGCACCTTTGAATTTGTGAGTTTTTCCCCATCTGTCATCTCCTTGTTGTTCTTACCAATATTTCAAGCAAGCATTTTATTCATCTTTTTGGTGTATTGTGTTTCTTATTTTGTAGATCCACACAAAGAAAAGGAACGGTTGTTGCATAAGAGGTTAAATTCTATTGTCTTTGTTTCCTACAACGGAAGATGAAAACTAGGTTCCGTAAATTGAGGCGAGAAGAAAGGTAAAGGCTTTGATCCTTTGGTTGTTGAGGAGTTTGATTGGGACAATGAGTGGGGTGACTCACTCGCATGTGCCCCCCTCATGGTGCTCGTGGTATGTGAGTGTGACCTTACATGGGACCTTGTTGATGAAGCTATTGGAGCATCGAGTTACTTCGTGGCGTAAATTTACCAAAACAACCCACAACAAGCGTGCTAGAAATTACGCACCTATTGGGGTTCAGGAGGAGCTGGGTTCAGAAAATGAGGATGAAGAAAATCAAGATCCCTATGATGACGCAGATGTGACTGATTGTGAGGATGATCCTTGTGATGCCAATGGTAGTGGAGGAGATGAGGAGGCAGCCAACATCATTGGAGAGTTTGATGATGGCTATGAGAGGAGGGATTTCAGATTTCCTATGTTGCTATTTCATATATGATGCGCACTAGCAGCGCTACTAATTAAGTCATGCCATTAGAGACTAGTTTTTGGCTACTAAGACATTTCAGATTTGCTCTTTTGCTACTTCATATTGTGCACTAGTAGACTAGTACTCTAGTAGCACTACTTATCATCCTTATTATGGTCTAAAACTATATATGTCTGCTAAGAATTGGTAATATTAAGGTCTGATTTGCTTCTGAATTTTAGTGCCATTATATATTATGATATTCTTATGGCGTCGCCTAGGCGTCCGCCTTGCTCGCCTAGGCGTCCGGAAGGGGGTCGCTCGCCTCGCCTCGCCTTAACGCCTTTTAAACAATGCCCTTATATCTTTGTTATGCAGGTTCAGATACACTGGCAGGAATGCTGGACACGAGCATTTTATTGGATCAGGGCACTATTGGGATCATGAAGAGAACAAAACCACAAATTCAGGAATGCAAGGTCCATCAGCTTGGTTGCAGCTGACAGTTACCTCGAAAGAAAAAAAAAAAGAAGTATCTGTATTTCACTGTCTCCAGTGTGTTCATCCAGACAAGCCAGTAGCGCAACAAATTCTCAATGAGAAATCCAGACGCAGGATGAGGCATGAAGGACTGACTCAAAGCAATCCCCTTATCCAACTACTTTTCAAAACCTTTCCTACACCATCATGTGTAAAACGTCATTATTTCTAGTGCTGGATCTATGACTTGTCTAGTCACAACTTATTTCTCATATTGAGAATTTGTTCCACTGGGAAAATGTTCTGCAGGCTGTGCAAGGGAGTACTCAAACTTGTATACTAATAGGAAGCAGATGATAAAAAGAAGCATGGTCGATTCACAAATGCGCTAAAACAATCTTACTTGCGATCTTTGTATGGCTTAGAGCAACTAACAGTTTGGTAAAGCAACTGTAATCTTGATGTTTTGGAGGATGAAAAAAAAAACTTCCTCGAACTACTCCATGTCTAACTCATAAGAAAGACAGAAAAAAAAAAGCATTCCTGAAGCCTGAAAGTGGCAGCCATCAGTATTTTCACTTGAACACGATCAAAAGGCAATTTAACAAACTCGTAAAGGCAGCTAATAATCTCTGGGTCTGGGTGTGGGTGTGCAGGGACCAGGGGGACTCTATTGTTCTGTAGCAAATATTCACAATGGCATGACACTGTACTAGGCAATTATCACCAGACAAGGGGCAATTTGCAAAATATGGATGTGTTTGTTTGGCAAACAGTATATAGCTCATTAAAATGTACAAGTATGTCACAACTAATGCACACGTAATTCCACATGCACAACCCAAATATTTGATATGTTATCTGAGATGCATGCAAACACCCATAGCAGTCAGGATGAACATTTCTAAAGTTCTATCACAATCAGATTCAGTGAGGAAACACTCTTATGCTGCATCGCAGTCGGTGCAGTGAGGAAACTGTATATCATCAAAATTGATAAAGGGAGATGTGACTCACCGACAAAGGCAATGTTATCACCCCTTTAACCCAACCTGCACATGCATAGTAACCCAAACAAAATGCAGAACAGAAGGAATAAACAAACAGGAAGAACAGCAGCAACTTTGAGTATACATTCAGCGGGGGTAAAATTTATCTGCATTCCATGATAAAAGAAGACCATCGCCAGATAAAAGCAAAACATTAAGTCTTGTGTTTGGACTGCTTCCCTAGACTAATATTAGCTAATTTTTGCTTCTGGCACACACCATAACAAAATAATGCTGCAACGAGAATAGTAATAACGATAAAAGTTCAAAACTTCTTTCTCTTCTGGTTTTGAAACTCACCCAGATTCTTAAATATATCCATCAAAAGTTCAAAACCTCTTTCTCTTCTTGTTTTGAGACTCACCCCCCTGGTTAAAGCTTCTGAAATCATTAGTGGTCTCAGCAGTGTTTTGCTTCTTCAACCCTTTACGACCACCATGCCCAAACTTGGAATCCCTTGCCCTCCTGTTCTTTCCTTCTTTACCTCGCTTAGCAAGACCACCAGACCTGTCACCAGGAGAAACACCAGGCCTCTTTTTCTTTGATTGTTTAAATCCTTCTTCTCCTTCAAAATTAAGGTCTGGCACATCATCATTTCCCTTGGTGAATCCCCCTTGTTGCCTCTGCTTCCTCCACTTCTTGACTGACTCAATCTGCTCCTTCTTCTGCTTAGCCCTCTCCTTCTTCTTCTCAGCCTGAACCTCCTTTGCTTTCTTCCTGGACTCCCTAGCCTTCCTCCGTTCCTCACCCTCCTCGATCCTCTTCTTCTCCGACAACAACCTCCCCTTGATCTTGTGCATGTGTGCATCAGTCTTCACCATCTCAGCATAGTAATCTGTTGGTCTGAGGAACCGGACCTTCATTGACTGCAGCTTCTCAAAGGCCTGCCTTGTGCCATCCAAAGCTTGGGTGTAAAACGCAAGTTCGCGAGCAAGATCATCATTCACATCAACTTTCTCCCCCTGATCATGCTCAATAGTGAGCTTGTGCATCCAGTCCACATTCTTGGGCCAGGCTATGTCTTCAAGTTTTTCAAGGATAGCCTCCTTGTTGTATATAGCTTTGTCTAAAGGCTTAGCCTGAGCTTCTTCACCTGAATCATCTTCTGAGTCCGATTCTTCAACATCAGAATCAACATCATCCATGATGTCTTCATCATGGGCCAAGGCCTCTTCATTTGCAACGGCCACCATTTTTACTATTACCAAAGAAAATGAGATAATATTAATTAACAGAACCCAATATGACGGTGATAAAAAAATAGTATGAAAGCCAGAGGTGAAGCTAAAATTCCACAAAGCCCCAATCTTAGTTTGAACTGCCTGAAACTAAAACCAAATGCTACACACGACAAACATAACAAAGGTACAGAACAGCACTAAGCGCACGCTTCAGCGCGCTGAAGCGCTAAGCGGACGGGTAGCACTTCGCTCTGGGCACAAGCGCTCCCAAAGCGGCGCGACCGCCTTGGTGGAGCAGCGGCTGCTGGCTCCCACTGCCCGCCGGCCGCGCGCGGCGCGCGGCGCAGCCGCAGGGGCCGGGCGCCGTCGACGGTCCAGCGGAGGCGAGAGGGGAGAGGGAGGTGCCTACGCAGGGTCGCCGGCCGGTGTGCGGAGGACGGAGGCGAGGGCGAGAGGCGGGAGGGGGAGCCACCGAGCCCGGCACTGCCCCGCCGTCACTGAGAGCCCGAGCCTGAGCGCCGCCTCCGTCGCCTGCGTGCCGAGCGCGAGTGGGGGAGGGAGAAGAAGATGGAGCGCCGGCGCTGCGATAAGAAGAAGAAACGGCGGCGGATGTGAGGCTGTGTGCCTGGCGCAGTGTTAGGGTAAAGAAACCTATGGGTGTGGCGAGATGTGGGTTGGGCTGAATTAATGGACTTTTAGATGGGCCACTAAATAAAAGTCCATACCATCTTTTTTCCCTTTTCTTTTTCATTTCTTTTTTCTTTTAACATCTTTTTGACAAATCAGCACATAATCTGTATCTATCTAATGCTAGCTAAAAACAAAACTAAAATAATTTAGAGCACCTCCAATTGCCAGCTCTTGTTTGATGCAAAAAAAGAACCAAAAATGACATAGGGCAGCTTCAATGGCCAGCTCAAGTTAGTATTTAAAGACCATATATAGAAGAGGGCATACGAAAAACAAAACAAAACAGACTTATGGAACCTGTATGGCTACCTCTAGGCTAGTATAGATATCCAGCATATTCGCTTGTTGGTTTTAGCATTGCACGTCCCAATCCGCAAGAATAATATTTTGACAAGAGAGAGAATATATACAAAAAATCTTACATATGAACAGACTTCCTTCGTTTCTTTTTTAAGTTCCTATATTTTGTGCATATCAAACTTTCTTAAGTTTAATTAAATTAAAAAATATTAGTAACATCTATATATCTAAATAAATGTTTTGTAAAATATCACAGTTAGTGGAGATAGAGAGGCTATAATAAAATACCTCATATAAAAAAGAAGAGCCAAACTCTTTGCATTGCACGTCCCAATACGCAAGAGGCATAACTCCTCTGTCTCTCTCGACAAGAGAGAGAATATATAAATAAAAAGTATCTTACATATGAGCAGACTTCCTTCGTTCTTTTTTTAAGTGTTCCTTATATTTTTGTGCATATCAAACTTTCTTAAGTTTAATTAAATTATAAAAAATATTAGTAACATCTATATATCTAAATAAATGTTTTGTAAAATATATTTAATAATTAATCTAAAGATATTTATTACACACTATAATATCAGTAATATCTTGTATATAATGGTCAAATTGATGAGAAAGACGTGTAAGAAGGTTTAAAGGAAGTACATGATAAGATGATATAAGTTGCATCTTAACTCTTGAAACATCTCTAATAATCTTTCTAAAATATATTCTCTAAATCATCAAGCAAAAATCATTTTCTATATCTTTGTATCCTTCAATGGGTCTTCTATATCTTGTGCACAGTCTAGAGAGTCATTCTAGCTCTCCATCTTTAGGTAGGGAGAAATCTAGAATAGATGATGTCTATATTTGAATATCAAATTAAAGAGGCTGTTGAAGGATATTTTTTCAGCAAAATCTCTATTTTTGTGAATTAGGAATAATATAAAGAGATCCTCCTACAATTGGAAATGCATAGTGTAACTCTATCCAAGACACAGTGAGACACATGACGAGGACAATGTTTTAAAAAAACAATAATGATAGGACGTGGGCGTCCATCCGTCTCGAAATGTCTAGTGGAAGCTTTAGTTTGGTTTTGATTAATTGATGAAACTCCACCTCGCTAGTTTTGTGTTATAAGCACTTAGCACTACTCAAGTGATGCCAATGGCTTCAGTTCTTCACCCAAAAAGATGATCAAATGCTTGAACTTGAAAAGAAGAAAGAGAAAAAACAAAGGCTCAAGCATGCACCACGCCCATCCTAGAAGGGAAGATAGGGGAGGCTTGTGCTGCGCTATTAAGAGGGGTGAAACTCTGAAATACGATTATCAAAGTGCCACATCCACCTCGCATTTAGGATCTTGAGTAGGAAACCCTTGGAGAAAATATGCTAACACATGTGCACAAGGTGATACACTTGGTGGTTGGCACATTTGAGTGCTTCACTAGGCCGTTAGAGGCGTGCCCCCGATTAGCGTATGTTGCAAATGTTTAAGATATTTTAGAGGTATATTACAATTTATATGGATGTTGCAAAAGTAGATCGAGATGTTGCATATATTGAAATGGCTATACACGTATGTTGTAAGCGTCTGTTCCAAATGTTTCATCTATTTTTTAGACATATGTTGCAAATATATTTATTTGGATGTTGCATATGTTTCACACATATGTTGTAAGTGTTTTATCTAGATGTTGCATATGTTTTTACGTTCGATGCGACCGAGCGCACGGTCAAGCTTTTCAAGTATTTTCGTGGTGTTTTTACAAGTGTTTGAGACACTCTATGCTTTATTTGCATTGATTTGCAACTTTGTGAGCTTAGACGCAGCCTCCCACTCATCTCCATCATTGTTTCATCATCATTGTGAGAATTGCTTGAGTGATTAAATCTAGATCGCGTATTTTTTCATACGTTACGATGACATCAATGATTGGTGGACAGCAGTGGCCTACCGCACAGCTTCGACTCCTACCTTGTACCTTTCTCACACGTCGCACTCGTCCTCTCCTCTCCTCTCACTCTTCTTCCTTCTCTCTATCTCGCCACGACAGTTCGAGCTCCACGGAAAAACCTTACCCAACGAGCGTGAGGACACCCGTGGAGGTGGTGGCCCCGGATGGGACAACGGCGACGTGATGCCCACGTAGCGACCCCATAGCAAACTGAGGTCGCGCCGTCCGCTCACTACATACCGGAAAGAAAGAGCAGCTGGTCGTCCGAACGCAGGCATCCGTCCGAACATTGGAGCGCTAGTCACGCCGACGTTACGAGGACACGTTTCAGTCAATCGGAAAATGTTTCAATCATGCATTATTGTCTCCAAAACATATAGAATAAGCACGTGAGGCGTGGGACACATCGGTAAAATCCAAACCCGGCCCGACGTGATCCACAACCTTACCCCTCCCCGCATCAAAAGCTCCCCCTCCCAAAGCCCGCCTCCCCTCCGGTCTCCCTCCCTCATCCTCCCCATCTCCTCCGGCCCCCAGCCGCCGCGTCCAATGGAGTCCTCGCTCCTCCTCTCCTCCCCGCGCCCCCTCAAGCCCTTCCACCCGCTCCGCTTCCCCACCGCTCGTCGTCTCCACGCGTCGTTCAGCGGGAAGCCTTCGCCGCCGCCGCCGCCGCCCCTGCCACCGCTCGCACGTGGCAGCCGCCGGTTGGGCCTGGCGGTGCCGCGCGCCGCGAGCGTGTCGTTCGGCGACGGCTTCCGCAGCCAGGACAGGCCTCCCGTGGTAGACCGCGGGGACCCTCGCCGGAGGGCCTACCGCGAGGCGCAGGGCGAGGCGGCCGTGCCACCCTTGGCGGCGGCTGCGAGAGCAGTCGCGCCCTACGTCGCGCCGGTCGGGGCAGTACTCATGCTGAGCTTTGGTATGGCCTTTGTCTCGTCCTTATGTACAACGCTGTTTGCTGTTCCGACATGTGATGCCCCGCGACATGTCTCTTAAATCATGGGGAGCATTGGGTTATAATTGCTCGCATCCCTTGGTGTTGATGAGATACCTGAATAGTTTCCATTCTGAAAAATAAATGTGATCTGTGTGGCATAAAATGGATCGGAAAGTATTAGTATTGCCTATAGATCAGTTCTGTATTTAGTGTACTCCATTTTGACAAAAAGATCAACTTATACTTATGCAAAAAAAAAGGAAAAAATGCAAAGCATACTTCACGATGTGACTTAATGGTTTTGCACATAATGGATCATATCACATATGTTTAGGATGTGTTCATTCTCTGATAATGTGACGGGTCACATTTAAAGCTTTTGAGGCTTGAGCATTGGTGTGTGGAATGGCTACTAATTCTCTGTTTCAGAGGACAGTCATATGGAAGGTGGTTCAGAATATGATTCCAGGGAAGAAAAAGGACCAGAATTCTGGAGAATCTGTGCCTTCTGGGATCATGTGGTCCTTTGCTGCTGGTTCCAATTTGGCAACATCTACCGTCAGTGCTCAAAAGGAATCGCGGAAAAATCTTAACAAGTTGTACAAAGAACTTCGGACTTCGAGAACTGTTAACATGGCAGGTAACTCAAGTCAAGGGAACTAAAGTTTGAATACATTGGCTGGAAATGTTGGGCTAAAGCTCCAGCATTTTATGGAGTGATAACTACGTCTCAATTGCTTGACAGGTCGTCAGTTTGGAGATGAGGGTCTCTTTTTTCTAGCAGAAAGCTTAGCCTATAACAAGGTCTGAGATCTTAAGCATTATTTGACTCCACCCTATATTCTATATGTATATTTGCACACCTAGCTGTTTCTATACCTTAGCAGCTTAATCTCATTTGAATATTTTGGAAAATGAATGTTTGTTCGTGTGCATTTTCAGAGTGCAGAAGAGGTGGACTTTTCTGGCAATGGGATAACAGCTGTGGGGATAGAAGCCTTTGATGGAATTCTTCAGATAAACACAGCTTTGAAAACTCTCAATTTATCTGGAAATGACATTGGGGATGAAGGAGCTAAGGTCTTCTCAATCTTATCATCTCTACATTCCACATATCATTTTTTTAATTTGCATGTTTCTTTATGGAAATCATACTCCCTTTGGCCATAAATAAGTGATTCGACATCAACATGGTATCCAAAATATTTGACTACTTGTTTTTGTCATACAACTCATATAATTTTCCAAATATCCAGACTAAACACATAAAGGTAATTTGTAACCAAAATTTGGAGTGGTTGACTTCACAATCATGTAGAGATAACTTTTTTAGTACTTGCTTAACTTTAACTGTTCTCCAAGGTCGGGTACCATCTCATTGTGGCACTGGTACCGGTGGGGCACCATCTGAGTCTGAGTTGCATTTTAATTACTTTCTTTAGTTTCTAATTGGAGTCTTTGCCTCATTAGTCATTCAAATTTTTAGTGTTTATGGTTTTACTAGATAAAGTAGCCAAGTTAAACCAGAAATGGTCCAAAAAATATAAATAGCAGCAAATGTTTTCAATACTGACTTGAGTATATTTTCCCTTTACACCTGACCGAATGTAACACTCATGAATGCTTACAGTGTTTTTCAGATATATTGGTTGAAAATGTGGGTATCCAGAAACTCCTTCTGAACAGTATCAATATTGGGGACGAGGTGCTTGCTCTCACTCCCTCGCTACCTACTTGTTTTGCATTGTAACATTCAGTTTTCTTTTCAGGGTGCCAAGGCAATTTCAATTATGCTGAAAAAGAATAAATCAATACGTATTCTACAGCTGAGCAATAATACAATTGACTACGGTGTAAGTATAAGCATCCACAAAGACATGCACTTGAATACATAGGGGAAAAATAATTACAATATTATGATTACATCCTTGAAAGGTTGCAAGACCTTTTACTTTTGTCTTTCCTTGAAACAGGGTTTTGTAAGTATTGCAGAAGCCCTTTTAGAGAATAATTCGATACGGAGCTTGTATCTCAAGTTAGTCACTCACAACCTGGCAGCCTTAATGTGATTTATACTGAATGTGCAAATGATTTTGTGAACACAGCCTATGATGACTAATTGTGTGTGACTACTGACTAACTACTGGTGCGTTATGTTCAATTTCTCTAGTGGCAACTATGGCGGTCCTCTTGGTGCATCCAGCCTAGCTCAAGGAATTTTAGGGAACAAGTCTTTAAGGGTACTATTTAAGACACTTGATTATATACTTCCAGTTCCACATAGTTTTATTTTTTTTAATAAATTTTTAAACGTTTGAAAGTGAACCAGATTCCATTCCATCTCTGCTTATATATCAAATTATGGAGAAGTGTCTGTTTTAGCTTTCTGAAGGGGGTAATAATATTTTGAAGCTTTCAGGTTTGGCTATATGTCCAAATTTTTGTATGGATCAATTTGCCCTCACTGCTTTATTCTAACAGGCACAATATCGTTGGATTTCAGAATACATATCTGTAAAGCATGGAGTGACCCATAATAGCGAAAAAATAATCATAAAATTTTTATATACTAGGACTTGCCGTATGAAGACCAGTTTAATAACTTTTCTTGCTTAGATGATGATAAACCTATTGGTAATTTGTAAGTCATGCTGTGGCAATATTGGTAGGATGATTATCAGTAGAACTCTTTTTTACCAATGTGCTATCTATGACCATACTGAACAACTTATGAAGAAATAAGAATTTCTAAGACCTTCAGTAGAACTCTTTTGTACCAATGTGCTATCTATGACCATACTGAAGTTGTTTTTCGAGTTCTACCCCCCCTCCTTCTCTTTGTTGCTTATTGCTGTCTGGTGTTTTTTTGACCGTTTCTAACTTTCTATATTATATTCAATTTACCTATCATGGTTATGATATATAAGCATTCAACCTTTGCTAGGAAATTCACTTGCATGGTAATGGGATTGGGAATGAGGGGATATGTGTGTTGATGTCTGCATTATCTGCTCACAAAGGTGCCATTTTTTTTTCCTGGCTAAAGAAACTATCAACAAGCCTATGCTTATTGGATGGTTATTCCTAATTGTGTGCATGCTTGGCTGAATAACAGGGAAGATCACAGTTGTGGATATTGGCAACAACAACATTAGCCCGGAAGGTTTACGTCCTGTTGCCGAGTTCCTCAAAAGGACAAAGTCCTTACAGTGGTTCAGTCTCTACATGAACGATATTAGTGACGA
Source organism: Miscanthus lutarioriparius (assembly GCA_904845875.1). NCBI lineage: Eukaryota > Viridiplantae > Streptophyta > Magnoliopsida > Poales > Poaceae > Miscanthus > Miscanthus lutarioriparius. The sequence continues at coordinate 62,285,959 of CAJGYO010000018.1, forward strand.
GGTAATACTGTTGCTTCAATTATTTTCTGTTTGCATGATGGCAATAACTAAAATATTGGATTGTCTACATATGAACATACCATCAGTTGTAGAACCAATTAGCTAACAAGATAATCACTCACCATAACTTAATGACCATTTAGCTATATGATAGAAATTCAGATTAAAGGCTTTACTGTTGTTGTTCCTTTAGCACATATAACTGCTCCTTAAAGCTTTGGCTGTTATTTTCAGTCTCTTCATTATTTGTCAGGCTATTCCTGTATCTTGGGAACCTGAGACAAATTATTTCATGATGCAAATAGGATCCTTTTCAGAAAGTTAATGTCTGTTGCTATTTTGTTTTGGGTGGTCTGGAATTATTCCTTGAAGAGCTGTCCTCTATTTCTGGTTGCTCCTCCAGTATGTTTGTTTGTTTTTTCAGTCACATGGCTAATGATTACATATACTTGTTTGTTTATAATAAGAATATTCATGATTTATCACATGATTTCCCTGTATCCAGTGTATAAGCATGTTTGTTTATTCTTATGCATTTCATTTAATGAATCCTAATGTATGTGAAATGAATTTCACCAGGGAGCTGAAAAGGTTGCTGAGGCTCTGAAAGATAACAAAACAATTTCTACCATAGACTTGGTGAGTATTTATTTGGCTGCAAACCTCAGAAAGTCAGATTCTCACATACCTTCCAGTTTATCTTAAAATTCTCACATATGGGAACTATGCTGAAGTTGCTCTTCTCTACTCATTTCATAAAATATGCTTTTTCTCTACATGATCCTGGAATTATTGATTCAGTATAGTTTTTGGATTCTCCTGATAAACCACATTAGAGAGGATATGTATTCATGCTGAATTCCTGAATCCTCTTGTATTTCCAGGGTGGCAATAACATTCACTCGAAAGGTGTTAGTGCAATAGCGGAAACTTTGAAGGATAATGCGGTGCTGACAACAGTAAGTTATCTAAACATTCAGGCAATATTTGCCCACAAAATAAGTTTTAAGACTAATTCAGAATATGCATTGTAGCTGGATTTGAGCTACAATCCAATTGGATCAGATGGGGTAAAGGCTTTGTGCGATGTCCTCAAGTTCCATGGGAAGATCCAAACTCTTAAGCTTGGCTGGTGCCAGGTGATCCTCAGAACTGAATGGAATTGTATGAGCAGTTTCAGCATCTAAGCGCTCTCACCAAAGTTGCATAACCTGCAGATAGGTGTGGAAGGTGCAGAGTGTATTGCTGATTGTCTCAAGTACAGCACAACGTTATCAACATTGGATTTGCGGGCAAATGGACTTGGAGATGATGTATGGGCAATCTTTGTTTCGTGTTTCTTGATAACTTGCACTTTGGTGTATGATCCATGTTTTGGTTGCTGACACTTTCCAATTCCTGAAGGGTGCTATATGCTTAGCACGAAGTTTCAAGATAATAAATGAATCTTTGACGTCTCTTGACCTGGGTTTTAATGAGATTAGAGTAAGCGAACATAGTGTTTCTGTTTCGTCCTATTAGTTATTGGCATTTGGAGATCCACTATTCTCAACTTCATTTATATTTTTGACAGGATGATGGAGCATTTGCATTGGCTCAAGCACTTAAGGCTAATGAAGATCTGGCAGTCACATCACTGAATCTTGCAAACAACTTCTTCACAAAATTTGGACAGGTTAGATTAGTTTGTTTCATCTATCAATGGTTATGTATGAAGGCATAATTTTCAATTCATGTCTTATGTCTTATTCTGAGCCACTGCAGGTTGCTCTTTCCGAGGCGCGGGATCATGTATACGAGATGCGCGAAAAGGAGATAGACATTTATTTTTAGGTGGCACCGGTTTCCCTCTGCACAAGTTAACACAGGATCGTTGCTTATTTGTCGAGTAGGTTGAAGAATAAGGTCGCGGTAGAGCAATGCTCTATCCTTGTATAGAAAATTTTTGTGAATTAGTCAACTCTTTACTCTTTAGGTTAGCCATTCAAGTGTCTATACTCTATGCAAATTTTTCTGGAGACATCAGTCTTGTCTTGAACCATTCATATTGGTTGGAAATGGAATGGATATGATGGGCATCACATACAGCTGACGTTGCCAAACCTCAGACCTGTAGGCTGCTGTGAATGTCACACAAAGATTTCGCGCGTCTGCAAGATCACCCTCTAGTAATATAATTTAGCCATAAATCAATAAAGCTAATATAATTATACGTGGAATATATTTGTATACTACTGTTGGTTATACGAGGGAGATACTAATATGCTGCATTCTAGTAATATAATTTAGCCACAGATCAATAAAGCTAATATAATTATATGTGGAATATATTTGTATACTACTGGTGGTTATACATTTCTATTGTATCGAAGCAAGCCAAAAAGTGCGCTATAAGTTGCAGACTAGAAGCATAGCACGATGATATATAGAATCAATTTTCATCATACACTATGATCTACAGAAGCATAGCACGATGATTAGAACTATGTAGAGTTGTGGAATATTGTTAAATTTGAAGCCAAATAAAATAGCAAAATTCAGAAGCTAAGCGAGCCTGTGGAGGGTGCCGATGTCGATGTGCATGGTTGTGGTGCTCTGAGCTGCTCTCACACCTCAGCATTCACAACGTTCTCAGCTGCCATTGAGCTGCTAGTAGTAGTCTCCGTTTGGCATTATCGCTTACTAAACAGTTAGCATTGTATCGCCCAACACAACACACAAAGCAACGAGAAGTGTCGACTGCCGCTGCACCCTTGTTGTCGTCTTCGCAGGCGATGAAGTCAATGCCGCTTTGGGTTCATCATCAAACGTTCTGGCTTGGCTTGCACTAGGAAGGGAGAACACGGAGACAGGTTCCAGAAACGAACTTTGGAAAAAATAAAGAGACGAGACGGCAGACGGGAGGTTGGAGGAGACCGAGGTCGCGGTTCCGGCGGAAAACAGGCCGAGTGCCCGATCCTAGTTCTCGTCGCATACTCGCATCACCCGTGTGTGGTAGTGAGGACTGAGAAGTGAGAAGCAAGGTGTGCCGCGAGCATGAATGGGTGTGGCGGCCGCCGCCGGAAGACCGGATCCAAATCCAGTTTCTACGGCTCCTCGGCAGGTACCGTCTCGTCTTGTGGGTCTGGGTCCGTTACAATTTACATGGATAGTTCCCTAAATTTATATGGAGAAATTCTAATAAATTTTAAAAGTTTAATACATGTGTTCTTTAATGAGCTTTAATGTTTAAACCAATGAGTAGAGGTGAAAGATACAACATCAATTAATACAATATTGTTAGTTGATGTGGAGGTAGGGAGTTTCTCTCTCTCTATATATATATACCTATGAGAAAAGACACAACAAAAACTACTATTAGAAGTTCCAGTTGAAAAATACTAAGGTGGTCGATTAGTATTTTTCTCTTCTCACTACTACGATGCCGCCGTAGTCTCTCCATCCCGATCGTCTGCGTGCACTGACGTTCGGGAGAGCATACCGGGAGAGGACGAATAAGATTTTTGGGGAGCGCTCTTTGCGCGACTGCTCCCAACTTCCACGATGGCTTGTTTTTTTCGAATGCTACACAGGGACGTCATCATCACCACCTGCGACGTCGTCTTTCCCTACAATTGAAAGGTACACACCTCGTGATCCAATGTCTGGGTTGATGCTGTTTAATCTGACTAGTGTACGAGGTATGTTTACACTAGTTCTTGTGTTCATGTTGTTTAATCATACTAGTATACGAGCTACGCTTATACTAGTTTCTGAGATCGTCATGATTTATATTCTGGTTTTAATTTAGAAATTGCCTAATTATTCAACAATCCAAAAACTTTATTAAAGGCATTTTCCTTATTTAACTATGGCTGGTTTCACTAACATGCTGAGGCCGGAAAAGTTTTCTGGTGCGCATTTTAAGAGGTGGCAAGTTAAGGCCACGCTATGTCTAGAGGCTATGAAAATGTTCTAGATTACTGTTGGCTCGCCCGAGGGAAATATCTCTGAAGAAGATCATAGAAGATTCCAGGAAGACAACACTATCTTTAGAGGAACAAATCTGAACAGTCTTGCTGGCCATTTGGTAGATGCAAACTTGCACTTCCAAGATGGGAAGACGTTGTAGGATCATCTGAATGCTACCTTTGGTGCATCAAATGCATGCGGTGAGGTGAACGTCATAGAGAGCTTTCATGACTACAAGATGGTTGGTAACCGATCTATAGTAGAGCAAGCTCATGAGGTTCAGCACATGGCAAGAGAACTTGAACTCCTTAAGTGTGTCATACCCGACGAGTTTGTGGCCAGATGCATTATTGCAAAGTTGCCTCCTTTATGGAGGGGCTTCGGCACAACTCTTAAACACAAGAGACATAAAATATCAGTTGAAAACCTGATAGCATCTCTTGATATTGAGGAGAAGGCTCGTGCTAAGAACACTATTGAGAAAGGGAATGAGGGCCGTTCTAGCATCAATTTGGTGCAGAGAAACCAACATGGCAAGAACAAATGAGAGAATAAACCTTTTAGTGCCAAATTAACAACTACCTTTGAGAGAAGAAAAACAAAGCAGAGTTGCCTTGCTTCACTTATGGAAAGCTTGGTCACTTTTCCAATGAGTGTCCGGATCGAGCGGACCTCAAAGGGAAAAAGAAGAATGTCAACCTCGTGACTATTAGCAATGCTGACGAGGAGTATGGTAATGTTCCTACCATACTTTCAGTGTTTCAATCTCCCAAGTTGGTGGGTTGATACATGTGCTAATATTCATGTGTGTGCTGACATCTCTATGTTTTCTTCTTACCATGGGCTCCAAGGTTCCTCTGCCCTAATGGGGAATGGATCACATGCTTCTGTTCGTGGTGTTGGCACGGTAGATATGAAGTTTACTTTGGGGAAGATCGTGCAGCTGAAAAACGTGCAACATGTCCCTACTATTCGCAAGAACCTTGTTAGCGCCTCCCTTCTTTTGAGAGATAGGTTTAAGGTAGTGTTAGAGTTTAATAAAGTAGTAATATCCAAGCATGGACAATTTATTGGTAAATGCTATGAGTGCGGTGGCTTGTTTCGTCTTTCTTTAGCAAATTTTTGTAATAAGTCAGTGAATCACATTTGTTGCACAATTAACGATAATGCGAGTGTTTGGCATTCTCATTTATATCATGTGAACTTTGGTTTGATGTCACGATTGTTCAGCATGAGTTTAATTTTAGATTTCACTATTGCCAAAGGTTCTAAGTGCCATAGTTGTGTGCGATCAAAGCAACCTCGAAAGCCTCACAAGGCAGCGGAGGAGAGAAACTTGGCACCTCTAGAACTCATACATTCTGATCTATGCGAGATGAATGGTGTGTTGACAAAAGGTGGAAAGAGATACTTCATGACTTTAATAGATGATGCAACTAAATTTTGCTATGTTTACTTGCTTAAATCTAAGGATGAAATGCTAGACTACTTTAAAATCTGTAAGGCTGAAGTTGAGAACCAACTAGAGAGAAAGATTAAGCGTATAAGGTCAGATCGTGGTGGTGAGTATTTTCCTAGATTATTTGATGAATTCTGTGAGAAACATGGTATTATTCATGAGAGGACGCCTCCCTATTGGCCTGAGTCAAATGGGGTTGTCGAGAGGAAAAACCGCACGCTGACTAACTTGGTGAACGCCATGTTGGACACTGCTGGTTTATCTAAGGCATGGTGGGGGGAGGCTTTATTGACTGCGAGTCATATCCTGAATAGAATTTTGAACAGAAATAAAGAGACAACCCCTTATGAGGATTGGGTTGGGGGGAAACCATCACTTTCATACTTGCGTACGTGGGATGTTTGGCGAAAGTCAACGTACCAATTTCTAAAAAGAAGCAAGCTTGGACCAAAGATAGTAGACTGTGTCTTTGTAGGATATGCTCACCAAAGCATTGCCTATAGATTTTTAGTAGTAAAATCTGAAGTTTCTGATATGCATATTGATACAATTATGGAATCTCGTGATGCTACATTTTTTGAGAACATATTTCCTATGAAAGATATGCGTAGAAATACTAGATTTTCCTCTGAGATAGCTCCTGATTTTACTATACCTATCGAGTCTCCTATTGAGTCATTTGAGCAACCACTTGAAGAAGTTCATGAGAAGGATGACAATGAAGTTCCTGTGAGGAACAAGAAGCGAAGGATTGCAAAATCTTTTGGTGATGATTCCATTGTGTACCTTGTGGATAATACTCCCACCTCTATTGCAGAGGCGTATGCATCTCCAGATGCAAATGATTGGAAAGAAGCTGTTAGTAGTGAGATGGACTCACTTCTTTCTAATGGAACTTGGGAATTATCTGAGCTGCCATTTGGTTGTAAACCTATAGGCTGCAAGTGGGTGTTCAAGAAGAAGCTTAGGCCTGATGGTACTATTAACAAGTACAAGGCTCGGCTTGTGGCTAAGGGTTATACCCAGAAGGAAGGTGATGATTTCTTTGATACTTATTCTCCTGTTGCTAGAATGACCACTATTCGAGTGCTACTTTCCCTGGCTGCCTCATATGGTCTTCTCGTTCATCAAATGAATGTGAAGACAACTTTCCTTAATGGAGAGTTGGATGAGGTAATCTATATGGATCAGCTTGATGGGTTTACAGTAAAAGGTGAAGAGCGCAAGGTGTGTAAGTTACTGAAATCTTTGTATGGCTTGAAGCAAGCACCTAAACAATGGCATGAGAAGTTTGACATAACTTTAACTAGTGCGGGCTTTGCCATAAATGAGACTAATAGGTGTGTGTACTATTGACATGAGTTGGATGAGGAAATCTATATGGATCAGCCTGATGGGTTTGCAGTAAAAGGTGAAGAGCGCAAGGTGTGTAAGTTACTGAAATATTTATATGGTTTGAAGCAAGCACCTAAACAATGGCATGAGAAGTTTGACACAACTTTAACTAGTGCGGGCTTTGCCATAAATGAGGTTGATAGGTGTGTGTACTATCGACATGGTGGGGACGAATCTATTATATTATGTCTGTATGTTGATAATATTCTAATGTTTGGTACAAACATTAATGCAATTAATGAGGTCAAGTCTTTTCTGTCAAAGAGTTTTGATATGAAAGATCTAGGAGAAGCCGATGTGATTCTAAACATCAAGTTGGTTAAGGATGAGAGTGGGATTACTTTGTTGCAATCTCACTATGTTGAGAAGGTCTTGAGCCGGTTCGGCTTTATGGATAGCAAGCCTTCTCCAACACCTTATGATCCTAGTGTGACATTAAGAAAGAACAAGAAGATATCTAGAGACCAATTGAGGTACTCTTAGATCATTGGGTAGGTACATGTATTTAGCTAGCGCAACAAGACCAGATATCTCTTTTGCTATGAGCAAGTTGAGTAGGTACATGTCCAACCCGGGTAATGATCATTGGCATGCACTTCAAAGGGTATTGCGTTATCTTAAAGGTACAATGAATTTTGGGATTCACTATTCTGGGCACCCAGCTGTGCTTGAGGGATATAGTGATTCAAACTGAATATCTGATATTGATCAGATCTACGCCACAAGTGGGTATGTGTTTACTCTTGAAGGTGGCATAGTGTCATCGAGGTCTTGCAAACAGACTATTTTAACAAAATCAACCATGGAAGCATAACTTACCGCTTTAGATACAGCTTCTGCAGAGGCAGAATGGCTGCGTGAGCTCTTGTTGGACTTGCCGGTGGTTGAAAAACCAATACCGGCTATCCTTATGAACTATGATAATCAAATAGTGATTACTAAAGTGAACATGCTAAGCATAATGCAAAGTCAACAAGACACGTTTAAAGACGTTTGAAGTATGTCAGGAAATTGAGAAATTCCAGAGTAATGGCTGCGGCTTATGTGCAAAGAGACAACAACCTGACAGGTCCCTTTACAAAAGGGCTATAACGAAATGTGATAGAAAATACATCAAGGGAGATGGGTATGAGACCCATGTGAGTTTATAGTACTAGTAACCCAACCTTTTTGATCGGAGATCCCGTGACTAAGGACCTGGGAAGAACAAACTATTGGTAAATTGAGGAGAGTAATCTATAACCCTCTCTAAGTGAAGATGCAATACTCTCAGAGCGATGAGGCGATGTAAGAAAGGTTGGTGAATGTCTTAATGTGTTCTATTGGCTTTAACAAGCGAAGGTGCTATCATGTAGAGCATTCTTGAAAGAACATACCTATATGAGTTCGACTGTAAAACGTCGCGGTCTATGAGATTTGGGTGATCTCTAGTAAGCTCACGAAGAGACCAGGGAGTACGACATATATGCTCCACCCACAGGGAAGGCTACTGGCAGCCAGGTACTAGTTTGACTTTGAGTGAAACTCGTTCGCACAAAACTTGCAATTCAAGGCATAGTTCATTGTTCAAGTTGTGGATGGGTGTACCTTGAAGCTTTAGGCGGATATTCAAATTAACAATCTCTGCTAAAACACTAGTATACAAAAAGTAGTGGAAGAAGAAAAATATCTATACTGGGCAGTTGATATCTGGTGGGGGATTGTTAGAATTTATATGGATAGTTCCTCTAAATCCATATGAAGAAATTCTAATAAATCTCAAAAGCTCAATACCTGTGTTCCCTAATGGGCTTTAATGTTTAAGCCAATAAGTAAAGGTGGAAGATACAACATCAATTAGTATCATATTATTAGTTGATGTAGAGGTAGGAGTTCTCCTTCCTATATATATATATATATATACCAATCCTCCTGCGAAAAGACACAACAAAAACTACTATTAAAAGTCCCGGTTGGAAAATCCTAAGGTAGTCAATTAGTATTTTTCTCTTCTCACTACTACGCCGCCGCTGTAGTCTCTCTATCTCGATCGTCTGCGTGCACTGGCGTTCGAGAGAGAAGGTCTCCTAGTCTCTCCATCCCGATCGTCTGCGTGCACTGGCGTTCGGGAGAGCAGGTCTCCGAAACCCTCGTCCTTGTGATTTTGCACCAGGAGAGGACGAATAAGGTTTTTAGGGAGCGCTCTTTGCGCGATTGCTCCCAACTTTCATGATGGCTCGTTTTTTCGAATGCTGCACAGGGACGTCATCATCACCACCCGCAACGTCGTCTCTCTCTGCAATTGAAAGCTACACACCTCGTGATCCAATGTCTGGGTTGATGCTGTTTAATCTGACTAGTGTACGAGCTATGTTTACACTAGTTTTTGTGTTCATGATGTTAAATCATACTAGTATACGAGCTACATTTATAGTAGTTTATGAGATCGTCATGATTTATATTCTGGTTTTAATTTAGAAATTGTCTAATTATTCAACAGGGTCTGGCTACGTATTTTACAGCTCTCACCTCTCCTCCACCTCCATGGACATGGAGACGGCCATGCACCTGCCGAACTTGGAGCTGGACGAGAACATGCGCTCTGGGTCCGGTATAGAAACTGAGAGAAAGGATACCTACTCTGTTCATGTTGAACCAATCAACAAGAACTGCAGCGAAGCGGAAGAGAAAGAGGAGCGGATTAAGCGCATTAAACGCCTGGTTCAGGAATTCGCCGGTGATGCGCCGTCAGCAGAGTGCAGCATCAAAGGCAAAGGCAAAGGCAAAGGCAAAGGTCCCATGGGTGTCCTGGAGAGATGGTTCACGGAGCTGGGCATCGGCTGGGTTCTCCAACTCGATGGTGGTGCATCTGCTGCACAGATAGTCCACGACACCTTTTATACACGGAGCTGGATTCGGGTGCTCTCTGAAATCACGGACACCATCCACCTCGTGACGCCTTTCTTTCCAGGTCATGGCTCCTCCATGCGCAGCATTTGCGAGGAAGAACCTGAGACTGAGACCGACCAGTGTGGGGACGATGAAGCTAGCATCCCGGATCAATTCCAGTTTGCAATACTTATCAACGAAACCATGCTTGGAATGCTCGCTTTTGTTGAGGTCATATGCAGTGAAGCTGCTGTTAGGCGTGGAGTGCCGGTGTCATACGTGATGGAGAGAAGCTAAGTATCTTGCTCGGTGTGCGCTTTGCTTTGTCCGAGGCATTATCAAAGATCCGGTTTTTATTCCATTCCCCAACCTCTGCACAAGTTGAAAGGAAGCAGGACGAGATAATCAGACTCTTGTCAGCAAAGGAGGCCAAGTTGGATGAAATCATATGGGTTGCAATGGAGTGTATTAGAACTCATGTCCTTCTGTGCATAGACGACTCGTATAGTTTAGGACGATCATCATCGGACATTCACAAGGCCACTCGGTCCTTAATGAGGTACATCAGCTTCATTCAGTCGCACTATTCGTCCATGTCTCCAATTGTGTCTGAAGCAGCTAGAATTGGCAAGTACGTGCCTCACATTGAAGATCTATTTCCTTTGAACAGCATGATCATGGAGATGACGTCTTTTCTACAAGAAAGACTCGTGGACATATCAGAGTGATTTCCAGATCAAGGCCTCAGTTTCTTATTTTTACTTAATAACTCATATTTCATATGGGAGGGGATTAGCCGTCTAAACCATTCTTCTCTCAAAGTCTACGTGCCAGCCCTATATGACAAACTCAATGAATATAAGGAGAGTTATCTACAAGTATCTTGGGCACCGCTGTTGAAATTCTTGTTCAATACGAAACCTATTCCCTTTTGGAAAAACTACAATGCACAGATTATGTTCGAGTCTGAGTTGAGGAAGACGTACATCACTCAAAAGCTGTGGAAGGTCCCAAATACTGACTACTGAGCTGAAGATAAGTCTGCGCAAGGCTATCACAGAGATCATCAAACCAGGCTATACGAAATACATAAATGATAACAACATTACCATCCCAAGAGTAACTCCCCAGGAGCTGGAAGAGATGTTGCAAGATCTATTCGAAGGATGACGAACAGAGTGCACCACTGCAGCAATGAGGTCACTCTAGGTTACATTTCTGTGGGTATCCGTATGAAATGTTGTTGCTTCAATTAACTTGGCTTCTGAAGATGATGCATGTGAAGCAGACCAAAACCTGAAGCATCATCAAACTTCACTTCGCTATTTATATATTTTTTCTTTCATTTTCAAATAATGGATATGATGGGCATCACATACAACTGATACTTTTGTTTTGCGAATTACAGTATAGATACAGGTACTCGTACAAGATTGACACTAAGCCAGCAGATCTTAAGATTGATGAAATCACCACAAATATTTTTACTGTCGACGGGTAGTCAAGAATTTAAATCCAGATGAACAAGTTTAACGACAAGGAATCAAACCAAGGAGTTATGCTCATTTCGTACACAGCTGATATTCCATTGCTGTGTCTTTAGCCGTTTGCAGTCGCTAGCCTGGTTTTTGGCAAATCTTGCCGTGGGCTGTCTGGGTTGTTTTCACATATATGCTCACAGTGGCGTCTTCTTTTTGTGGAGGACTTTACTGATGTGGTGGTTTATGTTCCTCAGAAGTTGAAACATATTATCATGCCATCCACGTGTATGGGAAAATATGGGACGATGTTGGTAACCTTAGACCTGTAGGCTGCTGTGAATGTCACACAAAGATTTCGCGCATCTGCAGGATCACCCACCCACGCAGACTGCGGTTGACTGATTTCATATGATGGGAAGGGCACAATGCGATGGGAAGAGGGTAACCCTATGACGCTGACATGCAAGATAAGCGTTGTTGGCCGGTTGGTCACTGAAACAATTTACGCCAGCTACATCGATCTGTGGTTGAAGTCGTTATTAGCTGAGGGTATACGTTCATGTTGCTGTCACGGCTCTGAATCAATCACAAAGCACAATCATTTGGTTGACTCCGACTCGGGACAATCAAGATCGGTACGAACACCGCCGAACTCTATCTATCTGTATATATGTATGTACGTGAACAGTGAACCGATCTGCGCGGAAAAAAGAAGCCCGTGCCCATACCACAGTTTGGTCAAGGCGTGTACTGGCAGAGTACTCTGCTCGCATATCTAAAATGCTGGCCGATAGGTGCGAAATCCATGCATATCTTGCATCGACCAGATTCCCATGAGTAACATAATTGACAGATCCAAGATGCGCTCCGACAAGTAAAGGGGGTTCTAATATATATTGGTTGTGCTCGAAACGGTTGTGCTCGAAAGGCAGTTATGAATCGATTGACTAATCCAATTCCAATGCATCGTGAACCAATATATAGGGATTTGCTATATTTCAGGTGCCTGAAATATAGCTTCATTTTAGACGACATCTCCTAGCCTTTAGATCTGCATCCAACGGTCAGATTCTGTTGCAGTTGTTTCTGTACGCAGACCACTCATAATGGGTCTGCGAAAATAAACCCGTTAGGCACATCAGGTGTTACCGGGCTCGTCAAAGCTTAACGAGTGGATAAACCGATACCCGCTAACTGAAGTTGATGCTCGTTTGGGCTAGAATGCAACTATTGGCCCAGTAAACACAAGTACAAGCTGACAAAATAACAACTCTGCCACTGTAGAAAAAAACTCTGCCACAAATCAAAATTATCAGAGTACAATTTCTATTCTACAGCTGCAAAAATCATAAAAATATGGTCTGTATGACCACAAATCACAACAACTATTCTACAGCTCCATATATCGACCTAATCCTTTTGCTGCCGTAGCAGCCAATGAATGTCCACTCTCTTAACCATTTTATTTGTTTAGCTCAGCCCAACTATTTCAGATGCTGCTAGATTTTGCACAATCTTAGATACAAATTAAGTGTAATGCATTATATTGATAAAAATTACAACAACACAAAATATTTACTCACACATAATGAGATGTTCTCGATAAAAAAATGCACAATAAATATGATCTTCAAAATTACAAAACAAGAATATGAAAATTGCACGTTTTAAATAGTGCAAATACTCCATGTTGTTAATGTAATTATACTATATATGTATATAAATATAGAATCCAGCTCATGAATGTGGAGCCTGCTGACAGTACAATTAAACAGCACAGAATGATGTACATAAAAAAAATGACAAACTGGAATACAACCACACATATGAGAGAGGAATACAACCACACATATGAGAGAACAATTTACATATCTCATATTATCGGATGCCAAAGGTTCACACAATGAGAGAATACAATTTCCAAAAGCACAAAAGAGGTTGAAAGAACCTTAACATGAGCCTCCAGTTGCAGCCATATTTGGATGACACCCTAGTTCCTCAACCAAGTACTTGCACACCTCCGGATGGCCCTAGCATGCTGCTCAATCACCATTTCCTATGCCAAGGTTCCTTATGATACCTTACGCACAATGACAAACAAGTTACCATATTGAGGAAGCAGATACCCAACACATGACCGCACAGTCACCAAGAAAAACAATCTCACCACTGTAAAGGGGAAAACAGAAGTAACATGGACTCGTATGTGTAAAATAGGATAGCATCGCTCTAACAGTTATACAAGCAAGGAGTTGTTAAAATAAAGAAACTAAGGTCTAAGTGTGAACTTGCCATACATCACTAGGTGTCGGTGCGAAATATGGCCGACAAGTAAATATTTATAGTTTTGCCGTACGTTGAGATCGGATGTGGCCTAGCATTGTCATTGTGTATCTGGACCGGCCCAGACGCGTGCTGTCGCTGTGCCGCCTGCTGGGCCGAGTTTGCGGAAAAGCGGTCCTATTAGGGACCCCGGGTCTATGAACCCGACACTAGGTAACTAAATAGCTTGGACGACATCTACACCACTAATCCAACCTGCTTATCAATGCAGGCCCTAAGAATGATCACATCACCAATGAAAAGACCATAGTTTAATCAGTACAAATCAATAAGTAATGAGGATTTCCTAAGTACTAATGAAAAATTAGTAGGGAAAGTGCTAAGCTAAAAAGAATACAAATCTCATCTATACAAGCAGATCCTACTGGCACACTACTGCAACCATTCTTGCATGTGAGTGAGCTGCCATAAGCACATCCAACTATTGGAGATCATCACTGGCACACTATTGTAGTGAAAATATCATGAGCAAATATCATGCACAGAAACAGAAAAACTTCTACAGAAAAAAACAAGGAGGAGCTTAGCTTCTGGAGTATGTATTGTATTTATGTGCAAGAACAAGGACAAAAATGATATGTGTAATGACACAAATCAGAATTAACAAAGTTCATGAAGTGTTAACACAAATCAAAAGAGACAAATTTTTTCTATGAAAAGACAAGAACAAAAACTTGGCTTCAGCAAGCACAAACCACAATAAACAAAAAAAAGGTGAGTTAGCACAAATCACAAGAAAAGGAGCATACGGTCAATTTGAGTGGCCAATTAATTTATGTAATTTATGCAATAAATATGATGTTACAAGCTTAAATTAAATTATATTCAAACATACAATTGCATATGCTGAGAACCACAATTGCAATGCCCAATAGCTACAATTTACATTATTGGTGATTGCAATTGTGTAACTGAATGTTTTAATTGTGTAACTACAATTACAATTCTATCACAGGGTGGACCAAGCTACACAAGCCTTATGAACCAAGTCATAGTCTCACTACAAGTAATAGAGCACTTGAAAAATTCAGTAGTATGTTCCTCCTGCAGGCACCAAACATGTCTGCCAGGACATTTCTTATTTCAGAACAGAGTTTCTTTAGTGTGGGGTTATGAATGCAAGACATTTCTCATTTCAGGGCAAACTAACTGACTACAGACTAACAAATACTGACCTTATTGTTGAAGTTCCATCTACCATTTTGTGTAAAAATGTCTTCACCATTCCCAGCTTTAAGTTAAAAAAGACAGTTATAAGGTTTACGCCTTCAAAATTCCATGACAATTATCACAGGCTGACAGGCCTTCAGAAAATGATTGCAATTTTTGTAATGGTGACAAGAGAGATAAACAAGGATTGCAGGCATCTTACTCTGTTATCATTGCCACCTGATGCAAGCTGACGATTGTTATAAGACCACTTGAGTCCACAAACCTGGAAAATATGTGAGATTAGGGACCATACGTTACTAGAAAAGAAAATTGAAGCTTCAGTAGGATAATGTTTATACTTGAGAATGAGACATAACCTGAACTTTTCTTTGATTTGTACCTACAGATAGGTGAGTGCCACACTGTGCCCAACCCATAGAACAAACATTGTCATCCACCCTGAAATCACAAAGCTTGGTGACCTAGACAATGATAAACCTGGTAATAATCCATCTTCAATTCTCAGTGATGATATACCTTAAGGATGACCAAGTTGCTTACCTTGCTGCTGCATGCATTCCACAAAATAAACACAATTGCCCAGCCCAAACAGCGAAGGCTTCATGAGTTCCTGTTGCTGCTATCTAAAAACCAAGGAATGCTATAAGTTAATTGCTTACTACTGCTACTGAACTTAATAAGAACAACTAGATTCTGCACAAACAGAAACACAAATGACAAAAATAAAATGTGTGTTGGCACATCTTTGTTCGTCTCTTACAAAGAACTCTGGTTAGTTTACATACTACAAGTAGTCAACATTGGTTATCACTCATTAGAGAGTGGGTGGGCGGTTGGGGAAGAAGAGAACCGGACAGTAATCTAGGTCCAGGCAATGGAAAAAATCACAAAGAACATAAATACAAGGACAAAAATATGGTCTATATTGGCACAAATATAGACAGAGAGGCTGAGAAAGAGAGTGTGGTGTTCTAACTGCATCAACACACAACTGTCAGCCCACTATGCCTTTGTTACTGCATGTAGTTACCACAAATCACAATCAAAAGAATTCAAGATGTGTTAGCACAAATCATAAGTGACAATTTTTTTCTATGAAAGGACAAGGACAAATAAGACGTGTGTGCTAGCACAAATCACAATCGACAGAATTGCAAGTTTTTTTAATGACTATTAGTTGCGTTCTTGTCTGTTCGGAAGCATCAACGTTTGATGGTTATTAGCTCCACCTCTTTGGGTACCCCAGTATTAGGTCCCCGACAGTCCTATTCCAAGAACACATTCAAACATACACTTTCGCGTTTTTGGTTAATGAACACAAGCAGCCATTTTCAAACAAGCAAACATGCACAGAGTGCAAAGAACTTGCAATAGTTGTCATTCAGTTTTCAAAAAAAGTTGAGCTACATATATAACACCTAAGCTGATGACTGCAACATTCAGATGCCTTTAACTATTTGAGCTTTTGGATCAGCAGAGTTCATCTATTTGAGATACCTTCAGATCATGAGAAGCAGGACATTCAATTCAGGAAAAAAACAAACACCACGTCACATGCATTCAGTTTTTAGAAAAGTAAAAGCTTGCAACACAGGACAATGGCCGACCAAGAGATCTGCCCGCATTCATATTGAGAGCAAATTATGTTGGGCAAGAAAACAACTGTTATCACCTAGGGGCTAGGGTGCTGGACTGCTGGTGATTTGTTTGCCGACGCAGCAGTTGCTAATTGGCAACTGATAAGATATATGGGTGTACTCATGTATAAATCCAGACCAGTGATGCGGTTGGAAAAGGAAGCTATTATTTGTTTCAATGTCTGAAAGCTGCACTTTGAACTTACTGCAATCAAAACTGGCCTATGACTGGACCAGATCAGTAGAATTCAGGAATGCTCGCACAGCACGAGTTACTTCAGAAAGAGACTAATGACAAGAACCTGAAGCTAAAACTCTAGATAGAAACGCATCAGAGAATATCGAAGAGTGCATGCATGTATTGAAATGTGCGCTAATTCCTTCAATGTTTTCTAATCCGCAGAAACAATATTAGCTTGATAGTCAAGCTCTGAGGCTTTGTTCGGCAGTAAGGTACAACAAAAAAGGAACAACTAAAAACAACAGAGCAGAAGAAAGCAGATCGAGCTTCATTACCTTCTTGGACAGTTTATGTTCTCTAGCAAACAGAGGAGGTCAGACTGGATGCAGTTTCTTGGTGTCGCTGTCCGAAATCAGGACACCGATTGCTCTGAAACGAGACTGCATGTTCAGAATACCATGTTCAGATATGGGATGGATGGAAGTGGAACCCCTCCAGTTTTCATGAACCTAGTAAGATAGAGAATTTGTCATGGACAACGACACTAAAACTGCATTGGATCTGTTCAATGTCAGATTCAACGGCAGCAGCATGCCACTTGGGTCAGACAAGGTGGCAGTCTCATGTGCTTTGTCGGCAAATGAACTACGAATCCAACCCACGTACCAATGAAATCCTAGACAAGCAAAACCTAATTAACAGGAACAACTACTACATGAACCACATCATCCAAAACCAGATCTACAAAGCCACACCACACTGAAAAAACATCTGAGCCAACCCCTAAACTCAAATGAGCAAGCAGCAATGCCTAACTTAGCTACGAATCCACTGCTTACAAGCAATCCAAACCGAAACCACTAACAAAATCAAAGAGGACCAAATCGAATCAGCAGCAACAAGGAATTTTCAAGCAACAAACCTCAATGGAGTGTGCGGCTAACGCAGGTAGGTGCCGATCTCAAGGAATGGCGGAGGCGACCGAGACTCCGAATCAGAGAAGGGGAGGCTCCGACTCGGCTCGACTGGGAGGAGCGCGTAGTTCGCCACAAGAGTTGCCGTCCCGCGACGAGCTCGAGAAACTCCGAAATGCAAATGCCAGGTCTGTTCGGTGTTAGCGGGTCTGGCTTCCAGTGGATCACGTTCGTTTTCCAATAGAAACCCAACAGAGCGCACGGATCTTCAAGCTCCATCAACGGACGCAGCGTCGCCTGAAGCTAATAGAGATTTCAGGCGACTGTAGTATAGGAAAAGTGCAATATATATATCATCTGCTAATACACAACCAATTAGTATTTGGACAAAAAGTTTTTCTGTCATCCCATTTTGAGGACTCACGGAAATACCGCGCGAGCACGAACGAATTTAAGAGCCACGCAGACGCAGTGTTTGTGATAACCAAGCAACGCCGCCCATAACGGAAAACGGCATCACGTACGTACACACCATGACACCCAGCTAGCTAGATACACACATATGCAGTTGCTGCACAACTTGCGCAAGTGCACGGATGCATGGCCGAATTCGAAATCAGGCTTGCGTTGCGTGCGTGAGCCAGCGAAGACGGGATGTGCACAGCAGCAGGGACAGGGGAGAGGTAGTCCATGCGTGTGCACAAAGCACACTACTTGACACACCTTCCAATTGTTTCCAGCATACGTAGTGCAACCGCAAGCTTCAGCTACAGCTATAAAAGGGCGTGACAGGTGAGGCCGTGAGGTGCGCCGCCTCTCGTCGCAGAACCGCGCGTTCTTGTCGTCCGTCGTCGGTCTTGGCTTGCAATGGCTTCCAAGGCGAGCGCGTGGGTTCTCCTCGTCGTTCGCCTGCTGGTGGCAGTCGTCGCTGGCTTGGCGCCGGTGGCGGCGGCGGCGGCGGCGGCGTTCGACGAGAACTACGTGGTGCAGTGGGGTGAAGATGGTTATCACCTTGTCATCCGGGGCACGGAGGCTAATACCACCATGGATCAGAGCTCTGGTGCGTACGTGTGCAACGTGAAGCGAGACCTTTGCGTTCTTGCTGCGATAAAATCTGTCAGTGTGAGTGATGATTGCGCGTGCTTGCAGGTGCCGGGTTCCGGTCCAAGTCCATGTACGGATCAGGGTTCTTCCACATGAGGATGAAGCTGCCGTCCGGCTACACGGCCGGCGTCGTCACAACCTTCTATGTGAGTTCCACGACCGACGTTATTATGTGTACTTGCTCGATGATCACTAAGCATCAGCATCTGCTCTTCCAGCTCACGCTTCACCTCCTGATGATCACATATTGTGAATCTTCTCTTCCAGCTTATCTCGCAGCCGGAAGATGGGAACCGTGACGAGGTGGACTTCGAGTTCCTGGGCGACAAGGCCGGCGTGCCCATCACCCTCCAAACCAACGTCTTCGTCAATGGCCGCGGCGACAGGGAGCAGCGGCTGCACCTCTGGTTCGACCCCGCTGCCGACTTCCACGACTACAAGATCCTCTGGAACCCATACCAGCTCGTGTAAGAAACACAAATCCTAGCTATCCAAATGGTGCCACTGCCAGTCTGCCTCCACCCAAGTCCTAATTGTTGTTGTGCAATTCGCGTGTGCACACGCAGGATGTTCGCAGACGACACGCCGGTCCGGGTGCTGCGGAACCTGACGGGCACCGTGCCGGGATACCCGTTCCCGGCGAAGCAGACGATGCTGATCCGCGCGAGCATGTGGGACGGCTCTGACTGGGCGACGGACGGCGGGCGGACCAAGGTGGACTGGTCCCAGGGGCCCTTCACGGCCGGCTACCAGGGCTTCGACGTCAGCGGCTGCGCCAACGGGAGCGCGACGCCGTGCCACTCGCCGGACCTCTGGTGGAACGGCGGCGAGTACCGGAACATCACCGCGGAGCAGCAGGCGGCGTACGAGGACGTGAAGAGGAATTACGTCAACTACGACTACTGCGCCGATAAGGCCAGGTTCAATAACACTGTACCCATCGAGTGCAACTACGCTTGATAAGCTAAGAGTGGCGTTGTACATCAAATTAATCGACGATTTATGTATAAACACGAAAAGATAAAGATACCTCTGATTATTTGTTGCAAGAGTTTGATTATAAGGGCTAAAAAATATATTTCTATATAAGTCACTAAATTTGTTATTATTTGTGCAGCTTATGTTTATACTACTTCAGCAGCTCACCCTCACGGATGTAGCATGCTAGTGTGACATGTGTTTTTGGCACCATTCCTCGTCTTCTCTCTCCCCGTCTCTCCATCCCTCATTTTCTTTTGATTACCTAGGAGGACCGCATATTATGTCATTATTAGATAGAAAAGTGGTTCAATTGGCTTGATCCGTTGCCTGGACCTCCCACATGACTAGATCCACCGCTGGACTGTCCTTGGCATTTGGATGCTCCGTAGGTCTTGCCACTAGGAGCTCCCCTTGCTCCCTGGTCTTGGCCGCAGCCGCTAGGTCACGACAGCAGCCACCCATGATGGCTTCTCTGAGCGTCTTCCTTGGGAGCGAGAAGAGTGTGGGGACGACGGATGCGAGTGCATGCGGGAGTGTCCTATTGCTCCTCATGCCACCTCTTCGTAGACCTCCCTATTTGTGATGGCTAGCGATCTATCACATCCACACCTACTCCCAAGCCTCCCCCATTGAAGTTCATGCCGAGGACTTGGAGAACCTAGATCAGGGATTGATGAATGATAAGGATGACACTTTCGGCTAGCTACTCGTGCTAGTGGCTCGATCGGGGTGTAGATGAAGAAACATGACCAGAACAACCTCTAGGGGATGGTGTAGCCCCACTTGCTACCACTTGTGCTAGAGATCCAAGTCCCCAGCATCAGCGATACCTCCTCAGTCATGACTTTGCATGGCCTACATGGCGTGCCGCGCTAACCTGTTCGCTTGAACTTATCAGCCCGGCTTATCAGCCATGGTACAGTGTTTTTCTCTCACAACAAAATAGCATCAGCCGGCTTATCAGCCGTAAAAACCTGCCAAAGATGGCAAGCTTCAGGTGGGTAGCCGTGTGCAACCTACCACCACTCTGTACCTCAAGTCCATTGTGGTTGCTCCACAACAGCCAATCCCTCCCCCAAAGTAGTAGGGGTTCGGAAGAGGCTTTGGTGGTAGAAAATGTACCCACAGTACCCAACAAATGAATCTCCAATGCAGGTACAAAGCTCAAAACCCCACCACCTAGTGCACAAGCTCTTCCAAGACCATTGCTTTAGATGCTTAGTCATGGACCATCAATTTGTGTAGTGTCATGACCCTTGGAAGTGCATCTTATGTTTCTTCTCTGGTCATCACAAAGCAAGCTCTTGTCCATATAAACGACAAGCAACTTCCATTGCAACCCACAAACTCCACAATTGTCTCCCCTTTCCAAGCACCATTGATGCCACCGCCACTTTCAGGCATCCACAATTGTCTATCTTTCACTGAGCTACCTTCTCCCCTGATACCAATGTGCCCTCTCATCCAACAACAATCATGACCTATGCCTTGAGGTCACGCCTTGAATGGCCAACACTTGGCTTTGTTGCGGCAATGGCTGCCTCCACCATGGCTCTCCTCCACATTCTCAATAGCCGAGACTCCCCACAGCATGCAGCGTTTAAGTTTCTAAAAGTACAATCAAGCCCTAATCATGGGTTTTGGTGATAATGACCATGCAATTAGAGAACTAATGAGATTTACCGAGATGACAAGCAGAGAATCTATATTCGAGGATGTTATACGAAACGGAGGAGCCCCCAATTATAATTGTTGGTGACTTCAAACTCAAAGGAGGTTTAAAGTCTCTTATATTTCGAATTTGAGTATAGAAAAAGCCATACTATAAAGGGGGACACAATACTTAAGCTAACATGTGCTACCAAGTGCTCAAAATTCCACATACATCCTCACTTTCTCAGCCAAGACAACCAACACTCCATTCTAACCCTTGCTGTCTTGCCTGGTGCGGCAGTGTTGCACCCAAAGAGAGGCATTGCCGCTGAGCGGCACTGCCACACTTGAGCCATGGCACTGCCGTGACTTAAGTGACCATTGGGGGATGGGGGGTATTTGTACCTTTTCCCTTCCCTTCCAACGTCTCTCTCTTCTTCCCCAACCGTTCAGTTCGAGCAGAAATAGAAAAGTGTTTCTCTCTCTCCTTCATTGGTGACCTTGAGCTCCCAAGCTTCTCTATTGATTTCCCCATCAAACCTTGAGAGAAAAAGGTGCCAAACTCAATTAGAGAGCAGATTCACTGATTTCCAACCTCTAAAGAGCATTTGGTTCATGTTTTGGCCAGCTGTTGTGTTTGTTACTCTTGGAGCTTGGCTCCTAGCCGGCTAGAGCGTCACCCGTGGAGCTTGCCAACTTGTGTGGCAGCCCCGGGAGGTTTGTAACCAAGTCTTGAAGCTAGTAAATTCACCCCTCATCTCATGAGTTAAGTCTCTTGACTTGAGAACGAGGAAGGGTTAGAAATCCCTAAGTCTTAGTAGCTAACCTCAACAACGTGGTCTTAGGCAAGCCTTAGTGGTGAGCTAAACCATGGGATAAATCATTGTGTCACCTTGTGCTTACTTTACATTCTTGTGATTCATATTATTGTTGAGGTGATTTCTAGGGTTTGAGGCCGATCTACTTGTGTGTGGTGTTCCTACCACTTCTTGACGCCGATCTGTGTTTCATACACCAACAGGGACCATAGTAATTTGTTGGATCCAAGTTTCTTTTTACAGATTTTGAATTACATCACGAAGTTGTCTTTAGGTGCAGCAGTGCCGCTGTTCTAGCCCGGCAGTGCTGCAGAGCGGCAATGCCGTGGGCATAGAGCGGCAATGCCACGGACACAAGTTCAAGTTTTGTTTGAACATGCCTATTCACCCCCTCTCTAGGCTAACCAGAGATCCTACAAATGGTATCAAAGCAGGTTACCTCGTGTGCGCTTCACTGCGTGAGTTATGGATCCCGGAGGAGGTACTAGTGGCATGAAGCCGGTGGATGTTGATCCAGAGCGAGTTGAGCTGCACGACATCGACAGCAGCGAGCTCAGCGTGTCAACAAGTAACACCACACTCCCACATCTTGAGGCTACCAATGCTGAAAGAGCTCTCAATGATGAAGAGAGAAGAAAAAGGAAGGATGCAAGAAAAGCAAAAAGAGAAGACAGAGAGAAGAAAAAGAAGGAGCAGTAATGGCTAGAAGACAAGAAGCAAAAAAAAGAAGAAAGAAAGCTCAAGAGAGAAGCAAGAAGAAAAAGAAGAGAAGCTAGGAAGAAGAAGGAAGAAAAAGAGAAGGCAACAAATGCATCATCAACTGACATGTCAAGTAGCTCTGAAGATGGAGATGATGATGAATCCTACCAAGTGTCAAAGGGGAGCAAGAAGGAGAAGAAGGGAAAGGACAAAGTCGATAACAACAAATATGTTGCCGTATCCTTTAACTATTCTTCTATGCCTATGACTAACCTTGATTGGAGGTCTTTCATCAATGTGTCCGTGGACAAGTTACCTCATCTCGATAGGACTAACTTTGCCAAGTGGAAGCACTTGATGAGAGTCTATCTTATAGGTCTTCACCCCGGCATTTGGGAGGTTGTTTGCAATGGATTTGAGCCACCGGTTGATCCCAAGAATCCAACACTAGATAAAATGAGAATTGTTCATCTCAATGGTCAAGCCACAAGTGTCTTTCTTAGTGCTTTGGATGGTGATGAGTACAATAGAGTCATTGGTGTTGATGTTGCCAAGCAAATATGAGACACTTTGTACCTTACACATGAAGGGGTTGACAAAGTGAGGAAGGCAAGAATTGATTTGTTGATGGCAAAGCTCAACCAGTTCGTGATCATGGATGGAGAAGGGCCACAAGAGATGTTTGATAGATTGATGACTATGGTGGGCAAGATTAGAGGTTGTGGTTGTGATGAGCTAGATGATCACAAGGTTGTCAAGATTATATTGAAAGCTTATTTACCTAGAAATAAGACCATAGTGACTCTAATTAGAGACAAGAAGAAGTTTGAGTACTTTACACCAAATGATGTACTTGGGAGAATCTTGACCTTTGACATACAAATAGAAGAAGCAAATGAGAGGAAGAAGCTTGGTGAGTTGCAAGCAAAGCTAGATGACATAAACATCAAGGATCTAGCTCTCAAGGCCAACAAATCAAGCAAGCAAGGCTCTACTAGCAAGTCCAAGATTAACAAGCAAGCTTTAACAAGCAAGCCTAAAGCAAGCAAGCAAGTCCAAGAGCAAGTGGAGACTACATCATCCTCAAGTGAAGATGAAAATGATGATGAACATTATGAGAAGGTTGATGATGTTGCTCTCTTTATGAAGAGGCTTCACAAGGGGCTAAAGAAGTAAGGATACAAGGTAGTGAAGAGAAAGTCTCCAAACAAGAAGAAGAGGACATGCTACAATTGTGGTAGCACCGATCATTTCATTGCTAAGTGTCCATATGAGATCAAAGATAACAAGTACAAGAAGGACAACAAAGAGGACAATGCCGACCATAGAAAGAGAAAAAAGTACAAGGGGAGCTCATATTGGGTATGAATGAGACTCAACTAGAGAGAGCACAAGTGAAGAGGATGAGAAGGTTGCAACTGTTGCTATCCACAAGTCATCTCCTACACCAAGGCTCTTCAACAACATGTCCGATGATGACTACCACTCTTCTCACATTTGTCTTATGGCAAAGGGTGAGAAGGTAAAATCCAAATCCAAGGCCAAACCTCCTCCACCTCCTAGTGATATCTCTAGTAGTGATATTAGTGATAGCTCTAGTGATGACAAATCTAGTGATAAAGAAATAAATATGATAACTAAAAATTTAGATGGAAAGACCAAATTGTTCATCACTAA
This sequence comes from Miscanthus lutarioriparius, assembly GCA_904845875.1. Taxonomy (NCBI): domain Eukaryota; kingdom Viridiplantae; phylum Streptophyta; class Magnoliopsida; order Poales; family Poaceae; genus Miscanthus; species Miscanthus lutarioriparius. The sequence continues at coordinate 62,310,293 of CAJGYO010000018.1, forward strand.
GCTAATAGAGGATTTAGAGAGTGTCCAAGCCGAGCTAGAATCTAGAAAGGAGACTCTTATTCAATAAGAGGATCTCTACATTGCTAGCAAAGAAGCTCTTGCATTATAGAGAAGTGAGATGAAATCCTTGCGCAAAGCTTTGGCCAAAGAGCAAGAGGAGCATGCTATCACAAAGAAAGCAAATAATGCTCTCAAGAAAAAGTATTGTGACTTGGATAAAAAGCACAAAGAACTTGAGCTGTAATATGGCATTCTTTGGGATAGCAACTCACATCCCTCTAAGGCAAAGGAAACCTCTACTCCCTCCACTAGTCAAGGTTGTGGAAAATGTTATAATCTTGATTTGAATGCCTATTCCACTAACCTTACCAATATGGAGGCTATGAGAAAGGAGATTGCAAGGCTCAATGAGATCATTGGTAAAGGGTGCATGATTGACAAGGCTCAAACTAATGGCAAAAAGAAGGAACAAAAAGGGCCACAATACAAGCAAGGAAGGCATCCCTAAATCAAGCATGGGCTCGGCCACACAAAAGGAGCCAAGATAAATGGAGGAAAGATAGTGAATGGCTATGAGTGTGTGTGTAGTTTGAGAGAAAGGACAGAATTGGTACAAATCAGCCTGCACAGCCCGCGGTAGTGCAGCATCCCCGAGCGACATTGCCGTGCAGTGGCATTGTCGCGGTGAAGGGTGGCAGTGCCGCGCACCGCAAAAATGGGAAGGCTACCAATTCTGTTCTGATCAAACTAAGCCTAAGAAGAAGGTGTTCCAACAGAAACATGTTTCCTAGAAGACAAAGGAATCAATGTGGGGCATCAAGAACAAGTATGCTTACCAACCAAAGATCTATACACCTCAACAAAGTTTGACATCGTGCTTTATTTTGAAGAACAACAGCAGTGGAAAAGTGGTTGCAAAATATGTTGGAAAGGAAACCAATATATATAGGAATACTTCTATTTGGGTTCCTAAGTTTCTTGTGACTAACATGCAGGGCCCCAAGTCAAGTTGGGGACCTAAATCTAGCAACTAAACTTATTTTGCAGGCATACTCCTCCGGTGGATCAAGTTGGGTGCTTGATAGTGGATATACAAATCATATGACTAGAGAAAGGAGTATGTTCTCATCATATTCCCCGATGACCCACTCAAATGAAAATATTGTCTTTGAAGATAATTCAAAGGGGGATGTGGTTGGTCTTGGTAAAGTTGCTATAACCCTTGAGCATTCAATTATAAATATATTACATGTTGATTCGTTAAGTTATAATTTGTTGTCCGTTTCTCAATTGTGTGAGATTGGCTACAATTGTCTCTTTACGGATAAAGATGTGGAAGTCTTTAAAGGGAGGATTTCTCTATTGTCTTTATGGGTCGATTAAAGAATAGGCTTTACTTAGTTGTTTTCAACAAAAGTAAAGCTAAGCTTGAGACTTGTTTAGTGGCAAAATCTAGCATGGGTTGGCTTTGGCATCACCGACTAGCACATGTTGGGATGAAAAACTTGGCCAAACTTCTAAAAGATGAACACATCCTTAGACTAACAAATGTTCACTTTGAGAAATATAGGATTTGTAGCACTTGTCAAGCCGGAAAAGCAAATCGGCGTACCTCACCCACCGAAGAGCATCATGACCACTAAGCAACCATTGGAGCTAATACACATGGATCTCTTTGGATTAGTCGCCTACCTAAGTCTCAGGGGTAACAAATATGGTCTTGTTATTGTTGATGAATATTTCTATTTCACTTGGGTATTTTTCTTGTATGACAAGTGTCAAGCTTAAAAGAAGGTGAAGATATTTGTTAGAAGGGCTCAAAAGGAGTTCGGTCTTCCCATCAAGAAAGTGAGAAGTGACAATAGGACCGAATTCAAGAATACTCTACTTGAGGAATTTCTTGATGAAGAAGGCATCAAGCATGAGTTTTCAACTCCATACACCCCTCAACAAAATGGTGTAGTTGAGAGAAAGAATCATACACTCATTGACATGGAAAGGACAATGTTAGATGAGTACAAGACATTGAACCTCTTTTGGTGCGAAGCCGTTAACACCGCTTGTCATGCCATCAACCGCCTCTACCTACACAAGAAGTTGAAGAAAGCTTCATATGAGCTTCTAACCGGTAATAAGCCTAAGGTGTCTTACTTTAAAGTGTTTGGGTGCAAGTGTTTCATACTTAACAAGAAACCCAAAACCTCTAAGTTTGCACCTAAAGCAGATGAAGGTTTTCTTCTTGGTTATGGATCAAATGAGTATGCCTACCGTGTCTTCAACAAAACCTCTGGGAGAGTTGAGATTGCGGTAGACATGACATTTGTTGAATCTAATGGCTCTCAAGTGGAGCAAGTTGATTCAAGTGTTGTAGGAAAGAAGGATCCATCATGTGAAGCAATCAAGCAATTGGCTATTGGTGATATTAGACCATAAGAAGATGAAGCCACTGAAGTGGAGGTTCCTCAAGTTGTTGCCGCACCCATTTCCGCTGACATACCTGATGCTAAACAGCAGCAGACCCCTACTGCAACACCTGAGAGTGGCAGTGCCGTGCCTGAGAGTGGTAGTGCCGTGCTTACACAGTCAGTAGCAGCTGATTCGACTCCAGCTTATGGACAAGACCTATAACCCATATTTGAGCAAGAAGATGATGAAGGTCCAAAAGATGAACAAGAGGCCATTGAGCATCCAATGCTAAGGCAAACAATACAACGGGATCATCCCGTTGACAACATCCTTGGGAGTCTTCGAAAGGAGGTAACAACTCGTTCATATTTAGCAAACTTTTGCCAATTTTACCCGTTTATTTTCTCTTTAGAGCCTCTTAAGGTAGAACAAGCACTTGGATACCCGGATTGGGTCATGGCCATGCAAGGAGAACTCAACAACTTCTAAAGAAATCAAGTGTGGACCTTGGTGGAGAGACCCAATACAAATGTCATTGGCACCAAATGGGTCTTCCGCAATAAGCAAGATGAAAATGGCGTGGTGACAAGGAACAAGGCAAGGTTGGTTGCTCATGGTTTCACTCAAGTAGAGGGCTTGGACTTTGAAGAAACATATGCATCGGTGGCAAGGCTTGAAGCAATCCGAATGCTTCTAGCCTATGCCGCTCATCACAACTTCAAGCTATATCAAATGGATTTGAAGAGTGCATTCCTCAATGGCCCTATTTAAGAACTTGTCTATGTAGGGCAACCACTAGGGTTTGAAGATCACAAGTTTCCCAACCATGTCTACAAACTCCAAAAGGCACTCTATGGGCTTAAGCAAGCACCAAAAGCATGATATGAATGCCTTAAGGAATTCTTGCTTAAACAAGGCTTTGAAATAGGCAAAGCCGATCCTACCCATTTCACTCACAAAGTTGGCAAAGATATATTTGTATGCCAAATATATGTCGATGACATAATATTTGGTAGTACTAATTATTCTTTTTATGTGGAATTTAGTAGGATCATGACCAAGAGATTTGAGACGTTCATGATGGGTGAATTGAAGTTCTTCCTTGGATTTCAAATCAAGCAAACGAAGGATGAAACTTTTATTAGCCAAACAAAGTACACCCATGATATGCTCAAGAAATTTGACATGATGAATGCCAAGCCTATCAAAACTCCCATGCCAATCAATGGACATCTAGATCTCAATGATGAAGGGAAAGCCATGGACACCAAGGTATATCGCTCCATGATCGGCTCTCTACTTTACTTGTGCGCATCTAGGCCTGATATTATGCTTAGTGTGTGCATGTGTGCTAGATTTCAAGCTAAACCGAAAGAGTGTCACTTAGTGGCCGTTAAGAGAATCTTGAGATATTTAGTACACACTCCTAACCTTGGCTTGTGGTATCCTAAGGGCTCTAAGTTCGATCTACTTGGGTATTCGGATTCCGATTACGCCGGTTGCAAGGTAGATCGAAAAAGCACTTTAGGAATATGTCAATTCCTTGGACGATCCCTAGTGTCTTGGAGTTCTAAAAAGCAAAATTGTGTAGCCCTTTCCACTACCAAGACTGAGTATGTTGCAGCCGGTCTTTGGATGAGACAAATCCTTCGTGATTTCGGATGTCGCTTTACCAAAATCCCATTATTGTATGACAATGAAAGTGCCATAAAACTTGCAAACAATCCCGTAAGCCACTCAAGAACCAAGCACATAGACATCCGACATCACTTCTTGAGAGACCACGAAACCAAAGGAGATATCAAAATTCACCATGTGAGCACCGAAAACAACTAGCCGATATCTTCACTAAGCCTCTCGATGAGTCAATGTTTTGTGCTTTGGATAGTGAGCTAAATATACTTGATTCTCATAACGTGGTTTGAATTATAGCACACCTTTGATTGATGAACTAGCATGGATAGGAGAAAAGAATTGCAAAGGTTTAAATATTGTGCTTCAAAATATTTATCAAAAGCTACAAGTGCATTATGATCATTGTTTATACTGATTATCTGCTGCTGATCATAGTGTGCTTGAGATTTGTGTCCATATCCTATATACATAGAGCTATTCCGTTAGTAGCTAATTCCCACTATTCTAGAGAGTGCGGCTATGCCATGCTTGCCTCGCTGTAGTGTAGCGCTGCGGTAGTGCCGCATGTGGCAAGCGGCAGTGCCGCACTTTGAATTCCAATCGGAATTCAGCCCACAATGGCCAGTTACCGAGGGACCCATTCTTTCCTCTTATCCCATTCGGCCCTAGGTAACTCTATCTCTCTCCCTTTCACCCGACGCGCCACTCCTTCTCTCTCTATCGCGCGTCCACGCCACCCCGCAGTCGCCGTGCTTCTGTGCCCCGTCCCGACGGTGCCGCGCCGGCTGCTGGTCTTCTTCCTCATCGCCAGCAGCTGCTGAGGCTCTTGGGAAGAGCCATTTCCTTCCTTTCCTCTTCAATCCACAAAGTTCCAAAGGTATAACCCTAGAACCATCCCGATCTATGCAATGGAGATCTTTAGGCTATGGATATTGCTTTCTGGTAGTAGTGTGGATGGATTGGAAGTTGGATTGATGATTAACTTGAATCGATATGGAGATTCATTGGTGGAGTGAAATCTGCCCTTGCGGCAAAGCCACAGGCAGACGCGGCAGTGCCATGGGCTGCAGTCTGTTTCTCTCAAGTTTGCAGCCCCACTCGATCTGCGACTCTCGATATTGATTGGATTTAGTCACCAATCCTCATACTTTTCATTCACAACACTATCTTGCATACTATTATGCCTAGCTCCATATGTTGATAGAACTGTGTTTGCTGAGATTGTGTCATGGGCTAGAAGTTAGATTATGAGATAAGTTAGGTAAACAAGAAGAAGCAAGATGCAATCTTGGAGAAACAGCTGGTGCGGCAGTGTCGCTCCTAGGCGCAGCAGTGCCGCATGCCTGGGGATAGTGCAATACCAGCTACTTCCCTCGCTTGCACTTTGACTCTTCTTGATTACTTAACTTGTTTTATAGGTTGACTTCTATAAACCATTAAAGCAGTTTCTTATTTCGCTCTATCATTTTGCATAGATGGCCTCTAGAGGTGAAGAAGACTGGAGGTGGAAGAGGAAGTTGACCCAGCCTCGTGACAAGCAAGCCCCTCGCAGTAGTCATGGGAGGACAGCTGGTGGCAGTAGCAGTGCAACAGCTAGGGGTGGTGTTCAAGATAGGGGAGGAGAGAGAGCAGTTGATCCAAGAAGAGGAGCATTTGCAGAGGGCTAGCCACACCATTCCTCCTGGTGCTTGCCTAGACACTACTCCTCACCTTGAGGAATTTGATAGAGGCTATATCAGAGAGTACCCTGAGGAGGTGATCGTGAGGCGTCTAGTTGACACCCGTGCTCAATTATGCGGGAAAGCAGAAGATGGTGGAAGAAGCACATGAGAACAATCCTTATGAGCAGCCAAAGGATTTGAGGGTGGACTATAGATTTTGGAATGAGTTTCATTCAAACTTTTATGCCTCAGTGATCTTCAACTCAAGAAAGTCTAAGATTGTGAAGATGCAATATGTTGATTGGGAAGAGATCAAGGACAAAGATGATCCTGAGTTCAACAAAGTGATCAAGTCTTGTGAGCACTTTGGCCTCACTGATATCATGAGCTTCCAGTACAATTGGAATGAGGAAGTGATAGCCTAGTTCCATGCTACCTTCTTCTATGATATCTATACTGATAAGATACATTGGATGAATGAGGGATGGCACTTCCATGTTGACTTTGTGACTTTCAGCTGGATCCTTGATTTTGGTGAGGAGCGGGGCTTCACTTATATCCATGATGAGGCTAGAGCAGAGATCTATGATATTGCCTATATGTGGATTAACAGAAGAGGTGCAGATGGCAAGGTTAGTGGCTTGCAAAGCTACTACTACATCTTGAACAACCTAATTAGGCACACTATCAATCCCAAGGATGGAGTAGCTTCAGATCTTAATGGGTATGTGAGAAATGTGCTTGCTAGGTTTGCTCCTAGAGGTGATAGGTTCAATGTCCCTTGCTTCATGTGGCGTGAGCTGAGGAATGCCATGGATGATGGGAGAAAGGGGCTGTCCTATGCCCCTATCTCATGTTCATGATTGAGAGGGTCACCGGTTACAAGTTTGATAAAGATGGTCTCCACACCGTCTACAAGATTGAGAAGACCCAAGCCTCAGGTGCTAGCAAGGCAGTGAGATGCTCTCCTTCAGTTGAGGATGTGCCTGAGTCCTCCCACTCTAGGTCCCGCAAAGATAAGTAGATGGAGAAGTTTGCGAAATGGATCAAGGCCATTTTCACTACTTGCACCTATGCAGCGAGGACCGCATATGAGGACCGGTTGGAGAACCGTGAAGCCAACCAGGAGGCTAGAGAGCGTGCGGGGCTACCACCCCTTCCTCCAACTCAGTCACCACTGAGGTTTAATAATCTCCCTAGCCTCTCCAACACCGATTTAGAGGATGAGGAGGAGGAGGAGCAGCAGGAGCAGCCGGTGTTGGACCCTCACATGACCTTGGCTTCGACCTTAGAGTCCTTGAGGAGGAGCACCAGATGCACTCATCACACTTCTTCCACCCATTGCCAAGGGAGGGCGGTGGTGTCCTCCGATGATGATGATGATGGAGGTGATGGTGGTGGGGCTGCTGGTGGAGATGATGTCGACTAGGAGGGCATTCAAGAAGATGAGGAGTGAGTTCGTTGGTCTTTCTTCTCTTCTTCTCTTTTTGGTGCTTTATGCCAAAGGGGGAGAAAATTAGAGGGGTCAACAACTTTTTCAATGCCATGGAGAGGTTGCTACAGCAGGAGCTTCATGTTCTTATCCATTGAGAGTAGACTTCGCTAGGTTGAGAGGTTGAGAGGCGATCAAAACTCTATTTGTGTAATAATGCTACCTAAGTACTCTATATGTGTAGGATATGGACATGTATTAATCTGTGATGTAGCTTGTGATATAATTGTGCTAGAATGTACTTCCTTATATGTGTTACATGTTGTGTGGTGCCTGTTCTTATCTGTGTTGTTGCAGCAAGTGAGGTAGTGCTGCACCTAGGGCCGGCAGTGCCGCTCTACGGTAGTGCTGTGGCTAAGGAGCGGCAGTGCCACACCCAGCTATCACAGCTATCTTGTTATGCATGAACTATCATTCGCATCATGATTATATATTTGATATAGTGTGCTGCACCCCATAGGAGCATGGTTGTGGGGGAGCCCCATCACTTTCACTAAAATGTGAATCTTGGCCTCTTATGCCAAATTGAGAATTCAGATTCTCTGTTCACATATTTAGGGGGAGGCTCTACACCCATGGTTCGAAAATCTCAATTATGTTTTATATCTTTTGTAAGCTCTAATTGGGTTGTCATTAATCACCAAAAAGGGAGAGATTGAAAGTGCAATCAAGCCATAATCATGGGTTTTGGTAACAATGACTATGCAATTAGAGAACTAATGAGATTTACCGAGATGACAAGCAGGGAATCTATATTCGAGGATGTTATAAAATGGATGGACCAATTACAATTGTTGGCGACTTCAAACTCAAAGGATGTTTAAATTCTCTTATATTTCAAATTTGAGTATAGGAAAAGTCGTACTATAAAGGAGGACACAATACTTAAGCTAACATGTGCTACCAAGTGCTCAAAATTCCACATATATCCTCACTTTCTCAGCCAAGACAGCCAACACTCCATTCTAACCCTTGCTGTCTTGTCTGGTGCGGCAATGTCGCACCTAAAGAGAGGCATTGCCGCTGAGCGGCACTGCCGCACTTGAGCCGTAACACTGCCATGACTTAAGTGACCGTTGGGGGATGGGGGGTATTTATACATTTTCCCTTCCCTTCCAACATCTCTCTCTTCTTCCCTAACCGTTCAGTTTGAGCAGAAACAGAAAAGTGCTCTCTCTCTCCTCCATTGGTGACCTTGAGCTCCCAAGCTTCTCCATTGATTTTTCCATCAAACCTTGAGAGAAAAAGGTGCCAAAGTCGATTAGAGAGCAGATCCACTGATTTCCAACCTCTAAAGAGCACTTGGTTCACGTTTTGGCCAGCGGTTGTGTTTGTTACTCTTGGAACTTGGCTCCTAACCGGCTAGAGTGTCGCCCATGGAGCTTGCCAACTTGTGTGGTAGCCTTAGGAGGTTTGTAACCAACTCTCGAAGCTAGTAAACTCACCCCTCGTCTCAAGAGTTAAGTCTCTTGACTTGAGAACAAGAAAGGGTTGGAAATCCCTAAGCCTTAGTGGCTAACCTCAACAACGTGGACTTAGGCAAGCGTTAGTGGTGAGCTGAACCACGAGATAAATCATTGTGTTACCTTGTGCTTGCTTTACATTCTTGTGATTCATATTGTTGTTGAGGTGATTTCTAGGATTTAAGGCCGATCTACTTGTGTGTGGTGTTCCTACCTCTTCTTGACATCGATCTGTGTTTCATACACTAGCAGGGACCTCAGTAATTTGTTGGATCCAAGTTTCCTTTTATAGATTTTGAATTACATCATGAAGTTGTCTACATGTGTAGCAGTGCTCTGTTCTAGCCCGGCAGTGCCGTAGAGTGATAATGCCATGGGCATAGAGTGGTAGTGCCGTGGGTTGAATTTGACACAAGTTCAAGTTTTGTTTTAACAGGCCTATTCACCCTCTCTAGGCTAACTAGAGATCCTAAAGTTTCAGTGCTCCCACTCATCGTTGACCATTCACGTGATGTCGCATGTGGCTACCTCGAAGATGGACTAGCATGGCACAGTCTAAAAGGTTCATGGCAAAAGATGGCCTGCTACACCTTGGGCGAAAAGCAGCGGGGGTGAAGGCTCTAGTTTGGTTTTGGTGAATTGATGAAACCCTATGTGCTAACCTATGTGCTCTAGTGATTATGAGATAGGTAGGACATTCCAAGTGATGGAGCAATTGGTGAAGATCATGATGATGATGGTGTTACCATTGTGATCAAGTGCTCGGCTTGAAAAAGAAGAAAGAGAAAAACAAAAAGCTCAAGGCAAAGGTGAAACCTGATAGGAGCCTTTTGGTTTAGTGATCTAGACACTTAGTGAGTGTGATCACATTTAGGATCGATAACCGTACTATTAAGAGGGGTGAAGCTCGTCGTAAAATACAGTTATCAAAGTGCCACTAGATGTTCTAACTCATTGCATATGCATTTAGATTCTAGTGAGTGCTAACACCATTGAAAATGTTTGTGAAAATATGCTAACACACGTGCACAAGGTGATACACTTGGTGGTTGGCACTTTTAAGCAAGGGTGGAGAAGTTGGTGAAGTGAAGGAGTTGATTGTCACTGAAAAACAGTGACCAGACGCTAAACTCGTGTTGACCGGACGCTGGGTGGTGAGTCCGGTCAATTATAAAACTTGGTGGCACGCTCGGGCTTTGTCTGGAGTGTGACCGGATGTAGGTTCTGTTTGTGACCTGACGCGATGCTTGTGCGTCCAGTCGGCGGTGATGTATGGTGACGTAGGCGACTGAGCAAGCATGGTGAAGACCTGACGCTAGGGTGCGTCCGATCGTGGTGGACCTGACACATCCAATCGCGTTTAGGTAGCTCTAGAACCTCTCTGGAGTTGACCTGACACGCGGTGGCTAGAGTGATCGGCGTGTCCGGTCGTCTATTGGCGGCATGCGCGGTTCTGTTAACCTAACGCAGCGTGAGTGAGTCGGGTCATATGCCAGTGTGTCCGGTCTTAACTTAACATGCGAGGGTTTGAATTTGACTATTGAAATCACGTGGACGAGGTTGAACCGAGGGATCACATGGTGTCCATCCAGTGACCGGACGCTGGCTCGAGTGCGTCCGGTCGCCCCGACCAGCGTGTCCGGTGTGCACGCTGTCAGCTACAGTGAGAGCCCAATGGCTCTATTTCATGGGGCTCCTATTTAAGCCCCATGGCCAGCTCAAGCTCACTCTCTTGGCCATTTGCATTGATATAGCAACCTTGTGAGCTTAGCCAAAGCCCTCTCACTCATCTCCATCTTGGATTCATCATCTTTGTGAGATTGGGAGTGAATCCAAGTGCATTGCTTGAGTGTTTGCATCTAGAGGCACTTGGTGTTCGTGTTTTGCTGTGGGATTCGCTTGTTACTCTTGGTGGTTGCCACCACCTAGATGGCTTGGTGCGGCGAGGATCATCGAGCGGAGGAAGGTGCTTGTCTCTGGCTCCGATCATGGTGATTGTGAGGGGTTCTTGACCTTTTCCCGGCAGAGAGGCAAAAGGTACTCTAGTGGATTGCTCGTGGCTTGTGTGATCCTCATCTTGTGTTGGTCGTGCGGCACCCGATTGTGGGTTAGGCGTGTGATGCCTATAAGCGCGTGAACGTCCAAGTGAGTGAATCACCACAACGAGGACTAGCTTATCGTCAAGCAAGTGACCCTCGGTAAAAAATCTTTGTGTCATCTTGTCCCAAGGATTTCTTGGTATTCATTGTTATTGATTGATTGATCATCGCTTGCCACATCGGTATAATCTCACTACCTCACCCTTGTATTTATATTCCTAGTGTATAAGCTAAGCTCTTTAGTGTAACTAGTTTTGAGAGCTAGCTTGTGTTGGATCTAGTGGTTAGTGAGGCTCTTTAGTTAGTTTTTGAGAGCTCACTAACTTAGTGGTAATGACATAGCCTCTAGTGTGGAGTAGAGATCATAGTGACTAGAATTGTGGATAGGAGGCTTGCATTTTGAGTAGGCTAGCGCAACACTGGCTTCGATTCATAATTGTCTAACCATCTTATTAAGTGTTGTTGTAGAAATTTTTATAGGCTATTCACCCTCCTCTAGCCATTAGGACCTTTCAGGGGGCTAGTGAAACTTGATGAGCCTTCTCTAGCATGCCACTAGCTGGATCCATTACTGGACTTCTACGAGGTACAATAAGATGAGGTGCTTCCTACTGACCCTTGCCTTCCTAGACTGGACCCCGTTCATGAATTTAGCTCTATTGCTCGATCATCCATGCGAATGTCCTCCTCTCTTGATGAGGACCATGCTTGCTCTCCGGACCATGGGATGGAGTTCGATGGCTTGAACTTAGCCCATAAGCTTCCTAATGACGCTACACCTTTGGCTACCCCTGGCAACACCTCCACCAATGTTGACCAAGTTGTCCTCACTCTGAGGTTAGCAATAGTTTGTAGGCCAGCAAAAGTTTGTAGGCCATAAGCTCCGCCGATTTCACCAAGCTAGCGAAGGCACAACATTATAGCAGCCACCTTGCTACCAATATCCCTAAGCACCGTTTGATCCGTGAGTTGAACTTCACCAATCCTAAAGAATTTGTGGATGAAGCAGCGATCACAACATTCTTAGTTTCTTGTAAGGAACCGCCCGGTCGAGGCTATCACAACAATCCAGTTAGTAGCCCGCCTCAACAACAATGAGAAGACTAGGACTACTATAGGCCCCTGTGTCACTAAGGATGAAGCTTAGGTTTTTTATCAGTTTCTAGTGGCAGCTATATGTGTTTTATGTTTCGTTTTCTGTCGGCACACAGTAGCGTTTAGTTGTTTAAGTTAGGTCTTGAGTCTCATTTAGTTTTGGTGGAGGCTTTGGAGTTGTTTCTTGTGGATAGTAAGTGTTTTAAGACGAAGCATCAAAGCCGAGTAAGAGCAGATCCTTTATAGTTGTTAGTTGACCATCTTAGTTTTTGAGTAGTTTGTTTTTTATATAATCCCCCCCCGCTAATTTGGGTTTGATGTAGCTACGCCTCTAGCACAAAAATTCTCCTTCTTAATTTATGCGGGCTTTGTCTTGGACCTTTCAAAAAAGTGTTTTGGTAACCATATAGTTTTTTTTGCTGTAAAATTAGCACCGTTTGAATTAGATAAAAATAGCATATCCCTGCACAATGTTCTAGAAAGCCTTAGTGCTTTGACTATAGATGGCAAAATGGGCAGGCCCTGGCCCATTTAAGCATGTGCATGCTAGCCATATATAACTTAAACATGACGTGCATGCTTTTTTATACTCTAACATAATACATATAACTCTTGCGATTCATAGTACCATGGTGTTGTTTCTTAGGAATCACAGTTCAATTAATTGATGGATAAGTTGTGTCTATGACAATAGCCCTAGAATATATGTGTGCGGTTTTCAAAAGTTAGTTTTCGTGCCAAGATTTATCACCATGATGCTCCTACGTGATAAACGATAAATGGTTATCGTATACAATATGGAAGTATGGAACTAGCCTAAAAGTTGACTGCTTTATGAAACCCTAAAACACCACTTATTCATGACCAAAGGGAATACAACTCAAGTATTATCACTTTGTGATGGAAATAGAATGTCTTTTTGACGCTGGCAGGAATATGCGTGCTTGGAGAATAACGATTAGAGCATGTACAATTTTGGGTGTTTAGAGGAGGTGCTTAGCATAGGAAAAAACATAATTTAATTATTTTCGCTATGTCATATGCACTAGGTGCTTATAAAGAGGGTAAAAAAACTAAATTTTGCTCTTAGTGTAGTTTAGCACATTTAAATCTTCTATTTGCTTCAGAGAGATTAGCTTTTATACGGGTGCTTAATGATGTAACAACATTCTCTCTTCAAGCACTTGTGCTTAAAGCATCCGGGCACTGTAAGGGACCTACATGTCATGTTTCTACGTTTTTTCCTGCGAAATTTGAACTATTTTTTGTGAAATTCTTACATTAATCCCGTAGAACTCCTGTGTTACAAAAGAGGAAAACAGAGCAACAGATGGTCTCCGATCCATCACACCAAAACGAAGGCAAACTACATGCGAAGTAAGCCACATGCCTTCTGCTTACTTTTTTTTAGACCAAAGGCTCATAGCCCAGCTTATATTGAAAGCTTAAGTGGTGTCCATGCTGGGTTACCAGCTTACAGTAGCGTATTACAGACTGATAAAAGCACCCCAACAAACACCAGCACTCAGCAAAACAAAAGGACCACCGAGCCTGTTGTTTCAGACTCAAACTACCAGCAAAGAGAGATACTGCCTAACAAAGGACTATACAAAGAGAAAACAAAAGACAGCATCTAGATGCAGTCACCATCGCGCCAAGCCTTCCTTCAACTTCACCACCCAGATTTCCTTCTTGGCTCCATCCTTTCTCGCCAGCTTGATCCACTGCTTCAAAAAGCTAAGAGTTTTGTAAGCCACTTGTTAAGGTGATTTAATCACAATGTTAGAAAACACTAAATCGTTCCTAGTCTTCCACAGCGACCACCCCACTGCCGCCGTTACCCAGCAAAGTAAACCGCTATTATATTATCCCCTCCACTATTAGTGAGAAGATCATGAAAGCTTTTGATAGAAGAGGAGAATTTACAAACATTAGAACCATCCCAATTTCTTCTCTCCTCAACTGCTGAGTTGTCTGGATCCTATCATGCCAAGCCATCCAAAGGAAGATTTGCACTTTCAAAGGAATTTTGGCATTTCAAATCTCCATCATCCTGACATCAATGAACCCCCAAAAAAAAAAAGTGATGAGCCTATACAAGCTCCTTGTGGAAATTTTACCTGAAGGTTCAAGGTTCCATGTGACTCCATCATCCTCCTCTGTCAGGTTAACTCTCTCCAATTTTGCCATGAGCTCTCTCCATTCATTCATCTGTGTCACCCCAAAGCATCTTCTATAACTGAAGTTCCAACCACTTTCTCCAGCAAGCTGTACTGATATATCTTGATCATGACAAATCTTATAAATCTTTGGGAACGCCTGCTGCTTACTGAATCGCTTCATTCGACGAAACCGTCATCTACCTTGTGCGCTTGGATATCTGGAGAAACCTACAAGAACCACTACGAGTAAACATAGAAGTATGCATGTTTGGTTGTGGTTGGTGATGAGTGGTGACACCATATATAGAGTTGGCGTACGTGGACTTGACTGTTCCTTGCAAAGCTGATGAGGCAGCTCCGGAAACTCCTGTCGTTGCGGCCATTTTCTGAAAGTTCATGTCGTTGCTGTCACACGGCTCTGACGCGTGCCCATTTATTTATATTTATATTTATATTTCTTCTTATCAAAGCAGGGAGCTTTGGCCAGCGCTCAGACAGTCCACGATAGCAAAAAGAATTTACACCGTTCATTTCCCGATCTGTGGTTCGCCTTACTCGGTTGCTGCCTCTGCTTCCCGACGCTTCTCTTCCCTTCCCCACGCTTCTCCTCCCGGAAACGTTTCGAGAGGATATAGGCACTATGGAACTATATCTGATTGATCCGCCCGGGAAAAAAGAAACCCATATGTGCCATTTTGTCCTGGCTAGAATCCCTTGATTAGTCAAAGATATATATGTATGCCGCTCACAAGTGTGAAATCCATGAAAGTTTTAGTTCGATTACTAATTGAGATTCGCAGTGTTGTACCATATATGAGGCAGGGCCAGTGCCGAAGGGACTGGAGGCGCTATTCCACTAGTTGATATAGTGAGCTATTCGATGTAGCTGATCACATCTAATGCAGTGCAGAAAGGGCAGTGCGGACTGCTAGGTACGCGTCGTGAATAAGAAAACCACCAGGAAGCAGTCCATGAACGCCTTGTACTAGACCACCGATCACTTGGAACAGGAGCGTAAAGAAGCGAGCAGTCACGCACAAGCACTCTCCAAAAACCTGATCGCCCGTCCTGATCGCCCGTCTACCCGTGCAGATACTCAAGCGAGCAGAATTTTGGAGGCATATGCTCTTCCGGTAGCCCGTGCGTGCAGGAAGCCGGAACGGAGATGACAGAGAGCAGCGCATGCAATAGCGAAATGGTGAGACGTGGTTATGTGTCATCTGCCCACGGACAGGAGGAGGACGCCGCCTTTTGTAGCCTTTCCTGGAGCACCAAGAGACAGGCGTAATGGTTGATATAATGTCCATGAAGACCATGTGTGTTACTAGTAACTGACAAATCAATTGTCCGTTACTAGTAACCCACTAATTAACCACTAACCCACCTTAAAAGATCTCACCTATGGTAACTAATGCATCATAAGTTTTACCCTAGCATTAATCCCAGCAGCGATAAAACGGCGAGACCAGTGAGGTGAACCCTCGCAACTGGGCTTGGGGGTGTGCGAGAGAAAGCAAGTTAGAAGTGCTAGCTTAGGTCTTGGGGGTGTGCGAGAGAAAGCAAGTTAGAAGTCCTAGCTTAGGTCTGTCTTGCATTGGGTCTGCTCTTGCGATGGCTTCGGAGGTGCGCGCATGGCTTCTCCTCCTCCTCGTCCTCCTAACCGAGGGTGCTAGCTTGGTGCCGGCAGCAGAGGCAGCGCCGGCGCCGCCGCTCAACGTCAACTATGTGAAGGACTGGGGGCGCCTGGTCGGCCACGGGACTGAGGTTGATCTCATCTTGGATCAGAGCAGCGGTACGTACCTGCATGCATGGTTGCTTCTTAGTTATTAGTTCTGGCCAAACAACGACACACGTACTGCATGCACGCAAGAGACGACGAGGAGAGTGACGCTCTCGTGAATCTTGAATTCGTGATGATATCATTTCGGTGATCGTCCAGCGGCTCGTGGTGGTGGGTTCAAGTCCAAGGCCACGTACGGGTCAGGGTTCTTCCACTCGAGGATGAAGCTGCCGTCCGGCTACACGGCCGGCGTCGTCACAACCTTCTATGTGAGATCGAAACTAATCTTGGATCAGGGTTCTTGTTGTAGCTTATTTCGCAGCCAGAAGACGGCACCCGTGACGAGGTGGACTTCGAGTTCCTGGGCGACAAGGCCGGCGTGCCCATCCACCCTCCAAACCAACTTCTTCGTCAACGGCCACGGCCAGAGGGAGCAGCGGCTGCACCTCTGGTTCGACCCTTCCGCGGACTTCCATGACTACAAGATCCTCTGGAACCCCTACCTGCTCGTGTAAGCCCCAGACGGCTCGGCGTACGTAGAATGAAGCTAGGCGCATTTTTCATGTCAGCAATGCAATGCAATCCACATGACAGGATGTTCGTCGACGAGACGCCGATCCGGGTGATGCGCAACCTGAGGAGCACGGTGCCGGGGTACGAGTTCCCAACGAAGCCGATGCTGATCCGCGTGAGCATCTGGGACGGCTCCTCCTGGGCCACGGACGGCGGGCGAACCAAGGTCGACTGGTCCAAGGCACCGTTCACGGCTGGGTACCAGGGGTTCGACGTCAACGGCTGCGCCACCGGCAGCGGGACGCCGTGTGACTCACCGGGCCTGTGGTGGAACGGTGGCGGATACCGGGACCTCACCCCGAAGCAGCGAGCGGCCTACGAGGGCGTCAAGAAGAGGTACATGATCTCCGACTACTGCGCCAACAAGAAAGGCCGCAAGATCGAGTGCAGCTATGCTTGATGGGCTGGCTAGGTGTGCTGGTACGGTGGATAGAATCATCGGTTTATGTGAATAATATATACGTATATACTCTTGCTGTGTGATAGTTTGTTGGAACAATAATAGTAAAGGGCCGGTATGTTATTGTGAGTGTTTCAGGCATTATTGTTTGATTTGTTATAAAAAAAAGTAATTCTGGCTTTGTCAAGTTATGCCATGTTCATGCTTAAATATATCGTTTCATTTAGGACCTAAGATTTTATTTAAAGATAATAATGAAAGGTAACACAAGGGCGGAGCTAGACCAAATTCAAGGTGGATGCATTTGCCTTGTGGATATGTATATTTTTATTGTAAGGGTGCGAATATGGTGAAAATTTAGCCATAACCCACAAGTCACTACATAGATCAGTCCTAGGCGTAACATCCCGCTTCATCTTCAAATGAGAGGAATCAGATCACCTAATTATAGTTTAACACCGCAATATGAATGTAATAAGGCGTTTATACTTATGCATCATGTTCTTCCAAAGAACAACTTCGATACACTTTGTGAAATAATTTGAAGCCACCAACGCAATCTCCTTTGAAAGGAGGATGAACCTGCCTAATGAAGTCCAATCCCCATCTTTGAAATGTCCATGGATCGATGATAGCATACATCATTCCAGCAGGCACCGACTGCACATTGTCAAATAACCATTGACACTTTCCACACCCTCGGCTATCATATTAAGCCAATAAAAATGAGTCCATCGTAGAAACCACTTCATCGACAGCCGATTGATTCATACTACAAATGCCTTCGTGTATCTCTCCCTAGTCACTAAAGCTTGAATCCAAGCACTTCGGCAATAAGTCTTTGACGGTTCATTGATACAACTCATCATTGACCAACATGTACTTAAATGCTATCCACCTTATCAATTTTAGCACTTGGATCGTATACATAAGCAATAATGGAAGCTCTCAAATCACTTACTTTGATATCAATAATGGAAGCTCTCAAATCACTTACAAGAAGTTTTATCAAGAAAACTAGCTAGGATGGTTTCTAAAATTGCCCAAGACACTTTGGCACTGTCGACCATAGAATCTGGACAATTTCTCGAGTCTGGCCAGACCGTTTTTTCCTAGAATCCCTTCAGCAGCATGTTATTGCATCGACTCTTCTATAATATGAAAATGTCGCTCCGCGACATGGTAGCCTTGAAAGGATCAAGATGCCCAAGAGGGAGGGAGGGGTGAATTAGACTAATTCTAAATTTTCTTTCAATAATCAAATCCTACGGATAGCCCAATTAACCCCTTGTGCCTAGAAAAGTGTTTCTATCAAACTAATCGCCCAACGGACTTTCAACCTATGTTCCAAATTTACTCTAGCATGTCAATTCTATGAATGTAAAGACAAGTATTGAATTGCTCAAAGTAAATACTCAAAATAAATGCTCAAAGTAAATGGAGAGAGAGAGAGAGAGGAACGCGGCGATGTTTTGCCGAGGTATCGGAGAGTTGCCACTCCCCACTAGTCCTCGTTGGAGCACCCGCGCAAGGGTGTAGCTCCCCCTTGATCCGCGCAAGGATCAAGTGCTCTCTACGGGTTAATTCTTCGACACTCCGTCGCGGCGAATCACCCAAGGCCGCTCACAACTTGAGTCGGGTCACCCACAGTCTCCACCGGGTGATCACCAAGCTCCCAATCACCACCAAGCCGTCTAGGTGATGGCGATCACCAAGAGTAACAAGCACGAACTCTCACTTGACCACGCGAAGTCTAATGAGAAGATGGATGCACACTTGACTACTCTTGATTCACTAATGATGCTACTCTCTTGGATTCTCAAATCTCAATCACCTCACTAGGATCTTGCTCTTCTTTGCACTCACAAACGTGTTTCTCAGCTGTTGGAATGAGCAAAAGCAACTCCACACACGAGTGGAGCTTCTATTTATAAGGCAGCCTAAAAAACGAACCGTTATGAGCTTCTGCGGGGTGACCGGATGCTCCGGTCGCACTGACCGGACGCTCCGGTCAGTTCAACCCGTGAACTAGTGAAAAAGAGTTGACCGGACGCTGGCAGGGTCCGGTCAGCCCTGACCGGACGCATCCGGTCGCATAAAACCCTTACTGGACTCGACCGGACGCAGAACCCTCAGGGTCTGGTCAGAACTGACCGGACGCGTCCGGTCGCAGATTTCCTTTTCTGGAACCTTACTGGAGTCGACCAGATGCTGCCTTTCAGCCTCCGGTCACTCGACCTCTCCAGCGTCCGGTCACACCGAACGCAAACAGCAGATCCAATGAACTGACCGGACCCTACAGCCAGCGTCCGGTCGCACCAGGGCCAGCGTCCGGTCAGCATTTGACCCTCCATTCACTTCCAACTCTCGATCATATGTGAATGAAGTTTGCTCCAAAGGATCTTAGGCATTCGTAGGAGCTACCTAGAGCTAGTTTTAATAAGTGTGCACCACACCTAACTCACTAGACTTAACTAGGTCAAGCTACCCGTCCATACCCCCTTAATAGTACGGCCAAAAGAAAAACAAAGTCCAAAACTACTCTAAGTGTCTCTTCAACTCCAATCAACACTTAGAACTAGTCATCCTTAACCTTGTCGTCCATCCTTTGAAAACCGAAACAATTTCCATCGTAGGGGCATGACAACTTTGATTGCCCAATTGATCTCCATTACCATGACCTAACTTACTTGCCTCTGCAAAACACACGTTAGTCATAGTAATCTTGTATTGTCATTAATCACCGAAACCCAACTAGGGGCCTAGATGCTTTCAATCTCCCCTTTTTTGGTGATTGATGACAATACCACCTCGAGAATGTGAAAGGGTGAGGTTTTTGACGGGCTTGGTTCATATAAGCTTTTGTCGATAAGAACAAAAGTGTTAGGCAAGCTTATATGATCCAAACCAACTCAATGTACTCAAAGGATCTGAGCTAAGCATGAGTACAAGAAACAAAACTCATTTGCATCGGAGCATAAACGCGGAAGCAAAGGCAAATGAGCATAACAAAAGTGATATGACATATAAATAATGTAAAGTAGAGAGCACACATGTCATATATCACTACCACGTAGATAACACTATCACATAGATATAATAGTATGCATGAAAGTAACACACGAATGCATAATAGAAATAGTGTATCACACAAATAAAACTCCAAATGTATATAAAAAGCTAATACTAGGTAACAAGCTCCCCCTAAAAATCGCTCCCCCTGAGTCTACATACTCGAACCCTCTCCCCCTTTGGCGTCAAACACCAAAACCTAAGGGTCGGTTGGCGGGGCTGCAGCCGACGAGTCGGGCGCTGAAGTACGTGGAACAAGATGAAACTGAGCGCCATCATTATCTGACCCTGAGCTCTGTCTTGACCGACCCTCCAGGCGGGAAGTGTCGCCAAGCGGTCCTGGGTGCAGTGGGGCAAGCGCGACATGTGATGCAACTGGTATGGTCTGTGAGGGATCAAGAGGCGATAGACGAAGGGAGCCTCTGAGTAGTCACAGCGACTGGAGCTGCTGTAGAAGGACCGGCGGCATGCATATGAGGCGGTGTAGGCATGCCGGTCAACTCATTGAAGGATGCTCCAAGACTCTGAGACCGACGTGTCGGCACAAAAAGCGAGGGTGACCGCTTCGGTGAGAAGCCCGTGTGATATGGAGTGAACTGCGGGGCTACCACTGGTGAGGACAACCACTGGGACACCTGAACTGGTGGCGAAGCAAACTGCATCGAGAGGCTGTCTCGACTCAAACCCTTTGGGCTATCTTCTTTGGAGTCGTTGAAGTGGTAGAAGGTGACCTGTTGGGGTGAAGGCTGTGGGTTTGTGGAGCCCCAAGTGCTTTGTCACAACATGCCGCATGAAGCCCATAAGCCGCCGCCGCAATAGGATCTCGCTTTGGTGCATCTGCTGCCGCCGCTTTGGAGTACTACTGCTTTGCCCTCAAACTAAATCCCCGACGAGCTGGAATAATGCAAAATTGGTAGTTGTCTCTGTGCTCGGGCGAGCTCGGGTCTCTGCTTGCATTCGCTCAAGTATGGCAATAAGAGCGGGTCCGTCTCGAGGTGCAGGTGGCTTGAGCTAGAATCGCCGGCCTCTGCAGATCAAATATGCATGGAGGCATTCGAGGAATAGGCCGGTAGTCATCGCCGAGCTATCCTTGTACTCGCTCACCTCCTGCTTTGTGCCTCAAGTTGCTCCTCCTCGAGAGCGGCTATGCCTCTCGATAATCTCATCCCGCTGAGCTGCTGACTCTGGAACATCTGGACGGCGACTGGGCTGAGTAGGTGCCTGTGGTGTGCTGTGCCTGATCCTCTGTGCCATGTTATAAGCTAGGAACTCTATAGTGGCACCCTTGTACTCGGCAACCATCTCTAGGGTCCTGACCTGCACAGACTTGAGTATCAAGAATGTGATCCAATGTGCATAAGGGAGCTGCCTGTGACCCTTGAAACCCTCAGCTATAGTATCCTCCATCTCTGATAGAAGGAGGTTCCAAATGTCGAACACAGTCTGCTGCATCAGGGCATTAAGGAGCCAGAGCTGTAGGCGAGTCAGACCCTCTCTGTATCCCAACCGGGGAAGAAGTGTCCTCCTGATGATAGCCTCTAGTACTCGAGCTGTAGGAGTCAGGTCACTGGGGTTCCTCCTCGACCCCTCACCAAAGGGCTCCTTAAAGCAATGGCACACAAGATCAGTAGGGGGCACTATCCCTCCATGAGGACGCCTAGGAGGCTCCTGCTGTCCATAACACACCTCATGCAATCTGACAGGCTGCTCCTGTAGCCTCAGTATCTCCCTGACCCTCTGGCTCATCACTCTGTAATCTCTGCTGTTGAATGCAAAATGAATGAAGTTATGATGTGGATCAACATAGAGCGATGCGTAGAACTGCCGAACCCAAGATGGTACATACACTCCTGTCCGGCCAATCAGATCTGTAAGCCCCAGTAGATATGACAAGTAAGGGCGGATATGCTCTCCGGCTACTGCCACAATAGGCTCTATACTGCAGACTCTCTGAGATCTGAACACAGCCCCACTACTGAGATAAGCATTGTAGAAATCCTCCTGCAGTGGCGTGTGAAAACCCCTCTGCTGCTCTCTCATCCCTCCTTGGAGGGAACCACACGTCAAACTCAACAAACCTGAGCTAGCGAACCTGTCTGGCTGTGGCAGCCCTCAAGTCAAGATGTACCACTGGAGGCGGACCCTGAGGTCTAGGTGGTGGGTGTGAACCCCTGCGCTGTGTAGCTGGCCTCGGTGGAACTATAGCACTAGTACGACCAGAGCGGCGAAACTGAGGTGCCGGCTCGGTCTCCTCGGCCTGCTGACCCTCCTGAGTCTCCTGAGCAGGCTGAGGCTCTGCTGGTGGGGGCTGCTGTGATGACTGTGACTCCTGTACTGCTGACTGACCCTCCACAATGGCAATCCGCTGTCCTGTAAACGTGGCAGTCCCTGCTGGACAACCGTGATGACGCTCAACCTCCTCAAGAGCAGCTCTCAGTGCTGGTGAAACCGGCTGATCTGCAATGACAAGTCCGCTGCGGGCACCACCTCTCTCAGCACAATCTGCTGCCTCTACAACTGCTGCTGCTCTGGCTGTCTCTCTATCTGGGTACTTCCTCTTCTTGGATGCAATCTTTTTTGTTGCCTTGCCTTTTGGATCTGTAGGCTTGCGAGGCGGGGGCTTCCTATCATCATCGCCTGGACCACCTCCGACATTCTTGGTGCGAGCCATCTGATCTGACAAAATAATGAACTGTCACTGACCAATATCAACTGTCAAACTGCCCTTTCGAGGCTTGGCCTCGGTCCGTACTCGCGAGCTTGGCCCCGAGATAACTGTCAACTGCCACACGGATCTCAACGACACGACTCACTGCTCGATAGAAAAGATGGATATACAAATAAATACGATATATCTAATAGATGTGAAACCCTAATAGAGAAAGCAATGTAGGTACGAATTTGAAACGAGTGGCTTTCTACCTGACGATCGGCGATCTGAGAAAAGAAAAGACGTCACGCGAGGGAAACCTTAGAACCAGCTGGATCTAGGGCTGCAAAGAACGGTGAAAGGATTGACTGCCCTGGATGGTTTTGAAATTAGTGCTTGCGATTGGTCTAGGTCACAAGCAAGACAAAATCAAAACAAGGATAATGCCTTACCAACCAATCGAGGAGAAGGGCTAGGGCTTGAATCAATGGCCTTGAATGGCCCTCGGTGCCTGGGAAGCCGACGGCAGCGCTGAGACACGGGAGACGCACGGGTCAGGCGAGCGCGTGAGGAGGCTTACTGGTGGATGGAGCCGGGCGCACGGTCATGGGAGACGAGAGGCACGCGGCTGCGGTGGACTGGTGGCGCATGGAGCAGGACGGCGGTGACCAGGCGACGGCTTGGGCTGCGCTACTGGCGTGCGGTGGCGTCAGTGAGAGGCGGTGGCGACACGGAAGGAGCAAGAGCGGCGGCTAGGGTTAGGCAGGAAGGCGGGCAAGGTACGGCCGCTGGATTAAATAGATCCCCCACGCGTAACGGAGAAGGAAATAGGTGGTAGCGACCGGACGCTACCACCCAGCGTCCGGTCGATTCCAGAGAGGTCCAATTCCTCTAGAATCACGACCGGACGCGTCCGGTGGTCCATGACCGGACGCAGGCAGGGTCCGGTTAGCTCAGCTTGATTTTCCTTCAAACGACCGGACGCTGGATCCCTTCCTGACCGGACGCACAAGCACAACGTCCGATCACTCCTTCAGCAGCAGTTCACCTCCTGTGAACTGACCGAACACTGGACAGCAGCGTCCGGTGCAGCGTCCAGTGCACCTTTTCCAGTGAATCTTCAAGAATCCTTCGCGCTGCCTATTCCCAATCAAGTCCCAACTTGAATAAGATCCAAATAAACACCAATTGGGACTGATATGAGTGACCTCTCTCAAACCCTCAAATTTTTTCAAAATATTTTGCCTTAGGCTATAATTCTTTTCAAGAAAATAGGCAATAAGAGGGTAAATGGAACAAAACGACAAAACAACATTCTTGTATATGAAATACTTGTAAGTAAATCTAGTTGCTTGTCAAGTTTGATCCAAGGTTAAGCTTCTTCACACGCTTTTTAGCGGTTATCTTAACCATGTTAGACAAGCCCTATATGCATTGTCAAAAATTAAACATGTTGTATATTATAATGAATGCAAGGGACAACACAAGTTCAATTTTTTGTGAAGTTGCTAAAGTCAAGTACATTGAGCTCATTTCGCAATCTACAAAAAGTTGCCTCATCTAGCGGTTTAGTAAAGATATCCGCTAATTGATCTTTAGTCCTTACACCTTCTAGTGATATATCATTTTTGGCAACATGATCTCTTAGAAAGTGATGGCGGATATCTATGTGTTTGGTGCGAGAGTGTTGAACCGGGTTATTTGTAAGTTTTACGGCGCTTTCATTGTCACACAAAAGAGGTACTTTTTCTAGAACTACACCATAGTCTAGCAAAGTTTGTTTCATGTATAATATTTATGCACAACAAGCACCCGCGGCAATGTATTCCGCTTCGGCGGTGGACAAAGCCACACTATTTTGTTTCTTGGAGGACCAAGACATAAGAGATCTACCAAGCAAATGGCACCCTCCGGATGTGCTTTTTCTATCAACTTTGCAACCGGCATAATCCGAATCGGAATAGCCCACTAATTCAAATATAGCTCCTTTGGGATACCAAAGGCCAATGCTTGGTGTGTGCTTGAGATACCTAAGGATTCTTTTTATGGCAATTAAATGAGTTTCCTTAGGATTCGCTTGGAATCTAGCACACATACACACACTAAACATGATGTCAGGCCTAGATGTGGTTAAATATAACAGGCTACCAATCATAGAACGGTAGAGAGTTTGATCAACCGGATTACCTCCCTCATCTAGGTCGAGATGTCCATTGGTAGGCATTGGTGTCTTGATTGGCTTACATTCATCCATCTTGAATCTCTTGAGAAGATCTTTTGTGTATTTCTCTTGAGAGATGAAAATGCCTTCTTTCATTTGCTTGACTTGAAAATCAAGAAAGAATGTAAGCTCACCAATCATGGACATCTCGAACTCCTTCGACATCAATTCACCAAATTCTTTGCATGAGTCTTCATTTGATGATCCAAAAATAATATCATCAACATATACTTGACAAATGAAGATGTGCCCATCAAGCTTCTTGGTGAATAGTGTGGTGTCGACCTTCCCAATGGTGAAGCCCTTCTCAATGAGGAAGTCCCGGAGGCGCTCATACCAAGCTCTTGGGGCTTGCTTAAGCCCATACAGTGCCTTGGACAACCTATAAACATGATTAGGATATCTAGGGTCTTCAAACCCGGGAGGTTGATCAACATAGACTAGTTCATTAATAAAACCATTTAAGAATGCACTTTTCACATCCATTTGATATAATTTTATTTTATGATGTGATGCATATGCAAGGAGGATATAGATGGCTTCTAATCTTGCAACCGGTGCAAAAGTCTCTCCAAAGTCCAAACCTTCAACTTGAGAGAACCCCTTTGCAACTAGTTTTGCCTTGTTCCTCACAACAACACCTTGATCATCTTGCTTGTTGCGGAACACCCACTTTGTTCCAATGACTCTTGCTCCTTTAGGTCGCTCTTCAAGAGTCCAAACTTCATTGCGGGTGAAGTTGTTCAACTCTTCATGCATGGCATTGATCCAATCCGGATCCTTGAGGGCTTCTTCTATCTTGGTAGGCTCATAGCAAGAGACAAAAGAGTGATGAGCAATAAATGAAGCAAGTTTTTGAGATATAGTCATCACTCCCTTTGATGGACTCCCTATGATGAGATCTTGTGGATGATCTTGTAGTAGAGGTGTGTTCTTTCTATTGACCACTTGAGGAGGAGGTTATGGAGCATCAACATCTTGTGCTTGTACAACCATTTGCTCATGGAAGACATGAGTATCTTCATTTTCAACTCTCCCATCTTTTTCACCATCTTGTGGTACACTTGATGAAGAGGGTTGATCAATCACTTGTACATCATCTTCATCATCTTTTGGCTTGATGTCTCCCACCAGAATGTTCTTCATAGCCTCCCTCAAGGGTTCATCACCTACATCATCAAGATTCTCATGTGCTCCTTGGGAGCCGTTAGATTCATCAAATTCCACATCATATGTTTCTTCAACCAAGCCAGTGGCATGATTAAATACTCTATATGCTTTGGATTTCGATGAGTAACCAACAAGAAAACCAATATCACAACACCTTTGAAACTTCCCTAGGTGTTGTCGCTTCTTGTAGATGTAGCATTTGCAACCAAACACCCTAAAGAAGGAGACGTCCGGCTTCTTCCCATTGAGCAACTCATATGGAGTCTTGCCAAGGAACTTTTGAAGAAATAGGCGGTTTGATGCATAGCATGCGGTGTTGATTGCTTCCGCCCATAGAGCTTCGGGGGTGTTGTACTCATCTAGCATTGTCCTTGCAAGTGTGATCAATGTCCGGTTCTTCCTCTCAACTACACCATTTTGTTGAGGAGTATAGGTTGCGGAGACTTCATGTTTGATTCCAACTTCATCACAATATGTTTCCATGTTTGTGTTGTCAAACTCTTTCCCATTGTCACTTCTTATCTTCTTGAGCTTCACTTTAAATTCATTTTGGGCTCTCTTTGCAAACTTCTTGAAACAAGATGCAACTTCGGATTTGTCATAAAGAAAGAACACCCATGTATACCTTGAATAATCATCCACTATCACAAGACAATAAAGATTTCCTCCCAAACTCTTGTATGTTGTTGGTCCAAATAGATCCATGTGGAGAAGTTCTAGCACTCTTGTGGTTGACATGAAAGCTTTAGTTGGATGGGTATTTGCAACTTGCTTGCTGGCTTGACATGCACTATAAAGCTTGTCTTTCTCAAACTTCACATCCTTCAACCCTCTCACCAAATCATTTTTCATAAGTTTCTTTAGTGAGCTCATCCCAACATGAGCAAGTCTTCTATGCCATAGCCACCCAAGTGTTGTTTTGGTGAATAAGCATGTCTTCAAATTTGCATCTTTGGAGGTGAAGTCAACTAGATATAAGTTGTTGTATCTAAATCCATTGAATATCACTTGATTATCATCCACCTTGGATACAACAACCTTCTTCTCGGTGAACAAGCATTGGAAGCCAAGATCACACAATTGCCCAACGGATAACAAGTTGAAGCTCAAGGAAGCAACATATAGCACATTGGAGATGGAATGATCATTTGATATAGCCACTTTGCCCAATCCTTTAACTTTGCCCTTTGAGTTATCTCCAAATGTAATTTTCTCTTGTCCATCTACCTCTTCATCTAGTGAGGTGAACATACGAGGATCACCGGTCATGTGTTGAGTGCAACCACTATCAATAACCCAATAACTTCCACCGGTCTTGTAGTTCACCTACACACAAGAGATTCAAGCTTTAGGCATCCAAACTTGTTGAGGGCCCTTCACCTTTTCAACAAGTGACTTAGCAACCCAAATCTTCTTAGGCCTATTCTTGTTGGGTGGTCCTAAGAACATGACTTTCATTATCCCATTAGGGTCCTTTCTAAGCATGTAGTGAGCATTGAACGCAAAGGGTCTAGCATGCTTGGGCAAGGGTTGTGGTGGTAGTGTTTGGCACTCATGAGCAAAGTGGCCTTCTTGTCCATACTCAAAATATCTCTTTGCTTTTGGCTTTGGCTTTGATTATTGTTGTTGAACTTGAGCCTTCTTCTTCTCTATATGTGCCACATATCCAATGCCACTCCTATCCATCTTCATGATGGTGTTCATTAGAAGCTCACTTTGAAGATGCTTGCCTCTTGCAAACTTGCTCAATCCAACCTTGAGATGTTCTCTCTCCATCTTGAGCTTCTTGTTTTCTTCTTTGAGAACATCATTGTTCTTCTCTTCCTTGAGTCTTTTGTTTTCTTCTTTGAGCTTCTCATTCTCAAGGATCAACTCTTCATCATGATCAAGAGTTTCAAGCATAATGGTGTTGTGGCTTTTCATTTCTTCAAGATCTTTCATAAGTTTCTCATTGGTGTTCTTGAGCTTTACATATTCATCGTAGTCATTGCACTTAACCACTTGCTTGCCTTTGCCACTAGATCCTTGCTCAATGCTCTCATCAATCAAATCATCACATGATGTAGCTATATCAATCTTAACAACATGGTTAGTAGCATCATATGGCTCATTTGGTAGGAATTCTTGAGCAATAACAAGAGTATCATGATTGATCTTAAGAGTTGTATACTCATCTTTTAGCTTGTTGTGACTAATGATGAGCTCATTGTGCACCCACTCAAGTTTATCATGTTTTTCTTTAAGCTTTTTCTTAGAGGATTTTAGCTCCTTGAGTTTGGATGATATGGCATCATTAGTTTCTCTAAGCTCATCATTAGCTTTTTCCAATGTATCGCACTTAGCTAAGAGTGAGTCATTTTTAGCATCAAGCTTTTCATTTGTAGCTCTACTCTTTCTAATGATCTTAGTGTAGTTTCTTAGTATTTTGACAAGATCATCATATGTAGGTGAATCATCATTATCGCTATCGCTATCATCATCACTAGCTTGCTCATCATCACTACTATCATCATTCTTAGTTACCTTGCGTTCAACCTTGGCCATAAGGCATAGGTGTGTAGAGGATGATGGCGGTGACGATGCAAGATCAATAGCAATGGCAGCCACCTTCTCATTGTCACTATCATCATCGGATGATCCACTTGATGAATCAATGTTCGTGAGCCAATCACCGATAATGTAGATCTTTCCACTCTTCTTCTTCTTGTAGAAGTCCCTCTTTTTGCCATCTCTCTTCTTGTATGGCTTGTTTTTTTTCTTCTCATCTTCATCTTCATTGCTTGAGTCATCTTTCTTGCCCTTGTTCTTGATCTTGAACTTGTCTTTCTTGGGCTTTGTGCATTGATGAGCTAGATGGCCAAGTTTGCCACAATTATAGCAATCCATCTCGGAGATTGGCTTTCTTCTTGAGCTAGTGAAGAACTTCTTCTTCTTGCCGTCAAACTTGATGCCACTCTTGTTTAGCTTCTTTAGCATCTTGGCGGTCTTCTTTACCATGAGAGCAAGACTTTCTTCATCAACTTCATCTTCACTTGAGCTTTCATACTCAAGTCTTGCCTTGCCCTTCTCTTGGCTAGCTTTGAATGCTAAGTCTTTATCTTTCTTCTTGTTAGAGGTTGAGCCATCTTGTGGGGTGATGTGCATGTACATCTCATGAGCATTGATCTTTTCCAAGATTTGTGTCGGTGTAGCGGTGGAAAGATCACCTTGGTGTAGCACGGTCACAATATGCCCATATTTTTCAATGGGGAGGACACTCAAGATCTTTCTCACAACATCGGATGGTGACATTTGAGTGAGTCCAAGCCCATTGACTTCCTCTACAAGAACATTCAGACGTGAATACATCTCATTAGCACATTCTTTGGGAAGCATCTCAAATGAATTTAGCTTTTTAATCACAAGATGATAGCATTCCTCACGCTCACTCTTAGTTCCCTCATGGAGCGCACAAACGTCTGACCATAGAGCATGGGCGTCTTTGTGGTTCCTTACGCGATTGAACACATCTTTGCAAAGGCCTCTAAAGATTGTGTTGCGAGCCTTTGCATTCCATTTTTCATAATTAACCTCATCGTCTTGAAGATTAGTAGCATCCTGAGGTTTTGGGAAGCCTTGCGACAACGTCTAGAGCCTCTAAGTACGCCTCCATGCAGATTTTCCAATATAGAAAATCATCTCCCTCAAAGATAGGAGGAGGTCCATCCCCGTGAGACATCTTGCTCTAAGCGGTTAAGCTTAAAAGTGAGAGCACGAGGCTCTGATACCAATTGAAAGGATCAAGATGCCCAAGAGGGGGGGGGGTGAATTGGGCTAATTCTAAATTTTCTTTCAATAATCAAATCCTACGGATAGCCCAATTGACCCCTTGTGCCTAGAAAAGTGTTTCTATCAAACTAATCGCCCAACGGACTTTCAACCTATGTTCCAAATTTACTCTAGCATGACAATTCTATGAATGTAAAGACAAGTATTGAATTGCTCAAAGTAAATACTCAAAATAAATGCTCAAAGTAAATGGAGAGAGAGAGAGGAATGCGGCGATGTTTTGCCGAGGTATCGGAGAGTCGCCACTCCCCACTAGTCCTCGTTGGAGCACCCGCGCAAGGGTGTAGCTCCCCCTTGATCCGCGCAAGGATCAAGTGCTCTCTACGGGTTGATTTTTCGACACTCTGTCGTGGCGAATTACTCAAGGCCGCTCACAACTTGAGTCGGGTCACCCACAGTCTCCACCGGGTGATCACCAAGCTCCCAATCACCACCAAGCCGTCTAGGTGATGGCGATCACCAAGAGTAACAAGCACAAACTCTCACTTGACCACGCGAAGCCTAATGAGAAGATGGATGCACACTTGACTACTCTTGATTCACTAATGATGCTACTCTCTTGAATTCTCAAATCTCAATCACCTCACTAGGACCTTGCTCTTCTTGGCACTCACAAACGTGTTTCTCAGCTGTTGGAATGAGCAAAAGCAACTCCACACACGAGTGGAGCTTCTATTTATAAGGCAGCCTGAAAAACGAATCGTTATGAGCTTCTGCGGGGTGACCGGACGCTCCGGACACTGACCGGACGCTCCGGTCAGCACTGACCGGACGCGTCCGGTCGCATAAAACCCTTACTGGAACCTTACTGGACTCGACCGGACGTAGAACCCTCAGGGTCCGGTCAGAACTGACCGGACGCGTCCGGTCGCAGATTTCCTTCTCTGAAACCTTACTGGAGTCGACCGGACGCTGCCTTTCAGCGTCTGGTCACTCGACCTCTCCAGCGTCCGGTCACACCGAACGTAGACAGCAGATCCAATGAACTGACCGGACCCTGCAGTCAGCGTCCGGTCGCACCGGGGCCAGCGTCCGGTCAGCATTTGACCCTCCATTCACTTCCAACTCTCGATCATATGTGAATGAAGTTTGCTCCAAAGGATCTTAGGCATTCGTAGGAGCTACCTAGAGCTAGTTTTAATAAGTGTGCACCACACCTAACTCACTAGACTTAACTAGGTCAAGCACTAAGAATATAACAAATTTGAAATTTATCAAATGGCATTCTCGACATAGCATATAGCGGCAGCATCTGCTTTGAGACCCTCAAGTTCACCATAGACTGCGCGAGGCTAGCCCGTTTTGCCCCCGCACTCACTGCAGGCCAGGCTTTCCATTTCGAAATCCTAGACTTCGTCATTTGGGTGCCTCACATTCTTTCGTTCCATATCAGTTCGTTAAGAAGAATAGTATATACCAATGTGTGCACTGAAGAATACCATACTGGTTAAACTCACTCGGAGGAGAGATGTAAGCTAATTTTAAGTGACCCACACAGTTGATCTCTTTATAAGAGGGTAGAGAATTCTTAGCAAGTCCGATTGTTTTAAAGACCGCCGGTACTGATATGATTCTTGGAATGGATTGCTTAATGGAGACTGGAGAGAGAAGCTATAATTCAGTGTTGAGGATTGAAGTTGAAGTTGATAGGCAAGCTAAAGAGTGAGGTGCAGTCAATTAACTAGAAGTTAATTCTAGAGATCAGTTCAAAGTGATAAAGGAGTAGCTGCTGCTCTTTGGAAGATCCTTCGAATCTCAAGGAGTCAAGGGCGAGATTCCTTTTCCAATAGAGTTTGAACTTGTATCAGGTTTTGGTGCTTTTGCCTTTGGTCTGATAAATACAGCATCAACAAAGAATAACAGATCTTCGGAGATGAACTAATAATGCCACCTAGATAGAATTTATGTAAAACAATTGCTACTGATAAAAATTCCTAAGGATATCAAATAAAAGCTGAAACGATATTGCAAAATAGTTCTAACAGCAGAAAAAATTCAAACTTTTTCAACCAAACAAAAATACACACAAGTTGAGTGAACAAACTACGCTTTACTCACTTTCCAGGAAGGAGGCACTCTAGGTCTTGGCACGATAAAAACGTCAGGTTTATTTCTAATTCCTAGCAGCAAGAACAAAGGTAGATTCTCGCAAATCACCGAGACACAACTTGCACAAAGCACGTTAAAGAATTTCAAGTAGCCTTGCTAGAAAATACCGTATTCAGGATTTCAAGGTAGGTTGACTGCCAAGGCGCATGCTTGAAAAGTTGAAGTCCATGCATGCATCTAACAAGCCTTGACAAATCAACGCACCAATCAGGGAATCATTCTCCAACGATTTTTGCCTATATAAAAGCTACTACCTCACGCATGTAAATGGACAATGCCACACTGACAAACACAAAGCATACAGCAAGTCCACAATGGCATCTCCACCGCCGGCCACCGTGATCCAGATTCCTAATTCGCAGACCAACGGCGTGCCAGTGAGATCACCGACGATCATTACAGCCCCGCACATGCCTAATAAGGTCGCCGATGATGAATCCACGGCTATGCCGTCAGCACCCAATCCCGGGACTGCGACCGACAAGGTGATGGCAAGCACGTACGGCGAACCTGGCGTAGCTCTTGCCGACTGGTACTGTGCTGGCGTACCAGGCGCTGCCTCCAACGTTCACAAACCATGGGAGTTGCTACCCGGTGAACAGGTGGCTCACCGCAGTACTCGTCGGCGTCCTGGCTGTTCTCTCCCTCTTCTTCTCGTTCACCGACAGCATCATCGGCCGTGACCGCAAGCTCTACTATGGCGTGGCCACGCCCGGCGGCTTCAATGTGTTCAACTTCTCCAGGGAGGAGGAGGAGCGGGAGTGGGCGCTCGGCGAGCTGCAGCGGCTGCGGCTCCACCCGCTGGACTACGTGCATGCCTTCTTCACCGCCGTGGTGTTCCTAACCGTTCAGCGACGTTGGGCTCCAGAGGTGCCTCTTCTCCAAAGCTAGTGACAAACTGACAACACCAATGAGCTCCTCACCAACCTGCCGCTGGGGATGGCGTTCCTGTCCAGTTTTGTGTTCTTAATCTTCCCAACGAAGAGGAAGGGCGTCGTCTACAACGATACCACCCCCGTCAGAGAGCAGCTTGAGGGCCACTCTGCAGTTCAGAATTTCAGATCCGGAATATCAAACAATTGTTAATGCAGTTAGTATGGCTAATAGTTTAGGTCTTGATTACTTCTTGTATTGTCTACTTAGGAGACTTGACTTTGTAGGTCACCCAGTTTTATAAGGTCCACGGATGTACCATGTAGTGATTCGTTTCCTAGATTATTTCAGCCATTTGGATCGCATAGATTTTAGTTACTCACTCTGTCCCAAATTCTAAATCTCTACATCTGAAAAGATCGAAACGTCATCATACCCAATGATACCAAGTCTCAATCCCTGCTCACGCGTCCTATCCGGTTCCGAACTTCCGATACGAAGACCAGATCCAAGTGTCCATGTCCGATATGAAGTCCTTGGAGCTCACGTGTCCACGCCCGATTACTAAGGTTCAGTCCAAGATGATGAGTAGACCGTAGGACCAGCCGCCTAGAGGAAGGGGTGCACGTGGGGAGATGGGCTGCCGGAGGTTCTGTGCAAAAAACAATTTTTTTGGCATTATTTTTAAGGAATTGTTGGAGATCCTCACGGTAGCAAAGATGTTGTGATCGTGTTTCTATAATCAATTTGATCCCCTGGCCTATTCGAGAATGACTAAGAAAATGCTGTTTGAATTTATGAAATGATTGTTTGCAATTTTTTTTAAAAAAATTGCTTACATTTAGGGGTGGAGTAAAGATTGCATGTAAAAATCTTGATCATTGTCCCAGTGTAACACATGGGCATTAGTCTAGTTCTAATAACATTCTGAGCCTTGTATTTCTACTGATTTGGTAGATGTCCTGCTAACCTGCCATATTACAATTCATTCTTGTTTTTTCTTTTTCTGAAAATTGTCCTTCTCAAAAGAGAATCTCAACCAGGAGGGATCAAAACATCAAGGAATTGGGAGTATGGTACATTTGTCAATAAGTGAAAATTTGATGACAAGGTAACCTTGAGAGTGAAAATGGGTTCGACGAGGATGAGTCTGTCAAAGGGGGATGCTTGGGGCACAATTCGATGTTAATGTTGAATAAGAGGTGGTTACAAGCTTTTCATGATCCCTAAAAGAAGGGAAGCGTGGGCTAGAGATATCAAGGTGTTGTTAGGTTGAAGGTTATCAAGGTAAGGTATAGATGGCCAACGGCCCGGCCCGGCCTAGCACGGGTGAAAGCCCTAGTTTGGTTTTGGATAATTGATGAAACATATGGACTAATCCTTAAGCTAATTGTGAAGACTAGATAGGATGGTCCAATCCAAGTGGTGGAGCAAGATGAAGTCCATGGAGATGAAGATGGACATGAGATGATGGTGATCAAGCTCCAACTTAGAAAGGAAGAAAGAGAAAAACAAAAAACAAGGAGATCAAGGCAAAAGTATCAAATAGGTTTTTGTTTTAGCACTTAAGACACCATAGAGGGTGTGAGTATGTTTAGGATCGATAGCCGTACTATAAAGAGGGAAAATCTTTGGCTAAACGGTTAACGAGTGCCACTAGATGACATGATTCATGCATATGCATTTAGGGACCTAGTGTGCTAACAATTAACCCTTGTAAAATGCTTTGAGAAATGCTAACACACGTGCACACAAGTTCTACACTTTGTGGTTATCAAGTTGGAAGCAAGGGTAAAGTGGTTGTTGAGTTAGAAGAAAAGGAGAAGTGACAGAGGCATCAGACCCTAGCTCAAGGGGGGCGTCGGACCCTGTCTGGCCGAGTTTGATGGTTTGCCCAAGAGCAGAGCACGTGGGCGCGAGAGCGTCGGACCCCGTTGATCGGCGGTGTCGGACTGGGCGCTCGCGCTGTTCATCCACGCGGGAAAGAGCGAGGCGTGCATGGCGTGATGCGTGGTAGCGTCGGACCGTGATGTTAGTCCGACGGTGGGTGATGGACTGGCGTCCGACGAGTTTTGCTCTCTCTAGACCTTACTAGACCGCGTTGGACTCACCCTTTGGCGGGTCCGACGGCGGTTTTCTCTGCATAGTGGAGAGTCATTGGGCGGCAACGGTCGTTTCGTTTGAATGGGACTGTGGTAACGCGGGAGTGGGCGTGGCAGGGCATCAGACCCTGCGTCGGATGGTTTGACGCCCCCGCAGGGACAGTCCGACAGCCAGAGGGCTCTATAAATAGACTTGGCTCGGCTTTGGCTCACTCTCTTGCACATTTTCACCTGTAATATATCCTTGTGAGCCTAAGCAAACACCTCCCACTCATCTCCATCATTGATTCATCATTATAGTGAGATTGGGAGTGATGCCTAGTGCATTTGCTTGAGTGATTGCATCTAGTGGCACTTGGGGATCGTTGTGGCTGTAGATTTCTTGTTACTCTTGGTGGTTGCCGCCATCTAGATGGCTTGGAGCAGCGGAGGAGCATTGGCATGAGTTGATAATTGTTCGTGGCCATCTCCCGGTGAATGTGAGGGGTCTTGTGCCTTCCCCGGCGGAGCTCTGAAAGGTAACTCTAGTGGATTGCTTGTGGCATTGAGTTACCTCACTTGTGGGTTGGTTCTTGCGGCGTCCATTTGTTGGACTAGGTTTGTGAAACACCTATTAGCCGTCGAACTATCAAGTGTTGGTCAACACAACGGGAACTAGCATGTGGGCAAGCATGTGAACCTCAAGAGAAAAATCTTGGTGTCCATTGTGATTGGAATTCTCCCGGTGATTGAATTGGCTTTCATATTGTGATTGGTTCATTCCTCGACACGGTTGTATAATCACTCTACTCACTTTCTTATATTCTTTGCAAACTAGTTGTGTAGCAAGCTCTTTAGTGTAGCTAGTATTGAGAGCTTGCTTGATAGTTTAGTTTCACCTAGTGGAGATCTTTAGTGTAGCTTATTTGAGAGCTTTTAATGAGTAGTGACTTAGCCTCTTGTGTGCCTAGAGATTATAGTAAATAGAATTGTTGGGATAGGTGGCTTGCAACCCTTATAGAGCTAGAGCAAAATTATATTACACCATTTAGTATACTAACCTCTTGCTCTAGTGAATTTGTAGAGAATTTTTATAGGCTATTCACCCCCTAGCCATTTAGGACCTTTCAAGTGGTATCGGAGCCGTGGTCACCGTTTGATTGAAGGCTTAACAATCTCGGTGTCAAAAGATGGCTCAAGTTGTGTTCAACCATGTGGGGCAAACCACCGTTCTTTGATGGCACATGCTATGATTATTGGAAGAGAAAGATGAAGATGTATCTCGGTTCATGTCACACCCAATTTTAAGGACAAAATCGAATGCATATGCCAGGATCAATTTATTCATACATATGTCGACTTCATTATAGTATCATAGTAATGTTCTTACTTAAACGATAACATCATTATAAAATAGCCCATAGGTCTGAAAGAAAATTACATAGACTTTATTTAATTCCAGCAGAAAAGAGACGCCATCTTCATAGGAAGTCGACCGGACCGGGGGCAGCACTAGCCTAGAACACGTCATCGAGGTCAAAGGCACCATCTTCAACGTACTCCTCGTCACCAGCTTAGGTGGGGTAGCAGGGGGGACAAAGAGGAAGGGCGAGTTCATCGAAATGTACTCCGCAAGTGTAGGAAAGTATGACATGAGGGCCAACATAAGGAAAGGCTTACATGGTTTGACACATGCGCTTAAGCGACACATCCTAATTTTCCTTAAATCCTTAGCACCTAATTCCTAGGTGAAATCTGCCTTCTCCTCAAGAACCATTTGAACCAACACTCGGATCCCATCCAAGCCAACCAACCATTCCCTTACCAAGGGAACCACCCATCCGAACTAGAGCCATCTATTCACGAAGAAGTCTAGGCCGCTCTTGTCCGTGAGCACGGCTAATATATCAGTTTTACACTCTGCAGAGGTTGTACACTTTCACCACGAGTCGTGCTTTTCCCATCACATTTCACACTACCTAGGTGCTTAGCGGGGTCACACTACAAGGCCTTTACAAGACTGTAATTCCCACCCCTGTGCATTCACTAAGGATTCGCCGATTTAGGCCCCCTCTTGTGCCACCAAACTATCCACAATGCATAGAAATGGGCAGCTAATTACTTAGCCAGGGCCAGAGCCATGTAGCCCTCGTGGCTGTGCTATTAAGCTGGGTTACATGCTCCGAGAACCGGTCCTTAGAATCCAAGCAGAACCAGCATAATCCCCATTCCACCAAGTCCAACATCCACCATAAAACATTTACCAAATTCTGACAACATACCACCACCATTTCCATACATCCTGTCGGATTTCTAGTCACCATGTTGCTAAAAACAATACCATTCCCACGTTTCATAGATCATTAATCATAATTAAGTTATAACCTTCTCAAACCCAAGACTGCAAGCTAAGCATGACAATTACCCAGCCAAACCGGGTTTTCAAGGATGATGTAACAAGTTCTAGTAAACCCTAACACGGGATTCTAGTTTATGACTCAACATGCAGCTAATGGTCTAACTGCTCTAACTCAAAGTAAAATAAATATAGGTGCAAGTATGGTCAAGGACACTTGCCTTCGAACTGGATTTGTTCCGGAATATCAAACTATTGGTTCTGGAGGTTCTCGTAATCAGCACCTTCTGCTGACAAACAACAAACATGGCCCACAAAACATAATAAGAAATAGTACACCAAATAGTATAAAAACACGCTACAAAGTTTACTAACATGTAGTACTCGTCGATACGAACTCGTGAGCGAAAGAACCACCTAAAACGAAGCTACGGTTTGAAAGTTATGTGCTTTTGAAGTTGGATGGCATTTCTGTAATTAAAAGGGACTATTTTTACATTTTAAATAAATAAAACTGAAATTAAAAAGGGCTGTTGGACTGCGAGTACAAAATCCTAAAAAAACAGGGTCTAAAACAGAAGTTTGGTATGACTGATAAAATAGTAATTTTGATTTAACATAAATGAAGGGTCTAGATTGCAAGTTCGCGTGCACTATGATTCGCACTCGCTCCATGAACCATGGACCGGAGAGGGCTGTGAGAGCAGTATGGACCATGTCCACAATGGTGTATTTGAGTATATTTCTATATTTATTTTCCTAAAGGAAAGCGGACATATTGCATGCGTGACGTCACGATGACGTCAACAAGCTAACAAGAGCACGCACGGCCGGGCTGCTAGCTCCAGATGCTCGCCGGTGCTGCGCGTTTGTGCGCGCGTGCGTGCACCATGGCTTGCTCGCCCGCGCTGCTCGGAACTCGAGCAACAGAGCGCGGCGACCGGTGAGAAAGGGAAGAAAAGATGGAGGAGCTCACCACGAACTCGAGGGTGTTCACGACGTTGGCTCCGGCGCAGAGAGGCAGGTGTTGCGGAGGAGCGGACGGCGGCAGCGACGTGCTCCGACGATCTCTTGAAAACACCACAACGGCCACGGATTTCTGCTGAGAAGTACCAGGGCGTAAGAAGAAAGACAAGACGAGGCCAACAGAGGAGAATCTAGAGACAGAGATGGTCTGACCGCGGAGAACGACGACGGCGAACGGAGCTCGAAATGGCGACGGCAGCTGGGATTTGTGGCACTGGAGTGACTATGGAACACAGGAAGTGGTCGGTTGATGGAGAAAGGATGCATAGGAGCTGGAGCTTGGGTTTTATAGGGATAAGATCGACGAACATGGACGAAATCGAGGCTCGATTCACTGCCATCAGTGGCGGCCGTCGGTTAGGAGTATAATGGACTCCAAACTGCCGAGTGAAGGAGGGAGAGTGAAGAGGGGAATTGATAGATGCGTTTATGGGGTCGGATTTAAGTCGTGAGTAAAAGGAGGGGGCTCTAATGGAGGTCGGTTTCTCCATTAATGGAGTACAGAGAGAGAGGGCCCTGCGTGGAGGTAGAAGACGCCTGATAGGCGGGCCCGACATGGCGGTGAGACATAGAGAACAGAGGTGGTGGCTGGCTGGGCTCGAAGATGGGCCGCGAGAAGGCCCAGGTGGGAGGAGGGAGTTCGGGGAGAGAAGCTGGGCCGGCCAGGATTCGGCCCAGAGATGGAGGGAGGGAGTTTTTGATCTTTTCCATTTTGTAAATATACTTCTAGAGTTTAAAATTCAAATCTTTTTCATTTCAAATCAACTTTAAAACTCTTTTAAATCATTTCTGAGTTTTGGAAATTAAATCTAACCTTTTGGAAATAAAACTTTGACTAGTTTTTAAATAAAACTTTAATATATTACTTTTGGAAAAAGAATAAAAAAAACTTACTCGCATCTAATCCGGCTTTTAATAAATCATTTTTCACTCAATAAAATTAGTGCAAGCAACATGTATGCAGCAAAGTTTTAACTCCTATGTAAAATTAATTTTAACTTTATAAATTACTATTTTTCCTCCAACTATTATTTGGTCTTAAATCTAAATTAAATTGTAACAAATTTTAGAAAATTATAAAATTCAAAATTTTGGGTGTTACAGTTCAATCAATGATCAAGTATGGGATGTGATCGAGAGTGATTACGTGATTCTTGATCTCGACAATCCCACCAACCAAGACAAGGCCAACAAGCAATGCAATACAATGTCTCTCAACACCATCTACAATGCCATTGATTTTCAAGGTGTTTGAGCAAATCAATGATTGTGAAAGAGCTAGTGAGGTGTAGAAGAGATTAGAGGAAACATATGAGGACACACCGGCGGTCAAGAGTGCCAAGTTGTACATCCTCAAGGACAAGTTGACAAGCTTCAAGATGAAAGATGATGAGAGCATTTTGGAGATGTTCCATAGATTGCAAGTGATTGTTGTTGACACAAAAATGTGACATTGTGATCAACACACAGCAAGCCAGAAAGATTGTATTGATTGAATGTTCGTCCCCTTTTACAATAACCAGGGTCTAATATTTATACCTAGAATCTAAACATGAATCCTACTCAAATATGACTAATTACAATTCTTGAAATAAAAGAAAACTTTCTAACTTAATAATAACTTGGACCATAATTTTCCTTATTCATAAAGTCCGACACATCTCCCTGGCACCACTCAAGTATAGCTCATTGACGCCGTCTGCTGACGTCATTCATAAATAGTCGATTCTGACATTACATCTAAATCAGCTGATACCGATTCTCATCCAATCTATTCCTTGATGACACAATCCTCGAAGCTTCGAGTTCCCGCGTTTTTCTTCCCAAATTTTGGTGTAAACACATGCCCCTAATTTTGGGATAAAAATGATTTTATTCCAAAATTCCTATTCATTTGTTCCTTATGTTGCAACCGCTCATTCCAAAATAAACGCATGGCTCCTGACTTCTCGGGCCAAAGTCTATATAATACCCCAACAGTATCATTTCCAATTCGCTCGGCCTGCTTAATTTTCCCTTCTTTCTCGAACAAACTTCAACAGCCAAAGCCGCCACCGCCAAAGCCTTAACCCTAGCAAATCCTCTGCTCTACCAAGCTACGGTTCAAGTAACCTTCCTCAGATTTAGATCCATTTTGGCTACAATGGCAACCAGCGATCACGTTCTCGAGGTATGCCTTCAAACTTCTGCCTATCAAGTATTAGCCGCTACTCTGTATTTTTCTTTTTCTTAAATTCATCACCATTGGTTTCTAGGAAATAAGGAACGAAATTATGATTCCATCAGCTATTGTTCCTAATGCCTGTTATCTTGGACCCATGGGTGACCTTAATCCATCCGATTTCATCAATCAAGAAACCAACCGAATCCTCTTCAAACAATCTGTAGTAGATTTGTCTTCTTGGAACACCAAAACTCTCTTTAGAAGCTGGCCTAAAATACCTAAGGGATAAAGGGATTGACTCCGTAGGGTATCAGAGAAAAAGGCTGGAGATTAGGAAATTTATGACTTGAATCAATGCCTGACACTCTCACTGTCTGGAATGGAGGGGAATGGCTCACTTCTGATTTCTACATCTTACTTGTGGTCCAACACTTTGAATACTTTTGTTTTTGGTCATGGCCCAATGACCATCACTTTGGCTGATATTTACATGTTGACTGGCTTTAGAATAATAGGATCAATGCAACCCTATGATTTCTTAAGTGCTGGGCCCAAAAAATTAGCCAAAATATCAGACTGCATAGGATGAACAAGCTATATTTTGAACCATATTTGGGATGGATCGACTGTTGATGAAAGAGAGCAAGTAGCTTTTCTGAACATGTGGTCGGAAAAATTCATCTTTCGTGGGTCATCTTGTGGACCAACTTATAATCATAAATACATGGCAGAACGTCTAGCAACCGGTAATGAAATCCCCCTCGGAAAATATCTACTAGGCTCTGCTTATCATATGATGCACCAAGTGTCTGTTCAATTACTGAAAGTTGAACTAGTGCATACCATCAGTAGCCCTTGGTGGTTAATACAATTGTGGCTTAATATGTATATGCATAAAATTGTAAGATCCAATCTCAGGAATCTGAGCTTCCCTTCCTCCAACTTTGCTGAAGATTATAAAGGAAAAGAAGGAAGAACTCGACAGTGTATGAATTATGGTGAAGCTGCATCAGACATAACAATTGCTGTTGATATAGGCCACCTTTTCAAGAATTTTTTCAGAGGGTTTGATGCAAACATCTTGACTTGGCTACCTTATGATGAGGATGAAGACAATGAACTAGTTCTGCCAGTCAAATTTTGGTTTGAATCAGGTTGCTCAGATGAAACAACTGCTGCAATTTTTAGTACTGCCAGCCAAATTTCACCATAGCCATGGCAAAATAGCTACTGATTCTTTTCTCCTAGATAACCTTCCAACATATGAATTCTATAATCCTTCTTTTATGGCCCATCAATTCGGCCTTGGCCAACTACCTCCTCGGCTATTCTTTAGGAACACTCTGAAGCCAAGAGAAGGTATTAGTGAGATGATGAAAGCTTCTAGAGTTTTTCAACTAGGATCAGACCTTCCTTCTTTTTGCCTGCATGAATGGACAAGAGCTACCTTCTCCTCAAATTTGTTTGATTCCTGGTGGCAAGAATGACACTCTCACCTCTTTAGTAGTCCAATTCATCCCAACTATTTAGCCTTGGATGAAGAATTTGCTTCTGATAGTGAGGTAATTTACTATCTCTATTTCAGAAGGATTATCTAACAAGTTTTCTATCAATTCACCTAACAAATTCTTTTGCAGGATATCGAATTTGATCCATGAAGCGTGGATAGGAAAGGGCATCCCATAGAATATTATCCACCATGTCTAGTCTCAAGAATGGGATCAATTGCACCCACTCTAAAAAAGTTAATGAAAACCCCGGCTGCCCCAACAGTACTCACATATCAGTCTTCAAAACGCAAGGCAACCCATGGTGTAACTTAGAAAACCACCACTGGGAAGAGACTTCGCAGACCAAAA
The DNA here is from genome assembly GCA_904845875.1 of Miscanthus lutarioriparius. Lineage (NCBI taxonomy): Eukaryota > Viridiplantae > Streptophyta > Magnoliopsida > Poales > Poaceae > Miscanthus > Miscanthus lutarioriparius. The sequence continues at coordinate 62,352,468 of CAJGYO010000018.1, forward strand.
TCATCAATTGCTCAGGTAACCTAACTTATCTTCCCTCTTAAGATGATATCCAACTTCTAATTCAATCTCTTTCTTGCAGCCATTGACTATTGCATTTCAATCTACCTTTGGTGCCGAATTGTTATCCCATGCATTTGAATCAGCGTCTACCAACCTTTCATCGGCTAATCCTTCTAAGGAACCGATTACAACTGAAATAACCAATGCTTTTGATAGACCCAAAATAGCAGAAGATAAGAACCTCTCTACTTCACCTCATGATGATACCAAGGTATCTCCTCAACCCTTTTAATCTTATGTAATCCTCACTCTTCTCTGATCATCCTCCTTTATCAGACACCACCTGAGAAAACATCTACACAAGAGCAAAAGTCTAATATCCCAATAGTTGAAGATGATCCTGTTGATACTGATACCCAAGCCATTGATCCTTCAACTCAGCAAACAGTAGATGGTAAGAAATTTATATGCTTATTCTTGTCCTTCTATAACAAATATAAACCGACAAAACTTCTTGATGCCTGCAGACACTAGCATTGAAAGTACAGAGCCGATTCAACCAAATGTTGAAAAAGATGTTGGCACATCATCGGCTGTTCCTTCTCCTCAGCCAGAGCGTCTTCCAGAAAATGTACTGTGTCCTCTTCACCATTCATCTCATTATCAACTTATTTGCTATTTCTAATAAGATTCCTTTTGTTCACATGTAGGCACTTAATTCTCCTGCTCTAAGCTATTCCTTCAACTTTGAAGAGTACATAGATGAAAGTGAGATTAGCTCATCAGCCATCTCTTCTCAAGAAATCTTATCAGACGAGACTAAAAATCAGCTAAAAGACATGCTGCCAATGCTCGAGAGGAACATAGCCGATTTGGTCAAAGATGTAGATCCAATGAGAAGAATCTTCTTAACCATTAAGAAGGATCTGCCCCCAAATCTTGCTGAAGCCTTGATACCTTTGTCCAACATCGAAGATCAAGCTCTCAAGGTGAAAAAGGCTCAAAGAAACCTGATAGACCGTGAAACTTTGATGGCTAAGAACTCTAACAAGCAGGAATCCAAAGAATTGGCACAACTGATCGATAATCTGAAGAATTATTCTTCCAAAATTGAACTCGAACAAAATCAGCTAAGAGTTAGGCGTGCTGAACTTGAAAAAGAACTAGAAAGTGTGAAGGTCACCATTGAACGTCATGAGTCCAACTTGACTCAGATCCCCAATGCTATCAAATAGAAGAAGCAAGAAATGCTGACCAATGTCAAAGAAGGCAAAGCCATTCACAGTAGTCTTGCGAGCATTTCCGGATCAGTCGAAGAAGATAAACAACAAATTGCAGAAGTTGATGCTATTCGGCTGAAAGCGCTACAAGTAATTCATGATGCTCATAACTTGTAATTTACATTCCATTATCTGCAGCACATGAACCTGATGATAACTGTACTTTTTGGTTTGGCTAGAAGAGCCGATTTGAATTAGCCGATTTCCAATTTCTGACTTCACTCTGACTTAACTGAATCTAAAAACGGCTTTCATCACAAAACCCTTCGAATCCCTTCTCAGTTATCAACGTCGTGTTCCCTTCGGTATTGGTGAAGCGGCGCTTCCCCTTCCATTAATTGGGGTTATTTTTGTGGCAGAACCGCCCGAAATAACACACTTACGGAGGCGCTTGTCTTCCACTAGACACTAAGCACCCGAAGGTGTGCTACATCAGGCAGTTCTGTCGAGCACACCCCATGGGAGAACCCAAAAATCCATATTTTTCAACATGATCATTAATGGGAGAATAAAGCTTATAACATGTTAGCTATTTCTTACATCACTTTCCATGCATCATCAGAGTATAATATTTATTGTTTATAACAGCGAAATATAACCATGTTATCAGAGTTTCAGTGAAAATAAAATCATTTAATGACAAGTTAAACATTAACATGATGATCTGTTATATACATCATAACATGCTATAAGTTTTTCCATTGTAAAACATTTTGGCTGGAAGTTTCAAATAAACTCTATGTCCACAATGTTAAGGAAATCCTCGCTGAGCCCACCAGGAGGTTTCCACATACAAGTGTCAGCTTCACATGTTCCTATCACCTACAACAGGATAGAACAAACCCTGAGTACTCAATTGTACTTAGCAAGACTTACCCAACATCTTCTCTGCTACTTCGGTCGACTCCACGATCCATCATTGTCCCTATCATGATATTCGTGGATGCAACTCAGAGACGTAAATAATCAACGACGATCGCAACTCTTAAAATACAATTACGCCTCTCAAGCTAACAAGCTAGCTCTGACGACTAACGTACTAGACCACGTATCCAAGTTGTCAAACTAGGCGCTAATTTCCCACAATGTTTTAGTTATAAAATTCCTAGGTGTTTCTTTATTAATTATATATATATTTGAATTAGGGCTCATTTAGCAAACTTAGCAAACTAATTATTATGGAGCTTAGCAAGACTTATCCGACTGGAGGGAAAGAAAAGACTTATCAAACTGGAGGGAAAGAAAATTCCTAGGTGTTTCTTTATTAATTACTATCACCTGCAATAGGGTAGAACAAACCCTGAGTACTCAATTATACTTAGCAAGACTTATCCGACTGGAGGGAAAGAAAAGACTCCAAGGATATGCAAGGCTATCTGACTTGTGGCTTATTGCATCTGTGGAAGCATTACAAAACATGCGTCCTTATATTCAATTTTATTAGCAGTCATCATTAGTTCATTAACTAACCATTCTTTGTAAGCACCTGTGCTACTTTCAAGCATGTGGTAAGCAATCGGGACCATTTTATCATCTTTCATATTCTAGTTCTTACTACGGTGCTAGATCGTAGCCAAGTCATACCGTATCACACGGCGATTCGCGAACCAATGTATCCCAGTTGGGTACCCTAAAACACACACTCCACTTGTACCCTAGGCACAAACAAGACCAACCCACCACTCCCCTATCAAGGGGTCCAGGTCCCCGTTCAAACTTGGACTCCAAGCTCCCACTCCTGAGTCTCGAACTCAGTGTGGTGCTTAGACCTCCACCATCCCCACCTCTAATCAGTCGGAACCCACGATAAAAGAGCAAAGAGCCTTCCCGACCCCCATAAGCAAGTATGTGCCCAGGATAATAAGTCAGTGACCTGACTAGAATCCAATGCAACGGACGGTCCTCAATCGACACAGGCAGGACAAACATAATTGGAGCCTCGCTCGGTTACCTAACCAAGTCCAAATCCAAATCCAAAGTATGGTCCCGCCCGGTCTCCAATTATTATTCACATATATTTCATGTGATAGTAACATGATAATAGTAACAATAATATATTTCATATCTCTCGCGAGTGATCAGACAATCACTCGACTTCTACCGGATCCTATAACATAGCAATCTACACGATCCTAACATACTAGTAGGACTCATAGGATAAAGATATATATATATATATGCAAGTGGTTTTCATTCAACTCCTTAAAATTTAATGCACAAGCATAAGATAAAGTGCAGAATAATAGGGGTTATGCACTAGGGCTTGCCTGGGTAAGATATAACTAAAAGTTAGCATTCCATCATGATGACACGATCGTCAAGGCACCATCTTCTCTGCTACTTCGGTCGACTCCATGATCCATCGTTGTCCCTATCATGATATTTGTGGATGCAATGCAGAGACGTAAATAATCAAGGGCGATCGCAACTCTTAAAATACGATTACGCCTCTCAAGCTAACGAGCTAGCTCTAACGACTAACGTACTAGACCACGTATCTAAGTTGTTGAACTAGGCGCTAATTTCCCACAATGTTTTAGTTATAAAATTTCTAGGTGTTTGTTTATTAATTAATTAATTATATATATATATATTTGAACTAGGGCTTATTTAGCTAACTTAGCAAACTAATTATTATGGAGCTACAAAAATTACAGTGAGCGCCTAATAACGTTAGGAATCTACTGTAAAAATTTTAGGCCCAGTACTACTACCAATTCATCACAATAATTCCTACCAGTTCATGTTTTGACAATATTAAGTACCTTAAATTAATTATATAGCTCCTAAGAATATTATAAAACTATATGAACAAAATATACCCGTAGATAGATCATGATTTTAGGAACCTAACAAAATTGGTTTCACAATTTTTGGTCCACTACACAAATTTATATTGAATTTACAAGTTTACAATAGAAACTCAATTAGAAAATGCTTAGAAAAGGAAAAAGGCCGGTGGCAACCATTTCGGCCCGGCAGCCGAGCCAGGCCCAACGCGGGACGCGAGTGCGCGTAGCAGGCTGGCCCAGTGGCCTAGCACGGAGCGTGGCCCACACGTCAGACGGCCCACGACGGGGAGTCCACACTGGCACTTTAGCAAATGAACCCTCAGACTTTTTCTGAACCACAACTAGGTCCTAATACTATTTCTTCCTTTCTCTGGCGAATTCACTTAACCCCTGGATTTTTCCAAATTTACCCGCGTGCACCCCCGGTCATCCCGTGCACGGCGACGCGGTGAGCAGCGGCACTGGGCATCCACGCCGGCCACCAGAGGCCTGCGTGGACCCACTTAGCGGGTCGGTCGCCATCTATGGTTACATGCACTATGATGGGCGGCGTTTAGGGACTTGGAGACGCACTAGCGCGAGCTGCAGTGGCGAGCGGCTATCCGTGGTGGCAGCACAACTGTTTCGGCGAGCCTACACCCTCACGGCAAGGTAGAGATGGTGGAGAAGCATCAGTAGCTCACCGCGGTGCACTTCCTACTGACGGTTGAAGCAGGGGAGCACTGCAATGGTCTAGCCATGGGCGACCGAGCAGTGTGGCAACGCTCTACGATGGACATCGGTGCGTCACTCCACCGACGACGAGCACCCTAGCCAAAATAGTGTGAGCACCGGATAGAGGGAGTCAAGGCGAGCTCAGGGTTATGAGAAATTGAACTGCTACCATGCCTACATGCCTTACCCCCAACCTTCTAGTCGCGATGGCCCACATGACCGGCGGCGAGCAAAAATGCCAATTTACCGGTGGGTAGTGATAGGCCGTGCTTGAGGGGATCCGGGCGTCTAGCTGACTACCTATGCTACTCACTGGTGCGAGGAATTGGACTAAGAAGCCTTGAGCTAGGCGAATTGAAGGAGCGGAGAGCGTGGTGCCTCGAATGCGACAACGACTCCGACCATGTGCTGGCGTGGCACTATCGATATACACAACCCATCCTCTCCTCCCTATCTCGCCGGTGGGGCAGTACATGCAGTTGTGGTAGCAGACATAGATGGGATGAGCGGCTAGGATCATGCCACAAGACACAGCAGCGGCATGGCGGTAGGTGAGGTGCATGGCCAAGAGCGCATGCCCATGAGAGGGCGTCTGCGACCAAGACACATGACTTGGCGAGGTAGATGAATTAGAGGGCAGGGTGACTGCCACACTGACCTGGCACAATGGCCACAGCTGTAACACCCTAGGTGTTTGGCTTCCACAGTTGCACTTGCATTTCATAAACATGAGCATCATTCATCCATTTATGAGTTCATATTGCATGAAACATGCTCTTGAAACATTGTAGCATATGGTCATATATCATGTATGTTTGTTTATGAAATGAATAGGGTGCAACACTCAAGTGCAAACATATACAACACACTTTAGTGAAACATGGTTAGTTAGTACTATGCAACAAGATCATGAAACATGTGAAACATGACTATGAAACAATTGTAACATTTCATGTGTTTTTCATTGTTTCAGTACATAACTTGCTTGATTCTTGTGTGACCAATGTATGGTGTGGCTAATTATTCTCCTAAGAACCTTAGTTATACTTAGGATGTCATTTGGAACATTGTTCATGTTTATCATTTTGCCTAATTAGGTTTCCAAGTCATGGTTGACCAATTTGGACCCCTAGAGCTCCTGTGTTTGACTGTTTAAAAAGTGTAGCTTAGGATGTTTGCATGTCTGAGCAACCTAAAGCAAAGTTGTAGAGAATTATATGTGGAACAAAAGTTCTTTTATGACCATCTCATGAAAATGTGCACAACATGTTCAAAAATGGCCCATAAGTTAGGATTGAAAGCTGTTTCAACAATGGAAAATTTTTCTAAGTGTTATACTGGATTTCAGTTTCATGAACTCGACTTTGACATGATTTTACTCTCCATCCTTTGCGAATTAGACGTTGGTCTCTAAATGAGTTTTGTAGCTGGCACATAGGTCTTCAACTTTTGTTTAGGGAGTTTGCGCTAATGATCAAAGGATTCAGAAATCCATCGTCTCCAAATGGCGCTGTTAGTCGGCTTCATCAGGCCTGATGGCCGTTCTGACCAGACCGGTCATGGCCGACCGTGGCCAGGAGGTTGCCACCGCATGGCCGCCACGGGCCTGGCTTGGCCTGACCGCGCCGCGTGCTGGCCGGCTTGAAGTGGACGACGCCCTGCTGCCTCTCCACTCACCCGCGTGCGCTCTGCCTTTCCGTTCACTCCTTCTGCTCGCCAGAAGCACCAAAGCAGAGCCACCGCCACCATTGTCCCGACGAGCTGCTTTGCCGACACGTAGAGCGCTCGCCATCGCCTTGTACCTCGCTCCAGCTAGCCAAAAGCTCCGCATTGCTTAGCTCCATCATCTCCACCGACTTGTAGCATCAATTCGATCTTAGGTGAGGAACCTTGGCCTGTTTCTGACGTCATAGCCATGGCCAGACCTCACCGGTGTTGCGATTCATCGTGGCCAGAGCATCACCGCGCCACTCCTTCTTCCATAACCCTTGTTCTATCTTCTCTAGCATGCGTAGTGGCTCTAGCGTTGATGTTAACGGTGAAGTCAGTCTGGCCTAGCCAGAACACGGCCGCGCACCGTCGCGCCATGGTCGCCGCCGGTGACCTCCCGTGGCCACGCTCGAGCACTTCACCTCAGACTATAGCGGTAGCACAGATAGGTCCGCCGTGGTCCCAGGAAGCCTACGAGCACCTTAACAAGGCATTGGGCGCCGTACTTCGCCGGAGCTCCGCCATGCGCCATGGCCGAGCCGCCGTGCGCCATGGCCGGCGTGCTTAGGGGCCGCTAGGGTCTAGGCTTAGGGGATCAATCGACGCGGGGTAGCTTGGGGAGCACGCCGGTGCCGTCAGTTTCACCGGAGGAGCCGCCGTCGGCGAGCTTCGCCATGTGTCGCGCCGTCGTCGCTGCCTCCCCTGTTTCGTCTCGCTGGCCGATGGGTCCGGCTGACAACCGGTTCCCACACGTCAGTGACTGCCTGTTACATAGGATAGTTCAAATTTCCAGTTTTGAATGCTGATTTGATATTTTTGTATCTCCTGTTTTGTAGATCCAAATTGGGTGGTTCCAATTTTGTTAGACTCACAGTTAGGTCTAGTATTTAAGAAAAATATGTCTTGAGCACATTATGTAGAAATTTTGGATGAATTAAATAGGAACTTGAAAAGTGTTTTTGAATACATGCAAACTTGTTTAAATCATATCTTGAGTTTCTGTGATCCAAAAATTATGAAATTTTGTGGGTAAGCTAGTCTTGTGTAGTAGAAGCTCTGGTTAAAATTTGAGAGTCATTGCAAGTGTAGTTTGTGAGTTATAGATTTTCCTTTTATCACTGGTAGATACTTGGGTGAATTTTTGTAAATTATCTATGAATCCAATGACCATGAAATTTGTTGGAGAGTGTCCTAGTACATTAAGGATGCTTGGAAAAATATAAAATCTGTTGCTTGACACTTTTCACTAAGGTTTCCTAATTATGCCATTTTAAGCCATTCTGCCTTACCATTTTTGTGTAGGTTGTTATACTTACTCAAACGGTGTGAAATTTTTATGGTAGTCTACTTAGAGCATGTAGTGTCTACTGTAATTTTTGTAGAATTAATGGGGTAGGTTTCATATATGTTTGCTATTTCCCCTAATTAATTAAATAAATTAAGAAATGTATTAAAAGAAATGTTTTGGTGATGGACACCCTACTTTCTGTTGTTCTTGTGATATGTGTGATATGTCAGTAAAATTGGTTTTGTCCAATTAAGTGTTTATATCATAAGTTAATAATTATTTGTTTGCATTATGTCCCTCGGGACAGATCTGGGGACTTTGGAAAGTTCCCCATGATAATTTGGTTTTCTGTGATTGTGATGAATACAAAAGTTGTAGATAATTTATGTATCTAGCTCCAGTAAAAATTTGAGGGCATTTGGCCTAGTAGTTTAGAAACTACAGCTGTTTAAAGTTAGGTTCCAGTTTTGCTTACTCTCTGCCTTGTCAGGACAGAGTTCTGTTGAATTATGAATTCGAGCTAGTAAAGGTTTGAATCATGCTTGGAGGTCTAAAAATGAATTGTAGACAATTTCATAAGCTTTCCAGATTGTCTTGTTGCATGTCATTTGGAATTATAAATCTCTAGTTATGGCTAGTTTACTGCACCGCTACATAGTATTCATTTTGCTGAAATACAAATGCTTGAGTGTATATTGTTGCAAGGTTCTCGTTGATTATTTAGGGGTTAGCCTAACATGAGAATATGCTTAGGTGCAGGTGCTAGGTCATTAACTGAAGATGAGCAATTATACATTAGGTTGTATAAACGTGGTAAGTAAAGTGATTTGAATTGGGCTTAAGTTGGATTATGCAAACTACAGCAAACATGTGCATTCCCCGAGCATCCCTGACATTCGTTCATGTGCATCCATGATATTTATCTTGCGCATTCATGCAATAGGTGTGCCGGAGGGAGTGATGTTGCTGGAGTCCGAGGGAGCCAACCAGGAGGAGGAACCCGAGGTGCAGGAAGCCGACGAAGCAGTCGCCGCGGAGGATTTGCCCGAGTGCCCTGACCACCAGTCTTCCTCGTTCCTGAAAGGCAAGCCCCGGAGCATATTAAGCCTCCCATGTTTTTACAAATACTTTGAGTACCTTTTATTGTTGATGATGCATTAAGCATAGGAATTGGTTGGAACCAATTGCTGCATTATATATCCTTCCTTGTCCAGATATCGCACTGGAATCCTATTTAAGTTCAGGAACGGGTTAAATGCTTAGCCATGCTTAGTGCGGTAGAAGTCAGGTGATTTCCTGTCACCTGCGAGCTGTAGGATGAGGTAGATCACGGTTGGCTATATTTGCTATTGTAGAAAAGAACCATGTGAATAACGAATTAAGACCGGACGGGGTCTTGTGTAGGTTTGAACATAGTGACTCCGTCTGAGTCGTTTAAGGACCGATACGCTGTATGTCCTCATGTCATGTTGAACGCAGCCTAACACTTAGCTGGCCGGATAAGTCGTTCCGACTGCGAAGCCTAGTAGCTCGACTCAGGCCAGGGACTGAGCAGTGGTGGCATTCTGGAGGTAGTAAGGATGTGCGGAGAGCCATTGGCATAAGTCCAAGGCGGGTTAGAGTCCCGAACAACCTTGGCAGAGTGGTTCTCTGAGAATGTTGATCTGATCGGACTCGCGACTCCTGAATCGTACCAAAGGTGACTTGTTTGCGACTCCGACGGGAGAAGCAGGGTTTGTGTTTAGGAATACCCCTCCAGCTGGATAGGAATCGATTCGAATCGCCGTCTCTCCCGGATAGTGAGAACTTGACTGAGCAGCGGCAACGTAGCATCAATTAATTTAACGATATGGTTAAATGGATGATGATGACAAGGTTGCCACAATGAATACCTGATATGGTTATTAATGTTTGCACCATAATAAAATGATTGCTTAGTACAGGTGCTAATATAGTTGACAGGTTAATGGCTAAAAAGTCACTGCTAGTCGAGGCTAAGATTTGATCATTATTACTTATGCTTTTTTACGCAAAAAAGAAAGTGTCACGGATCCACTACATTAAGCTATGCATAATCCTTGGTGTCATTTATTTTGGTTTACGGCGGGTAAGTCTAGTGAGTACATTCCGTACTCGGGGTTTATTCCCTCTTGTTGCGGATGACCTTCTATATCGGGATTACGTAAGTATTGTCTCCACCCGGTGGTGATGAAGACTAGATCATGGGCATGATCTCTGTTCTCTTATCTGAATGCTTTTGCGGGCTGTGATCAGCGAACCAGTATGTGTATTTGAACTCGAGTGTGTGACTTAAACTATTTGCTTCCGCATGTTTTACAAGACTTGTTTTGTAATAACGATGACTCTGTGATGATGTAATCTATTTGCGAACGTCTGTGAAATGTTGTAACGTACGATATGTTATGTTGAATTACTATGATCTTGGTTGTATGCAAGTTGGTTTGAAATCCTTCGAGATTTCAGTTGACTACCGGGTTTATATGGGCTCAAGTTCAAGAATTTGATCGTTTCGGCGATTGTTTTTGTACTTGTGCTCTTATAAATTGGTCGGTTCTGTGACAGCTGGCATCAGAGCTAGATTCAACATTAAACATGTCTTACGGCTATTTAAAACAAAAGCTTTTGTTGTAAAAACGGTTTTCCAACTTATAGTTATATATAAGTGTTCAAAAATCAAAATTTTTATGGTATACTGGGGATCACATCCTTTATAGCCCACTTAAGGACTTCTAGGTGGCTTATATATAATTACTAACTTGGGGAAATTGATTGTTTCTATTTCGTCATCCATGCAGCGTGATATTGCATGGATGCCATTCGTTTGAATGGTAATGTATGGATCAATTGCCTCTACGCTAAGGTAAGATTGAGTTGTGAGAGCATGACCGTCCAACCGTCGGTCTAGGGGAGAGCTAGTTGTGGTTACTGGAGTATTTACATGTTGCATACATGTATATATGAAGGTACTTAATTGTGGGTACATTTGTCGGGTAGTTTGGATATCGAAGTATATATATCGGGGATGTATATATGGAGAGTATCTTGAATTCTTGCTTGTGTAATTAGCATTATACCTTGTTGGGTTGGGCTGCAATGAAGTTTTGGCAGGTACGCTAACAACGCACCATGTAGATCGACTAGTTACCGCTAATTGAGAGAACGTATGTATGCCATCGTATATTCCGCTAAAGCTTAAATTTTAATAGGTTTGTGAGGACGTCACAGACAGCGCATGCATCATATTCACTCATGTCATTCATATTGCATTACCCTCCCTTATAATTGCTTATCCCAAGTGTAAAGTGCAATCTCTCGGCAAAATAATCCTCTCACGTGAATTGCATCCCTTTTTTGATCTGAGATGGCGGCGCCGTGTTTCCCTCTTGGTAGCGACACCTTTCGGACTAGTTCGGTACTCCCACTTTTGCTCGGAGGGTGCTCGATTCGAGTTGGGTACCCGAGCCACCCGACTACATGTGGAGGCGGCGGTACCATTGGGAGATGTACCATGGTACGTCGTGACCTTCATCGTCATAAAACCCCACAAGACCGTTGTGGCATGGGTGGAGCATTGAGACCGATGGGCAAAGCCCATGGGAAGCCGCTTCAGTTGCTGCCCTTGATGTCTTGATGGATATAGCATGAGCTTTGAGGATGATTTAGTGGGTGGACTGCTTCATCCATTCCCCGAGTGTCTCCTCATGAAATTTGAGTGGACTCGGGACGTTGGTCGGGCCTTGGTTCGAGGCCGTGGTGAAGGGGTGCGAGTGACAACGCTGGAATGAGTGCTATGATGGTAGTCCTGAAGCTTTGTCGAAGTCGGGCAAAACACCCTTTCCAGTGTGCTTGATGAAGCCGGCAAGGCAATGGAAGCTCAACACAAGTTCAGGTTGCGTGCCCGTAAGTATTGTCGTAAGGCGAATGCATGTGGGAGAGCTCAATGAGAAGTTGATGAGATTTGTGGGATTGCAAATTATAAATCCTGCAGCAATGGGGTCAAAACCGACTTGCGAGAGAGACGAGCTTCATGACCCGGTGATGAACCTCACTATTGAGAGAGATGAGGCTGCACAAGAGTTGGATCGTGTGACACGTCACCGGGATGCAGCTTTAGAGTAAGCAGAAGAAAGACGTCGGGGTTGAATTTTGGCCAACCACAATGCCTTTCAAAGGGAGCAAGCACTGCAAGGACAGCTTGAAGAGCTTGAGTTGAGCACCATCAACTGCACAACCGTCTCATTTCCTATTCCTCACCCCATACCAAGGTATCCAAATGTGGGTGGACCTCAAGTGATTGAGGCCAATGAGGAAGAAGAGGACGTGTAGATGGTTGACAATGCAGCTGAGCTGGAAGAAGAAGAAGAGGAAGACCCAAAAGAAGTCCAAGGTGTCTCCGATGTGGACAGCGATCACTTCGACACGTAGTTCGTAGCAAGTCTCGCTAGTTTAAGCTTTTGCAGTCATTGATGTAATGGACTTAAGTACGATGGTGATGATGGGATGTACTCTTTTAATTCGAACTCAGCATGTAATGTACTTTAATTCGCTCCCTTCGGACGCGTATCATAATGGTTAAGTTTAAAACTTGTCATGTTGGAATGCCTTTGCGTATGGCGCTAGTAATCTACTTGATGATGTGGTGATTGGAGAATGAATTATTGCCTCATTATTGTATGAAGTTTTCATTCTCGTTAGTAAATTCAGTTTGGCACAATTACATTGTTCCTCTCCAATGTCTTGACATCATCAATGATTCTTGGTTGCGCATTGTCTGATGCCTGTCTACTCGTTTCGCACCGGTGCGGTGATGATGATGATGATCTTCCACCGCCACCACCACCCACACCAATGTAATTGATAGCAATGCTTGTGGAAGGACAACGCACTATAAATTTGAGGCCCTCCGTATGATTGCGAATCGGGATGGTCGTGGTCCACGCTAAGGACCGGAACCAAATCAATACTGGTGATTTCAAGGATTTCCTTGACACAAAACCCCGATCTTCAAGGAGGTGAGGAGCCTCTACAAGGCGATGAGTGGTTGAATACTCGAAAGCGAAGTTCGTCTCGCTCCGCTTGACCGAGTCTTTGAAGACTGAGTACGCATCTCACCAACTACATGGGCTAGGCGGCATTTGGTGGAGTCATCATTGGTCCACTATGCCCGCTAATGCCCAAATCACACGGGATCGATTCAAGTGCGCTTTGGGAAATTATATTCCTCCTGGTCTCATGGCGATCAAGCATACGGAGTTCATGAAGTCGACTCGGGGAACAAGAGCTTGAATGAATACATGCAGGCTTTCAATAACCTTGCAAGGTATGCTCTTTGAGTTTGTTGACACTGATGCCAAAAGATCGCAGAAGTTTCAAGCGGGGACTTAGCCCCAAACTTATGAAGACCATGGGAAATTGCAAGTGTGCTCATTTTAATGAGTTTGTGAGTGATGCTTTATCGCAAGAGAATAACAATCTTTGTGTATCTTTGCTTCAAAAAAGTCGTAAGAGAGCCTATGAGGCGGGTGCCTCACAATCCAAGGCTCCCGTCACAGAGGGCTCCATTCCGTCCTCAGCGTCACCGCTAAGTTTCGCCCATCATGCAGAAGAAGAATCCCGCCAAGATTGGGTTTCTTAAGGCATTTTCTGATTGCTGTTCTTCCCAAGGGCACTACCGGTCGAGGCAGTTCAGGCTCCTCCAAGCAACATGCCGTCTTTGGGCTGCAACAAGATAGGCCATTGGGCAAGGGAATGCCCTTACCCTAAGAAGAACAACTACCAAGGTGGTCGTTAGAGGCGGGTGAACCACACTAATATTATCGAGATTCCTTCAGGAGAGGTAGTGTTACTTTGGTAAGTTTTCGATTGATCAACACCCCACAGTTGTACTATTTGATTCAGGTGCTTCGCATTCCTTTATTAGTCCAGCATTTGCATCCAAGTTTATGCAGAAAACATATATCTTTGTTGGGTGAGGGTTATTGTATTAGGGCTGCTAGTGGCGTTATCCCAACCAAGCTGGTAGTTGGGGACGTACAATTTGAGATAGAGGGGTGAAGTTATCAAGTTGATCTGGTAGTTTTACCGGGGCTAGGTATCGATGTGATATTGGGAATGAATTGGATGAGCAAGCACGGGGTGCTTATTGATACATCGACTAGAGTAGTCATGCTCGAGAGATCCTAGTAATCGGGAAGGTTTTTACGGTGCAACTACCGGGGACATCAATCTTTCTTTGTGCGGCTAATGCGGTGCAAGCAAAGGCTATTGCAGATATCCCTGTAGTGTGTGACTTTTCGGATGTTTTTCCCGATGACTTGCCTGGATTACCCCCAGATCGGGAAGTGGAGTTCAAGATAGAGTTGCTTCCTAGCACAGCTCCTATCTCTAGAAGGCCATATAGAATGCCTCCCAATGAACTAGCTGAACTTAAGACCCAGTTGAATGAACTTCTAAAGAAGGGCCTTATCCGTCCTAGTTCATCTCCGTGGGGGTGCCCAGCTATCTTTGTGAAGAAGAAGGATCAATCCCTATGCATGTGTGTAGATTATAGACCCTTGAATGCAGTTACAATCAAGAATAAGTACCCTCTGCCACGCATAGATATCTTATTTGATCAGTTATCCAAAGTAAAAGTCTTTTCCAAGATTGATTTGAGATCTAGGTATCATCAACTCAAGATTCGGCCCGAGGATGTTCCAAAAACTGCATTCTCTACAAGATACGGTATGTATGAGTATCGTGTTATGTCTTTTGGATTGACTAATGCCCCTGCACATTTTATGTATCTGATGAATTCAGTGTCTATGCCCGAGTTGGACAAATTTGTGGTGGTGTTTATAGATGATATCCTGGTCTATTCTGAGAATGAAGAAGATCACGTTGAACATTTGCGGGTGGTTCTCACTAGATTGCGAGAACACCAGCTGTATGCAAAGTTCAGCAAATGTGAATTTTGGCTTCGCGAGGTACCTTTTCTTGGACACGTGTTGTCCGATGGTGGAATTATGGTTGATCCCACCAAGGTGCAAGAAGTATTGAACTGGAAGGCTCCCATCTCGGTGCACGAGGTTCGGAGTTTTCTGGGGTTGGCTGGCTATTATCGTCGCTTCATCCCGGATTTCTCTAAAATAGCCAAGCCTATGACTCGATTGCTGCAAAAAGACATGAAGTTTGTTTGGACTTCCGAGTGTGATACGACTTTCCATACCCTGCGAACTCTTCTAACATCGGCTCCGGTTTTGGCACAACCGGATATCGAGAAA
Source organism: Miscanthus lutarioriparius (assembly GCA_904845875.1). Classification (NCBI taxonomy): domain Eukaryota; kingdom Viridiplantae; phylum Streptophyta; class Magnoliopsida; order Poales; family Poaceae; genus Miscanthus; species Miscanthus lutarioriparius. Next base: position 62,367,535 of record CAJGYO010000018.1, read on the forward strand.
CCTTTTGATGTGTTCTGCGATGCATCAGGTATTGGGTTAGGAGGTGTTCTTATGCAAGAGGGTAGAGTCATTGCTTATACCTCTCGCCAACTTCGGAAGCATGAAGTGAATTATCCAACGCATGACTTAGAACTCGCTGCAGTTGTTCATGCCTTGAAGGCCTGGAGACATTATTTACTTGGCAATGTGTGCAACATCTACATCGATCATAAAGTCTCAAGTACATCTTCACTCAACCTTTGAGTTGAATATCGCGTCGAGAAGATGGCTCGAGTTGATCAAGGATTATAACCTCTAAGTGCACTATATCACCTGGCAAGGCAAATGTCGTAGCGAATGCCTTAAGTGAAGTCTCATTGCCACTCTTTGATTGAAAGTGATGTCCATTTGTCGAAGCTCCTTCATCCTGCAGTCCTTCACAACATCACTGTCAGTTGTACTCTACAGAGTCGAATTATTAAGCTACAGAAGACGTATGCAGGTGTGTTTCACATCAAGCGCAAGATGAAAGAGCAAGAAACCAAACATTTTCGAGTTGATGAGGAAGGCGTGTTATGGTTCAAGGATAGGTTGGTAGTTAGAAGGATAGAGAGCTTAGAAATCAAATCATATCTGAAGCTCATTCCTCTAAATTATCTATTCATCCCTGGTAGTAGCAAAATGTATCATGATTTGAAGCCTCGATTTTGGTGGACCAAAATGAAGAAAGAGATCGCCACTTATGTGGCTAGGTGTGACACTTGTTGTCGAGTCAAGGTACATGCACATGAAAAGTTGGATTACTTCAGCCACTCTCGATTCCGAGTTGGAAATGGGAGGAGATAAGTATGGATTTTATTGTTGGACTCCCTACTACTCAGAGGAACTTTAACTCTATTTGGGTGATTGTAGACCGTCTGACCAAATCAGCACACTTCATTCCTGTCCGTATAGACTTTTGTCCCACCGACTATGCGGAGTTGTACTTTAACCAGATAGTCCGACTTCATGGGATTCCTCGTACTATTGTCTCAGATAGAGGACCACAGTTCACTGCTCGCTTTTGGGAGCACTTACACGAATTATTAGGAACTAAGCTAGTAAGAAGTTCTACCTATCATCCGCAAACCAATGGGCAAACTGAACGAGTGAATCAAATCTTAGAAGATATGTTGAGAGCATGTGTCATCTCCGCTAAGGGCTCATGGGAAAAATGGTTACCCCTAGCTAAATTCTCGTACAATAACAGTTATCAAGAGAGTATAAAGATGGCACCGTTTGAAGCTTTGTATGGTTGGAAGTGTAGAACCCCGTTGAACTGGGTAGAAGCCGGTGAAAGGAGATATTATGGAATTGATTTTGTTCAAGAAGCCGAAGAACAAGTCCATACTATCCAAACTCACATGGCCGCAACTCAAGCTAGGCAGAAAAGTTATGCTGATTGACGTAGAAAACCTATTGAGTTCGAAGTTGGAGACTTCGTTTATCTGAAGGTCTCACCTATGAAAAGTGTCCAACGCTTCGGTGTGAAGCGAAAGCTTGCGCCGAGATATGTTGGTCCATTTGAAATCATTGGACAAAGTGGTAAGGTGGCGTATAAGATTCAATTACCTCTGGAGATGAGTGATATCTTCAATGTCTTTCATGTATCCCAATTGAAGAAATGTCTTCGCGTCCCTGAAGAGAGAGTTCCATTGGGGGATATCGAGTTAAAATCTGATTTGACCTTTGAAGAAAAGCTGGTTTGAGTGATTGACACTCGTGAGCGAGTGACTCGGAGTCGGGTGGTCAAGTTCTACAAAGTCATGTGGAGTAATCAGGGTAGTGAACGCGATGCAACGTGGGAAAGGGAAGATTATTTGAGGGATGGTTATAAGGAATTCTATCAACAATGGTACGCTTTTCAAATCTTAGGATGAGATTTTTATAAGGGGGGAGGGCTATAACACCCCAGGTGTTTGGCTTCCACAGTTGCACTTGCATTTCATAAACATGAGCATCATTCATCAATTTATGAGTTCATATTGCATGAAACATGCTCTTGAAACATTGTAGCATATGGTCATATATCATGTATGTTTGTTTATGAAATGAATAGGGTGCAACACTCAAGTGCAAACATATACAACACACTTTAGTGAAACATGGTTAGTTAGTACTATGCAACAAGATCATGAAACATGTGAAACATGACTATGAAACAATTGTAACATTTCATGTGTTTTTCATTGTTTCAGTACATAACTTGCTTGATTCTTGTGTGACCAATGTATGGTGTGGCTAATTATTCTCCTAAGAACCTTAGTTATACTTAGGATGTCATTTGGAACATTGTTCATGTTTATCATTTTGCCTAATTAGGTTTCCAAGTCATGGTTGACCAATTTGGACCCCTAGAGCTCCTGTGTTTGACTATTTAAAAAGTGTAGCTTAGGATGTTTGCATGTCTGAGCAACCTAAAGCAAAGTTGTAGAGAATTATATGTGGAACAAAAGTTCTTTTATGACCATCTCATGAAAATGTGCACAACATGTTCAAAAATGGCCCATAAGTTAGGATTGAAAGCTGTTTCAACAATGGAAAATTTTTCTAAGTGTTATACTGGATTTCAATTTCATGAACTCGACTTTGACATGATTTTACTCTCCATCCTTTGCGAATTAGATGTTGGTATCTAAATGAGTTTTGTAGCTGGCACATAGGTCTTCAACTTTTGTTTAGGGAGTTTGCGCTAATGATCAAAGGATTCAGAAATCCATCGTCTCCAAATGGCGCTGTTAGTCGGCTTCATCAGGCCTGATGGCCGTTCTGACCAGACCGGTCATGGCCGACCGTGGCCAGGAGGTTGCCACCGCGTGGCCGCCACGGGCCTGGCTTGGCCTTCGGCAGCAATGCTGGCTGGCTCGGCTTGAAGTGGACGACGCACGCCTCCTCCACTCACCCACGCGCTCGCCTTTCGTTCACTCCTTACGCCGCCGTGAAGCACCGAAGCAGAGCCACCGCCACCATTGTCCCGACGAGCTGCTTTGCCGACGCGTAGAGCGCTCGCCATCGCCTTCTACCTTGCTCCAGCTAGCCAAAAGCTCCGCATTGCTTAGCTCCATCATCTCCACCGACTTGTAGCATCAATTCGATCTTAGGTGAGGAACCTTGGCCTGTTTCCGACGTCGTAGCCATGGCCAGACCTCACCGGTGTTGCGATTCATCGTGGCCAGAGCATCACCGCGCCACTCCTTCTTCCATAACCCTTGTTCTGTCTTCTCTAGCATGTGTAGTGGCTCTAGCGTTGATGTTAACGGTGAAGTCAGTCTGGCCTAGCCAGAACACGGCCGCGCACCATCGCGCCATGGTCGCCGCCGGTGACCTCCCGTGGCCACGCTCGAGCACTTCACCTCAGACTATAGCGGTAGCACAGATAGGTCCGCCGTGGTCCTGGGAAGCCCACGAGCACCTTAACAAGGCATTGGGCGCCGTGATTGGCGGAGCTCCACCATGCGCCATGGCCGAGCAGCGCCGGCGCCATGGCATGGCGGCGTGCTTAGGGGCCGCTAGGGTCTAGGCTTAGGGGATCAATCGACGGGGGGTAGCTTGGGAGCACGCGGTCTTGCTGGGCCAGTTTCAGGAGCAGCCGTCGGCGAAGCCGCCTGTGTGTCGCGCCGTCGTCGCCGCCTCCCCTGTTCGTCTCGCTGACCGGTGGGTCCGGCTGACAACCGGGTCCCACACGTCAGTGACTGCCTGTTACATAGGATAGTTCAAATTTCTAGTTTTGAATGCTGATTTGATATTTTTGTATCTCCTGTTTTGTAGATCCAAATTGGGTGGTTCCAATTTTGTTGGACTCACAGTTAGGTCTAGTATTTAAGAAAAATATGTATTGAGCACATTATGTAGAAATTTTGGATGAATTAAATAGGAACTTGAAAAGTGTTTTTGAATACATG